>CM070655.1:13547515-14147515 GCA_036346575.1 Dendrocalamus sinicus
CGTCCTGTGCTGGATGCAAGTAATGATTTCTTTTTCTCTGTCCTGTGCATGCATACGAGTAATACTTTTGGCTTGAGTTGATTGATCGTACTATACAAAGCTAGCAGTAGTATACATCATATCCTTTGACATGAGAAGCTAACCATCACGTGAATCATTAGTTGGAGAGAGAGAAAGATTTGAGGTTTGCAAAGTTAATACCATTGATTAGACATAAGGTTTCATGCATGCACGTTTTCTTCTGTTTTTTTTGTGTGTTTTTTTTGTGTCTTTGTTATAATTGCAGGTAAAGAAATAAGTAAATCTTAAAAAAAAACTCCCGCTAGGCATTGCAATCATTCACCCCCCTCTGATTGCATTCGACGATCCTACAATAACCTAGTAAACTTTTTGGGTAGACATAACCTGGTAAACTTTTTGGGTCGGTTCTTTTCGGCTGCAGCTTTTAACCTTAGAAAAAGTATTTGTATGAATAAACCGAATGCAGATAAATCAATAAGCTATTTCAAAAAAACTGTCCTATTAAGTCTTTGAAAAACAAAGAAGCTATCTCGTTTGTTGTTCGAAAAAGTTATAAGTCATAAACTAAAAAAAAGCTTTTACCAAACTCACAGTTAGAGCACGAATCGCAATGCAAGATCCCGAGGTTAGGAGACAGAGTGTCGTATAAGAAAATTCAACGCAACTCACAATTAGCAATCCAATTTAGTGTACGGTGCTTTGTTCAATTAAGATATTATTATATCATTGGACGTGTGACGCGCGCGAGCTAGAGCGCAGCGGCGTGCCTCATGCGCTTGTTTTATTGCGCTGCTGTACACAATACTGTCTCCATATTCGTACATGACTGCAAGTATTAATTTGTCCTTGGCCACCGACCCCGCGGTTGTTGGCTAGCTTGGATGGTTGACATGTGCAAAACAAGATAAGCTCGCACTCAATCAAGAAAAAAAAAGTCCAATTAGTCTGAGGCCCTGATCAACTCGGTTTCGACTTCTGGCTTATTTTTCACTATTTATAAGTTTCGTCTTTTTCTGAACTTTTAGCTTTTTGTTGAGCTTTTTTGCCGGTTCTTTTTTTCCGTATTTGTTTGTATTATACATAATGGGCTAACATATTTTTTATATTTTTAAATTTTTTAAAATTTAATTATGCTAAATAAGCCTCTGTCATTCTCTTTTTTTTTTTTCAACATTCTGAGAGTTTTCGGCCATAAGCTATGAGCTTTTCAGTCAAACCGATCACCACCTGAACATCATGATGTGTGTAATGTGATTGGGTCGTATTTTTTAGCCCCGCTCGTTTCGGCTTCAGTTTCTAGCTTTTGATTTATTTTTTACTATTCATAAATTTTGTTTTTTTTTCTGAACTTCTGGCTTTTTTGATCTTTTTTTGCCAGCTCTTTTTTCCCGTATTCGTTTGCGTTGTGATGAGCTAGCATATTTTTTCTATTTTTAAATTTTTTTAAATTTAATTACTCAAATAAGCCACCTTCAGCTACAGTAAAATTTCAGTCGCTACAGTGCAATTTCAGTCATAAGTCATAGCTTTTCAGTCCAACCGAGCGGGGCCTATTGTGGTGAATATTTTTTTGCTGTAACTTATAGTTTAAATTTTTAAATTTTATTTCTTTATTTATGAGAGTTAGTACATAGAGGAAAGTAGTCGTATAAGATTTTAGCCAGTATAACTGAATTCAGTATACTTTTTTATTACAATCTTTTTACTGTAGTATAAGCCATAAGCTATAAGTGATAAACAAACTCAGCCCTCTCGCACTACGGATGGCCAATTCTTTACTCAATGGATTCATGAAGCCTCCTCGTAAATGCTACTGTAGCTATTTTTTAATTTAAAAATTAATATCTATTTTTGTAAATCTAGATTTCTTTATAGCTCTATCGAACTCGATAGATACCTACGAGCTAGGATAGCTCGGCAGGCCGGCCGATGCGGACCAACCCAATGTAGCAGCATTAAATGAAGGCGATTAGCATTTAATCAACCCATAATTAGCACTAATTAAATATAATTAATACTAATTAAATATGATTATCACTAATTAAAATGCTAATTAAGGCCCCGTTTGGCACAGCTCCATCACCGGCTCCTGGAGTTGTTTGGAGCTGTTTTGTGCCAAACGAGGTACAACAAAATAGCTCCACCCAAGGAGTCCCTTAAAACCTGCTGAGACAAAAGTAGCTCCTTGGGTGGAGCTGAAAAAAGTAGCTTCACCTAGCTTCACTTGTGAAGTCAAAAAAAAACAGCTCCACTTGTGAAGTGGAGCCGTGCCAAACGGGGCCTAAGATACACAGTGGCTGGTTGCGGCATACCGCAGGGGAGCTTGGCAGCCGAGCCCCTAGCTCGGTAAATCTATGAAGAAGTTAGATTTGTAAAAATGTGTATTCAGGTGTGGTCTTTAATTTTTTTTACCCTTGATCTTTAATTGTTAACAAAATTGTGATGCCTACAAGCAACCAAAAGCTACAGTTGCACCGACTAGAGGAGACGGTTGTCATTTATGGCCATAATTTCCACCTGAGCTAGCTAGCCAGCAAAGACGAGGCAAGCAAAACGGAGGCCAAAAATATATATACAGACACGTACGGGAAGAAACCAATATATAATTAATTCATGTGCCAATTCATCGATCGATAAGAGGCGATGCATAGCAACATCTCGTGTTGGATGTAATGTATTTTCCTTTTTTTAATTTATTCTGGCGGTCTCGGCACGGTGTCGACGAAGATGCGGACGCGGTTGGGCCTGACGTCCGTGGTCACCGGCGTGCCAACCGGCAGGACGACGATGTCGGCGTCGGGCTTGTCCTTGAGGATCACCTTCTTCGCGTCCTCGATGCAGAGCCCAACCACCTCCGGCCACGAGATCTTGCCGCCGGCGCTCGCAACGTCGACGTCCGAGGAGCTCATCGTCGATCGCCCTGGATTGCGCGAGCTTATTGTAAAAATCAAAACATGTACAGTACATGTTACACACACACATATATATATAGAGCATATCTAATGCAAATGTGTTATTCAGTGATAACATACAAACATGAACTAGAGTCCAAATTTCTATGACTCGGATTCGTAAGGATGGAAGTACCTAGTCACTTATGCATTTTTCATCAAAACCCCTAAGTGCTTATGTATTTTCCCAAAAAAAAAAAAACCCATGTGCCTCCAATCCCCAATCCGACGCCTGCCCCCGCCCTTCACGCCCTCCCCAGCCCTCGACGACGCCGCACCTCTCCACAGCCTCCCCCGTCGTGCCCAGTGGTGAAGCTAGAGCAAATAGGTGGGGGTGCACAACTTCTGAAACGTGGTGGCGCAGTGGGCTTGTTGGGCTGCCGGCCTGGTGGGGGGTGCCTCGTCTTGGGCCATGCGGGGTGCCTATAGGGCCGAATTTTTCCAATCCTTAAGAAATTCTGGAAGTGAGGGGGGGTGCCTGGGCACCCACGGGCCTCTATTGGGCTTCGCCCCTGGTCGTGCCCTTGGCCCTCGGTGACGTCGTTTCTGTAATACCTCACCCACCTGCCAGGGAGATGTGGCAGCCGCATGTTTGCCCTAAGCGTGCATGCATGCCACCTGTGCCCTGCTCCATGCAAAGGTCATCACCTAGCCCCTTCTTAAGTCAACCCAAGCAGAGAGACCTCGCCACACCCCTCTTCTTCGTCCAAGCCATCCCCCGGGTAGGTTCCCTCGCCATAGCTTTAAGAGAGAGAAAGGAAGGGTGTACCTTGTGCAAGCCGAGGAGGCGTGGTGGCGTAGGCCGGAGCCGAGGACGACGGCTAGGCTGCTAGCCAAGCCGACCGGGCGGCGGCGCCCCAGCGCCCCACTGCCGCACATGCAAGGGGAGGCGTGGATCCGCCGGGCCGGCGGATCTGGCGAGAAGAAGAAGGCGCGAGAGAGGAGCGGCGGCGGCGATCGCGGACCGCAACGCTGCGCGCCGGAGGACGCGACGCGCGCGTTCGGGCGCGTGAGAGAGAGAGGGGTAGGAGAGGAGAAGGCGGGCGGCGGAAGGCCACCGGCGACGCCGCGGCCACACGCTGGCTGCCGCGCGCCAAAGTGAGGAGGTGAGGAGGAGTGGAGGCCGATTCGGCCGAAAGAAGTTGGGGGAGAGAGAGAGAGAGACGGGTGAGGGAGGAAAAGAGGAGGGGCCGGCCGGGTAAGAGGAAAAAAAGGAGAAGAGAGAGAGAAGAAGAAGAGGAGAGAAAAGAGGAGAGGAGAAAAAGAAAGAGGAAAAAAGGGGGGGTTTCGGGACCTGCGCAACAGATCCTTGAAACCCGTGCATTTCTACGCCAGAAACGGTATATGCGTATAGTATCGTCGTCGCCCATTTAATCTCTGGTCTCGTATGATGCGTTAAATTGGACTGTTTGTTTGTCCAGGTGGAGGTTGCGAGTCGACGCCGTCCGCACGTCGTTCCGCTCCGCTCGGTTAACAGGCAAGTGTATGGTAGAGCGGTAGACCCGAGTTTATGAATATGCAATGCTTACTTGTGATAATGTTTATATGGAAATGCGATGATTACGTGATATCTATGTGGAAATGTGATGTTTACATGACATAAAGTTGCATGGTAAAAGATGGTGATGATGATGGAAGTGGGCAAGGATGCTTGCCTGCTAATGATGTTAACGATGAGCATGACTAGGACAATGGCATATGCATTTGCATTATGTGCACTCAAGAGTGAGGGCGGTGAGAAAGTCCCTAGCTACGAGTAAAGCTAGCGGACTAATCCGGAGTGCTCTTGAGTAAGACCTACTTCGGTAGGCCTCCACGGGAGTGGAGGGGTCCCCGTGCCGAGAAGGGCGGGCCCAGATGAGGGGTGAACATCGACGGGTGTTCACTCGGCGATACCGGTATTCGCATTATGATGAGCAAAAGTGCATGTAGAGCAGAGATGCATTGCATTCATGATTTGGCAATGTGGAACATGAAATGCATGTGAAGTATGAACGATCAATGTGGAGCCTTGAGAATGGTGGCACGAGCATGGCTATGTATGCAGAGTGTGATGGTTGGGTTAAATTGTTTTCATGTTGTGTTAATGTTTATCGTTCTATTATGTACTTGCTGAGTCCTTGGGCTCACCCTTGCTTTGTTATTTTTTTTAGGTGATCGTTGAGGACGCCATGTTCGGGGCGGGAGTAGCACATGAATAATCTTCACTAACTAGCAGCACTCCCTGTACCACCTATTGTCAGTTTAATTTAGTCTCTGCTAGACTGCTAGAGTAAGGGCCAGTAGGAAAATTATGATGTACCTATTCACTGCTACCTAAAATGATTAGCAGATGTTTTAAACTTGATATTGTATTGCAATGATGGTAGCACTCTAGGCCCAAGGGATGGGCGGGGTGTTTCAGTTTCCCTCCACGGCTTGCAATTCATCAAAACCCCTAAGTACTTCTGTTGATTGTTGGTAAGGAATTGGCTTGCAATTTCTGTGGCGGTGATAATTACCGGACCAAAGAGTGTAGGACCAGGCAATGATACATTGTGAAGTGCACTGATATAATTCCTTGTTACCTATCACGGCTTGCCGGTTGCGAGGCCTCCTCGTGTCAAAACTTCTCCTAAAGAGAGTCCACAACACTTAATTTCTTTCTTCTCAGTTCATACTGACACCAACAGGGATGTGGCAACATGATCATCATCAGATTGTTAACGTTGTTGGTTAGATGATGCATGCAACAAAATTTTACTGTCAAATTATGATTGCTAGTACTTCAATTCTGCTCTGTTAATGTTGTCACAAATGGATTTAACACGCTCCGAGTTGTTTTCAGTAAATTTTCTATTGATGTTTTAACACGTCATGTAACTCATATAATGTGTGATACCGTTTTGACAATCATTTTTGTACTTCATTGAAATACTTCAGTGATAAGTCATATTGATTATTTAGCATTTTTCTGAAAGTAGAGTGCTTCAAGAAAGTAGTAAGGCATATTATTTACCTTTATCATTGATTAGTTCAGCAATTTTTGACACAAATCTTTTGAGGTGCCAGGGAAATCTGCTGAAGAGTGTTTCAGCAGGGTTCATGCTGGCCTTTCAACGCCCACTCCAATTGCACCTCGTCCCAGAACAAGTAAAACGAAGTTTTCTCCTCTAGGACATTTCACATTGTCTGATACAAAATTCACATCACAATTCTGAGTAACAAACGGCATTATAGCCGTCATGTTTTATTGATGCGAAGCACAAACGTTTACATAGCTGATGCATACACATACATACATGCAGATGAAGCACACATGCATCTTCTTATTCCATTATTCATGCTACTACTCCACATGCATACATATATAGGAGTAGTAGCTTATTACTATATATTGTCTTGACTCTTGTTCTAGGCAAGAGAGCAAGCTGGTAGCAAGCAATTGAAACAGCCAGCTAGCCGACCGTCGGCGTCTCGGCGACGGTGTCGACGAAGATGCGGACACGGTTGGGGCGCAGGTCCATAGTCACCGGCGAGCGGACCGGCACGGCGATGACGTCGGCGTCCGGCTTGTCCTTGAGGATCACCTTCTTCGCCTCCTCGATGGACATCCCCACCACCTCCGGCCACGACGTCTTCTGATGACGATCGGTGGCACCGCCGGCAGCTCCAGCCGGCTTCTTGCCGGCGCACGTCTCCACGGAACTCATCTTAATCAATGGTTCGCGAACCAATACTTGGCTGCTAACTAGCTGGCCTCTGCAGATTGATACTACTGCAGTTCAGCGATTGCTCGATCGATTAGTATATACTACTCCCTCTGTTTTCCTATATTTATCCAGGTCTCACAGTACGCATAGACAAAAAAAATATTAAATCTAATAGATACTTAACCAGAAATGAATATATAAACTTCTATTAAATGATATACCATAACCATTTAATCTCGAATAACAGATTCCTTTAATAAACAAATATATTGAAACAATACTCATGATATTATAGACAAATATGGCGAAGCGGCGGTATAAATGTCCGAACTGAAATAAGATATCAAACAAAAGATCGGGCACTCACCTGAAGAATTTAATTGGTCTGTGAACTGATGAACTTTTATCATAGGTAGGCCTATGTATTTATAGAGCAGGAGAATGTGCACACCAAGTATAAGCAAATCCAGGTAAGTCACATGAATAACAGTAGCAGCAGCTAAAGTATAGAACAAGAGGATAATGTTGCTGACCCAGCAGCTGTTAGACCATGTGGTTAGGTTTACGTTATTTTGATGATGAATAATTGACAATGGTTAATTTGTTATGATGAATAATTGGTGATTTTATTTATCGATGTTATGCGAGGTGGGTTAGCGTGTGTGCGTATGGACTGATGTTGGTCAAGTTGAGATGAACTTGTGCCGGAAAGAATGTTCTTTGGTCTTTGCATGTGCAGGTTAAGCATGGAGGCGATCATGGTCGGTGATGAGGAGGACCGGGACTAGGATGGGAGATCCGAGGTTTGGACGGTCAAGGAGATCACGAGATGATCGAGCTCATGCTTGGGGCGCATGGAGATCAAAGGTGGACGATACGTGGAGAAGTTACGGGAGGTGCGGTCCTGGAGGCTTCGACACGTGATGCGATGAGATGAAAAGTCGGAAGTGTAAAAAAACCGTGTTAGGAAGGGTTATGGTTCCCTTAAAAATTAGTGGGCCAAAAGCTTAATTGAGATAAAAAAAAAAAGCCTAGGCCTAGTTAAACGAATTGTATTAAGGTTTGAGGTTGTTTCTAAGTCCACTTCGGACGTTTGGATGTGCTTGTCAGGATATAAAGAAATTGAGGCCGGCGGCCAAGGTCGCGTGGTTTTGGAGAAAACAAAATTAATCGAGTTCCTCGCCGCCGCCGCTTTCTTACCGAAGGTCCGCCGTTCCTGTGTTTCCCACGTGACGCGCGCAAGGAAGACGCACATACACACCAGCAGAGAGCCGATCGATCGGTTGTGTGCTGTGGCTACGTTGCATCATTCGGAAAATCAAGCCACGTTATTTATTGACTGCATGCTGGCTCTTCATGCGATGCGATGGTGGTATGGGTGAATTAAAGATTCTAGTGACTGCTGTTTTTATGATGGGCTGTATGCAGCACGCAGTCTCTCCTAGCAGGGGCGAAGCCAAGGGGAGGCTTAGTAAGGCTCGAGCCTCACCTCCCGTGGCGAAACACCCTCCCCGGCGAGCGCCCCCCCACCACCGGCGAGCGCCCGAGCCGACCGACGGCGACAATCACAGAGGCTTTAAGCCCAACAAGCAACAAACAACAAAAATGTTTAAACTTCAAAGCGCATTCACCAGGCGACGGCAGAAAAGATTCACAAAGCACGCATTACTGAGAGCACACCCAAATCCTGTGCCGATCTGCGGCGCGCGCGGCGACCGGCGGAGGAGTCGGGCGGGCGACGAGGGGCCGAGCCGGGCAGGAGGAGCCGGACCGGGCGGCGAGGGTCGAGGCGCTGGCGAAGTCTGGGACGGCGGACTCCGGCGAGGAGAGGCGGAGCGCGGAGGAGCCGAGGAGCGGCGATTCGCGGGCTTGCGGCGAGCGAGATCTGAGAAAGTGAAGTGAGAGAGAGAGCGAGGGCGTGAGGAGCCGAGCTGCGGGGTGCGGCCGTGCGGGCGAATCGAAGCTAAAACGACGGAGCTGCGCGCCTGCTGCCTGCGCGAGTGCGGTGCGGCCGGTCGGGCCGACGCGGCGATGACCGACGAGTGTCCATACTCTACAGTGAACAGCAGTGGCCGACAGAGAATTGAGGAGGACAGCTGGACAGGGAAAGGGTATTAGGGGCGACCGTCTTCCCTGCTCTAGGTAATTTTTCTATACATTTTTTTGTCAATTTAGCATTTTAAAGTTTAGATTTTAAACTAATAATTTATTTATAGATTTTGCTATAATGGAGAAATGAATTTCTGTATTTGTGTCAACTGTATAGCAAGTGTATAATTTCTGTAGAAACTGAATTTTGCTATAGCAACTGTATAATTTCTGTATAAATTTGAAATTCTATAAGAGTATAATACTATATTTGTGTCAACTTAGTTTAGCCCGATAAATACTTCAGCCCACCCTCAATTTTAATCCTGGCTTCGCCACTGTCTCCTAGCGTGTCATTCTTTTGCCGTGCATGAGTTTTAGTATTAACTTGAGGATCGCGCGGAAAGCTAGTACAGAGAGACGTTTCTGTCGTGTTCCGCGCGTCTATCTGTTCTTTGAATTCTTTTCTTGGTCCAAGGAGCAGCAGCACACGACGTAAACTAAAGTAGGTGAGCTTATTTTAATTTTTGGTACTATTATTTTGGTTTCGTTTGTTCTTACTATTTTCGCAGGCTAACTATCAGAAGATAATAAGTTGGTAAAAAAAAAGTTTCCGCTGTGAATTGCAATCATTCACCCCCCTCTGATTGCCGTCAACGATCCTACAAGTGGTATCAGAGCAGATTGCAATGGCATCAGATCGGGATCGGTTTTCAGGTAAGCCACCGTTTTTTGATGGATCAGATTATCTTTATTGGAAGACGCGCATGGAGGTTTTTCTTCAAGCACAAGGTAGTTCTATTTGGCAAAAAGTTGAACATACATATGATGTGCCTCCTGTTGTTACAATTGAAAATTCATCTGATGTTGAATCTAATGCTAAGGCTAGAAATATCTTGTTGCAAGGTTTAAGTAGAAACGAGTTTGTCAGAATTGCGCACCTTAAATCTGCAAATAAAATTTGGACCACTTTAGCTGATTATCATGAAGGATCTAAATCTGTCAAAGGTGCGTCAGAATCAATTCAAAAAGGAGTATTCTAAATTTGAGATGAAACCTGGAGAATCTGTAGATGCTCTTTTTGATCGCTTCAATAAAATTGTTAGTGATTTGCAATCTGTTGATGTCACATATTCTGATTCTGATAATGCTCGTCAAATTTTAAATGCTTTGGATATGTCTGTTTGGAATGTGTTAGTCACTACTATTAATCATTCTGTTAACATGGAAATACTCACTTTGAATGATCTTTATTCCAAGATAAAAACACATGAGATTGATGTTTTGGCCAGGATAAACAAGACTAACTCTTTGGGCTTAGTGACTAACCAAGCTGACGGTTCTTCTAGTTCTTCTATTGTTTCTTTGTCTGCATTGTGCTCTATTTTAGATGAACAATTAGAGGAGATTCTAGAAGAGCAGCTTGTACTTCTCTCCAACAGGGTGACCAAGGCAATTAACAACATTAGATCAAGACGGAGAGGAGCTCCAATCAAATGCTATGAATGTGGAGAGCTAAACCATATTAAGATAAATTGCCCCAAATTGAGGAGCAAGGAGGTCAAAGATGACAAGACATCAACTCGTCGCTCTCAAATCAAGATTGATCCAAACAAGCGTAATTATCACAGAGCAGTCAACAAGATAATTTCAGCACTTGATGAGATTATTTTGAGTGATGATGATTCTGAAAGCGATGATGAGGGCAATGAGAAGAAGACAAAGGAGATGGACTTCACAGGGATGTGCTTTATGGCAAACAGTGAGGAGTTCGACAGTGATGATCTTTATAGTGATCCTGATGAGGTAAAACCTTCTTATGCTGATTTATCTCGTGCTGTGCTTAGATTGACAGATGAGCTTAAAAAGTATAAAAAGAAAATTAAAAATCATGATTTCATTGTTGAGGGCTTAAATTCTGAAATCAATAGACTTAGAGCTTCTATTCCTGATGATGAATCTTGTGAGTCTTGTCAAATTTTACATACTGAGTTAGAATCTGCTAGAACAATTAATGCATCAAACTTGGTTCAACTTAGTGATGTAACTGCTAAATTTGATGAATTGAGATTGGCACATGACTCTTGTGATGAAAAGTTAAAACTTGCACATGATGAAATTGAAAAGCTCAAGTTTGGCTCTCCTACATGTTTAGAGTCAAGTATTTCAAATTCTCAATCTAAAACTTGCTTTAAATGTGAATTGCTAGAAGCTAGACTTAATTCATCACAAAAAACAATTCAACAGATGCTTTATCATGAGATATCTTCTTACTCTAATTGTTCTAAGCTTAACACTGAAATAGAAGCTTTGACTAGACAACTTAACGATTTTACTGAAAAAGAAAGATTGGCTCAGTCTTGTGCTTCTAAAAATCTTGTGAATGAATCTGCTAAATGTACAACTTGTCCCACTCTAGCTAAAGAGAATGAGTACCTGAAAGACACTTTAGAGAGATTTTCTTTTGGCAAGAAAAATTTGAATATGATTCTAGACAAGTCAAAAACAAGTGTGAAAAATCGTGGTCTAGGATTTAATTTTGTTGAGCATGCCAAAAATAATCCTCCTAAGGTTATTAAGCCTCTTGAACCTGGAAAAATTGAAGTAAAATTTGAACCAAAACAAACCGTGTTTAAATCTGCTGGCTTTGTGCAAACATCATCGAATCATATTATAGATGCTAGCTCATCCACTCAAAAGAATTCTGGTAATGTTAAATTTCAATGCACTTATTGTGGAAGAGATGGACATTTGCATGAATTTTGCTTTAGACGTGCAAATAAAGAGAAGAAGGAAAGATTGAATGCTTTGAGATAAAAACGTGCAATGTTTTTTTGTCCCTAGAACTAATGTGAAAGCTAAGTTTGTTGAGAAATTTTATGATGGCTTTAAATCTGCTTCACATGCTAGATTGGGATTTAATTCAAATAATTCACGTTCTTTTCGGTATTCTGATCACCCACATACACGTGATTTTTGTTCTAGCTTTGTTGCTCCTGTTCATCGTGTGTCTCAGTACTGGATTCCTAGATCTTATTTCACTAACCCCAATACTGTGAGACCGATGTTTCCTTTGATGTAAAAACAGCTGACAAGGATGGAGAACATGAGCTAGATTGGGTTCCGGTCTTTTACAATATTGCTTGATTGGAACACTTGATGGTTCTTCTTTTTTTTTTGGGAGCTTCCAAGAGGAGATTCCACTTTTTGAGAGACTATGTGGAAAAGGTGATGTTGTCTTACATCTTGTTAGATTCTCAAGTTGCTGATATTCTCACTACGTCGCTTGATACTTCTTGTCTTGCTCATTTGCGAAGGAAGTTGGGTGTGTTTCATCTTAGGGATTATTCTGAGGGGGAGCTTGTTGTTTAAAAATTTCAGAAGCTTTATTTATTATACTTGTCAAATAAATCAATCAGTCCAAGCCATTGAAATTAAATGAGTTGTTTAAATAGAGCTCTCTTTATCATATTTACTCATATGTTGTGTAGCTTTGATCATGGCTGATTATAATTAATTTGCTACACTTGAATTAAAATATAACATGGCGGATCACTTTGACTAGATTAATTATAGATAGTACTTTACGATGTTCATCAAAAAGGATTAGCTTGATTGTGAGTCTTATTTTAAATCTTGGCTATGAGGCTCGCATGTTTCATATTGCAACCTTTTTTATGATCACTCAATTTGGCATGTTATAAAAAAAATGAGCAAGAGACAATTGAAAAGATGTATGCTTCAAGCATGCCATGGTGAATAAAAAGAAAAGGCACAAAAGTGCGTAAAATAAAAAGAAGTATGCTTCAAGCATGCCACCATCTAAACCAAGAATGCTACAAGCATTTTATTATGAAAACAAGTATGCTACAAGCATGCCACATGCCTATGAATTGAGTGTGGAGCAATAGATTGTTATATGAGACTACTAGCTCGTTTGGATTTAAAATTTGCTTCACTTTTAGGCTTTGACTTTTTGTTGTTATATCTCATTGTGCTCTTTATCATTGGTTTGGTCATTGTTGAGATGCTTGTTATTAATATAAATTGTTTAATCATGCTTAAGACTGGTTTTGATATTGCTATATGATATATGACTTTATATGATCTAGATAGCTCTACTAAAAAATATAGCTTGGTTCTTTTATTTAATCAATGCACAATGACTTGTATAATCTACAAAGCTTCTTGATTTTTACTCTTATTGCTCCTTCTTAGAATTATTTCTTTTTAAAAATTTTCTTGATGATTACATTGCCAAAGGGGGAGAGATTTGGTGCACTTCGTGAGATATGGGAGAAATTTGCTAACTTTACCTTTCTTGTATTGAGGGGGAGAGTTTTTTTTTTTGAAGAGATTTTAGATTATGCTTAAAATGCTTTTTCGGCTTCAGTTTTTCACTTATATCTATTTGAAGCTAATTCATCATGCTATCTTGAGATGTTGTCAATGTATTCATCAAGGGGGAGATTGTTAGACCATGTGGTTAGGTTTACGTTATTTTGATGATGAATAATTGACAATGGTTAATTTGTTATGATGAATAATTGCTGATTTTATTTATCGATGTTATGGGGGGTGGGTTAGCGTGTGTGCGTATGGACTGATGTTGGTCAAGTTGAGATGAACTTGTGCCGGAAAGAATGTTCTTTGGTCTTTGCATGTGCAGGTTAAGCATGGAGGCGATCATGGTCGGTGATGAGGAGGACCGGGACTAGGATGGGAGATCCGAGGTTTGGACGGTCAAGGAGATCACGAGATGATCGAGCTCATGCTTGGGGCGCATGGAGATCAAAGGTGGACGATACGTGGAGAAGTTACGGGAGGTGCGGTCCTGGAGGCTTCGACACGTGATGCGATGAGATGAAAAGTCGGAAGTGTAAAAAAACCGTGTTAGGAAGGGTTATGGTTCCCTTAAAAATTAGTGGGCCAAAAGCTTAATTGAGATAAAAAAAAAAAGCCTAGGCCTAGTTAAACGAATTGTATTAAGGTTTGAGGTTGTTTCTAAGTCCACTTCGGACGTTTGGATGTGCTTGTCAGGATATAAAAGAAATTGAGGGCCGGCGGCCAAGGTCGCGTGGTTTTTGGAGAAAACAAAATTAATCGAGTTCCCTCGCCGCCGCCGCTTTCTTACCGAAGGTCCGCCGTTCCTGTGTTTCCCACGTGACGCGCGCAAGGAAGACGCACATACACACCAGCAGAGAGCCGATCGATCGGTTGTGTGCTGTGGCTACGTTGCATCATTCGGAAAATCAAGCCACGTTATTTATTGACTGCATGCTGGCTCTTCATGCGATGCGATGGTGGTATGGGTGAATTAAAGATTCTAGTGACTGCTGTTTGATATGAATCCACTATCTGGACCGTTGATGGATGTTCGAGATATGGGCGGCCAATCGAATAGAAATTCCTTTTCATGTATCCATCCATTTTATGAATATTCTGATGGGACATAATAGGATATGGATGTCAGTAGCTGGGTACATGTGGGCCCCCCATTTTGGTATCTCTCCCAATTCCGACGAGTTAGCGACACAACACAGTGGCATAGCCACCGCCAATAAGGCACGAGCTAGCGAGACGTTGGTGAGGCCACGGTGGTCCGTGCTTTGAGCTTCTTGCTCGACTGGCGAGGGTTTCAGCAAGGCTACAATGGTTTGTGCTCCGCTGCTAGGCCACCGGTGTCCTCGCCACTGTCAGGTCCACACAGCACTACCAGATCTGGTATGTCACTTTTGTTTAGTATTTTTATTAGTGCTGATGTTCCCACTAGAGGTAGTGCTTAGTATTCATACATGAGAGTGTTCGCACTCATGTACTTGTATATAAATAGATGATCAATCAAAGCCAAATGTGTGCCAGTTGTGGTATCAGAGCCTAATCTTCCCATCCAATGACAACCTCTGCAAATACATCTACTAGCATATGATCATCAATCTTAGGATCACTCGGCACTCAAGCCGTTGGCCTGATGTCCACTGGTCACCCATTCTTTGATAATCCTATCAATATGAAGCTGTCTCACGACACCTTATTGTGGAAGGCACATGTTCTTTCCTGTCCTTCGTGGCACACAGTGTCTTAATTAGTCTCGTAGAAGGAACCAATCTGGCATTGCCCTAGTTAATCGCGACATCGACAGAAGATGGAACAACACAGGTTGTTAATCCTACATATACCGTCTGGCTCCAACAAATTCAGACATACCTAAGCCTACCATTATCCAACCTCTTGACGGAGGTGTTAGGGCGGCTGCAGTTTGAAATGCCCTTGAGCACAAGTTTGTGACTCAATCTAGGGCATGTATTATGCAAATTTGATGGTAGTTGGCTACACTTTAGGAGCGGGACATGATGATGATCGACTACTTCAACAAAGTCAAGAGCCTTACCGGTGGGCTTACCACCACTGGCAAACCACTCGAAGAGGAGGAGGTCATCATTTAGCTTCTCACCGGCCTTGACAACTCCTATAATGTGCTAGTGACATCCATCACCACTTGGAAGGAGCCGATCGCCCTCACCGATCTCTACTCACATATGCTAGACTATGAGATGCATTACGAGCAAAACAATCTCATGTTCTAGCCCTCTACGAACATGTTGTCTGGGGGCAATCAAGGTGATAGACCATGTGGGGGTGACCCCGTGTGTGTGATGAGTAATTGACATCTGTCTTAAAAAAGTCGAGTTTGGTTTGTGTGGTTTGGACCATGTCGTTGCACGGTGCAATTGGTTTTGGTCAGACTTAGTCAAACTTGATCGACGTGTTATAGGATGCTTATTCTCTTGATTCGACAGGTTTTGGCCTTTTCATGCTTAAGATTTCTTGTAATGCTATGGTTTATTACGTTATGTCAGCGGTGATATGTGATGTGTTTCTTGTCTGTGATGGCTGCAGGACATCGAGGCGAAGTCGTGGCGAGACACGGGATGACCGGACTAGGCGCAGGCGGTGCCAAGGTCAGAACGGTCGAGGTGTGCCGAAGACGGCGTGGACTCGAGGTGGTTGCGAGGGTTGGACGGTAAGAAATGCGGAAGCTTCCCGGAAGGTGCAGGAGGGGCGTTTTTGTAAATACGCAGGGCTGCACAAAAGGAAGCGGATTGGGTTTCGGAGTTAGCAGGTCAAGGCTATTGTAAACCCGTTAGTGGAGAGTATAAAAGGAGAGGGGTAGACATGAGAAAATTTGAGGGTTTTAGTGCTTTGGCTCTCCTGGTGATTGAAAAAGCATGTATGGCTTTGGAAAGGGTTTGAGTTGGTTTTGCTTTGGGCTTTGTTGTTGGGAGTTGGTGAGAGTGCAGGTGACGTTGCTTTGTCTGTTACTCTTGTCCCCTACGTGTGGTTCTGAGAGATGGGAGAAGTTCTTGTGTTCTTGATGTGAGGAGATAGCTGTAAACCATGTGTAATCATTCATCGTTCTTCCTCAATATCAATACAAGAAAGATTTTGTTGGGCTATTTCATTTTCTTGCTTCATCTGTGTTAAGTTGCATCTTTGCCATCTCTCTGTTTCTTTTCTCCTGTCATGGGTTGTGGTGATCTTTGAAGTTTTGTGTGTTTGTTATTTGAAAGCTCTGTGATGAAAAAGATTATTGGCCATATGACCAATCCATTTTCTAAAGCATTTGGAAGATTCAACATCTCCTGTGAATTTTGAGTCTCTCGTCAAGACTTCCTCTGTTTTATGTTTTTCTAGGGTTTCATGTCAGGCCAACCCTTGTTCTCTTGATTCCATTCAAAAGAGGACATGAAACTTGGGTTCTAGAGTCCTAAGATCATTGCTAAGTTGATTGCAAAAGCTCATGTGCAAAGGACTCAAGAATCATGAGTAATTTGGATTTTAGGTTACATCTTGCAAAAATTTCAGATTTTTCCAAAAATCTTGAACAATCTTTCTCCAGTTGAAATCCCTGGATTCCAGGTTCCCAGTGGTATTTAGTTTGTATTCTTATCTTGCTGGCCAGTGGAGAACAGAAACAAATCACAAAAAATCGTTGTTTTCAAAAGATTTCAGTATTTTCAGTTTTTGGACTCGGCCTGCTATTGCCCTGGTTCAGATTAACCGGTCTGACCGGTTCTTTACTTGCGGTCTGACCTCTCTAAAGCCAGCGATTAGACCGGAGTTGAAGGGGCAGTCTGATCGCCCGTGTCAAGGCGGTTCGACCGGAGTGAGGGGAGCGGTCAGACCGGTGGCAAGCAAGCGGTCTAACAGCCCAATGCATTGCGGTCAGACCGCCCATGTTGTGATCTCTGATTTGATACTTTTGATCTTTCGTGCCTTTGGATGTATTGCTCTCTCTTCTAAATGGTTGGGGATCCTATGAGTATTTGATGCCCTCTTCATAGCTCCATAGCCACCGGAGAGGAAACTCTTTCGTGAATATCCTTTTTTGGGGCTAATTTTTAAAGAAGCAACATTCACCCCCCCCTCTGTTGCCGATTTCGATCCAACACAAGGGGGCGTGGGCGAGCGGTGGTGGTGGTGGATGTGGACGTGGCCGAGGTGGTGGCCGCGGACAGTATTAGTACCAGGGTACCAATTACAGCAATGATCATGGCAGCAACATGGGTCTGACGATGAGCTCGTCTACCAATTGTGTGGAAAGATCGGCCATGTAGGTTTTACATGCTATAAGTGCTTCGATCATGCATTGCAGCTGGAGGAGTACACGGTGGCAAATGTCACCATAGGATCAAGATTTGATGCGCCTTGGTACACAGATGCTTGGGCGACTGATCACATCACTGAAGAATTAAACAAGCTAATGATACACGAGCGGTACTTCAACAAAGATTGGGTTCACATAGCAAATGGTTTAGGTATGCCAATTGCTCATATTGGTTCTTCTAAAATTCATGTCACATAAACCCTTATTCCTAAACAATGTTCTTAATGTCCACATACAAATAAAAATATGTTATCTGTTCATAAACTCATGGTTGACAATAACATTTGTCTTGAATTTCACCCTAATTATTTTCTCATTAAGAACCATTCGTACTTCGAAGAATGTGCTCCATCGCGGTCCCAATGAGGGTGCCCTATACCCCACTCCTATCAGCTTGGCTACATCTAGGAAGGCCCTCTCTATCATCGAATATAGTCACGAGTGGTGGCATTGCTGTTTAGACTATCCCTCATCCCTTGTGGTAGATTAGATTCTTCAGCGTCACAGTTTACCATTTTTTCATGAGTCCAACAAATCCTCTATTTGTGATGTTTATCAACAGAGCAAAAGTCACCAGCTTCCTCTTCCTCAGTCAAAAATTGTGTCGTTTGTCACCTCTTGAACTTGTTTTCTTTGATATTTGGGGGCCAGCATGTACCTCTATTGGTGGTTTTAAATACTATATGAGTTCATTGATGATTTCAATAAATTCACATGGATATATTATCTTAAGAGTAAAGCAATGTCTATAGCATATTCATCCAAATCCAAACTCACGTTGAGCGCCTTCTAAATAAAAAATCCTACACATGTAAACCAACTAGGGAGATGAATACCAGAAGTTGAATTCATTTTTCCAATAAATTGGAATTACTCATCATATTTCCTGTCCACACACTCATCAATAAAATAATTCAGCTGAGAGAAAACATCGTCATATCATAGAATTTGGCTTGAAGATATACCAAGTTCCATGTCTTGTTCTTTAAGAGTACATGATATTTAGTTTCCAATGCCTCCTTCCAATTTCTATCACAAAGAGCATCATCAAGAGTTTGATACTTTGGTGTAACTATGTACTATAACGCAAAAATAAATGAAAAACAGTAGACATGTTTGAGAGTTGTACATCCTGTGTGTGTTATATGATGTATTTTACTGTACATATCTTCAAAAATCTAAGTGTTGTGCAACACTTGTGTTGTATGTGTAGGATCGAGGAGGCCAACTAGAGGGGGAGGGGTGAATAGTCATTTATAAAAATTCTCTTCTCTAATTAATTCTATTTAAGCTATTTGGCTAAAATCAAGAATATAATGCGGAATCATAAATCAGATTGGTTTTAGCACAAATAAAGCATCAATCAACTAGGTTCACCTAAATGCACCAACAACCTAAGTTATGTCAAAGGATTGCAATTCTACGACGACAAGTAATCAATTTAATTCTATGAATGTAAATTGCTTGAAACTAAATTAAGCACAAGAAAATAAACCAGAAAGACGTGGTATCTTTCTACTGTGGTGTTCAGAGATTTGCCGATCTCCCCTAGTTCACGTTGATGTTAGCCCAAATAAATTGGACCGGCTCCATGAATTAAGTTGAAACACCTCAATCCACTAGTGATAGCTCTTTTCCGTTCTGGGTAGGTGAGCTCCAACCTTCACAACTTCGTCGGGTTGATCGGCTCCACGAATTAAGTTGAAACACCTCAATCCACTAGTGGTAACTCTTTTCTGTCCAGGTAGGTGAGCTCCAACCTTCACAATTTCTTTGGGTCTTCTTACAACCTTCTTTGAGAAGATCACCACACACGACGCCTCCAACGCCGTCTAGGAGTCAGCAAACTCCAAGAGTAATAAGTCAAGCCTCTTACTTGACTCTCACCATGTGCAACGAATGCAGCTCAAATGGACACTAAGCCCAACTCTAGATGCAACACACTCACTCTAAATCACTCTCCTTGCACATAAGGTGTAACACATGCACAATTAAGAGGAGAGGCTCACGCTAGTTCAAGAGAGTTTAGCAACCTCGTCTCCAACCGGCCACAAGGGTGTATTTATACCCCCACACAAGAAAACTGACCGTTGGAGTCAAATCCCTGAAAAATTAGGATTATTGAAAGTACCAACGACAAACTGTGGTACTTCTGCTCACCTTGCAACAGTAAAAAAACTAGCCATTACAAGCAAAGGACTAATCGAATCTGGTAGTTCCGCTGTACATTTTCTGATAGTTCTGACCATCGGAAGTACCACTCCCACATGCAGAGCTACCGCTCTCATGGGGAGGAGAAGACTACCACACAAGTGCTTCTCTGGAAAAAAAATGTACCACTACGTAAGCCGGACATTCCACAAATCGGAAGTATCGCTCACACAGAGCCAGTCATTCTGCAAATCGGAAGTACTGCTCACACAGAGCCGGTAGTACCACTCGCTAATCAGACTGCTCACATAGAGTTGATTGACCGCTCACACAGATCTGGTCAAAAGTACTGATCATCGACGATGCTAGTCCTGACCACGTCAGATGGTTTGACCACTCAGGTCTCTGACCACGTTGTCCGGTTTGACCACGCAGGTCTCGGGCTACGCTGATCTCCAACCACACTGGCCTCCAACCACGCTGGTTCTGACCACATTGGTTTCGACCACTCAGATCTCGACCACATCGACCATGTCAGTCTTCGATCACATGGATCTCTAACTACTCCGTCGATCTTCGACCACGTTGTATTAATAACGTCAGTTCGACTATGCTGGTTTCGATCATAAAGGTCTCAACCACGTTGGTTCGACCATGCTGGTTTCGATCACACAAATCCCAACCATGTCGGTTTTGACCACGCCAGTTTGACCATGATAATTTTGATCACATAGATCTTCAACCACGTCGATTTGAGCACGCTAGTTTCAATCACATAGATCTTCGACCATGTCGATTCTGACCATACTGGTTTTGATCACACAGATCTTGACCACGTCGATTCTGACCACGCTAGTTTCGATCACACAGATCTTCGACCACATTGGTTTGACCAAGTCGGCTCTCAACCACGAAGGTCTTCGACCATCAACGCACATGGTAGTTTCGTGATTACAACTTCAGTAGCTCTAGTTAGCGGTGGTACCGCAGACTATACTACGGTAGTTCTGATTTCCCTGAGAAGTGCAGATACTTCAATGATTTTGCAACACACATTAGCAAATAACGATATCTTGCACACAAGGAGCAAACATGATTCCCAACAAGTTGCAAAACATATTTGCACACTTTTATAATCATAACACAAGGATTATATATGAGCTTCAACTATTTGTAAAACACATTTGCAAATATAAGCCTCATACTACAAAGAATAAAAACATGGACTTCAAACACTTGCAAAACACATTCGCAATGTATAGTCCCATGTTACAAGGATTCAACATATGAGTTTCAACTATTTACAAAACATATTCGCAAATATAAGCATCATACTAAAGAGAGCTAGAGTAAGTGAGGTTGAGCTATCAACACATGATGAGACTCAAACTACTAAACAAGACCCCTTTTAACAGTACGGCAACCTATACTAGCACCCATGTTCCAACCAAACATCAAGCCGGTAAAAAACTAGGAATACATTCTTAGCCCTAGCTAGTCATACCTTTGCCTTAAGCATCATCTTGAAGCTTGATGAAGTACATCATCACTTCAAGTCCGGGTCATCGTCTTGACATGCATCAACCCATGATGCATGCTTCACTTGAGCTTCATCAACACATGATGGGTCTTCACTTGATTTGATGATCAACACATGTTCATCTCCTCTTGGACATGCATCAACTCATGATGCATCTTCTTCTTGATAATCTTGAACGCATGAAGTCATCTTCCATCACACATCTTGACTGGATGATCTTTAACACATGAAGTCATCCCATGTTATCCTCATTTGTGGAATTAACCTAACATACTCATCCAACTTGTGAAAAATGTTAGTCCACAAACCAATTGCCATTAATTACCAAACTTTACCATTAACACATAATGGAGGGATTAGATTCTATAGTCTTTCCTTTTTGTTAATTTATGATAATCTCAACAAATAATGAGATAAAAATTATATTTGCGAGTATACATCATGTACACAATACTTGTATACTCTAAGATAAGCTCTCAAAATAAAGCTTACTTATCCGGTTGTCATTAATCATCCAACCATTAACACATAATGGAGAAGTTAGATGATAAGCCGATTACAAATGAGTATATATAAACTACAGAAGCTATATATATT
The DNA here is from genome assembly GCA_036346575.1 of Dendrocalamus sinicus. Classification (NCBI taxonomy): domain Eukaryota; kingdom Viridiplantae; phylum Streptophyta; class Magnoliopsida; order Poales; family Poaceae; genus Dendrocalamus; species Dendrocalamus sinicus. The sequence continues at coordinate 13,569,224 of CM070655.1, forward strand.
CAAAAGATGTGTTTCAAAGTAAAGATCCTAAATATATGTATTAAACAAAACATGGATCAATACTTATAAAACCTCAAAACATAGAGTGAACTCCCCTAAATATGTGCATACAAGTATGTGTAATGAAGGCATATGCACATATTCATTTTGGACTATTTGTGAAGTTCAATCTATATTTTGGATCCAAGGAATACGCTAATATATAAGAATGCGATTGCGAGTGCATATCTCTTTGATTTCACTTTTTTTATCCAAATGAGACTAAAAAATAATATACTCAATGATTTCATCTTTTTCATCCATATAAGACTAAGTAATATCATAATCAATAAACAGAGTTAGTCTCACAAATATATTTGTCATTATCACCAAAACCTCATAATAGTATTTTTTTTTTATTATCACCAAAATCAACTTAAATGAAGCTTGATCTTTCAGTATGTCTAAAAGTACTAATTTCTTATAATACATGATTAGTTGTACAAATACTTGACTGTTGCAAGATTCAAATTGATGTACTGTTGGCTCATTCAAAATTTGAAAATAAGAAGATAGATTAGGAGAAGGTGATGTGAAAATTAAATGATTTTGATGGGGCCATTATTGGTTTCTAATTCCAATCTAATTCTTTTTGGCACAAATCTAGAGGTAGCAATGGAGGGGAGAGATTGTGGGTGCAGTGAACGTGGGTGTAGATCCACATTTTCCGCACTAACACACACATACACATATACCAACGAATGAGTTGTCACAATGTTTGTATCACTGCATACTATGCTAAAATTGGACATGCACCATGATTTTAAATGCACGAATTCAACCCAAATTCGGGTATATTTTTTGAAAATATTAGTTTTAGGGTATATACCCATCCATAACAATTCAAACGAAGCGTATATCTTTGAAAAAATATACTTGATTTTAAATTTTTGAGTGAATTTAGATCGCATGCTTGTATGTATGTATGTATGTATGTATGTATGTATGTATGTATGTATGTATGTATGTATGTATGTATGTATGTATGTATGTATGTATGTATGTATGTATGTGTGTGTGTGTGTGTATTTCAGCACATACCTACAACCAAACCATCATGAAAAAAGCCAACTGCAATTCAAATTTTAGTTCAAACTTGTTTGAACTAGTTAGTAAACTAATTAAACTTAACATCCAAAAAAATTCACAATTTTTTACACATGATACATATGGGAAATACTTATTTTAGATCATGATGTCCAGACATTATGGTGTCCCATATAATTATATTATACATACATACATACATACATACATACATACATACATACATACATACATACATACATACATACATACATACATACATACATACATACATACATACATACATACATACATACATACATACATACATATACACACACATTGCCTATACATCACCTAAAAAGTGATGTTTATCTCAAACTAAAAGGTAAATGAAACTTGCACGGACATATGAATACATATCATATCATCCTTGATTACAAACCGAATAATTAAGACAAGAAACATGACGCATATAAAACAACAATTCAGCAAAGCGGTGCTGGTAGCCTCAGCTTAATTATCTGTAAAGGATAGTATTATACGTATGCCTGTGTTTGTGTTACAACCAACAAGCTAGCCATCATATTGACAGAGAAAGTTAACAGCTATCGTACATAAATATAATCCATTGAAATATATACATCCATATGCATGATGTATCACGCATAATTATTTCATTCCATTCATGGCATGGCATGCTATATATTTGTGTGTGTGTGTGTGTATCCACTGTAGCATTATTACTATGCTTGTGTCGGCGGAGTTCATGATCTTCACAACAAATACATGTGGCATGTGCACAGCTAATTTGATTGAAATCCTATAAAGCCCTGTTCGAGTCAAAGAAAAAAGTGGATGATTGTAATCCCCATTGGAAATTTTCTTTTTTTAGACTAATAATAGGAAAATTTTCTATGAATTGAAGGTACGGTGTTTGGAACAAAGAGTGGCTCCTAAGGATTCCTTTGAGATTCTCGTAGAATGGTCTATATATTCCATTGGAATTTTGGGTAAAACTTACAAGAGGTCTTACCTTGTGTACTGTTCTTCTTGCTATGTCTTAAATTCCCGTGTTTTTTCTGTGTAACATCCAAAAGGATTTTTTTGGACTTTTCATGTTTTTTTACTTCCTGTATGATATCAGACGAGATGGCATTCTATGCCATATATATTTCCCTTATTCCTATATAGTTTTTAGTTTCCTGCGTTCCGAACAGGCATGGCTACTTGCTCTAGCTCTTCTTCCTCTATACATACATCTTTCCATTGTCACTGGTACAGAAACAGTGATTCCATCAGTCCATATAAACATCGCCATTCTTTCTATAGGAATAAAACGGCACTGTATATAGCCGCCATACATGTCTTATATATTCATGCGAATTCGCGCGCTTACATAGCTGATCCAGTATGCATACATGCAAGCATGCAGTACGTAGCAGTAGCAGTACGTACACATACCCAAACCATTGCATGCAATCATCTTATTCCATATATATTATTCATGCTACTACACATATAGCTTATAGTAGCTTATTATATATTAATAGCGCATGACTAAGCTTGGTCTACCCAAGAAGCCAGCAAGAGTAGTAGCTGGCAACCAAGCTAGCCGACCGTCGGCGTCTCGGCGACGGTGTCGACGAAGATGCGGACACGGTTGGGGCGCAGGTCCCTGGGCACTGGCGAGCCAACCGGCAGGACGACGATCTCGGCGTCCGGCTTGTCATTCAGGATCACCTTCCTCGCCGCCTCAATGGACTTGCCGACCACCTCCGGCCACGACGTCTTCTTCTTATCGGTGGCACCGCCGGCAGCTCCTCCAGCTTCTTGCCGGTGCATGCCTCGGCGGAGTTCATCTTGATTAATTCTTCGCAAACTAATTGAGCTGCTAGCTAGGCTCTGCAGAGACATATATAGAAATCAAGATATCAATTAAGTTTATTCAATAGAAGAGATCTGCAAGCACTCACCTATTAATTGGTCTGTGAACTGATGAGCTGTTATCGTAGGCATAGTAATGTATTTATAGATAAATCCGGGAGTACTTAATGTACACGCCAAGTAAGCTAATCCCCATACTTGACATGAAAAGCAAATAAACAACAAAAGGAGAATAATGTTGCAGACGCATACACCTTTGGTTTACCTAGCTGCTTGCACGGCATATGTGGCACTATCTTTCAGTTTTTTCATTTCACGGCCTAGTTGCAGCCTCCCAAGTAGCCAACAATTCACACGCACAAGAACCACATGGATGATAGCAACACGTACGACATGATCTTACGGTGCCTTTACAACATTTTTAGTAGGGGTGAAAACGGGTCGGGTTAATCCCGACCGATTCGGCACCGAATCCGATTGGTACGAATCCGGAGAAAAATATGGGTTAGGATATGGTAACAGCAATATCCGTCCGAATCCGAATATCCGTCCGAATCCGATACATCTTCAAGTTTGATTTTAGGTTAGTGCTACTATTTGATGTTTCATTTTCTTTTGCAATGGTAAAATAAAATCTTCCACATCAGTTATTAAATAGTAACATCAAGTCGGTCGTCCTACTCCATTTATTGCCTCAGTATACATTCCTTACAAACAAGTAGGTGCAAACGAAATGGGTTAATCCGACCGATCCGACACGAATCCGATTGGTACGAATCCGGAGAAAAATATGGGTTAGATATGGTAACAACAATATCCGTCCGAATCCAACCCGTTTTCACCCCTAATTTTTAGCTTCTTTGCACCACAAGCTACCGATGAGTATGTTAGCCACCGCTCTCCCTCTCTTTCCCACCGCTCCCTCTTCTCTTCCCTGGTAGAATACGGGTAGTTTGCACTAACATAGATTAAAATTTTCTACCACGTAAATCATTAAGATACGTGAGTAAAAGCTCATAGATCGTTACTACTAAACGTGCATTGCAGAAGAAGTAGAGTTGAAGCAGCTGGTTCAATGAAACGCGCGCCTGTGTAGTGAAAGTAGTTGATCATCCTTTGGTTAATCGTCTCCTCCTCGTGATCATTCCGATCAGCGCCGTAGTCGTAATAGTGTCACTACCAAGGTCCACACGCTAAGGGATGGAGCGTCGTACGTCAGTGTGCTAGCACTAACATGCACGACAAAGGTTATGAGATGTGGCGGCTACGGTTTTAATGGGGTGTTTCTTGAGATACCTCTCTTAGCCGTACACCTCCCTTGATATAGCCTCTAATTGGATCCTTACCCAATACGATCAGATATCATATCCAACTTGGAAAGCCTTAGACTAGATCTTTATTCAATACAAGTAGAGATCGTATCCCACTCAGAGAACCTCCAACTCGACCCTTATCGTTCTAACCCGTTAAGTGTGAGACTGAAATATGTGGCACTATCTTTCAGTTTTTTTCTTTTCACAGCCTAGTTGCAGCCTCCAAGTAGCCAACAATTCACACGCATAAGAACCACATGGATGATAGCAACACGTACGACAAGATCTCACAGTGCCTTTACCACATTTTTAGCTTCAGGCACCACAGAACGCTCCCGATCAGATAGCCTCCCCTCTCTCTCCTTCCTCTCATGTTAGCCATCGCTCTCCTCTCTTTCCCACCGCTCTCTCTTCCTCCCGTGGTAGAATACGAATAGTCTAGACTAGCATAGATTAAAATTTTCTACCATGTAAATCAGTAAGTTACGTGAGTAAAAGTTCATAGATCGTTACAACTAGACGTGCAGTGCAGAAGAAGTAGAGTTGAAGCGACTGGTTCAACGAAACGCGCGCCGGTGTAGTGGAAGTAGTCGATCATACTTTGGCTAACTGTCTCCTCCTCGTGATCATACCGATTAGTGACGTAGTTGCAACAGCATCTCTACTGAGGTCCACACATCAAGGGATGCAACGCCGTACGTCGGTGTGCTAGCACTAGCGTGCACGACGAGGGTTATGAGATATGGCAGCTAGGTTTTGATGGGGTGTGTCTCGAGGTACCTCTCTTAGCCCTGTACCTCCCTTCATATAGCCTCTAATCAGATCCTTACCCAATACGATCAGATATCGTATCCAACTTGGAAAGTCTCAGACTGGATCTTTATTTAATACAAGTAGAGATCGTATTCCACTCAGAGAACATCCAACCGGATCCTTATCATTTCAACCGTTAAGTGTGCAACCTCGTAGGTTCATGTATATTTGGCCATGAGCCAAAAACTCCTTTCGGTCTATAAGTCGGCGGTGGTCCCTAGCAGCACATAACGACTCCCAAATATATATAAAGATCATATCGGATGAACCCATATAGTGCTGATGTACTGATCCCTTAGCCTCATGATACCAGATCGAATTTAAGACAAGAAATGTGCCATCTTATGATAGCTCAATTCTTCACTTGAATTTGTAGTGGATTACTCAGTTGTGATTGATTTCTCAACCATATTCGGCATGGCCATGCACTTCCTTAATTCAACCACATCGAGAGGCCTAGAGATATCTCTTCTGTTATATAGGAGGGAAAAATTTCATCTTGATCGCTCACATTTCTTCGCATGTTTCATAGTAAATCTAAAAGCTACCTTTATGACCACTCAGTTACGAAGTAGTGTTTGACAACCCCTAAGTAAACTATTACACATGTAGAAAATCATGATGATTTCAGGTCTAAGGATCCTACGTACACTATGTTTGAGACCAACTGATGATACTTAAGAATATAACAATTCTCGTAGTGTCTCATGGTAGGTCAATCCAACATCATGTTCTCTAACATGTGTCCACATTATTGATTTGATATCTCTATATCTATGATCCATGAAACATGATTATCAATTAATACATGTGTTGATCTGTAAATCATAATTGTCCTACGTAATGATATAAGATCAGGAATGATTTAGAATACTATCAAAACATGAATAAGGGTACCACGAACAAGTCACATATTTGTTGATCAATATGAAATATATTTATTCAAGGGATAAAACAACATATTATTCAAAACATCATAAATATAGAAGTGATACAATCATCTCTATAATTGCCTCTAGAGCATATCACTAACACCCCCGCCACTCTCCATTCTCTCCCTCCTCTCCTCTCCCCTCCCCTCCCTCGCCCCTCCCCTCCCTCTCTCTTCTCCGGCACCAGTGTAGCGTTCCGCCAATGAGCTCTCCTCCTCTCCTCGCTGCTCCCTCCTCTCTCTTCTCGACACCAATACAACTCCGCACCCTCCTCTCGCCTCCCCCATCCCTCCTCTGCCTCCCCACCCCTCCTCCACCACCGACACCAGTGCGACTTCACCGCCTCGCCGTGCCTCCCTCCGCTACAACCCAACACCCTACCGCCTCTCGCCTACACAGTACATTGGGGCGCAGATAACTGCGATGGTAGTGCCCCTTATCGGATGAAAGCAAGAGTGAGTGAGAAAGAGCATGACGGAGTGGTGACCGAGAGAGAGAGAGCAAGAGGGAGAGGATACTATACTGTTCGAATGGTACATAGTTTTCATGTTTTTTCAACAAGTATATATGAGTTGTCACAAGGTTGCACGTCCAGCGCATCTTTCCTCAGATTAGGATCCCACAAGGATAGGCGTTTGTATCGTGTTTATGTTTCTTCCTGTTCTTCTCTTTAGGTTTTCATAGGTTGTGCTCATTTGGGCTGAATAAGCCTGGCTTATGGCTTATTTTTATTGTATCTGACTTATTTTGCACTGCAGGTGATGGTGGCTTATTTAACATAATTAAATTTAAAATTTTAAAAATAGAATAAACATGTTAGCCCATCTCGTATAATGCAAATAAATACGGGAAAAAGAAACGGCAAAAAAACTCAAAAAACTCAAAAAGACAGAAAAAGATGAAATTTATAAATAGTAAAAAATAAGTTAGAAGATTAAACTAAAATGAGCGGGACTTAGTTCCATTACTTCCTGTTTGTATTGGATGCTTTTTTCCCCTATCTTAATGAATACGGCACGCAAGCTTTCTTGTGTGTTCCTGAAAAGAATGTTTGTACTACTGCAGATTGAGTGTTCCTGAAAACAATGTTTGTACTACTGCAGACTGAGATATCCATGCCTACAATACACCACCCAAAAAGTGATGTACATCTCAAACCAAAAGGTAAACGAAACTTGCACACGATCGAACATGCATGCATATCATATCATCGAGCTGGATCACACACTGAATAAAACACAAGAAACATCATGTGTATTGACTATACCAACAGTTCGGCAAAGTTGGTAATAATTAATAATTTCAGCTTACCTGTAAAGGCTAGTGTACCTGAGTTTATGTTAGAGCAGGTATAATAAGGCTTAGTCAGCAGGCTATAGCAAATATAATATCAACCAAATCTTACGTGGCAGAGAGAGAAAGGAATAGAGAGAAGAAAGCTGACTACTAAATTGCAGCTAGCTATAGCACGTAAAAATATGCATTTCACTCTCTTACACGTAAATAAATAGTTATTGTAATAGCTACCTTATTGTATGAACTATTTTTTTGAAGGCTATAGATGAAATGGACAAGTGTTATAGCCACTAGTTGGCTATACTATTTTACTTACTCTTACAGCGGCAAGCCATGCATCATATATATAGGGTCTATTTAATATGGCTTTTGAAATCGATTTTTGACTTTTACTACAGCACCTAACTTTCAAACGGAGTATTTTTTAAGATGGGGTCTACAAGTTAATAGTAGTACATGTTAAAAGCCTAATATCTGTACCATCCAAAATCACAAGCGATTATCTCTCTCCGTAATCTCTATCGCAAACAGCTAAATTCGAAAATTTTAGCCAAAAACCATAAGCCACGGCCATATCAAACATGCCTATATACGCTTGCCACAAGCTAACCAGTTGGCGAATTGAGGAACTGGGTTGCATCAGCTACACTAGCTCACCCTCTTTTTAGTTTTGCTGACCAATGCTCGAGTCTAAATTGACAGAATGCAATGCAGATTGTTCCATGCTCTCACCAGCTAGTAGGAGATCATTTTTCTGATGACACTACTATAGAAAGCCTAATATTAGATGCCACAACACAGACGGTTCCCCAAAACCGTCGGTATTAAATACAAGCACAGATAGTTTTAGTTTAGAGACCATCTGTATTGCTGTTAGCGATAAAAACCATATGTGAAGAGGTAATATCACAGACGGTTCATAATGAAAACTGTCTGTGAAGTATCACAGATGGTTATTAACAAGAACCATCTATGATATTACCACATATCACAGATGGTTTTTGTTTGAACCGTCTGTGATACTTCACAGACAGTTTGTATTACAAACCATCTGTGATAATTAAGTCATCACAGACCGTTTTTATTAAAAACTTTTAATAAGTCAACCTATAAAATGTGTCAAAACTGCACCACAAGGCATGTTATCTTGTCAAGTTTCAGTGATATTCATGTAACTCTTCAAGGTGGCCCATGTGCACAAAAAATGGGGAATTAGCAGTTCATTATGGTGGGTATGTACCTAATAAAGAGTTGATTCCAACAAAACATAAGAACGGTTCCAACAAAAATGATCATAGCAAAAGGGACATACAAGCTGGTCACAAGCATCATGCAAAGTTTTTGTCTTCGTGGCAACACTCAAGTGCAAGGATTCTAGTTCTTCAAATAAGTTCAATGTGTCGTCAACCTGCATAGATGTACTTTCAAAGGTTAAACTAAAAGTGTGACCATCAACCAAACGAAAAAAAAATTCCCAACAAAACCAGCACAGGGTTCAGAAGCCTACATGCACTGAGGTCGGTAATGGCGTCCGCACTCTCTTCTGGATAGATAGGTGGATCCATGGGAAAAGGATCGCTGAACCGGCACCCCGTCTTTTTGCATTGGTTCCCAAGAGACATGCCAATAAGCGAATGGTGAGGGAGGCACTCACGGGTCACAACTGGACTGCGGATTTGATAGGAGCGATGACAGTTGGGGCCATTGCTGATTTTTTGGATCTCTGGGATCTCCTCTCACAGGTGGTGCTGCAGCCCGATTTAGAAGATAAACACATTTGGCGCTTCACTACCAATGGAAACTATTCAACAAAATCAGCATGTGAAGGCTTCTTTCAGGGAGGCATTGAGTTTAGTCCCTGGGAGCGAATTTGGAGAACTTGGGCCCCAAATAAATGTCGTTTCTTTATGTGACTGGCTACACATGATAAATGCTGGACTGCGGATTGTCTGGCACGTCGAGGATTGCAACACCCTCCCCGCTACTTGCTTTGTGACCAAGAGGAGGAAACCATTAACCACCTCTTGATCTCATGTGTGTTTGCCCGCCAATTTTGGTTTGACTTGCTTCAAAGGTCGACATGAACCTTTTCCCTCAACCGGGCGAGCTCTCCTTTGAAGATTGGTGGTTCAGATCACACAACGCAGTTCATGGTCAGGTCCGACAAGGCCTTAACTCCATCATCATTTTGGGGGCATGGTCTCTTTGGAATCTTCGCAATCGCTGCATCTTTGATGGGGTTGCACCGGACGTTAGGGCCCTCTTGTCTTTTGTCAGTGAGGAGATGAGGATTTGGGGTCTGGCCGAAGCAAAGGGTATTTCATACCTAACTGCTCCGCCACAAGTTTTGGTCTAGATCCCCTTTGGTCGAGGTCGATCTTGTTTCTGTACCATAGGCTAGTTTTCTAGAGCAAGTGTGGTGTGTGTTTGGATGCGTTTGGGTCTGTAAGGTTCTGTTTGTTTCCCCTTCTTAATACAAAAATACACAGCTCTCCTACGTGTTCGAGAAAAAAAAACCATCACACGTGTTAACATGCTCCTCTAATGTATTCTCGTACAGACGATACTTTTCCTCTGTCTGTAAAAAAAAAAATACTAAGAGAGGTGAACAAGCTCAAGATGACATCGCAAGTTTTCCATCACCAAGTGAGATACTGAATGTAAACAAACCTCAGATTTCATAGCAGATTCCCGTTCTGTGAACCATTTGTAGAACTACAAGGTGGTAACGTATGAATTAGCTCGATCTTCAGAAATATTTAAACTTGCATCCTGACAGCACTTAAAAGTCGAACAAACAACACAAGGAAAAGACATTAATGTGACTTCAATATTCCCTCATCAATGAAGAAACTAGTGATAGAGCAGCCACCAAGCAAAAGTTACACAACAGGAGAATGAGAACTAACCTGATGTGTATTCACCAAGAACGCATCCATTGCACCCGCCTCCTCCAAAGTGGACTCCTTTTCTGGCACAACCGCACCTCCATCCTTCCCCCAAGCTCTTCTCCTGGTATAACACCCACGAAATACAATTTAAGCGAACTCCAACGCCATGCATCCACTACTAACCCAAAGGACAAAATTACAAGCAGCCTTTCAGTGAAATCACACTCCATGTCCTGATATATAACCAGTATGACACCCCCAAATGAAATTCCAAACATTGTCAGAAATCATATTGACAAGTTCTAATACTAAAGAGTATGGCGAGTGAGTCATACTCAGAATGCTGCATCGATCCCAACCAAAAAAAAAGGAGGTCACAAATTCACCTATCCCCTGCACTGCCATTGCAAACCCAAGTACCCAACTGCTCAGGTGGGCGTGGGACGACCGACCTCCTCCCATGCGGACGAGAGGTTGTAAGCCTTGGAGACGGCTCCCGACTTGTTCGAGGAGGGCGCCGTCCCAGCCATGGACGTCGCCGGCCGGCCCCGCGTCAAAGTGGAGGGAATTAAGCCGAGGAAGACGACGACTCAACGAGGACGACAATTGGGAGGAAGTGGTTGGTTCTTTCGTTTCTTTTTGAGAGAGGAGATTGGTTGGGCCCAAATATTTACCGTTTATAAGATTTTTCTTATCTCTGTTTTGCTCTTTAATATAGAAAATTCTGAACTTGAAATTTTATAAGCGCAGCTAGAAACTTTTTACGATTTTTATGTTGATTTGCTACCAAAACCAAAGTGTTTACACGAGTACACCGTAAATGGTGATTGCATAGAAGGGGACCTGATATACATGACCCAGATTACTGAAAAACTGACGTTTATCTCAAACAAAAAGGAAACTTGCACCACCAAGTACGCATATTATCCTGGCTGGATTAGATTTCATTACACACTGAATTAACACAAGAAACACGTTTAACATGCCAATAGTTCAGCAAAGCTGATACAAATAACTTCAGCTTAACTGCAAATTAAGGCTAGTGCGCCCGAGTTTGTCACAACAACAGCAAGTCAACATACATATCGACAGAGATAACATAGTAGTGGTGGTGGCGGCTTTAGTTTAGACAGCTGACAGCTTTCTCTAGTGCTAAATTTGTACAGTGAGCAGAGTAACATGTTTCTTACTCCTCTTCTTCCTCTCTACAGCCTTCAGATTAAACTTGCACAAGTGCATGACTCGCTCACATCCCTTCTGCGTTGTCCTCAGCTACAGAATGTACAGACACTCCCCTCTCCGGTGCAAGCGAGACAGTAGTATTTTATTTCTGACAAGGCCATACTGGCCTTATAGGGTTTCTAGTTGGAAAAAAACGTGAGTGCAAACCTAGCCACTGTTAGCTGTACAACTGCATAGTTCGCCCTTCAGGCGGCGGTGCATGCCGGTTGAAGCCCCAGTCGCTTTTCTGCATGCACAAGAACAGATATGGTGGAACATCGGGGGATAACTCTTTATCATCGCTGAAGAGTGAAGATAAACACAATGATAAACCATGCATACCTCCAGCGGCAACGAGCTTCTCGACGCGCGCTACTATGTGCTTCCCGTAGGTGTACTTCTTAAGCGTGTTCAGATGCGCTTTTATTCTCGTAAGGATCATCTCTCTCTGCTGATCATCACAAGTCTCCAACACCTTCTGCACCACATAGTTTGCAAACTGATCTTTCATCATTACCTACAAGGACAATTAAGCAACTTCAGTAAGGTCGCTTTAATCAGCTTTCAATGCCTAAAGATACAGCAAACTTCTAACTGAACAAATATTTGGCCAGTTTCACCTGACAGCTTGGTAAAAAAGTTGAAAGAACACAAACCTCAAGAGGTTCACTTTCGTTAGTGGATCCAAGCATCTCACCAATCAAAATCTGGCGTTCTACAGGATTCCCAAAGGCTAAGCACTTCTCAATGACATTTGAAGCAAACTTTTGCTGGCTCATTTGCACAATCTGTCCAATTAACTTCTCAATAATAGCAGATCTCTCATGTGGTTTGCCATGTTCCAGAACATGCTGTGAAGTTCAGTGAGTGGATTATCAGAAATGAAACATTGAGAAAATGAAAACACCTTCCACAAACTAACTAATAAAGAAGGTTCAAAAAAACTCAGAATTAAGACCGCAAAGCTCCAAATCCTAGTATTCAACAACAGCAATCAGTGAGCAGGTAACATCCATTTGTTAGCAATTACTGGGCACCACAGTATAATAACCTACAGAAGCTACTGCACTAAACAACAGTCTACCAACCTTTCGCTGCAAATCCCTTAAAAGAGAAGAGATTGGCAATTCCACATCTTAGTGTTCACTAATAGTATTTAGCAAGCAACTAAAATGCAGTTGCTAGTATTATCAAGCATTATGATCAATATGATAACCTATAGATGGTACTGCACAAGATAGCCCACCTACATTGCACGACATAAACAGTAAAGCAGCATAGAAGTTTGGTCAAGTTCATAAAGCATGTAATATATCTTCAAAAAATGTGCATGTCACTGACCTGAACAACATAGTTGCCATATTGATCTTGAGCCAGCAAGCAAACGGACTGGAGAATCTCATCCATCATTATTTGCTGTGTTGTAGGATCATCACAGTGCTCCAGCACCCTCTGGCAATTCACATGATATGATGATGAGAGGTTGCATGGTAACATCTGTAAACCTCAAAACATATTAACTAGAGGCATAATATATAGTATTTGCATACCTGTATAACCCGACAACCATATGGATGAGTGGATAGCATCACAACTTGACCATAGAATGTTGAGACAATGAACTGGATAACATGCTGAGGGATGCACTCTATGCATTTCTGTATTACATGGTTCCCATTTTGATCACGTACACAGCGCATGACATGTCCATCTAGCTCAGCAACCATTTTAGTCTGCTGATCTAAATCAACGACCTCTATAGCCTGCACATATATCATCCATGAGATAAGATCAATACCTTGCTCTAGTATTCCAGACATTTATGTATTTATATATATACGCAAAGGTTTGTCGTTTGTACAAGCATTGTAAACAAAAAGAATATGCTTGGTGTGTGCCAGCATTCATCCAATATATACTCGTAAAGCAGAAACAGGTGCCTATGACAAGTTATTAGTACATTAATTCCTATTAAACAAATCAGTGAAGCTGTATGCAAGAACTGTTTATGTTTTCCGGTAAAGAAAAATGTCAACTGATAAGCACCTTCTGTATAACCCGGCATCCATACATCTGAAGACTGAGAGCAAGGACACGTCCAATAAGCTGATCAGCCAATTCCTTTATCTGAGTAGCGCTTCCATGCTCAAAAAACTGAATAAAAGCATTTATGATAAGTATAGGCATCACACAGTCACGCTCTCAAACAAATTATTTATTTTTCCTACCTTTTGAACAACATAATTTCCAAATACATCAGTCATCAAGGTGAGGGCTTGAGGCATGATTTCTGAAAACACCATGTCTTTCTCTTCAGTACTGGCTGTTTCTAGCTTTTGCTGTATGAATCGGCTTCCATATTGGTCCGCACTACAAATTATTCAATAATTAGTAAACGTACAAGGTAACCTTAGAAGAAGATATATCTTGTACGTACTTCTGCTCATGATTAAGAAATTGTGCAAAGTTGTGCAAACTGCAAAACGCTCCTAACCACTTTCAAATAAAAATTAGTATAGGATAATCAATAATCGAACTAGAACTTTTTGAAGTTCATGTTCTGACTTCTGAGGAATTCAGTAAACGAGGAACATAAAGAGACAAACTGAGAGATGGTTAGTTTTATAATATTTCTCATCTTTCACCCGGTTCGTCCTTTCATTTCTCTTCTTCTATACTGTTTTTGCCCTATTGTAGCCCATGTCAAGCCACATTCCTAACCTTTTTCCCCCAAAAACAGTGATGTTTTCATAATTTTCCTCAACTTTTGCTCAATTTGTCTTTATGTATCTCTTCTTCTAGATTAAATCAAAACAACAATTTATGCCATACCGTAGTTCCTGTCAACCATTACCTGAACTCAACAACATGACCAGCTATTTCAGAGAGCTCGTAAGATTTGCTTTTGTTGCTCTTGAATTCCTCCAGAAGTGAGGGCATCAAATTGACGTCCATCTTTCCACCCAGGTCTGGACTCCATGAACCAAAGGAACCACCAAAATTTCTCATGCCTGATGGAAAGCGCATGCTGCGTTCGCCATGTCTAAGTGGACTACCAGGTGCAGCAGGTGAAGAGGGAAGAACAGGACTCGTTAAAGGACTTCCAGCATAACCAAGGCCAAAACCAAGGTTTCCATAGTACCCATAGTTCTTCTGTGACTGAAGCAATGGACCAAGGTAAGCTTTCTGAGGACCAAGTAAATCCATGTAAGAACTACCCAGATGGCCACTGGCCATAAGGGGATCATCACAGCTAGCTGCAACTTGGGCGGCAATCTCAGCTGCCCGAAGGTACTGAACATATACTGGATCAATAGGTGTCAGAAGAGAAGTTGCTGCAGTTGGACTTCCAATTCCATTGTAGTTTAGAAAGTTAGACGCACCAGCTAAATTTTGTTGAGAAGATAAAGTCCTCCTGGGGACCTAGAGCCAATCCTAGGGAAGCAAAGCCAGATCCAACTGACAAATTGTCAAACGATGTGAAATTACCAGCATTAATCTGATTTCTCATCATAGAAGAATTACCCAAATTTGCAGAATACCCATCAGGTGCCTTAAAATGTCCTTGCTCAGGACGTTTCATGTAGGAGTGCTGCTGATTGCCATTTGTTTGATCACCCTGTCGATCAAAAAGAAATTTACGGACATTATCAACATCCTGATAGACCTTAGACTGATCAGAGGGTTGTCCATTAACTGCTCTAGATGATGACAAGTTCAACCCAGATAAAGCAGCAACCAGGTCATCAGATTCACCAATAGCAGACGAACTACGGCGGACGGAAGTCGAACCACCATTACTCTTCTTATCATTAGCACTGACCTTCACACCAATTGGAGGCAGGCACGGACTAGGGACCCTCCTCACAAGCTCGGGATCTGGCGATCCACTTCTAGAAAGTGATGAACCTAAAATAGAGGCATATGTATGTGGTGGCAAATCATTGTTCTGAATTTCAGCCAAACTCTGCTCATTGCTGTCACACTGCAGGCCACCTATAGCTCCAGTCTCACGATGTAGAGCATATTGTATTCCAGAAGAATCCAGAAAGTCATTGCGAATGTGGTTGGCACTCTGTCTATCCATATCCCGTTGATTTGAGTCCTCCTGCACCATTTACAACAAGTTGTACAAATCTGATCAGTTAACATGGATAAAATGAAGCTGAAGAGAAGCAAATACCGAAAGGCTATATTAAATGTTTGTGATTGGAACACAGATTTGGGTGTTCTGCTCTATATGGTCATTAACAAGAACAAGATTAGTGAAGGGTATACTGGTGAGCAAACAACAGAGTTTAGAAGCTTATTTCTACTGGCCTAATGCAGGCATTGGTCCGCCCATCCATGAATGACAAATCGAAATTAATAGGATACAACAAAGAGTTGCTGGTCCCCATCCCCATGGGCAATTACACAGAAGACCATAGGTGCAAATGCACACATTATACAAGTGAAACATTGTGAAGTATGGAACAATGTTTCTTAGGATCCAGTAACTTCGTAATGGTTGTTCAGGAACCATCATAGCATTTCCAATAACCCTTTCACATAAATATTAAAAATGCTAGTTGAAAGTTCATAGGTCACTAATATCCAGCACTCAAACTGAAACAGTCTTATCCAGCACTCAAACTGAAACAGTCTTTCTTTTGTTCCATGTACAAGCTCAAACTACAGAATCTTCCGATGCATATTCTTCAGAATTTAGATCGTATTCAGAAGTGCCACCAACCAATCAATAAATAGGGGGATTGATCATTTACCACTGTCAAAGATGTCATTTCAGGATTTGCCACTAATGTCTTATTGACATGTGGCTCAGGACTCACACGTCAGTGAGATATGGAGTTACAAATCCTAAAGTGCACATCTTTACGGTGGCAAATGATGGAATATCCCAATAAATCGCACTGTACAATAACAGAAACCTAAGACATGCCAAACCTATCAAATCCGATCTATAAGTTGCTCCATTATGAAAATGCACTCCAACCAACAGCAGAAGCAGCAAGGTGGGAAATGTTAATTCAACAGTAGTCATGTACTATATGTAATATGAACCCACACTTCTCTGAGTCAACAAAAGCACACAGCTACAGGGTCAAAACTTTTCTCCCATAACATACAGCACTGAATCAAGATATATACTGAAGAAAAAAGATGAGATCTTTCCTCAGAGCAACCACCTGGAAGATACTGGAGAAGCTCCTCTGCCGACCAAGGTCGATCCCGGGCAGCCCCACAAGCCCGTCCCCCGCCGCCGCCGCTGGCCTCCTGCCGTCACAGATCCCACCCAGCCCGGAGGAGGAGCGGAGGCGATGCTGCGCCGAGCGCCAGTCCTCCTTGGAGAGGAGCGGCGGCGGTAGGCGCGGGTTGAGGTGCGCATTGGAGTAGTAGTAGCTCTGGTAGGCCGGGTCGGCCCGGAGCTCGTCGTCCAATAACACGTCGCCGGCGGCGGCGGCGGCGCTGGCCATGGCGCCCTCGACGGTGGGCGGCGCGGAGCCACTGCGGAAGAGCTCGAAGTCGCGGTCCGCCTCCGCGCCGTAAGCCGCCTCCCCGCGGGCCGCCATCTCCGTCACCATCGGAGCACCACCCGGAACACCAGAAAAACGAGATCTTTACGGGCTTCGCGCGCTAAAATCCCGCCATTACCGTGCAACACAACACTTCTCACTACCCAGACCAAGAAACCGGCGGGTTTTTTTTAACAAAAATTAACCCGGAAATGGTCACTTTTGGAGCTTGAGAGGCAGCAGGAACCGATTTTTGTTGCTCAGAGCGAGCGAATCGGAGAGGAAAGGTCCATGTGCGGGAGAACAGGCGTTCGAATTCCGCGAAATGGTGCGGATTTGGGAGGGATTGGAGCTACCCTTTTCCTTTCCTGCCTGCAGCTGTGCGTGTGTGTGTTCTTGTGGGGAAGAGGAGATGTGACTAGAAAAGAAGGGGTCAGCGTCCGCGTGCGGCTCGGTTAAGTACAACGGCCCGAGGGATTTGGGTCGTTGGATTGGGGATTGGACGGGCAAGATCTTCCAGAGGGGTTTGGGTCCTAGGGTTTTGAGGTCGCAGGCCTGGCCAGCCCAGTTTAGTGCTCGGCTGCAAAGGTTTTTTTTTTTTGTGGTTAGAAATGGAAATTTGGTGAGCTCCAGGTCTTCCCTGTGTTTTTGCATTCCAGCCTACTCTGAGGCTCCTGAAAGAGATGGTTCCAAATTTTGTTCTTCCGTTATTTTCGACTTATAATTTTTCTAAAATAAATAAAGTAACTTTTCTATTATTATTTTGAAATGGGTTATTAAGACAGTTTTTCAAAATAACTTATCAACTTACCGACGTTAGATTCATTCGTACAAGTATTTATACTACACATAAAAGCCATTAGTCGTAGCCATTAACTGTAGGAAAATAATGCACTATAAATCTTCCTCTTCATCTGACAGATGCCATGTGCCTTTTTAGCATTCAGTGTAAATTTGGTAATGCGCTTTGTTTGTCAGATTATCATCCGCGTATTACGTGATAGCGAGGTTTTTTTACTCGTTAAGCTGGACCAGATTTTTACAATCATGCAGATACCTGGAACCTATTCTTGAGCTTGATTTTTTACTTCTTTTTGAAAAGAAAAAGGAAATCGGCCAAGGACGAGTGATCAATGTTCCACGCCACAAGTCCATCTGAAGTGCCAAAGTAACAGCTTTAACCCCCGAAAACCCACACTTGCGCAAAATATTTCACATAACTCATGGTTGATACAAATCAATTTTCAGGTATCGGCTAGAGAGCCATGTGTTTGTATTAGTTGTGGTTAATGATTTTTATCATAACTGATAGCTTTTAACTGAAAATAAATAATAGTGGTTAAAAGAAATGGTTTTTAGAATGAAGGATGAGCAAGTAAAAGAACGAGAGGAGCGAATGCATGATCTGTTTGTAATCTATTAACTTATCTTTAAAATAAGATATAAATAAGGGACGAAGAAATCGCTTAAAATTTTATATTTTATATTAACTTTAGATTTCTCTGAATAGAAACCAATGAAAGCAACCTCTAACCTATGCGATGGTTGCGACACACGGCTAGAAAACGGGGACCAGGGACGAGGAAAGTGCTAGTCAACGTGAGTGGTGGTGATTATTACGTCGTGCAGGCGGCCTGTCGCATGGGGCGTGGCGTGGGGATAGAATATGGATGGCACGTGAGGATCCATCCATGACACACACTTTAAACAAGCAAAATCCCTTGAGCTGTAGCTTGCAGCTTATACCTACTATTCCTAAGAGATAATATACAGATAAAATAGTTACATATAAGTTTAGCTAGTATAGCTGAAGTCGATACAGTCTGTACTATAATATACTTATAGACTCTATCTTAAAAAATACACCGTTTAAAAACTAGTCCCGACAATACAAGTCAAAAATGAACCCAGCTGTGATTACTGCTCTGCTGCATGTTAAAAAAAAAAGAGAGAGAGAGAAGAAGAGAGGGAGGATAAACAAGATGGGCAACGCCGCATCTCGAGGCGTCGTCTTCTTCTTGCTCACCCAGACTCTCTCTCTCTCTATCCTTGTTTTTTCTAAGAAAAAGCAAAGCCTGCAAATCCACTCTTACAAACAACTCGAATCACGTGGAGCATGAAATGTTTTAAACTGGACTAATCTCTCCTTGAAAAGCCTGCATACGGCTGTGGGTGTGTTCAGTTGGAAGGGATCCTCCTCGTCTTCTTCTGTCTTGGTGTAAAGTAACGATAAATCATGTTCATCCACCATCTTATTCCCCATAACCCATTCGTTGTGTAGCCCAGACCTCCCGACCGAAAGCGCCTCCGGCCCATTAGCCAGGACCAAAGTAGAAAAGTACTTGAGGCCCATTGTGCGTGTACCAAGCCTGATATCATTTCTTTCCCTGAAATACATTGCACGCTTGCCCAACCAAGGCCCTAGCTGTATACACTTCTACTAATTTAGAAAAGCCAACAGCCAATAGACATGTTTTTCTAGATTTTGACTTATAACTTATAACTATGATTTATATCTTTTAGATGTTTTAAGAGAGAGTACGTTTTTAAGAGAGAGTACGGAAACACAAATAAATCGCATGCGATTTTGGCCGATATAAATGAAGTTAGTACAATGTGTACTACAATTAACTTGTAGATCATGTCTTAAAAAGGTATTCCGTTTGAAAGTTAATTACTGTAGAAAAGCCAAAAAATAACTTTTAGAAACTGAAAAGAATAGGCCCCCTTTTTGGCTTTGGCTTATTGCTTTTGGGCTGTTAGTAAGAGAGAGTATGGAGTAACAGAAACTTGCGTGTGATTTTGGTCGATATAAATAAAGTCACTATAGTTTTTACTATAATCAACTTATAGGTCTCGTCTTGAAAAGACACACCTAATACGAATGTCTAGCTTTTCGAAGCGGTTTTTTTGCTCCTCTCGCTATCATCTCGCTCCGAGGATAAGGTAAAGGGTCATGGATGCATCACACATCACGCTCCTATCACACGTATATATCTCTCACTCACTTTTCCTATTGCTCACGTTCTCCTTCTTAAAGTCACTTCTTTCAGTCCTTACTATTATATTTAATCAAAAATCATAAATCACAGTCAAAAGTCAATATGAACGCACCGTAAATAATTTTTCTATATCTTACTACTTGTCTAGTGATGAGCATGTTGCCTGTTCTTTTGGAGAAGGAGAGGGGAAAAGGGCTGCCATGCAAGCCGTCGAGAGCTGCTCAAAACTGATAAATGGATAATTCAGACCAACTCGAGCAAACAAGACTCTGTTGCTACTTGCTAGTGCCAATGGATGTACAACTACACAATTAAGATTAGGACCGGATGACTGTCAGTACCTTTCCACCGTTACCCCGTAAGAAACTCCCAGTTGAATTTTATGTGTATGTGTACGGTACATCGATCACAACTTTACACCAATCCACTCACCAAACCCTAACCATAGATGGGAAGTTCCGGTGAGAAATTCAGCATTTCCCCTCATCTAACCTACCTTTCTCGACAACTAAAATCTTGCAAAGCACGAATGTAATCCAGCTGCCATGTCCAAATTAAGCAAAATCGCGTGTGACAGAGTTGAAGTTCCTCCATATGGTGCTTATTTGGGCTTTTTTTTGAGTGGTTTATAGCTGAAAAGCACCGTAGCTGACAGAGACTTATTTAGCATAATTAAATTTAAAAAAATTTAAAAATATGTTAGCTCATTACGTATAATACAAATAAATACGGGAAAAAGGCAAAAAAGCTCAATAAAAAAACCAAAAGTTCAAAAAAAATGAAATTTATAAGTAGTAAAAAATAAGCCGGAAGTCAGAAGCTGAAACCCAAATAAGCACAACCTTATACCGACCGGCCGGGACATACCAATTAAGTTTGGCAGCCGTGTTAATCGGTACCACGATGGACCGAAATAATTAAGATTAGGAGTACATCGTGTCATCATCGATCGTGTCATGATCGACACTGCTTTAGACTTAGGACTTAGCCAACCATGCAGCAGCTTTTAACTGGCTAGGAGATGATCTCCTAGCTAGCTTGCACGGTTGGCAGCAGCAAAGGCTGGCTAGGAGATCAGTTCAAACTTTGACTAATCAAACTCCCAACAGAGTCCATGTCACGCATAATTATCGCTTTCATGCATCTCCAAGCAAACTTTAGTGGCTAAGTCCAACCTAAGTCTAAAACCAGATTGTTGCAAAGGGTACGGCACGTATAGAAACCCTAACTTGAGCTCCATCGATCAATTTGCTTTTCTCTGTATATAGTGATGTCATTTAATTTGACAGCGAGTTACCGAATGTCAAAAGCAGCTAGCATTTTGGCAAGAAAAAAGTATTTGTCCGTTCATATTGATTTTTGTTTAATGGTTTTTAGTTTTGTCTTATGAATAGTAACAATTTTTGGCTATTCGCGAGAGAGTACAGAGAGATAGAAGCTCGCGTACAATTTTGATCGATATAAATAAAATTGATATAATATTTACTACATCAACTAGTAGATTCTACCTTAAGAAACACTCCATTTAAAAATTATATAGTATAAAAAGCTATTTATGGGGAAAAAAAAAGGTTTTTAAAAGTTAATATAAACAGAACGGCGGTTGAGATTTGGCCATTACACTTCGATGTATGATAATAGAACATGAACGGCGGTTGAGATTTGGCAAAATTACTTTTTCTTTCTCTGGTAAATGAAAGAGAATTGAAGAATAAAATGAGTTGTATCCGATTAATTAGGAAAATGCCCCACAGCTAATATTTATATACTATGCACATGTGAAGAGAATAACGCAATAAGCTATTTGATTCGAGAATAATTGACTAGCTAGCTCGGTCCACTGTGTTAATTAATAACAAAATCCTAGGCACTCCTGCTGTATAATTAAGCCAGTCCACATGCAAGCATGAGACAGGCCGCGGCTCCCGCTCCGACCGATTCATGGCTTCAATTTCTGATTTTTGACTAAAATGTCATAACTGTTAGGTTTTTATAAAAAAAAATAAGAAAAAAGAAAAAAAAACATGTCGTCACGGACAATATAAAGAAATAAGGGGGAAAAGAAAATGCAAAAAACTAAAATTAGAAGCTGACATGTTCCAGATAGATTATGGCTTAAATAAACCAAAAGGTATAAAAGAACGAGTTAGTGGTTGTACATCCATTCTCCTCCAACCGCTCTATTCCTTTAACTTCTCACCATTCTTCACTTTCTAACCAATTGATCAGAGAAACTCTTTTTTATAACACGATTCTCTATATATTCAATGAGTTTCATTGCAACGCACAGGTGTAACTAGTAAACCAAAAGGTAAAATAAATCAGAAACTAAAGTCATTTAGAACAGCCGTTTGGCTTAAATAAGACTAGTGGTCAAGCACATATGCACAAAGCATGCATGGTTCATGATTAGAGGTGGGCATTGAGCCATGTCGTGCCGGCACGACCTGGGCCCACCGTGCTTCGGGCCGTGTTGTACCATGCCAGCTTGGCTCAGTCACTCCACCGTGGCATGCCGTGCCGGCTCACCTCGCCTTCGGCCAGGCCCAGGCACGGCTCAAAGCCTACTGTACTGGCATTCGTGCCGGGCCAACCTAAGCCTAACCCAAAGTAACTATATACGATGAAGGTGGCGGCGGTCGCCATCTTCATTCCTCTCATATCCGCCTCGTTAAAAACAGTGGCGGAGGCAGGAATAATTTTCAGGTGTGGCGGGTTTGCAAGGTCAATTGGAAGCATATATAATATAACTATCAACTATGCAAAGACGCACCAGAACATTATCTATATATATATATATATATATTACTTTTAATGAGCAAATATAACAGAAACCCAAAGCATTGGTACTTAAAATACCTCACTAAATGAAGATTCTTGGAACAAATACATACCTATAATAAAGCTTTATTTGGGTACAGACCTTGGCAAAGGCATTCTTCTATTTTTCTTTTGAAATTCTTTCTTAATTTCAGCAAGATCAAGTCCCTTGAATAAGCCTCGCTCAATGTAGCACACCATCAGGTCATTAAGCCAAGCATCAGCCATCTTATTGCGTAACTCGGTCTTAATAATCTTCATAACTGAGAAGACCCTCTCAACCGATGCTTGCCCTTGGGCGATAGCAACCCCAACTCAATAATACGATAAACTCGAGGGAACATAATATTTCTTTCGAGTTCGAACATCTTTTTAGCTAGGCTTGCAAGATCATAACAAACTCTAAAATCATCATGCCTTCTCATGTGGTTGATGAATAATTGGAGGTCTGTTTTTATACAATTACGATCATCGGGAGAAATCGCATCATAGATATCGATAAGCTTAGCAATTTGTCCACATCAAATTTGGCAAATGAGTCTCTTGGGTCCAGACAAGCGAAGCCAAGAAGCAAATCTGAAGTCATGTCATTAAAGCGATGATCTAGCTCTGTGGTGATAGCATCTATAGCTGCATAGAATGTATCAACACGGAAAAAATGTTCTTGAGTGATGTTATTTCTCCCCTTTTCTTGACCGACCCCATCTTGGCACAACTTCATCCATATTTGGTGCTGGGATATCATTTTTATTGCAAAGGTTTTAGCATCTTCAAATAGTGGTTCCCAACCGTAAGCCCTCAAATTGATCAAGCATGATTTCACATACGTAACCAAAGACATGGCTTGAACAATATTTTGATCCTTCCTCTGTAATAGAAGTGACAAATCATTTGTAATGCGAAGGATTTGCAACATCAACTTCATGATGAACACAAAGCTAAATGACTCCATTATCTGCACCAAACCTCCCGCTCTAGATGGATTACGCTGATCCTCGTGCACAATTTCTAGCACTTTTATGATGCATCCCACATAGATTCAATACGAGCTAAAGTCGTATAATGAGAGCCCCATCTTGTATCTCCGTGCGGCCAATGATGTTTCTTGATTCTTTCCTCTTCGACAATATATCTCCACTCAGAACTTAGCCAATATATTTCTACGTTGTTGATCAACCAATATGTCCTTCCTCTTACATGATGAACCAACGGAGTTCACAATCAAGGTCACATATTCAAAGAAATCCTCAATAGAAGAACAACATCTTGAGACAAAGAACAACTACCAATCTGCAACCGATGAGCAAAACAATGCATATAGAAGGCATACGGGTTTTCATCACGGATCAACTTTGAAGCCCATTAAATTCTCCTCTCATATTAGAAGCCCCATCATACCCTTGCCCTCGTAATTTTGCAATAAGTAGACCATGCTTATGAAGCATCTCAACCAATGCTTTTTAAGTGCTTCATTGTTGTTTCTTTGACATGCTTGATACCCAAAAATCTTTCAATGACTTCTCCTTGTTTATATACCTATTGAGAAATGGGGCAAATATTTTAGCTTAAGTAGAACAATGCAAAATCTATATCACATAATGGAAATAGTCAAGTAATTACCTCACAACAACAGACCATTTGTTCTTTGATTGATATGTCACGAGATTCATCAATAAGGACAGAAAAGAGGCCATCACCCATCTCTTTCTTTATTGCTCTACTAACCCTTACGCTAATTCCTTTGCAATCTCTTTTGAATTGTTGGAGAAGTCATTTGGGCATTTTAGGACATAACTCATCAAATGCAATCTTTACTTCTTAGTTCCTTTCTTTGTACCAATCAAGCATCTCTAGAAAATTACCCTTATTCATGGAACAAACAGATTCATCATGTCCACGAAATGGCTCACCTTGGAGTGCAAGATAACTAACAATTCCCAAAGATGTGTCCAAACGGGTTTCATACTTGACTAGTGATTCTTTGCTATAGGTTGTAACCTTATGTTTTAGACTTGACCTTTGATTTTGAAATCTTCATATCTGTCTTTGCTTGATTGTGGATACTCAGGCACCGCCAACATGAAGAGGAAATGCTTTGTATGCATTCTTCCAAGTACTATACCCTCTTTAGTGAAGGTAGTATGACCAAATTTGTCATCCACAGGATCTTGCCTAAAAAGAAAGCAATAGAAGCAATAAGTGCATCTTTCTCCACACTATATTCCACCAAGGATGTTTTGTGTACCATGTTTCACAAAATTTTCTATCAAAATGGTCATGAGGATAATCATGACCAACCGGTCGAGTAGGACCCTTTGCCACATAAGCCAATCTAACTTCATCTCGATGTTGGGATGAAAATTATCAATTGGAATCCAAGCCTGGATCGAGCTCAATGTGGTCGAGTTCATCACTTCAATCACCGATCCCTTCCCCAGGCTAGCTATCGGATCATAAACAATGGCTTTGATGATCAACGGCACGATCATCAACGGTGGCTTGATCATCAACATGAATGTCCTCTTCATTCTCTGCCTCTTGAATACCCACTGGAACCTCAATGCCCATATCCTCTTCCTCTTCTTCTTGTTGTCCAGCAACGCCATCTACAGGCATAGCTGGGTTGGAGCTGCTAATGCTAAATGCTTTGGCAAAAATAGTCTTCAAATCTGTATAAAAATCATGACAAAAAAGGGAAACAATAAATTAATAAGTGAGCTATTGATTATTAAATCTACACGCTACATGCCGTGTGTAAATGTGTATCAATCTACATGCTTGTTAAATTAAATAACACTCAAAGATAGACTTTTTAGAATTCTAATTTCTGAAATAAAAAATACCTTGCATCACATATCTACTCTTCTTCTTTGGTGCCATGTTGCACTTGCAGATTTTTCCAAAGACGCGTCGAACTCGAGCTCGGCGGGTGGCGTCGGTCTTTGCCGCGCGCCAGCGCTCAGGCGATTCAGCAGATTCAAAGACGGTCTCCTTCAAGATTCGGACGCGGCCTTCGTCTTCGACATCGTGACCATCGGGAGCGGCGGCGCGCGCAGTCAACCGAGACGAGTCGATGACTCGATGTCGAATTGTCGATCCCTATTCCCTCCGTTGAGTCCGTTACGGCCTTCGGGCGATCGGGTGCGGGCTTATGGCCCATCAAGTGGAGCGATTGAGCGAGCGAGCCAAGACAATTAGGCGAGTGCAGCCGGCCAATGGGTCACATACGTACGTACTACGTACTCACTCACGTATTACGTATACACGTATATATACTACATATATTCGTTTTTTTGCATGATTTAGGTATGGCGGCTGCCAAACCAAGCCAAATAGTTGGCTCATGCATGGTTAAAAACTTAGTTATATCATAAGTGCATAAATGAAGAACAACAAAAAACACCTCATATCACAAGTGCAAAAATGAACTCAGCCTAAATCATAGTATATCTCAGTCACTTTTTTCAGCCATTGGATTAAGATCCAACCATCCTCATCTTTATCCTCATCTCATATATATACATTACACATTCACACCTCCAAAACCTAATTCAATCTTCAAATTTGGCATTCTAGAGACTGCTCCGTACAAAAGTACATGTCACAGCGGATGTGTAGGATCTTTTCGAGATGAAATCAGAGTTTTTGAGGGCTAGAACAGAATAAATCAAAATAAATAAGGACCTATTTGTCGATTTCAAAACACTTGGAGGGCTAAATTACAACAATGGCCAAATCCCCAATCCCTAAAATCCCTTCGCCCGGTTCATTTCTTCCTTAGCCGAAGTGGGAGCGGGGTGGCGTGGGAGGGCAAGCGGCACGGGAGGCTGGAGGTAGCGCGGGAGGCCTAAGGCGGCGCCGAGGCGAGAGGTGGTGCGGGAGGCGGAGCGATGCCAACACGGGAGGCAGTACGGATCCGAGGCCGAGGTAGGAGGTGATAAAGCCAACTCCTCTGCCGAGGGTGGCGCGGGCGCGAGGAATCAGATCCGAGGCCAAAGTTGTTTCTAAAAACCAACTCATTTAATTTAGCTTCGGAAAGCTAAAACTGTTTAGAGCGACCGCTCAACTGCCCTAACCAACGGTGTACCCGTAGTCAATTGATGTAGCATGGGTATTTTCGTTATTTCGTCAGCATACGGGAGGGTTGTATAGCAATAGCATTTTGGTCATTTGTTGGCGCGTGGCGTCGTCGTCGTCGATTGCGCAGGCAGTTCCGTTGACTCCTCGGCCCGCCCCCTCGCTCACGCCGTCCCGATGGCGTTGCCTTCTCGGCATTCCTAATCCAACACACCGTTGTTTGGGCTATCCATCTCTTGATCCCTTTTATTTTCTATCTCTAAACAAAGACAGGAAGTCATCTCTTTATACAGTTTGATTATGGTTTTGAGTAGATCAACTCAAGCAAATCCCACACGGCACACACAAAAGTCATGGCCTTGCTCAATGTGATTTTTTTACGTTGTGACAGCTATTAGTTTTTTTAATAATTAAATTTAAAAATACTATATCATCATAGATAATTAAAAAATAGTGAAAAAAGCAAAAAAAAAAGTCTAAAAAACATAAAACAAAAAAAAAATAAAAAACCTAAAACTAAAACCGTTTGAAATGGGACGTTTAATAGTTTCCGTTGGGAGACCATAGATTCCCTAGTGAGTATTCTGTCGTAACATTCTATATTATCAAAACAAGACATTTGTTGTAGTATCAAGGACCAACGATCAAACACTTACACGCGATGCGCTTTGTTTCCACACACCAGCAAGCTTTGGCTTATAATTTTTGAATTCTGCTTATTCGCGAAAGGCAGTACATAAAAAGAAATAGTCATATATGATTTTGACCAAGATAGCCGAACTCGCATCAGTATCTACTTTAAACTATCTCGAGACTAAGATCGTAACGAGCCGAGCTTAAACGAGTCTGGCTTGGCAAGCTCGAACTTGGTAGAACCTCGAGCCGAACTCGAGCAAGTTTGAGATTGCCGTCGAGCTTTAAGCTAGGCTCGAGCTTAGCTTGTGTAGGCTCGGTGGCGCATGAATTAGTAAAAACCGCACGAGCTTGAGCTCAAGCTCGGCTCTTGTAGGCTCAGTAGCATATGCATCACGGTATCAGCAAAAATAGCCCAATAATACTACAACGACAATCATTTTTTCAATCCCCACGTACATGTAGGACTGGTAGCTAGACACGTCGCGACGCGTCGATCGAGCCGGTTCGACAAGCGCCACGTCGTCGTCGCGCGAGGGCAAGAAGCAGAGCGGCCGCGCATCGAGCCCCTATTCCATTCCCGCTAGCAAGAACCCGCCGACAAAGACCAACCGCTTGGGCGGCTTGAGCCCGTCCTCCACGCGTGTGCGTAGTCCTCCATGGGATGGGGACGGATGATGCTCGAATCTGCGCCGCTTCTAGCTCCTCTAGATCCGATCCAAAGAACACCCATAGATGCTAACGGAGAGGGTCGCCACTAGTGGGCTGGGCCGGAGGGAGGCTAGCCGTGGGGAGGTCGTGGGGGGGGCGAGAGCCGTGGCTGACACCTGTGGGAGGAGGCAATGAGCCGTAGGGGATGTCGGCGGGGAGAGAGCGACGAGATCGGATGGGGCACAGATCGTGAGTACAAGTGGAGGCGTGACGGAGACACGAGGAGGAGGCAGTGAGGTCGGAGGAAGGGAATGGTCACGAACACGCAAGCGAATGTGGAGACCGCAAGGGAAAATTTTGGGTGCGGGAGGCGGGATGAGAGAGAGAGAGATATTTTGGGGGGATGGCGAGGATGCAACCGAGGTAGTATTTTTTGCCGAGCCTTACGTGTTAGTGCTGAAGTTCGTAAGCTATTCGAGCTCGGCTCATTTGGAGCTCGAGCCGAGCTCGATTCGTGCCCAAAGCGGGCTGAGCTCGAGCAACTCACAAATCTTGAATTTTTTTACAGTTCTACTGTAAACCCTATCTAAAATTATATCATTTAAAAGTTAGTTACCGTAGTAATCGAAGTCAAAGCATGGACTAAGCCCAACCGAAGGAACCTTTTAGAAAGACAAATACCGGATTACTATCTGTGATGAAGAACAATGGCAAGCAATTGCGTGTTCGAATATATGCTCGAATAGCGTGTCTCCAATTCCGTAACGGCGTGAGAGTGAGGTACTGAAGCGGCCGACCTCGACTCGACTGGACGGCAAGGCAGGCAGCGGCAAGAAGAAATCAAATCAGAAATTCCGAGGAAGAAGCGTGTCTCCGAAAGCGATAAACACGCTATTCTCATTCCCATTTCCCCTCTCCTCAACGCGTTTCCATCCACCCTTCCGCTTTTAATCCCTTCTCCAAGGCAACCCACTCCCCAGCAACCCTTCTCCTCTGCTACTCCGCCGCCGCCTCCCTCCTACGCACGCCCACAAGATCGACCTGCCTTTTCCGCCGCCGCTCCTCCCGGTCGCCTACCTTTAACCTCCGTGGGGGAAAATCCTTTCTTGCGGTGGTTCCCGGGCAGATCTGGGCTTGTCGGAGCGCGACAAGGGCGGGATCCTTTTCTTTTCTTTGGCCGAAGGGCGCGGTCTTCTTGATTCATGGCTTCCTCACCCGCCGCCGCGGCGCCGGCGCCGGCATCGTACTGGTGCTACAGCTGCGCCCGCTTTGTGCGCGCGGCGCTGCAGGAGGAGGACGCTGTCGCCTGCCCGGACTGCGGCGGGGGGTTCCTCGAGGAGATGGGGGCGCCCACGCCCCGCTTCGCCTA
This sequence comes from Dendrocalamus sinicus, assembly GCA_036346575.1. Lineage (NCBI taxonomy): Eukaryota > Viridiplantae > Streptophyta > Magnoliopsida > Poales > Poaceae > Dendrocalamus > Dendrocalamus sinicus. The sequence continues at coordinate 13,598,710 of CM070655.1, forward strand.
CCTCCACCGCCCGCGCGCGCACCACGCCAACGACCTGCGCCTCCGCCGGACCCGCCGCGCCGCCGCAGGCGGGGACCGCTCGCCGTTCAACCCCGTCATCGTGCTCCGCCGCTCACCCGCCGCCGGCTCCGGCGAGGACGACTCCCTCGCCGCGGCCAGCAGCTTCGAGCTCTTCTACGACGACGGCGCGGGCTCCGGCCTCCGCCCCCTCCCCGAGAGCATGTCCGACTTCCTCATGGGATCCGGCTTCGAGCGCCTCCTAGACCAGCTCACCCAGATCGAAGCGGGCGGCCTCGCCCGCGCGCGGGAGAACTCCCCGGCCTCCAAGGCCGCCGTCGAGTCCATGCCCATCGTCACCATCGCCGCCTCCCACGTCGGCGCCGACTCCCACTGCGCCGTCTGCAAGGAGCCCTTCGAGCTCGGCGCCGAGGCCAGGGAGATGCCCTGCAACCACATTTACCACCAGGACTGCATCCTCCCCTGGCTCGCCCTCCGCAACTCGTGCCCCGTGTGCCGCCACGAGATGCCCACCGATCCCGCGCGCTCCCGGGCCAGCAATGCCGGCAGCGAGGAGGAGACGGTGGGGCTGACCATCTGGAGGCTGCCTGGAGGTGGATTCGCCGTCGGGAGGTTCGCCGGTGGGAGGAGACCTGAGGGGAGAGAGCTTCCTGTCGTTTACACGGAGATGGATGGTGGCTTCAACAATGGCGGCGGCCCGAGGAGGATCTCGTGGGGGTCAAGGCATAGCCAATCGACGGAGAGGAGCACCATTAGGCGCATATTTCGTAATGTGTTTGCGTGCTTCGGGCGTGGGCATTCGTCGAATTCTCAGGCCTCGTCTTCCCATGCAAGGCCTGATGAGCTGAACGAGGAATCAGATCGGAGCGCCGTGTTCAGCCATGGCTCGAGAAGCCGGAGCACAAGCTGGAGGCTGGAAGATTCAAACGCCGACACGATCGTGCAAAGATAGGCCTAAATCGAAAGAAAGGTTGTTGATTGTTTCCATTTCATGGTTATGTATTTAGAAGAAAGAAACACGAGGATTTGTAGAACAGAAATTGGTGTTGTACATAAGAGCAGCATCTGCTAGATAACTTGCAGGGAAGAAGATGCCCACTGTGATTCTGAAATGAGCATTTGGTATTTTAGGTGGTGAATTGCTTTGTTGGTAGCAAATGACGTGTTTGATGCTTGATTTCATTCAATTCAATGTGGCACACACGATTCTTTGCATTTGTAAGAAACACAATGGAAGCTTGAAGTTTACAGTGTTGCAGGGTTCAATAAAAATCTTGTTCCAGATATTTTCTGCTTCAGCCTCCGGCCTCTTGAATGAGCCTTAGCCTAGTATCATCTATCTGTTGCAAATATATCGTGACTCACTCACCAAATTCTGGATGATTTATATGTTGTCATCTTGTCACTATGATCAGTGATTGGATCTCCTGGGTTTTTTTGTTCACAAGTCAACACATATATCCCACTTCGTCTGTCCAAAAACAACAAGATTATAATTAATTTTTGCGAAATAATCTGCCTGACTGAAATTTGGATGTAGATTGTTGTATTCATATATTTTAGTTCTTTTTGGATTACTTTTCTGAAACAAGATATTTACCATCTATCCTCAAATGTATGCTACTGTTGTGCTTGCTAGTCACTAGACATCACTGTCCTGATGTAAACTGCAGAAAGTAGCATCCACATGAATTTACCCTCATTTACTGTCTTTTAGTTAATGTAGCTAAGGACATGCAAATCTGTGGTACAGTAAAAGCTTGTAGATTCTCCTGATGGTTGACTACCTTTGCAGTAAGTTTGCCTTCCCTTGAAGGTCTATTTGTATGTAGTACTTGAAATGCTGCTGCTGCATGCTTATTGCTTTGCTGTTCCTAGCAGCGTTCTGCTACGCTTTCATTTGGTAAACCAACCAAGAAATGTTCTTTTCATGCAGGGTCCATACAAGTATAATACAACCACGGTACTGGAACGATTCTGCTGTTTCTTCTTCTTCTATTGCAGATTACGCAGGGAGGCCCCATGATTAAACTCCGCCCTAATCCTGCTTGGTTGTTGGGCTGCAACTGCGTGCAAACAGACTTGTTGCAAGTTGAGGTACGATTTGCTAATTTTCTGTTGAGTTTATCTGCAGAAAGAAATGCATCGACAAGTATTAGCACAATATCTTTGATGCCATCATGCTGTCTCTAAACAGCTTCTGCTTTAGTTTTTGTCACGTAAAGCAGCCTAAGGCGCATTGTAATGGAAGGAGTTGCTGTTAAAACTTCTTCTTGACCCAATGCCAATTTTTTTACCTGAAACGAGATACTACTTGTAGATTGGTTAAGTGCATCATTTTTTTGGTAAGGTTCCAATGAACATGGTTATTTTTACCTGGTTGATGTCATTGTCGTGATGAACATATAATGGTAGGCACATGAATTTTCAGATTCTTCATAGAGTTGATATGGACAGCAGGACAGGCTTGTTTGCAGTTGTGAACCACATCTGGGGTTTTCAGTTCTTACTATATTTGGCCATTGCAAGTTGCTTCTGTTATAAAACCATGGGTAGTGAATGGCCAACACAATAACATTCAATTGAATGAAGTGCAAAGTTTGCTTTCCTTCATCGAACCAACAGATTGTGCAAGAAATATAATGGGCATGCAGCGTTACTGCAAGGTTATCGAAGCTGGTTTTGAATTTTTATCAGGAGTCTGGTAGGACTGGTAGCACCGTTTTGCAGAAATTTCGGTAGTTTTGGAACTAAAAATTTCAAATAAAAATGGCCTAAGTCGGTGTAAATTGGATACAAATCGGTGTAAATAAGAAGAACTCGAAATAAATTGAAGTAAAACGACATATTTGAGACTAGTTTATATTCTAATCAGGGGTGCCCGATAGAACCAATTTTCAGGCGATTTTTATAACCCTGTGTTAATATGGCCTTGTGTAGATCAATTAGCAGTGGAGAAATTCAGAAAACGACTTGAGAAATTGAAAGGAGCATATTTTTTCTGAGAACATGCAAAAAAACTTACGGGTCATTTCATTAATAGAAGAAGAAAGAATACAACTAATCACCTAACCAAATTGACAAGATGAGAAAATACAATATGGCTTACTGAGGCATCTCTCTAAATTAAGAACCGGAAAAAGAAAAATATAAAAGACTAAACAACACCAACAAAAATAACACAGCTGCGGTATTCAGCTGTAAAGGCAAGAAGCTCTTGCGAAAGGAGCATATTCATACATAGATTAATTAAATGATGGTAAGTTAGTAAGTCGTTTTGGAAATGTTGTCTCGATAAGTCGATTCAAACGATTTACGAAGAAATTATCTTATTTATTTGTTTAAGAGAAAAGGTCATAGACCATGAGTCGGAAAGAACAGATTTTTATTTCGTTACGCTACTAGTTGTAGAAATGCTGCACGCTCGACTCGGCTTAGCTCGGCTTGCTTGTTACCTTTGCAATCTGTCTTGTTGCATTCGGTGACAAGGGAGGAGAGAGGGAGAGGAGAGCTCCATCATGTTTAGAAAATTGGAATCAATCCTGAGATGCTCCTTCCTTTCACGCATGACACATGGACATGGTTTTTACGATCATCTCCACTGGCTCCATCGGAACAGCCATCGTTCCAACAACTAACTCCATCACCTTGATCCTCGCCGTCCCGCCGCTCACCGCTCTCCTTCGAACCTTATTACCTAACTCAGGTGAACCCGAAACCGCAACTACCGGAGAACTCACTGGGTAGAGTGTGTATGAATTCCATGGTAGATCCGAAGGTGAGAGATTCGATATCGGAGGTTGGCCCGATGGACCTTTCCTGAGCTGGCTAGGACTGCTAATTAACTTGAGGGGTTGGGGTCCATGCAATAGAGGCTGTCCTCGTGTTCTCAGGCAGGCGCACTGTACAGCAAGCGTGGAAGCCTTATCCGGAAGCCAACAATAAAAGTGTGTGCACTGTGCGGTCGCACCTCATCGCCGCCGGCCGGCTTCAACCTTAATCGTCCGTAGCTCTCGAGTACTTCGGTCGCACCACTACGCAAGTAATTACGAGCTGCAATGGCCCCGGCTGCCGTCGTCAATGCGCCTGCTGCATCCTCGGTGGCCCGCTCCGGCGGGCTGCTGCCACGTCCAGCCTGCAGCGCTGCTAATTCCCTGGCGCCGTCGATGGGGAGGAGACCATCGAGAAGGGCGCCCCCAGGTGGACGGCTGGCGGCGGCGGTGGGCGACGTGGCGGCGGAGGGCAACATGTACCTCATCGCCGGCGCCGTGGCCGTCGCGCTCGTCGGCACGGCCTTCCCCATACTCTTCTCGCGCAGGGACACGTGAGTCCCCATCTTAATTAGCAGCTACACACAGTGGCGGATCCAGAAATTTTTTTGGAGGGGCTGAAGTACCTTCAGCTCGACCTCAACCCCTTCTACATTATACATCCATGGCTAAAAATTTAGAGAGGACTCCAGAGGGGCCCTAAGGGTCCGGTAGCGGTAGGGGGGGCTCGAGCCCCCCGCCCCACCGCTGGATCCGCCCCTGGCTACACACATAGCTACTACCTGCCGGATACTCTGCAACGCATTGACGTTGTTGTGCCCGTACGCAGGTGCCCCGAGTGCGACGGCGCTGGTTTCATCCGCAAGTCCGGCAGGGCGCTGCGGGCGAACGCGGCGAGGAAGGACGAGGCCCAGATCGTCTGCCCCAACTGCAACGGACTCGGCAAGCTCGGCCAGATCGACAAGTAGCTGCCTACCTAGCTACTTAATTACCTGCATGCTCACCACGCACCCTTAATTGCCCGTCCATGCATCATCTCTCACCCTCTTCGAGTCATCTCCTGCACCTTCTACACCTGTTTGGAACGCGAGAATTCGATAGAAATATAGAAAATGCATCAACAAAATCCTATAAGATTGGTGTATTAAGTTGTACCTTTTGTTGTAATATTTACGGTATAAGTAAGGATATAAATATAATTCCAATATAATCATATAAGCATATCAATGACATCAATTCATATATACAGGACATAACAAGTATGTAATTATATGAATTGAACATTTCATTCATGATATACCACATATTCAATGATAGAAGCAAAACTACTCTAAACATGAATATGTATGACAAAGTATAAAGCATGTGACAATTAAAATTAGCAACAAGCTCAAGTTTAATTGATTATTTGTGCTCTCAAATGTAGGGTTGCACAAGATTATTCTTAGCCGTCCGCTACTAAATCATATACTCTTCCTTGATTGGTTATATCAAACAGCTTAATTCAGTCTTTTGAGCTCTAGATAAAAGACTCTACAATCTCAAGATCATACCATATGCAAGATGTGATCTTTCGGATAGCGATATATAAACTAAACAGTTAATTTCGATTCAACAAATGAGACCTTAACTTGTCAAAATTACCTCCTAACATATCAATGTAAGAGTATACTACAATCAAAGCAAGATGAACCGAAAGGCACAAGAGCACATTAACATCTAGAGACTGTCTCCCGAACAACATGTTAACCATGACAAAGAGAGTTAATGTTGACTAGAGCTCAAAGACTAAAAGAACCAATCTCAGATATGATCCAGATCATCATCGAGCAACAAGATAACCCACAAGAATCTATTTTTCCCGGTGCGGATAATATATGGAAGATTAACAACCTAGCACGAAACATAGATTGCAAAACCACGAATCACTCACGGCCACGGATGATATTCGAAATCACCGTAAGAACAGGGGCTAGGCACGCTGCGCTTGTCCCGAAAAACCTATTGCCCTCACACCACCGTGGAAGAGCGGTGAGGCACGGAGATACTGAGCCCTCTCGCCGGTGAAGCCACGCCGACGAGTCGAGGTAGAGGTTTGCCGCACAAGCACGGAGAGAGGCCGCCAAGCACCTCACCGGAGCACCAGAGGACCGAAGTCGCCACACACCACAGGCAAAAATTAAAGAGAGAGAGAGAGAGCACTTTCCTTCGGATGCCCTCACTAAAAGAGGCCAGCCGCCATTTATAGCCGAGAGAGGGGAGGGGTTAAGCACTCAGCGGAGGCGCCAACGGCCGGGACCGAGTCTCACACGCCACCACCGCAGCCCATTATCACCCCACATGCCAGATCTGAGGACCGATTCTTGCGGGAAGAAGAGGAGTGGCGCAACTCACGGGAGAGGGGAGATGCGAGCCACACGGGAGGGAGGACCGCAGGATAGACCGGGTCACCAACGAGCCGACCCGCGGGACCCGCCTCTCTCCGCCACGCCGCCCTCCGGAATCGCCGCCGCCATATGCCCCCAAACGCTCGCTCGCTCTAGGTCACGGGGAGGCATTGGCCTCCCCCCTTTTGTCTCCCTTCGGCCCACCGACAGGTGGGCCCCTTTTCTCTCTTTTTTATTTATTTTTATCAAATGGGAAATTCCCATTTTGCCCTTGGCATATACAACAGTCCCCACCAATTTTCCAGTTGATAACTGATGCTCAAAGTCTTGTTCAATATACAGCTTTTCGACTATGGGTACCTTTCGGGTTTGAACCCAAAGCCTAGCGACAAGGACTACGACTCTGCACAGACAAAGGAGGACTGTGCCTTGATCCAATGCCTTGGTGTGAGAATTTTTCGCCCAAATCACATTCTGTACTGGGCGGCTTGCCCTTTCCCTCTCGGGTTGGGACGTTACGGTCATGTCCCCATATCTAACTCATGAGTACTTTAAGAAAGTATACCCATAACTTCCTTTGATCGCGACCTCACGATCACACTCACGTAGGTGAACTCTTCTAGGAATCCTGTAGGACGATTCCATAAGTCACATAGACATCAAGTTCATTAAGAGCTATTGCTCAACCTTCCATACAGACGGAGCACTGCAGCTAATGGGACCCGTTAGATGTGCTCTCTAATCTCACACAGTTTGTTGTCCTAGAGCCTAGTTCACGGGATCTCCGATCTCCTAGGATAGGTTACTACCAATATGAGCCTTTATACGGGTATAAGCCCCATCCCCTGTGACGCTTGGATGACCTTTCGCACCAATCCTTTAGTGAAAGGATCGCTGTTCCTTCGCATCGGATGTATTCTACGAAATAACATCCGTCTCTCGCATGCCTTACCGACTTAAGTCGCCTCTTTATGTGTTTTGAGGACTTCATATTGTCCTTCCTACTCTTCGCTTTAACCAAAACGGTTTGGTTATCGCAGAGGTCAATACTACCGAATAGGCTTTTCCAAAGATGTAGATCGTAAAGGAGTTCACGAATCCATTACGCCTCTACACCGCTGAATCAAGAGCTACCAATTCAGCCTCCATGGTGGACCGTGTAAGAATAGTCTGTTTAGAAGACTTCCACGACACGGCCCCACCTGCTAGAGTGAATACATAACCACTCGTAGCCTTCATGTCATCCGAGTCACTGATCCAGTTAGCATCACTGAATCCTTCCAACATTGCCGGATGACCCGAGTAATGTATTCCCAAATTAGAGGTTCCCTTTAAGTATCTTAATACTCTTTCTAGTGCTATCCAATGATCATCTCCTGGATTGGACGTATAACGACTCAATCTGCTCACAGCATATGAGATGTCTGGCCTCGTTGCACTAGTCAGGTACATTAGGGATCCTATGATTTGAGAATATTTAAGTTGATCCTTCCCATGCCCGGTGTTCTTATGCAGCTTTGCATTTGGATCATAGGGTGTAGCTGCTGGCTTACAGTCCATAAACCCAAATCTGGTTAGGACTTTATCCACATAATGGGATTGCGAAAGCATAATCCCATTCTCACCCTTTATAAGCTTAATGTTTAAAATAACATCAGCTTCACCCAGATCCTTCATATCAAAATTCTGGGAAAGGAAAGACTTTGTGCTATTGATGACATCTATGTTGGTCCCAAATAGCAATATGTCATCTACGTAAAGACATAGAATGACACCTTCGCCCCCATTAAACCGATAGTAGACACATTTATCGGATTCGTTTACACAAAAGCCGACCGACGTCATCGTACTATCGAATTTCTCATGCCATTGCTTAGGAGCTTGCTTTAGACCATACAAAGATTTAATCAATCGACATACTTTCCTTTCTTGCCCCTCAACCACAAATCCTTCGGGCTGCTGCATATAAATCTCCTCATCCAGCTCACCGTTTAGGAAAGCGGTCTTTACATCCATTTGATGTACTTGGAGTTTGTATGCCCAGCTAGTGCTAAAAGCACTCGAATTGTGGGTAAACGAGCCACAGGAGAGTATGTATCAAAATAGTCTTCTCCTTCTTTTTGTGTGAAACCTTTAGCCACTAAACAGGCCTTGTACTTTTCAATAGTACCATCAGGTCTACGCTTTCTTTTAAAGATCCATTTGCAACCTACCGGCTTACAACCAGGCGGAAGATCTGCAATTTCCCAAGTTCCGTTAGCTATGATGGAATCCATTTCGTTACGGACTGCCTCCTTCCAGTAATCCACATCCGGAGATGCGTAAGCCTCTAAAATGGTTCGTGGTTCATCATCCACGACATAGGTGACAAAGTCATCCCCAAGTGACTTCTCAGTCCTCTGTCTCTTACTCCTCCTTAACTCCAAATCTGGAGCGGTGTTATCCACACTAGGAAGAATAGAGAGATCATCTATACCGACATGTCCACTAGCTTCATTCGGTCTCATAGGAAACACATGCTCAAAGAACGAGATTCCATCACTATATTAGTAGCGATGTCACTCACCTCGGATTTGACCACTAGAAATCTATAAGCCGTGCTATTAATAGCATATCCTAGAAAGACACAATCAACGGTCTTAGGACCAAGCTTCCTTTTCTTCGGCAACGACACATGCACTTTTGCAAGACATCCCCACGTTCGAAGATATGATAAGTTGGGTTTTCTTCCCTTCCATCCTTCATAGGGTGTTTCCTCCTGATTGCGAGGCGGGACCCTATTCAGGACATAGTTAGCTGTGAGAACTGTCTCACCCCACCAATAGTCCGGCATACCTGAACTCTGAAGCATGGCATTAACCAAGTCACAAAGAGTTCGGTTCTTCCTTTCGGCTATTCCATTAGATTGGGGTGAGTAAGGTGGAGTAACTTCGTGAATTATTCCACTTTCTTAACAGAATTGGGAGAACTCATGTGAGATGTACTCACCGCCTCGGTCCGATCTTAACTGTTTGATTTTCTTTTCTAGTTGATTTTCAACTTCAGCTTTGTAGATTTTAAAGTATTCAAGTGCTTCATCTTTCGACTTAAGTAGATAAATATAGCAATACTTAGTCGCATCATCTATGAGAGTTAAGAAATATCGTTTGCCACCTTTAGTTAATATTCCATTCATCTCACAGAGATCAGAGTGGATTAGTTCAAGTGGACAAGTGCTTCGCCCTTCAACGCTATGAAAAGGTTTTCGGGGCTGCTTAGCTTGCACACACACTTCGCACTTTGAACCCTTCTCATAATTATAGCTTGAAATTAAACTCATCTTACTTAACCGCGTAATGGCTTCAAAATTAACATGACACAACCGTGAATGCCAAATATCATGAACTTTATTACAATGGGAAACATTGTAAACGTTTACATTATTCAAATCAAGAATAGATAAGCGGAACATGCCGCCGCTATCATAGCCTTTGCCCACAAAATTACCAAACTTGGTCAAGATGACCTTATTTGACTCAAACACAAGCTTTACTCCTTGCCTACATAACATTGACCCGCTAAGGAGATTGCGAGTCATCGCAGGTACGTACAGTACGTCTCTTACGATGAGTGTTTTGCCCGAAGTAAGCTTCAGGCAAACCTGTCCAATCCCACGTACTGTCGCGGCGGCTCCATTGCCCATTAAGACGGATCCACCACCTTCACCTGAAATGAAGAAAAACAAGATCGATCGGACATATATGTCTAGTAGCACTGTATCAATCCAAAGAATCAATAGATGGATTTGCCATAAAGGCCATAGGTACGCACTCTTCGAGCTAGTGTTAGCCAAAGACGACATTAGCCTCAGCCTTGCGGCTCTTGTGTTGACCGGAGATGGACCTCTGCTTTCCGATTGCGGCAATGATTGGCCTTGTGGCGACCTCACATAAGCAAAGGGCGATGTCCTCCTTCTTCTTCTTCATTTTCTTAGGTCAGTAGCTTGACTTGGGGTGACTCTTGAACTTGGGTTTCTCGGGGCCTCCACCATTCTTAACTTGAACTTGATGAGCTCGAACTTGAGCCTTTCCCGAGCCGTCACCGCTCTTGCACGCTCTCGATATTAATAGCACTGACGGCTCATTGAGCGTCAAGCGCTCCTTTATATGCCTCCGAAGCGGTCACAAAGTCACGCCATGAAGGCGTAACTTAGCAAAATGACATTGACTTGAAACTTCTCGAGCAGAGCGCAATCATCGACATAAGTCATGTACATGGAGTTGAAGCTCGTGGGTCGCTCCATCACCGACCGCCCTCAACCATCTTATAGTTCAAGTAATCGGCTGTAATAAAGGACTTATTTCCATTATCTCCCTCGGAGTATTTCTCCTCGAGCTCATCCCAAAGTTGTTTGGCATTAGTGAAGTTGACATAGACGTCAAACAAGCGATTGGATAGGATGCCCAGCAAACGGGCTAAGACTGCATTATTAGCATCTTCCCATTTCATCGTCTCAGGGATCTCCAGCGGAAACGCCGATGGATTTGAGATGACCCAGAAGAGCTTAAGGTCAGTCAGCCAAAGTTTTGTCTTCGCCTGCCAGCGCTTGAAATTGGCTCCGTCAAAAACTTCAGGTTTTACGACATCAGATGAGGAAGCCATTTCTTTCAAAGTAGGTTTTCTGGATTGTTGTAATATTTGCGGTATAAGCAAGGATATAAATATAATTCCAATATAATCATATAAGCATATTAATGACATCAATTCATATATACAGGACATAACAAGTATGTAATCATATGAATTGAACATTTCATTCATGATATACCACATATTCAATGATAGAAGCAAAACTACTCTAAACATGAATATGTATGACAAAGTATAAAGCATGTGACAATTAAAATTAGCAACAAGCTCAAGTTTAATTGATTATTTGTGCTCTCAAATGTAGGGTTGCACAAGATTATTCTTGGCCGTCCCGCTACTAAATCATATACTCTTCTTTGATTGGTTATATCAAACAGTTAATTCAGTCTTTTGAGCTCTAGATAAAAGACTCTACAATCTCAAGATCATACCATATGCAGCATGTGATCTTTCGGATAGCAAGATATAAACTAAACAGTTAATTTCGATTCAACAAATGAGACCTTAACTTGTCAAAATTACCTCCTAACAGATCAATGTAAGAGTATACTACAATCTGAAAGCAAGATGAACCGAAGGCACAAGAGCACATTAACATCTAGAGACTGTCTCCCAGAACAACATGTTAACCATGATAGCAGAGTTAATGTTGACTAGAGCTCAAAGACTAAAAGAACCAATCTCAGTATATGATCTGTATCATCATCGAGCAACAATATAACCCACAACAATCTATTTTTCCCAAGCGGATAATATATGGAAGATTAACAACCTAGCACAGAAACATAGATTGCAAAAACCACAGAATCACTCACAGCACAGATGATATTCGAAATCACCAGAAGAACAGGGGCTAGGCACGCTTGCGCGCTGTCCCAGAAAACCTATTGCCCTCACACCACCGTGGAAGAGCAGAGGCACGAGATACTGAGCCCTCTCGCCGAAGTGAAGCCCACGCCGACGCAGTCGAGGTAGAGGTTTGCCGCACAAGCACGGAGAGGGCCGCCAAGCACCTCACCGAGCACCGGAGGACCGGTCGCCACACACCACAGCAAAAATTAAAGAGAGAGAGAGAGCACTTTCCTTCAGATGCCCTCACCAAAAGAGGCCGGCTGCCATTTATAGCCGAGAGAGAGGAGGGGTTAAGCACTCAGCGGCGGTGCCAACGGCCGGGACCGAGTCTCACGCGCCACCACCGCAGCCCATTATCACCCCACATGCCGGATCTGAGGACTGATTCTTGCGGGAAGAAGAGGAGCGGCGCAACTCACGGGAGAGGGGAGATGCGAGCCGCACGGGAGGGAGGACCGCAGGAGAGACCGGGCCACCAACGAGCCGACCCGCCGGACCCGCCGAGCCCGCCTCTCTCCGCCGCGCCGCCCTCCGGAATCGCCGCCGCCATCTGCCCCCAAACGCTCGCTCGCTCTGGGTCACGGGGAGGCATCGGCCTCCCCCCTTTTGTCTCCCTTCGGCCCACCGACAGGTGGGCCCCTTTTCTCTCTTTTTTTATTTATTTTTATCAAATGGGAAATTCCCATTTTGCCCTTGGCATATACAACACCTTCCCCCCCCCCCCCAAAATATGTAAGCGCGCACGACGCCGTTCCTACAAGCTCCTTGCTAGTCCGGCAAACGCATGAGCGAAAGAGTACTGTTAACATGCCTTGTACGGTTAAACGCATGTACATGTTGTTTTGTTGCGCCAACATACAGAGAGAGACTGCCATTTATGTCTGCAGTGATGATGTTTAGTTTGTGGTGTACGTGCATGTATACATCTAATGATATACTGTAATACGTACTGATCGAGCCGGGCATGATCTACTTCTTCCTTTCGTTTAAACATACACCTTGAGATACAGTAACATACACCTTGAGAAAGAAGAGGCGAAATAATCAAGAATATAAAGTATTTATTACTCTATCGATCGGCCGGGCTTCTGTAGAATTAACAAAGGGAAATATATGGGGGAATTAAGGAAGCTGAAACTAAACCTCTGGAGCTATGAGCTATGGGGATCGGCGTCGATCATGCATGCATGTATGGATTGGATGCAGGATGGCTGGCGCGGCGCTTAATCAGTAGTGCTAGTATTGTGTGTCGTCGCGCCAGACGAGCATGTGGACGCAGCGGCGCATGAGGTAGAACCGCGCCCGCTGCTCCTTCACCTTCCTCGACAGCGCGCCCCCGCGCCCTCGCTCCTCCGCCGCTTCACGCCGCCGACGTCCCTGAAGGCGGCTCCGACGCTGCTGCTTCCGGAGTATCTGCTCCTGCTGAGCAGCTGCGGCGCGCAACTGGTGGTCGTGTCAGATTCCGACGACGAAAGCGGCGTCAGGGTGCACGACCGGCTCTGCCCCTGCTTGCTCAGATTCTTCCTCGTCGGCTCCTTGCATGCTCCGTCCATGTTTCTGCTTCTGCTAGCTCGATCCACCTCTCCTCCTTGGATGGAGACGAGATGAAAGAAACACCACCACTACTACTACACCACCTCGATCCTCTACATGGACTGGAGTTGCATGAGCTAGATACGCGAGCGAGGACAAAAACTAGCACGCAGCAGCAGCCCCGCCGCGGGCCACGCAAGCCCTGCGTCCGCCGTCCGATCACGTCGCGACGGTGGGTACATGCATCCATCCAAAGTTCAAAGCCCAGCAACAACTTGCTCCGGTTGCTGTCTCCCTCACGGCCGCGGCAGCACCCATTACACGTACGTACGCCGTAGGCTTTATTGTTTGTCCCTTGCATGTATTCCGAGTGAAAACCAAAAAAAAAAAGTTTATATCTTTGTCATCATGCTTCGTATACGAGAAAGGAGACTGAATGATTTAGCGGAAGAACAGACGTGATTACTATGAACTGATTACGAGATACTTTTACGAAGAGATTAAAGCATAGTATGAGCTAGTTACTATCTCTAAGACAGCTTCTCCAATAGTAATAACTTTTAGCACATAGCTCATAACATAAATAGCCTCACATGACACTCTCACATAATCTTGGAATGTGTGTATGAGACTAGCTCTTAATCAAGAGATAGTTTTTCTCTCTCTTCTATTAAAATATGAAATAATATGCTTAAAGCTAGCTCATAAGCCACTATTGGAGATGCTCTAAAGAGATATAACTAGCCCTAATATCAACAATCTTCCCACTGATTAGAAGAACTTAATTGTCTTATCCAGTGTACTTCTAGTTCTGGTTGTGATTCTAATTGTTCCTATTTTTGTGTCTTCTTTCGTCAACCCTTAAATAGCGCTAAAGGGGTGTTAGTTGTATACATGAGCAGACGTCTTGTTAAATCGTCTCGTCTGGTCGAGGGGGAGATTGCTGTCAAAGAGAGATATGATAATAACTTATCATTGGTTATTGTTATTGGGAGATAATCGTGGAGACAACTGCATGGCAGTTATTGTCAGAGATGTAGATCCGAATTGTCATGCTATTTGGAGCAAATAAAGCATGTGCTTTATTCACCGCATAGGAAGACTTCCCTTGAGGTGGACCCTTATACCACTTTATGGAATCTCTGAGTGCTTTGCTGGTTGGGTAAAACGTATAGCAAATCTCTGACCAAGAGTACTCGGGTAATTCATCGGCTATTATCAGTGAAAGATAATCTTGAAGATAACTGCATGGCAGTTATTGTCAGAAATGCATGGCTAAATCGTCATGCTATTTTGAGCAAATAAAACACGTGCTTTATTCACTGCACAGGAAGACTTCTCTTAGGTGGACCTTTATACCAATTTATAAAATCTCTGAGTGCTCTGCTGGTCGGGTAAAACGTATAGCAAATCTCTGACCAAAAGTACTCGGGTAATTTGCCTTCAGAAGCTTAGGACTATATAGGTCTTAGGCCTTAATTGAGCATTAAAATCAAATTTGATGGATTTTTTAATCCTCTTCACACGCCCTTCCTCGCCGGCCCTTAGTGGTGTCCTCTGTTAGTTCCCCACCTCTCCGACAGGCTCGTCATTGCTCGCTTCGGACTCTGGATGTTCTTCCTATTTGGGTAAGTGCCACCTACACCAAGCGATCGGCGAGGCTAATTTTGATCCTAGCTGAGCTGGTTTACGCCTTGCTCATCCGATTCTCAACCAGATCTGGATTTATGACATGATCAAAGGCCCCCTCAAGCTCTTGCTCCAATCCTGTCGATTCTTCGTGAGCTCTCAGGCTCGTCGTTCTTACGTTCTCTCTCTAGGCCGGCTGAGGTGGTACGGACATCTCGCCATTCACGAGAGGTGGATCCCCTCTCCTCGACGGATGAGTAGAGAGGCCAAGAGACGTGTGGCGGCGGCGGCGGCGGCGGCGATCTCACCATTCACGATTGCCGATCGAGATGGAGAATGGAGTGACTGAACAAGAACATGAGATGCAAGTAGCAGGCGGATATGGCGCCCATCCAACGCTAGTCGTGGACGTTCGCTGGATGAGGTTCCAGCCGGCGCCTGCAAAGCAGTAAAATAGCGTCCCCGTACACGCACGACGTTTCTTTTTTGGGTTTAATTTCCTTAGCCAGTCAACGATGTATGGACGATCTTGATTTGATTGCATGCATGGTAAGCCGGCCCGACGATGTACAAGCATTTCAACCTCGATTCTACCTTCAATCAATCACTGCCTCCTAATATGAGCCCAGATCCATAGCTATGGTCAGAGGCATGCACGATTCTCCTCCTGTAGCATGAGAGGAAGAGGGGGGAAAAAGCCAAGCTAGACATGTTTCTGGTGAATCGATCCTGCAACTAGCCAGCATATATATGTCATTTAATTTGACAAGCTGGAGCTCGAGAACGAGCTTTGCGGTTCGCCCCGTACTGCACTATTGATGCATGGATCTCTTCTGTCTTCGATCTTCAAAGTACGTAACTACAACGCGTATGAATTTCTCTGCGTGCGGAGAAACTTCTGCTACCTCCGTTCTCAAATAGATGTTTTATGATGCTAATTTTGTTCTCAAGTAGATGTCTTTTCAGGTTTTCTAGGCACTTTTCCCCAAGATGCCCATATTAAAAGGGGTCTGTCATAAATATTCTCTCTCCATTCGACTTTGTTTCCACACATTGCTGGTTGGCATTGCGATTTGATGCCCGTACAGTAAATTTGTGTGACATTAGCTAGAGACAAGACTGCAATCTAAACATTAAGCAGTGCATTGTTCTAAAACGACGTCTACAAAGGATGGAGGGAGTCCTACTGTTGTCGAGCTAATCACAGAGTGGGTTTTTTCAGACTATAACTTATGATTTTTGGTTTAAATTTTTGAATAATAGTTATTCACGTGAGAAAGTGTTAGACCATATAGATAAATCGTGCATACAGTAATGATGACTAATTGACATTTAAATTGCATTGAAATTTATGTTTGTGAAAGTTTGGACGGTGCTCTTTTGCAAAACTAGAATCGGCATATTTCGATCACGGCAGATCGACAACAGCAGGCCGAGCACGGCCGAACGACCATGGCTGAATGACCGCGGTGGAACGACCTTGGTCTGGGTTCGGAGAGCAATCAGAGATCTCAGAGTTGGAAACCGGTCGTAACTACAGTGAACCAATCGATGATCGTAAACTAAGGGGAATCGGTCGTTTGGTATAGTGAATTGTTCGTAGCTACAGTGAACCAATCGATGGTCGTAAACTAAGGGGAATCGGTCGTTTGGTATAGTGAATCGTTCGTAGCTACAGTGAACCGGTTGTAGCTTTGTATGCCAGTATAATTGTCAGAGGTCGTTAGCTATAGTAATCGGTCGGATGTCGTTAGCTACAGTAACCGGTCGGTGGTCGTAGCTACAGTACCTAGTCGGTTGTCGAAGGTGCGATGGCGAGTCAAGATTCGGTGCTACAAGATACATGGTCGCATGCTCGGTAGCTTTGTGCTATAGTGCCTGGTCGGTGATATGTAGTCAGATTTTGTGATCGGTAGTCGTGAGACTTCGCGATCTATTGTCGTGACTTTGTGATCGGCAATCATAGGCTTGCGATCAGTTGTCATATACCTCGCGATCGGTAGTCGTAGGCCTTGCGATCGGTTTCTGTTGGCTTGACAGGTTGGTACTCGTAGGCTTTGAGTGCTACAATTCTTATGATCTTGAGTACCTTGAATACTCATGTCATTGGGCGGTGATGACCCAGCTTGGACATGGCGGTCCGATCGGGTTTCTTGGTCGGTCTAAGGTTGATTTCTAGAGAACATGGAAATTGAGATCAAGGATGATCTGGTTCGTCGTTATTGATGGTTAAGAGTGTGGTTTGCATGTGTGGACTAATATTGGTCAAGTTGGGTAGAACTTGTGCTAGAAAAAAGTTCTTTGGTCTTTGCATGTGCAAGTTGGTGACGAGGAGGACCAGGACTAGGAGGGGAAATCTAAGGTCCAGGCGGTCGAGGATGTCACGAGGTGGTCGGGCTCACGCTGGAGTACGTAGAGATCAAAGGTGGATGATACGTGGAGAAGCTATGGAAGGTGCGCTCCTGGAGGCTTCGGCACGTGCTGAGTTCAAAGAGTTGTGGAAGGAGTCTATGACTGGAAGGAGTAGAGATAATGGAAAACACATATTTGGAAGGGTTTTGGGTCTCTTGATTTTCAGAGGCAGTTAGAATTACGTGTCCAGTTTGATGAGGACACAGTTTGAAGCTCTAGCATATAAATAGAGGGGAGAGGTTAAGAAGTTAACCGTGGTTTTTGTAGGGATTTTGGAGAGAAAGCTTTTATGCTAGGTTTGAGGGGTGCCGTGAGGGCACTTTATAGTCACATAAAATGTTTTAGAAATAAAAGATCAGATCTATTCCTGAAAAATTAGCCGGCACTGGTGACGTTGTTTTCTGGGCATTGTCTTTAACTCGTTCTCGTTACAAGTACATAGTTTGTGGTGCATAGCGTTTCTTCATTGACTTCATCTTCCTCCACCACGTGCAAAGTTGACCACTCGATCGCCGCCAATAGCATCGGCGTTGAAGCATTCGAGCGGAGGAAGATTATGACTACGCACAAGGGTCGAGCGGCGGTCAAACATTCATCGAGCATTGATAGATTTCAAAAGCGGAAGCAATCATTTACCCTCGATTGCCGTATTCGATCCTACAAGTAGTAATAGAGTGGGTCGCTATGGCATCAAAGAGGTATGTGAACCGTCACCCCATGCTAGATGGTATCGCTTTTGCTTTTAGAAGTGTCGTATATAAGCTTACATTGAGTTTCTAGACCTTATGAGATTCCTACTGTGTTACTAATCTAAATAAAATATATGTTGATTTAATTGCTCAAGCTCGTAATTCATTGTATCAAGAGATTTCTCACAAAAATTTTGATCATGTAACTCATATTAATTCTGCCCACTCAATATTGAAACTCTTTGTGATTATCACGAAGAAACCACTAAAATTAAGAAAGGACGTAAAAATGTTTATCAAAAAGAGTATTTTGATTTTGTTGTGAAGCCTGATGAATCTATTGATGTCCTTTTTGCTTGGTTTGAGAAAATATTGAGTAATCTGCGTAGAGTTAATGTTATTCCTGCTGATGGAGATAACGCAACTAAAATTTTAAGATTTTTAGGTTCTGAGTAGTTAATAGTTGTCACAACTATTAATCAAACTATCAATCTAGATATTTTAGCCATAGATGATCTTTATTCTAGATTGAAAACCTATGAGATGGAAGCTTTGTCATCTAAGATTGATAAATCTTCATCTTTAGCACTTGTGACTAACCCCGTGCATGCTGCTATTTGTCTTGTGTTTCTTTATCTTTTTTTAGAGGAACAGTTTGAGTAGCTCATTGAAGATGGTTTGGTGTTGATCTCCTCACGGTCATTCAAGACACTCAATAATGTGAGGATGAGGAAGCGAGGAGACGCTTCAGGCTCGATCAGATGCTATGAGTTTGGCAAGCCAGGCCACATTAAGATGGACTACTCCAAGCTTAAGGAAAAGGTGATTAAGGAAGACAAGAACTATTGTTGTTGGCCATCTAGAACAATAACACCAAGTGCAGCAATTTTGTGGCAATTTTCGTTGTTGAGCATCTTGATTTGAGTGATGTGGAATATGAGATTTGTGACAATGATGACCACAATGATGATGATGCTAAAGGTAAGAAAAAAACAATGACGACTTCACGGACATGTGCTTCATGGCAAGCAATAACAACGACGATGACTATAGTGATCTCGATGAGGGAAGACCATCTTATGATGAGCTTGAAGATGGTTTGATTAAACTTGCTATTAAAATGAAAAAGACCAAAAAAAATTGAAAGAAAATAATTTTATTGTTGAAAATCTTAATTCAGAAATTGCTAGGTTAAGAGTTTTGGTTCCAGATTACGATTCATGTTCTTCATGCACTAACCTGTTAATTGAGCTTAATAATGTTAGATTTATACATACAAATTACCTGAATAAATTTGACTCTTTTAATACTGAATGTGAGGAATTGCATGCTTGCTTTGTTCTTGATACAATTGTTTGTGTTTATGTTCTTAATAATTTGCTTGTTACTAAGAAGAATTTGAAAAAGATGCAAGTTGCCCGTGTTGCTAGTTCACTCGTTCAATCTTTGTGTTCTAAGAACCTTAAGTCTAGTGAACTCTCTCTATGTAAAAGATGTGAATTGCTAAAAGTTAGACACTTAATTCATCTCAGGAATCCATTCAACAAATACTTTATCATCAGACACTTTCTTGCTCTAACTGTCTGAAGCTTAACACTGAAATAGAAGCATTGAATAGACACTTGATGATTTTGTTTGAAAAGATAAATTGGCTCGGTCTAGTGCTTCTAATAATCTTGCAAATGAATTTGTTAAGTGCACATCTTATCCTTCATGGTTAAAAAAATGAGTACCTTACAAGCACTTTACAGAGATTTTTCTTTGGTTGGAAAACATTGAATATGATCCTAAACAAATCAAAAATAAGTGTGAAAAATCATGATCTAGGATTTAGTTTTGTTGAGAATACCAAGAATAGTTCTCCTAAGGTTGTTAAACTTCTTGAACCTGTAAATTTTGAAGTAAAGTCTAAACCATAATAAATTGTATTTAAATATGCTAGTATAGCAAAGGATCTCTCTACCAAAATAGGTGTTGTGAAGTCATCAGATACGACTTCTCATTAAGTCAAGTATCAGTGTACTCATTGTGGTAGAGATGGTCATTTGGTTTAATTTTGCTTTCGAAAAGCGAAGAAAGAAAAGAAAGACAGGTTAAAGAAGAGTTCTCGAGTGGAGTTTGTACAAGCTCCTTACTGTCGCTTTGCTCCCTCCAATTAATCTTTTGCTGGTTTGGAAGCTTTTGCAACAGGACTGATCAGATCAGCATTTTCCATGCGATCAGATCGGTTGATGCTCAGACCAACCTTGCAGAGGCAGTTAGATCGTCACGTGGTCAGACCAGCATTTTGACCAGCGTTTGCTACTCAGTCAGACTGGTCAACGGTCAGATCAGCCATGTAGAGGCAGTTAGATCGTCCCGTGGTCGGCCTTGTAGAGGCAGTTAGGCCGTCCCATGGTCAAGCCAACATTTCGACCAGTATTTCCCACGCGATCAAACTAGTCGGCGGTCAGACTAGCCTTCCTGAGGCGGCCAGAGCACCCTGTGGTCGGACCAGCTTTTCAATGACTGTCTGGTTGAAATCTTACAGAGGATAACTCTTTGCTTAAATCTTTATCATTGCCTGCTCCTGTTCATCGTGCATCATAGTACTGGATTTCTAAATCTTATTTCGCTAACCCAAATACTATGAGACCGATGTTTTCTGTGATGTAAGAACAGTTATCGTAGGATGGAGAACACGCGATTGATTGGGTTCCAGTCTTTTACATCCTTACTTTGGTAGAACACTTGATGGTTCTTCACTCCCTTTGATGGCTTCTAAGATATTTCACTTCCTAAGAGACCGTGTGGAAAGGGTGATGTTATTCTACACCTTGTTGAGTTTCATTTTCAAATTGTTGATATTCTCTTAAATTGCTTGATTCTTCTCGTTTTGCTCATTTGCGAAGTGAGTTAGATGTGTTGCATCTTTAGTCTGTTAGATGATCAGCTGATAGTCCTAGAATCATATGGGGTAGATGAGAGTCAGTCTGAGCCATAATTTCCTCTATATCTTGTCTATGCTTTAAGGACTGTATTTTCTGATTTATTTGCCAGCTTCTCGATTTTATTGCTTTGGTTCAGGGGGAGTTCATTTGGGACCTTCTAGATCTTAATGTTGACATAACTCAACTTGAACTAAAAGTGCATCACATGTTGAGGGGAGCTGGAATTTCGCATTTCATTCGTATTGTAATATAGCTACACGGAGCCATGATTATTATCCTGTTATGACATATTTACCATGCATTATATCTTGCCATGACTTGTGCTTATTTGCTAGATTTATCATGACTTCATATGTGTAGACTAGCTTTTACCATGATGAGTTAATTAAAATTGCTTAACTTGAATTGAAACTTGTCATGTTAATTCTCAAGACTAATCTTTCTTTAGTTATCCACTTATGATTCATGCCATGTTAAATAGGCTGAGTTGAGTCTTGAATCTCTGTTGAGCTTTAGTTTGAGCTATTCTAGTTTCTTGATGACACATGAGTTAGTACAAGTCTTATGTTCATGAAAATGCAAAAGATCTCTTTGTGCGAAAAACTGATCTCACCAATTCTTTCTCATGAGACGGCTTGCCATTGCACAAAGCATAAACTCAGGGGGAGTTTTGGATGACCAAGATCATCTTCTTAAGCTTCTTGCTTGGAGTGGTCGCATAAGGCTTGAGATCTAGCACATGACTAACACAAAAATCTGGTTGGAAACAATCATGAGATTTCTAAAAAAAATGTCAATTGTGCTCACTTTGCTAAAAATTACAAGATTTACAAGTACATGAACAAATATCTCATTCTTGAACTTGTAGCACTCTAAATTGACTCAATACTAGCTTCTTGGTTCCACTTAGCTTATTGACATGGCTTGCATCATCTTTGGATACCTTTAGCTAGACTAGAATCATAGTTGACTTGATATGCTAAGAAATTCGATCAAATTTCAGATTATGACTTATTTGGCTTAGCTTGTCTCTACATACATTGTCATGATCTTGATAGCATACGTATATGTTATGGCTTGATGTAATCCTTATATAGTCATTTTGGATGATTCTCATGGCTCCACATGCTCAGAATAAACCAACTTCAGCCATTTCATCCTTCATCATGCCTTATTCTCTCTTTTGCATTCTTGATATGTTTATTGCCAAAAGGGGGAGAATAGCAGAGAAAAAGTCATTTGGGAACTTTCTAGAGCTTTGGAGACCAATTTGCTCTTTCCTTTTGTAGCTCTAGTGTTTCCTTGTCGACATGGTCATTAGCCTCCTTGATTTGTCTTGGACCATGTTTGACTCTTGTTTCTTTTCAAACTCAACTTTGTGCTTTTTCTGGGTTTGTCAATATACTCATCAAAGGGGAGATTAATGGACCATGTGGAGGTGACCCCGAGTGTGTGATGAGTAATTGACATCGGCTTAGGAAAGTCGAGTTTGCCTTGTGTGTTTCGGACCTCGTCGTTGCGTGGTGCTTTCGGTTTCGGTCGGACTTGGTCAAACCTGGTCAAAGTGTTTATGATGCATATTCTATTGTTTCGACAAGTTTTGGCTTCTTCATGCGTAAGTATGTTTCATTGATGCTATTTATGCTTACATGTATCGAGTGGTGCTATTTGATGTGTTTCTTGTCTGTGATGGCTGCAGGACGTCGAGATGGAGTCGTGGCGAGGCACGGAGGACCGGACTAGCGCGGTGGTGCCGAGGTTAGAACGGTCGAGGTGTACCAAGACGGCGAGGCTCGAGGTAGCTGCGTGGCTTGAGCGGCAAGAAAGGAGGAAGCTTCCCGAGAAGGTGCGGGAGGGGCGTTTTGGTGAATACGCAAAGCTGCACTAAAGGAAGCGGATTATGGATAAAGCAATAGAGTTGGTGGAGGCTTAGTGGGTAAAGAGAGAGGCAAATCCATTAGTGGGAAGCTATAAAAGGAGGGTGTCTCCTGCATGGTCTTCAAGTCTTTTAGAGGTTGTTTTGCTTTCTCTTTAGTGGTTGAGAGTGGAGTGGAGAGCAGAGGGTGTTCGCTCTTTCCTTCGTTGTGTTCTTGAGTGTTCAAGTGTGAAGCATGTAGCTTGTGTTCTCAATCCAAGCATGTATGGGATTGTAGGGATGATATGAGTTGATACTCCTTGTAATCATGTATCTCTCATCCTCAATATCAATCTGAGATGATTTTGTTTGAGTTTGATTAAGTTCCTATTTCTATTTTTGTTTTCCTCTCGATGCTCTCCTTGATTTCTGATATTTTCATTTTTGTGTTGTTTCTTACCCAGGGGGTATAAAATGGATTACTCTATATTGGGATGATGCCTCAAGATCATTTGATCAGTTAAAATCCCAAGAGACTATCCATGATTTCAGTTTTTGCTTCTTGGACTTCTCTGTTCATCTTTTCTTTTCTAGGGTTTTGGTGTGGATTTTGATTCCCTGCATATCTTGGCATGAAGTTTGGTTTGGAAAGTCTTGAGTTCTTTGCTAAGGTGATTCCAAAAGCTCGGGATCGAGCATGTGTGATTGTTGAGTAATTTGATTTTACCTCTCTCACTCTGCATTTTCAGTTTTTAGCCAAAACCTTGATTTCATGTGTTTGAGTTGGTCTCTTTTCGTTTCCTGGCCTCCTTTGGCTATTTAGGTTTTTGTCTTACCATTCTGGGCTGAGAAAACCAAAGGGAAGTTGCTATTTTACCTGCTGTGAGGATTTGTGAAGTTGTCCAATTTTCGCAGTCTTTGTCGAGATCTTTGCTGGGTAGGACCACCGGCCGCCACACAAAGCGGTCCGACCGGTGGTCAATGGCGGTCGATCGGCTGTGCGCTGCGGTCCGACCGCCTGGCTTAAGCGATCGACCACCAGCCGTTGAGGAGCAGTGTTTTCTCACTCTGTTTTGGGTTCTTCTCCGTTGATTTGTCTCTCTGGTAGATTTTCTTTCCTAAGGTTCCAGAAAGTGTATTTCACTACTTCATAGCTCCTCATAGCTATTGGAGAGGAAAATATCCTTGTGAATTCTTGGAGGCATTTTAAAAGTCGACATTCACCCCCCCTCTGTCGCCGATTTCGATCCAACATCCTGGCTATAAGGCTCGTATGTTTTTTTATTATAATATTTTTATGTACACTCAGTTTGGCATGTTACTTAAAAAAAGAGGAAAAGAAAGTTAGAAAGATGTATGATTCAAGTATGTCATGGTTAAACAAAAAGAAAAGTATAAAAAGTGTATAAATAAAAAGAAATAAGCTTTAAGTATGCCACCATCTAAAAAAAGTATGTTACAAGTATGCCATTACGAAAAGAAGTATACTACAAGCATACCACATGCTTAAAAATTGAGTGTGGAGGAATAAGTTGTTATATGAGACTGCTAGCTTGCATAGAATTAAAGTTTGCTTCACTTTTAGGCTTTTACTTTTTGGTGTGATATCTCATTGTGCTTTTTATAAATCAGTTTGGTCATTGTAGGGATGCCTGTCATTGTAGAGAGAATTTGATTTAGGAGGAATTGGAGATATTTGCAAAAATTGCTGCTCTTGTGTTGAGAGGAGTTTTTTTAGAGTTTTTGCTAAGAGTTTGCTGCTTTGTTGAGATGTTGCTATTGTGAAAGTTTTTGCCAAGAAGTTGCTACTGTGGTTTGCCAAATTTTGCTTTTCTTTCAAAACACAACTCATTTGAGAGATTTTCAGGTGTCGTCAATATATTCATCAAGGGGAGATTATTAGACTATGTGGATAGACCGTGCATATAGTGATGATGAATAATTGATATTTAGGTTGTATTAAAATTTGCATATTTGAAATTTTCGAATGGTACTTGGTAGTCGATAGTGACAATACCTGATCGGTAGTCGATGCTATAATGCTTGGTCGGTTATTGATAGCCGTAGATTTTGTGATTGGTAGTCATAGACTTCGCGATCTGTTATCGTAGTTGTAGGCTTCATGATCTGTTGTCATAGATTTTGTGATTGGCAGTTGTAGACTTTGTGGTCGGTTGTCGTAGACCTCGCGATCAGTAGTCATAGGTTTTATGATCGATTACCATAGGCTTGACAGTTAGCAGTCGTAGGTTTTGAGTGCTAAAATTCTTATGATCTTCGAGTACCTCGAGTACTGCGTGTATCATTGGGCTAGCCGTCTAATCAGCTTGGGCATGGCAGTCTGACCAGTTTTACTGAGTGGTCTGAGGTTGATTTCTGGAGAACGTGAAAATTGAGGTCGTAGAAGATCTGGTTCGTAGTTATTGATTGTTAAGGGTGTGATTTGCGTGTGTAGACTAATGTCAGTCAAGTTGGGAGGAACTTGTGCCGAGAAACCGTTCTTTGGTCTTTGCATGTACAGGTTGGGCGTGGAGATGGTCATGGTCAGGAACGAGGAGGACCGAGATTAGGAGGGAGAAATCTGAAGTCCAAATGGTCGAGGATGTCACGAGGTGGTCGGGCTCACGTTGGAGCACGTGGAGATCAAAGGTGAATGATGTGTGAAAAAACTACAAAAGGTGCGGTCCTAGAGGCATGGATACGTGCTGAGTTCAAAGAGTGGAAGGATTAGAGATAATAGAAAACCCATGTTTTTGAAGGGATTCAGATCCCTTGATTTTCGGAGGTAGTTAGGAATGCGTGTCCAGTTTGATGAGGACATAGTTTAAGGCTCTAGTATATAAATAGAGGGGAGAAGTTAAGAAGTTAAATGTGGTTTTTGTAGGGCTTTTGGAGAGAAAGCTTTTGTGCTAGAGTTTGAGGGTGCCGTGAGAGCACTTTGTAGCCACAAAATGTTTTAGAAATAAAAGATCAAATCTATTCTTGAAAAGTTAGTCGGCGCCAGCAACATTGTTTTCTGGGTGTCGTCTTCGACTCGTTCTTCTTACGAGTATGTAGTGAGTGGCGCATAACGTTTCTCCGTCGACTTCATCTTCCTCAATCGTGCGCAAAGTCGATCACTCGATTGTCGCCGACAGCATTGGTGTAGAAGCATTCGAGCGGAGGAAGATTGCTACTATATATAAGAGGGTTGAGTGAGTGATCGAATGCTGAGCAGTCAAAACATTAACCGAACACTGATAGATTTCAAAAAACAGAAGCAATCATTCACCCCCTCTGATTGCGATGTTTAATCATATAGATAAAGTTAGAACACTATCTACTACAATCTCTATTCAACTCAATTTGTTTCAAACATTGCTTTGGTTGGCATTGCGATTTGATGCTGTGCATAAATTTGTGTGACATTAGCTAAAGACAAGACTGCAATCTAAACATTAAGCGGTGCATTGTTCTAAAACGACGTCTACAAAGAATGGAGGGAGTCCTACTGTTGTGGAGCTAATCATAGAATGGTTGTTATGTTTTTTGTTTAAAATTTTAAATTATACCTATTCGTATGTGAGAAAATATAAAGAGAGACACTCTGTTTTGAATTATGCCTATTCATGTGAGCGAGTGATCAAGCAAGTGAGTAGATCGATATAGATAAAGTCAGAACAATATCTACTATAATTAATTTATAGATTCTAATTTAAAAAGATACTATTTAAAATCTAGTTAGTATAGAAAATCAACCCATAACCGGAAACTATATTACTCGCAGCAGTAGTAAGGCCCGTTTGTACACTCTAACTTCGATATATATCTTTGGATCTGTAGTTTGTTGACTAAATTAAAGTGATTTAAATATTTTTATTTAATATATAATATAAATGAAATGAGTCATGTAAATGCACTTAACATGCCTGCAACTCTAGATCCGGATTTCCTAGAGTTCTGGATGACCAGCCTAGAAAATCTACGCCTTTCTTGAAGCTGAGCTCTGCCAAACGGGGCCTAAGTTTGATACTGCTGTAGCTCTCCCAGCCCAACAGTACTGTGTGACCCAACTCTCGGTCTGTCCGTGGCAAGCGGGAAGACAGAGATAAGGAGCGGAGAAGTGGGCAGAGTGACAGCCAGCCAAGGCCAAGCAACTGCTACTGCTTAGTCGCCGGCCGGAGAGAACGATGGCGACGACGGCGGCGTGGATGCGGGTGGCGTCTCCGTTCGCGGCCGCACCTCTCAGGCCTCCCTTGTACGTCAGCGCCGCGAGGAGGAGGGCCGGCCTGGCCGTCTCGGCGGCGGCCGGTGGTGGCTCGCCTCCCACCGTCCTTGTAACCGGCGCCGGCGGCCGAACAGGTATATAATATATCCTGTTAATTTCACGTATTTGCCATTCCGCGACCCTACACAGATCTTTGGTCTTGCAATAGAATCCTGGCCCTCTTCTATTCTGGCATCGCTCTTTGGGACTTTGAATTGAGGCGCTTTCTTGGAATCAAGTCGAATCTTATCTAGTACATGTACTCGACCACTTAATTTACCTTCCGTTTGCACACTCCAATTCGTATCTCTGTGACTAATGATTCAGGCCAGATTGTGTACAAGAAGTTGAAGGAGAGGGCTGACCAATTTGTGGCCAGGGGGCTAGTCAGGACACAAGAGAGCAAAGACAAAATAGGAGGCGGCGACGACGTGTTCATCGGCGACATAAGGGATCCTGGAAGCATTGCCCCTGCGATTGAGGTCATCGACGCGCTCATCATCCTCACTAGCGCGGTTCCCAAGATGAAGCCAGGGTTTGATCCTACTAAAGGAGAGCGCCCGGAGTTTTACTTCGAAGAAGGGTGCTATCCCGAGCAGGTGGCTGAAATGAATCATTTGACATCGCCCGCATTAGTAATGCCAACTTGTGCATTTCTTTTGAATTAATGTCTTGTGTTGTTTGTCACTGTTGTAAGGTGGATTGGATTGGCCAAAAGAATCAAATAGATGCTGGTAAATCTTCACCTTCGTCTTGCACATATATATTCTTTAAAGATCCAAGTAGTATGTTAACCTGTTGTGTTTTATGCAATGCCGTTCAACCAGTAATCTCAAAATGAATGGTCTGTGAAGCTAGTATGTGTCATTTTTTTTGGGTCAACTTATTTCTTCTTTGTCTCTCAGTTTTTTTGCATCTTTATGCAGCCAAGACCATCGGTGTAAAGCAGGTAGTTTTGGTTGGATCCATGGGCGGAACAGACATCAATCACCCATTAAACAAGATAGGAAATGGAAATATACTGGTACTACATAGCATATTTGAAACTTTTCTTTTATTTGTTCTTCTTTATGTTTGCGTGTCCGTGTGTATGTGTGGTTGGGCATATCGTGTCTATTGTTTGCAAGCTTGGCATGCTTCATCGTTCTTCTAAATTTGCAGGTGTGGAAGCGGAAGGCAGAACAGTACCTGGCGGACTCTGGTCTACCATATACAATTATAAGGTTGTAACACAGACATTTGTTAAAGCTATAATTGTGAAATGCACTTTCTCTTGCATATTCCACAAATAGTTTTTTTTCAGCACATTAGCTTTATAGCGTAGGGTTTCACTTTTCTTCCCTACAGATGTCTAGTCATAAACTCAATCATATTTGTGTGTCATGAATAAAGAAAACGCTAGCAAGTATAACCGAAACTGTAAGAATTACCATGGTTTGAATCAGGGGATTGCATGTTACTTGTACTGATAAGTGATAACATGCCATATTCAACTTCCTTTTCTTTGCAGGGCTGGAGGACTACAAGATAAAGATGGTGGTTTGCGAGAGTTGATTGTTGGAAAGGATGATGAGATCTTGCAGACAGAAACAAGAACTATTGCCAGGCCAGATGTTGCAGAAGTTTGCATTCAGGTACCTTCATACAATGAAAGATGTGTTCCTGTAAATAAACTACTGCTCGATGTTTCTTTTTCATCTACCAAACACAAAGCTTGCAGCTTTTACCTATACAACCCATTGCATGCATGTTTATCTCTCTGTAGACAAGATTTTGTGGTAAGTGCTGATTCTATTGCCTGGTCCATCTGTGCCTTCCTATGCAGGCCTTGTTATTTGAGGAGGCAAGGTTTAAGGCATTTGATCTGGCATCAAAACCTGAAGGTGAAGGGACACCAACGACAGATTTTAGGGCTCTTTTTGCACAAGTGAACAGTCGCTTCTAAGAAGATAAGATCATTTGAGCCAAGAGATGAGAGCATTTTTTATGAAATAATATGAAATGTGTACTGAGTAAGGTTAGTTTCCTGTTTACTCAATTGATAAAATATAACCTTTGTTCAAGGTAGTATTGTTTACATAGTGTCTTTTTTGGGTTCATCTCGTGCCTTAATGGTCTGTGGATTCTGCATGTAATGTTTATGATCTTTCTGTTACCTGGTCGATTGACGGTAATGTGGTGGATCGTGAACTTGCTTGAGAATTTCTTCAGTGAAACTAGGGGAGGATGCCCTTGTACTCTAGGGGGAATTGCAATGAAGTTATTAGGGTTACTTGATATGCCAACGGGCCTCTAGCCTAACGGTTAGAGCGCTCTAGTAGCACCTCTCAGGTCCTGGGTTCGACTCCCAGTGGGAGCGAATTTCAGGCTGAGGGTAAAAAAACCCCCTCGCCTGCCCCACAAGCCAAAGCACAGGTTAAGGTCCGGCCCTGGTCGTGGTCGTTCTCACGAGGGCTACGGTGCCCCTGTGTCAGGGTGTGGGCCGGGGGTTTTCTGGATCTATGTGAGAAGATCTTCTTCTTTCAGAGATAATGCCCGGGGTGGCTCTTCCCCCCGTAGGTCCAGTTTTTTTTTTTTACTTGATATAATGTGGAGGTAATGCATTAGCCATTTTATAATTATAGGCTAACTCATATATGAATATTTGTTCATACTCAATCAATACATATGGATTTGAGAATGCAATTTATAACATTACATGTACTACATCCACGCATCGTTTAGAAGTGTTTGGAGCAGCGAATGGCACACTGATATAGCTAATAGTTGATTAGTAAATTTGTCTGATAAGCTTTAAGAGCCTTACCTTTTAGACAAATCGTTAGTAAATCTATTAACTTATACAGTTCTACTTGTTCTCAAAATCGGTAGCCTTCTCATTTAGGCTATGAAGAAATAAGCTTATTCATTTATCTTTGATTTAGACTCATTTGGCAGATAAATTGAGCTCTGTGTTAAGCAAGAGAATGCCCCTAGTATAGACTGTATAATAGAAACTGATGGCAGTTGGTTTACAATTACTAAGAAAAAAGGAAAAAAATGCTAGAAATCCTTTTAAAAAGGAAAAATAACATCTAGCTCTCAATTTTGTTGACCCTAATTATGATTACTAAACCTTAACCAATGGATGTTCAAAGAAAAATATAATGCTAGAAATTCTCACATAAAAAGAAAAATATCTAGCCTTCAATTCGGTGGATCTTAATCTATTATAGCTAAACCATAACCATTGGATGATTAACTTTTAAAGAACAAATTTAGACTCAAAGGATAAAAAAGGCTTAGAGATTTCTTTATTAGATATAATTTAAACATGTCTGGTTTATCCATAAAGATTGAGTTAGATAAATCTTGCTATGCGAAACGATAAAAGAAGGAAAAAAACACTCTATGCACTTCACGGCACTATGCATGCATGACAGGTCATTCGTTCTCTCACACACACATAAGTTGTGTACTTTTAATTATGTTTTGCTATTCCAGTGATTGTGCAAGCCAATTGTTGGGGTGCCTAGTGAGGTTACAACGGCAACGGCTGAATGCAGGTCCTTAGTTACTATTATTCTATTAGATGAGAATTTTCATAAATAGTTGTAATATATGTGACCCATGATGTGTTTTAGTACTAGTAAGGAAAGTTTTCTTGTCCATGCTTATTTGTACTACCCTATATAATTAAATTAAATCTAGCCGTAGAGAAAGAACAATAAAAGGCTTCACAACCAATGAACCAATACAGCATTGCCACAAAAAAAAGTCGCATGCTCCTAATTTCGTGGTTCCGCGGGTTTGAAATTATGTAAGCTCCAACATTATCAGAGCTATCAATATTATGGACTTGCATAAACATATCTAATTAGATCTTACTGCTTAGCATATGGTTCTTTGGGCTTCCATGAGGACAGTGCATTGAGTACTCTCCCTTTCCAACCCAGCAGCAGCCAGCCGCTATCTTCATCGATGACAAAGTCCTCGTGATATAACCCCTTCATGCCTTCCATTGATCTCTTCAGGATGGCTTGATTAACTGGAAGTTGCTTGAACCCAGCCCTGATGCTTCTTACTTGCCATTGTTTGTAGCTCTCTGGCCTCTCAATCCTTTCTGCACCCTCACACGCCACAGCATTAACCACGTCCGTTCCAAACAAGTACTTCTCTATCAGTATCCTTGCCTCGTAATCCCGAGGAACATTTGCATCGAGCATGTCAAACAGTGAAGAGTAATGGAACAAGACCTCTCTGAATCGTGGCGGGAAGAAGGGGGAGCCGTACACTCCGTTCACGACGCCGACGATGAGGACCTCTGGGTTCATCCTCTTCATGGTGTACAGCACCCTGCCCTCGCGCTATCGATGTCTTCTGTCTCATCGCCAAGGCCTCTCATCTGGAACATGCAGTTGATTATTAGCACCTCGTCCTCGTCGGTGTTGAGATCCTCGATCTGAACACCGTCCCATCGTGATGCAATGCCTTGATATTCGAAAGGCACCTTGAACATGTCTGCATACTCAGCCAGCCGCCTTCCTGTCTCCTCAATCCTTTCACAAGGGCGGAAACCTCGCTGTGGTGCGTCTATGCCAGTGATGCGAAGCTTTGGGGGGCCGCCTTCTCTCGTCGCAAAGCGCTGGATCAGAGATGGCCACTGGAAGCCGAACATGATGCCGAAATCAACGATGTGCACCCTCGGTCGCCCCTCCGATGCATCGACGATGGTTTTGTTGGAGAAGTAGTACGCTACGCTCACCAGAGGGCATGCTGTGACGCAGAGGCGGTAGGCCTTCAGCATGTCTGCGACGCTCGTTCGCTTCGCCGTCAGCTTCTGGTAAACTTCACTCCCTGTCCCAGCCAAGCGTGCCTCGAGACCGTCGGCGAAGCAGCTCGCCAGCCTCTGAGAACCATCTCCGTCCGGCGAAGAGTGACACCTTATCTTTTTCAGTAGCTCACTGGCGAAGGGACGGTTGCTGGATGCTACTGCTTCTGCGCATTGGATCAGAAGAGCCCTGAGGTCGACCACCTCCTCCTTACCTCGTGGCTTCCCTTGCCCTTGGCCACATCCTTCGCTTTGAGCTTCCTGTGGGATCTTGTTTGCTTGTTTTGCCATCATTTGTCTCAGGAGAGCAACTTCACCATAGCGCTTCCCGTTGCAGAGAAGAACAATGTCAGACATTTCGTCCCGGATTGTCTCGCTGGCAGAGATGGCCAGATGCTTACTGTTCCTCGCTTCCAACAACTCCAAGCCCTCCTCAGCACGAGGACGGATCCTTATTTTGTTTGCATGCATGCTCTTTTGTTCTACTGTTCCCTCTGTGACTGTCGTCTGTTTGGAAACAGAAAGGCCATGGCTGCGCGGATCAGCCACCAAATTCTCAATACTCGGAACGAACTTCTTTGCTTCCTCAACACATTTCCTAAATTGCAAAACCAAATGGTCGAATTCAGAAGCACAGTCAGTGGTTATCAAGTGCGCACCCTGTGGCCCAAGAAGATCGCTGACGAAGCTACCACTGCATGCCTGGTCGTGATAATTGTTGCTACTATCATCGGGGCAAACTGCTTGACCGTCAGTACTGATCACTGTTTCCTTCGACGAAGATGGGTATGCCTGCCCAAGAATATCATAGAAGGGCTTCTCCGTGGCCTGAAGTGCATCCCGTCCTTGGTGTGTGCTGACCTTCTCGTCAATGTCCTCCTCCATCAATATTCGGTTTATATAGTCGAGAGTCATATTTGTGTTGATCTCGCAATGCTCATGGCTGTCCATTGCACCAGACCCGCGCTGGTTTCTTAATCTTGGCGTAACAGTTTATAATCTACAAAGACAGACCCAACCTTTTATGAGTGTTTCTGCACCAACCAGAGGATTTGCCTTTCAAAACTTATGCCAGAAATGTACCTTCCGAAGTTCACAACAAACAAATTTCGTGTAATGTCTGCATTAGAAAATGAATGAAATGTGTGAGCATGTTGTTCTTCTGTAAACAGCGCAGAATTGAAAGCCACCCTCACTCATTAGCTACTGAGAGATCATGTGAAGGTCTAGAATATAGTTATGATGAACAATTGACACTGGTTAAGTTGAATTTAGATTTTGCAAAAGTTTTAAAATATTTAGATTTCAAAATTGCTGTCAGTCAAGGGCAGTCTGACCGGTCAGGGTTAGAGGCCAAACCACAAGTCCAGTGTGATTGGACTCTGTTGGCAGCCGAACCGCCGGTGTGGTGTGACCGGATTTTAGCTGGTGATTGCTTTTCTCCAGAGAGTGTGTTTTGGAATTAGGCACATGCAGTCCGACCAGCCGAGGTTGGCGGTTGGACTAGAATCAGGTTGGGCGGCATTGAAGATGCGGTCACATCCATGGGCCGATCAAATCGGCTGTTGGCTGGCAGTCTGACAGTACGGTCCAACCGCCATAGAGAGTGCGATCAAACCGGTGGGTGCGGCCAAAGAATAGTGAAAATGGTTTTTGAGTTGGATGAGTATGTGCATAGTAATGATGTCGTTGGTTGGTTGTGTTGTATTGTATGATGCATAGTTTTAACTAACGTGAGTCAAGTGTATGAAATTTATGCTCTAGATGGTTGCTTGGCATTTGGATGTGTAGAGGCTTAGAGAACGGTAGTGGTCGATGGCAATGGGCAAGGATTAGGTGGAGGAGCTGAGGTCTGAGCGGTCGTATAAGTCCGGTTAAGGCTACGTGACTCAAAGGGGGAGTACATAGAAGACAAGGATCGTGAAGAGACGAATTGGTACATGTGGTGTGCCAAGTGAGAAGGCCGATACATATAGAATTGGTTCGGAGGAGACCAAATGCGTGAAGACGTGATGGCTAGTCATTGAACACTACAGGTTATTTGTCAAAGCATGTGAAGATGCTTTGAGGTGAAGGTGAAGACGAAGTCAAAAGAAGATACCCGAATGCTTTGTCAAGGGTATTTTGGTAGTTGAACAAAACTCAAGGTGGTGCCTTGATCAAACCGCGACACGGCGAGGCACAAACAAGAAGTGGTTTAGGTCAAGGAGAGCTGAAATTGATAAGTGGATCAATCGCTAAAGGGTTAGCGGGTTGAGTCTTGTAAATTCTTTGAGAAACGTGCGTGAGTGTGTAAAACCCGAGTTAGTGGATTGACTGGTTCTCTAGTAGGCTTAATGGGTTAGACCCCATTAGGGTTGTTGTTGGTTATTAAAGGGGAGGAGAGGAGGTGGTGGATCTAAGGATTCTAGAGTTTAGATTTTTGTTCTATCACCTTGTCTTCTTCCATAGTTGTGAGAGAGAAATTGACAGAGAAAAGAGTGGTACTTTGGCTACAACTTGTAATCATCTATGAGTATGTAAATTTCATCCTCCACTAGAAATAGATCAAAGTTTTGTCTCAATCATGCTCTTATTTGCATTCTTACTAGGTTTTGTTTATTTTTAAGCTAGATTTGTGATCTGTTCGTGAGAGTTCTAGTCCGATCTCTTGCTTAAATTACCTTGTTAGGACATATGAAATTGATCTGAAAAACCTCATACCTTAGATCGTCATGAGTAAGAAATAATTTGAGTTTTAGTGTTTTTGGTGTCCTTGTGACTTAAATTTGATTATCTTCAATTTAGTGAATTTGGGCCTAAGAACCTTATGATTCTTGATAGGTTTAGGCTTTTAATGTCTTGAACAAGTCTCATGCAAAATTTAGAAGTGTTTAGATGAGATTTAGTTCATTAGATTTAAGTGTTGTCCTGAGAGGCTTTTAGGTCTGAAAATAGAAGAATAGTCTAACCGGCCTTAGACCTGAGGTCAGATCAGCCTCACCGGTCTGATTGGCCTTGTGCTTGCGGTTTGACCGGCGTTGGGCTAAAGGGTGCTGATTTGTTAGATTAGGTTTATAGCCTTGTTTTGCAAAGTATAGTTGGTGCAATATGAACTTAGTGACTCTCATATTTACTCAAGTAAAGATTTTGAATACCATCGGAAAAAAGTTTGAACAATCATTCACCCCTCTTATTAGCGACATCGGCCCTACAAATGGTATCAGTGCCTGGTTAAGCTCTTACTCATAGATCTTAATCAGTCTTAAGAGCCATGGCATCAGATAAGTATTCCACCAAGCCACCTGTCTTTGATGGTGTCGACTTCCCATAGTGAAAGACAAGGATAGCTATATACATTCAGACTCAAGTTTATACAATCTAGAAAAAAGTCAAGAGTTCCTATGTTGTCCCTACCAATGATCAGATCACTCAGCAAATCTTCTGGATATGGAGGCAAATAGTAAGGCTAGGAACCTCTAGATTCAGAGACTCGGTAGAAACGAGTTTGACCATGTGTTTCATCTCGCTTCAACTCACGATATTTGGTAGACTCTCACTGATTATCATGAGGGCTCTATAGCTATTAAGGAAGTGTGTCAGAACCAGTTCAAGAAAGAATACCAGAAGTTTGAGATCAGATCTAAAAAGTCTTGGATGGGTTCTTTGCTCACTTTTACAAGATCCTTAGTAACTTGTGTGCTGTTGGTGTGGTTTATCCCGACTCTGAAAATGCATGTCAAGTTCTTGGAACCTTAGACATGTCAGTTTGGAATATAAAAGTCACTTCCATCAACGAAACTGTTGTCATGAGCAAGCTCACCTTGGATAAGCTTTATTCAAGATTGAAGACTCACGAGATCGATTTGCTCTCTCGAAAGAACAAGTCATAATCTATGGCACTTGTGACCGATCCCACTAAGAGTCCTTCTGGCTCAGTTGAATCTGTTTCTTCTATATTCTCTTTGTTTGCCTTGTATTCTATGAGTGATGATCATCTTGAGCAGATTTTTGAGGATGACTCAGCTCTCCTATCCACCAGGTTCATTAGAGCCTTAAACATAGTGAGGATGAGAAAGAGAGGAGGAGGTCTGATCTAGTGCTTCGAGAGTGATCTCAACCACATTAGAGCCTATTGCTCTAAGCTCAAGGGCAAGGAGGATAAGGAGTACCACATGCGTCCACCACCTCGGGATGCTAAGAAGAAGAAGCGCAGCTACCACAAGGTAGTCCACCAAGTCCTGTCTACTCTCGAACAACTTGACTTGAGCAACTTAGACTTGGGAAATAAGGAGGAGGATGAGCCATGAGGCAAGAAGGTGGTTGATTTCACCAGCATGTTGTTCATGGCGAGCACCGATGACATCCTCGATAGGATGTTCTCTACAGTGACCCTGATGAGGTAAAACCCACATACGATGAGATATCTCATTTTGTAGTTCGTCTAGATCATAATCTTAGAAAATGCAAAAGAAAAATAAAGAATCATGATTTCTTGGTTGAGAGCTTGAATGCTGAAATAGCTAGGCTTATATGCTTAATTACTGATGATGATAATTGTGAATCTTGCCCAGTTCTTCATTTTGAGTTAGACAAGCTAAGAACCATTCATTCTGATGTTGCTAGTTGTCTTAGAGTAGCATCTGATAAAATTAAAAAGATACAAACTAGCTTTATATTTGGCACTACTGCTCATACTTATGTTGTTGATGAGTTGCTTGTCACTAAAGGCAATTTAGCTAAAATGAAGGTGGTATTCCTTGCTGGTTTCTTAGTGTATGCATCTCATGCTAAACAACTCAAATATGCTAAAAATGAAATTGCTCAACTCAAGTTTAGCAAATTTTATGTATGCTGAAGAGCTGGGGATATGAATGCTAGTGTTTTATCTTGTTATAAACTAAAGTGTGCTTTGCTAGATTTGAAGCTCAAAAGTACCATGGGTAAAATTGCTGAATTAACTGATGAGATGCTTCATTCTAGGACTCTCTCATGCTCAAATTTTTCTAAGTTAACAGCTAAAATTGAAACATCGACTAGAACTCTAAATGACCTCACTGCTAAAGAAAAACATGCTTCTTTCAGTCTCATAATTAATTGATGATGATCTCGAGGTGAGTTTTAGGAGAAGTGCTTGTAGAGTTCTAGATCAATCTAGGGATCTTGTCTTTGGGATTTTTCTTCTTAGGAGAGTTTTTAGTGCTAACTTTGCTAAGTCTTTCTCTTCTGAGCTTAGGTGCTTTGTTGCTTCAGAGTCTAGAGATCTGATTTTTTGGCGCCATAGGCTTGGACACATTGGTTTTGATTACGTGACATGGGTCAGTAGCATGGATCTGATGAGGGGATTAGCTAAGCTCAAGGATGGAAATAATTTAGTTTACTCTCCCTGCAGGCATGGTGAGATGGTTGCTGCTTCACATCCACCTCTTACCATGGTCATGATAGATGGCCCTGGACAACTTTTGCACATGGATGTTGTAGGTCCTTCAAGGATTCAGTCAGCAGGAGAGAAGTGGTATATTTTGGTCATTGTTGATGATTATTTCAAATACTCTTGGGTTTACTTTCTGGTATCTAAGGATGAGACATTTGGTCATTTTAGAGAGTTGGCCCTTAGTTGTCGGTTGATCCTTCAGGAGCCTTTAGGGCCATTAGGAGTGACAATAGGACTGGGTTCAAGAACTCATTATTCTCTTCCTTCTATACTGGGCATGGTCTAGAGCATTAGTTCTCTTTTCCTAGAGTTCCTTAGCAGAATCGTGTAGTTTAGAGGAAGAACTCAAGAACAAGACCTTAGTTGAGATGGCTAGGAATAAGTTAGATAAGCATGCCACTCCTACAAAGTATTGAACTGAGGCTATTTCCACTGCCTATTATGTATCTAATAGGGTATTCTTGAAAGCCTCATTACACAAGACTTCCTATGAGTTGACATTTGATTGTAGGCCTAGTATGTCCCACTTTAAAGTCTTTGGTTATAAGTGCTTCATTCTTAAATATGACAACCCTGATAAGTTTTAGTATAGGTTTTCAAATGGGATCTTTCTAGGCTATCCTGGTCATTCTCGAGATTATTGTGTGCTTAATCTTGAGATAACAACATTGTGAAGATCTATGAGGTTACTTTTGATGAGGCTAATCTAGGGACTAGACCAAACACTGCAGGTATGTAGATTCAGAGAGATTTTGAGAACATCTTCCTTGAGGAGTGTGATGAAGAAGATGAGGCTATTGATTTACTTCCTCTTTAGCTAGCTGAAGCACCATCTTCATCTACTTCACCTTTAACTGTATTACCTGCTCCCACTCTATCATCACCTTGTGGCTCTGCTCCTACCTCCACAGCCTATGAGGTAGAATGCCACCTCGACTTCAGGAATGCCTCGACATCTTCAGCAGCAACATCCACTAGATCAGATCATTGGAAGTCTTCATGAGTGAGTCACGCACTCCAGGTTCATCTCTCCTGACTTACATGCTCATTCTATTTCATTGCTTCTTTTGAGCCTCGTGATGTCATCCATGCACTTAGTGATGGGTCTTGGATCAATGCCATGCATGCGTTAGAGAACTTTGA
This sequence comes from Dendrocalamus sinicus, assembly GCA_036346575.1. Taxonomy (NCBI): domain Eukaryota; kingdom Viridiplantae; phylum Streptophyta; class Magnoliopsida; order Poales; family Poaceae; genus Dendrocalamus; species Dendrocalamus sinicus. The sequence continues at coordinate 13,637,026 of CM070655.1, forward strand.
GAGAACAATGTCTGGACCTTGGCTGTGCCTCGCCATGGTCACAAAGTTATACAAACCAAGTGAATTTTTAAGAACAAATAGAGTGAGGATGGGGGTAGTTGTTAGGAATAAGGCCAAGTTGTAGCTTAGGGCTTCACCTAAATAGAGGGCTTAGACTTTGATAAGACCTTTGTAGATGTTGCTAGATTAAAAGCCATTAGGATTATCTTAGCATTTACAGGCTCTAAGGATTTTAGGCTATATCAAATAGATGTTAAGAGTGCATTTCGTAATGGTTTCATAAAAGAAGTAGTTTATGTCAATCAACCTCCTAGGTTTGAGAGCCCAAAGTTCCCAAATCATGTCTATAAATTGTTCAAAGCCTTGTGTGGACTCAAACAAACCCCTAAAGCTTGGTATGATAGATTTAAGTTATTTCTGTTGAAAAATGATTTTCAAACAGGTAAGGTAGATAAGACATTGTTCACCTTTAGACATAGCAGTGATCTCCTCTTGGTTCATATATATATATATATATAGATGACGTCATTTTCGGTGGTTCATCTTATGCTTTAGTCTCCAAATTTTTAGACATCATGAGTAGGGAGTTCGAGATGAGCGTGATGGGGGAGTTGACTTATTTCCTTGGGTTCCAAATCAAACAGACGAAGTAAGGTACATTGTGCATCAAGCCAAGTACACCAAGGACCTACTTCGATGCTTTGACATGGGGAGTAGCAAGTCAATCTTCACCCCGATGGCTTCTACGTTGAGTTTGGATCTAGATGAGGATGGTAAACCTATTGATAAGGAGTACCGCAATATGAACGACTCTCTCCTCTACCTCACGGCATTGAAACCAAACATACACTTCCTAGTATGTTGTGCACTCGATTTTAGGCTTGCCCTCACGCATCTCACCGCCAAACAGTAAAGCACATATTTAGGTACCTCCAGTCCACCCTTGAGTTTGCACTTTGGTATTCTTCTTCTTGCATCTCTCTTCATGCTTTCTCAGATGCAGATTTGGGGGTTGTAGGATAGATAGGAAGAGTACCCCAGACATTCGTCATTTGCTAGGCACATCTCTTGTCTCTTAGTCTTTTATGAAATAATCTTCTATTGCATAATCCATATCTGAGGCTAAGTATGTAGTTGCTATCAATACTTGCTCTCAGATTCTTTGGATCTCATCTACTCTTAGGGACTTTGGATTAGAGTTAGATGGTGTTCTAGTATTCTGTGATAACACTAGTGTCATTAATATAGTTAAGAACCCAGTGCAACATTTTAGGATTAAGCACATAAACATCAGGTATCACTTCCTTAGAGACCATGTGGAGAAGGGGGAGTTGTCCTCCACTTTGTTGAGTTTGAACTCCAGGTTTCTAATATTTTCACAAAACCTTCGGATTCTTCTCATTTGCCATCTTGCTGGGAGAGTTAGGGGTCATTCATCCTATGCGATCTCCTGTTCATGGGAGTTCTAGCTTGATCTCTTGCTTAAATTACCTTGTTAGGACATGTGATAATAGATCTGGAAGACCTCATGCTTTAGATCCTCCCGAGCAAGAAGTAATTTGAGTTTTACCGGTTTTGGTGTTCTTGTGACGTAGATTCGATTCTCTTCAATTTAGTGAATTGAACCCAAAAACATTATGATTCTTGATTGATTTAGGTTTCTAATACCTTGAACAAGTCTCATATAAAATTTGGAAGTATTGGATGAGATTTGAATAAACTTTTGATATTTGAGTTTTGTCCTGAGAGGCTTTTAATTCTAGGAATAGGAAATTGGTCTGACTGGCCCTGGACCTACAGTCAGATCAGCCCCACCGGTCCAACCGGTCTTGTGGCTACGGTCTAACTGGCTTTGGCCGAAGAATGTTGATTTATTGGTTTAGGTCTCTAGTTTTTTTTGTCAAGCATAGTTGGCGTAATCTAAATTTAGTGACTCTCATACTTGAGTGAAGATTTTGAATGCTATTGGAGGAAAAGTTTGAACAATCATTTACCCCCTCGATTGCAGACATCGGTCCTACAGCTACACTGCAGAATAAATTTAGATGTGATTGCATTTGGAATTAATAGAAAAGTACAAGTGTTTAACATGAAAATTCTGCTCTAGGAATGCTCCCAAAAGAAGACATGAAAGCTTTTTTTATGTAATAAGCATGCTGGATGGGACAAGTCCAAAGTTCATGAGCAGCAACACATAATTTTTGCAAGACCAACTGACCAGTAAAACCTACCTTTAGCATGAACGCAAAATATTACTTGTAATAGTTAATTTTATAAGTTCTTGTAGCAACACATCCCCCTAATATTGAAGATGACATGTGTTGTTTACTTGCCATGTAAAGTCATACCTTTGACATGCATAACTTCTGAACTCTGGAGAGCACCTTCTGCTGAGAAAAGTGTTGATGTATCAAGAATGTAGAAGTCAGAATGCCAAAGCTGAATAGAAACATACAGGTCAAATTGACTATAAACCAAAAATGTAATTACAATGCACCTTTTCTAGTTGTTGAGAACTAGCAAAATAGCACAAGCACCGAATTAGCTCTGCTGAAAGTTTCTGAGCCAAAGGAGAGGGAGGAGGAAGGTAAAAAAAAACCATGAGCTTTCTTTCTAGACATAGAGAGCAACGGACGGGAATATTAAAGGGGGCGCCCTTGTTTGTACTGAGGGCTTATTTTTTTCTTGTCGATGCTAAAATTGTTGTGTTCCTCTTGGACTATTTCTTGTAACTTTTTTCTCGACATCTTTCTGAATTAGGGAAGCATTTTATTTCTTGTAACTTTCGTCCCAACATCTTTCTGATTTATGGAAGGGATGATTGTGACTTGAAGGTGACAGAGAATGTTCCAAATGGCTTTCTGGTGAACATTTTCTGCCACAAACTAGGCAACATTGTTATTCAACACTGATGGACCTAGAATATGAGAAAAGAGAAGGATGAAAGGAAATGGGTTTTCTTAGCTAGAAAAAGGGTAATTACAAATTAAAATCCTAAAATTGTTGTCTAACTCTCTGTATGAGTTGTGCAGTCCATAATCCCACATGAAAAAAAAAACTGAAATCAGTTATCAACAAAAAGTAACTAGTGCACCTTTCGGTCCAAACATTTATGAGATTGCAGGTTAAGTGGTCAATATATATGGCCTTGCTCGTTAGAGCTTCGCTTATGGTTTCTAGCTGCTTACTTTCGTCTTTTTCAATGATATGGTTTTTTGGGCTTTTTTGCCTTAATCCTTTTCATTGTCAGTATTGATAAACTTTTTTCATTTTTTCATATTTTAAATTTAATTACGTTAAAAAACTATTAGCAGCTATAGTACATTTTCAGTCACTACAGTGTAATTTTCAGTCGCTACCGTGTGAAATAAGTCATAAGTTAAGGTTTTTAAGACCAAATGAGCACCACCTATAGTCTAAAAGTTGTGCTGTCAAGAATAGACAAAGGAAACATTTGTACATCACGGGCAGCACAAGCATAATCGTTCATTCGAGCTGTATGATTCCATCCATTGGTTGCTTGCACGTTGCACCTTTTCCCTTCTTGTGTCCTGCTCACTTCCTAGGTATTTACGTATTATTCGGATGTTCTTTTTTACACATGATTTATGTATGCAATTTAGCTACAACGTTGAGTAGTTAAGACTTCATCAACTTGTATGAAACATGAAGAGACCTATTGTATCTCTTAGTTTAGCAGGTAGAAGCCTATACCTTACACTTGAGTTTAAAATCATTTTTTAAGAGGAATTTAAGGGTTGTTTCATGTTTGGTATGATTTGGCCTGCACTTAACCTGTTCGTATTGGTTTTTGTTTATGTTTTTTGGTTATGGCTGATGAATAGCGGTAGCTGATAGAAGTGATTTATAGAAACTGAGGCATTTGTATTGGCTTATAGCTTTTGACTTTTTACCGAGTGTATTATGTAAGAAAGAGAGCAAACGATGGTATAACATAAAGCATTACAATATTCGGACTGCCATACGATTTACGGAATTATAATATAATAAAAAACATAGTGTGTGATAACATACGAAAGCGCAAAGTAGCTGATAGTAGTGGCTGATAGAAGCGGCTTAAAGATACTATGATGTTCGTATTGCCTTTGGCTTCTGGAAGTATAAGCCAAAAGGTAAAGCCAGTACGAACAAACTCTTAGTTGTAAAACTGACTTTCTACTAGGATTCACGCACATTTCTTCAAAAAATATGTGAAAATAAGTGCATTTCTAATAGGGTTCATGTAGAGGAACTTGTTTATATTTAGTACCATCGCTGTCTTCTAATCTGAAATGGCATTTCTTCTGTACTTTCATGTCACCAATTTTGAGAGGTAGACAGTGCAATAATCACCAAACAGCAAATACAATGTTCGGAAATATTATTTCTGCTAATCTCATGTCCAATAGGACCAAAAATAACTGAGTACATATTCATTTAAAAGAACAACAATTCACTTATAGAGTAGCTTTCTCGAACAATTTGTTCATAAATTAAAAAGAATGACAAAAACAAAGTATGTTAAACCGGCTTCCTATCGTTTATTATCCAGATATGCTCGTGTAATAGGCCGGCTAGACCAAATCAAAACATGTAGAGTATCAACATTAAAATCCCATCGCATATCCTTCCAGGATTGTCTCCAATGCTCACCTGACAAAACAAGTAATTTGTAGTATTCAGTATTCAGGATTGTGTAAATAGATACAGAGGTCGGATGTTTCCTATGCACCTTCGAGCGTTTATATGAAGAACTGTTTGATTCTTACCGATCAGCGTATGAATCATTAGGCTTCCATGTGGATATTGCATAAATCACTCTCCCTTTCCATCCTTGCAGCAGCCATCCGCTATCTTCATCAGCAACAAAGTCACCATGATAAATTCCTTTCTTCATATCTATTACTTCTTTCAAGATGGCTGGATCGACAGGAAGCTGCTCGAACCTAGCCTTGAGGCACCTTACTTGCCACTGCTTGTAACTTTCTGGCCTCTCAATCCTTTCTGCACCCTCACATGCTATGATGTTAAGTGCATCCTGCCCAAAGAGTCCCATCTCTATCATCTTTCTTGCCTCGTTATCCCGTGGAACATTTGCATCAAGCATGTCAAACATTGAAGAGTAATGGAACAGTGCCTCTTTGAAACGTGTTTTGAAGAAGGGAGAGCTGTATGATCCATTCACAGTGCCGAGAACAAAAATCTTTGGGTTCATCTCCCTCAAGGTTTTCAGCACCCTATCCCTTGCACTATCCATGGCTACCGTCTCATCGCCAAGATTCTTCATCCGGAACATGCAGTTGATTACAAGCACTTCGTCCTCGTCAATGTCGAGATCCTCGATTTGAATGCTGTCCCATCGTGAGGCAATGCCCTGATACTGAAAAGGTACATTGAACATGTCTGCATATTCAGATAACCGCTTCCTGTCTCCTCAACCATCTCGCAGGGCGGAAACCCGGCCGGGGCACATCTATACCTGTGATTCGAAGCTTAGGGGCCCTCCTTCTTGCTTTGCAAATCGCTGAATCAACGATGGCCATCGAAAGCCGAAGCAAATACCAAAATCGATGATGTGCACCCTCGGCTGCCCCTTTGAGACATCAAGAATGGTTTGGTTGGCCACGGCGCATGACGCGCCGTAGAAAGGGCAAGCTGCAAGATAAAGGCTGTGGGCCTTCAACGCATCTGCGGTGCTTGTTCGCTTCGCCTTGAGCTCGTGGTAAACCTGGCTCCCGATCCCAGCCAAGCGTGCCTCAAGGCCAACCACCAGGTAAAATGCCAGCCTCTGAGTAGAATCTCCATCTGCTGAAGAGTGCTGTCTTATCTGCTGTACTAGCTCACTGGCCGACAGGCGGTCGTCAGCTGCTACAGCTTGTGCGCAGTGGATGAGGAGAGTCTTGAGATCAACCACCTCCTTCTTGAGTTGCTTCTTATCTCGCGACTTTCGTCGAGCAAGTCCTTTGCTGATTTTCTTTGACCTCAGTGAATTCTTGCTTGCTTCCTTTGCCATCGTTTCTCGCAGACTTGTTGCTTCGTCGAAACTCTTCAGACCATAGCAGAGCAGAACTCTGTCGAACATCTCATTTCGAATTACTGCGCAGGAGGTGATGGCATAGTGTTTACTGCTCCTCCCTTCCAAGCTATCCAAGTCCCTGAAACAAGGATTGTTCCTTTGTTCTGTCACCCCAAAGATTGCGTATTTGCTCTTCTCTCCTACTTTTGCCTCTGTAGTCAGTTTGGAAATGGAAAGTCTGTTGCTGTCTAAATCAATCACCAACTTATCAATACTTGGAACAAACCTCTTTGCCTCCTCGGCACCTCTCCTAAATTGCAAGGCAGGGAAGCCACGTCCAGAAGTCCACCCAGTGCTTATCAAGGGCTGATTTGGCAGAAAAAGACTCCTGCCATAGCTATATGGACTCGACGGGTTTGGTAAGGGCTGTAACATGTTGTAACTGGAACAGTCATTGCTGAAGCTAGTGCTGCAGAGCCCGTTGTGATAATTGTTGCTACTCCCATCAGGGATATCTTGTTCATTGTAGCTATGGAGTGGTGGCCAGTTAGGAGTCGGCGGGTATACCTGCCCAAGAATATCATAGAAGGGCTTCTCAGCAGCCTGAAGGGCAGCCTCCCCTTGGTACAAGCCGACCCTCTCGTCAACGTCCTCCATCAGCATCTGGCTTATGTTGTGAAGAGCATTGTTTGATTTGATCCTGTGGTACTCAGGACTACCCCCTGCAACAATCTGAATTTGGTTTTGTCCGAGGTTGCTGTTGACATTATGCACTCCAGGGCTGGTGACTGCACCAGACAGATATGCGCTTGATCCAATGGGTGGCTGGGGAAAGAACTGTGGATCATTCAGGTTGTAGTTGTACACGGTAAGTTGCTGCTGGGAAGAAGAGGAAGAGCCATCAAATGGTTGTTCGGTTGTTGTGATGGTGTACGGATTGTCAAGGGGAGGCTCAATCACCATTGAGTAATTTTTTTTCCCACCTCAAAGTGGAGGGTTTGCCCTTCAAACTGAATATTAGATATGATTCTTCTTTGTCCCACAGAAAATGAATTCAGCTTGTTGTCTGAAAACGGGGAAAGGGAAACTAATTTGTATAAGACAGATTTAGGTTCAGTTTACGCATTTATTAGAATCTAGAATAATTCAGATCCTAACCCTACAGGTTCATAAAAGGGAATTCTGCTCAGCTAGCTCATACTTTCTCATCTTTTTTTCTAGATTCAGCTTATAATTGTTTTGGTATACTGATGGGCGAATAATAATGAAGATTTACGAAAACAAACATAATCATTTTGGGCAGTTAAAAATTGAATTTTTAGCATCTATAACAGAATAATACACTTTTAAGGACTCGTTTCTAACATTTCTTGCAGCAATTAGGATGCACCTAATACTTTTTTCGAACTCCAGGAGGCCCCTGATCTTGAAGAGCATTGCTGTCTGTCAATTGTGGAGAACATGTAATAAAAGTACATAAGCACGCACCTTAAAAATCAGCAACAACATCAGGTCCAAGTCTTTGCGCAGAAAGGAAGACTAGGAGAAGTGAGAAATAAGCATAGGTCATGTCCACTCTTGCTAGACTTATATAGAGGCCATGACGTTCCCATGAAGAAGGGGTTGAGACTCGAGTTATTCAGGTTGTTATTAAACTTAGTGAGACTGTAATTAAATTGTTTACCTGTCATCTTTGCGTTTTCCCTTCTTGTATCTTTCTTCTCAACGTCTCCCATGGTGATGGTGACATGAAGGATGGAGACAGAGATTGCTCCAGATTACCACCGCCCTTTTTTGTCACGAACTAAGCGACAATTATCCTACCAGCTAGTACTTCATAAATGGCATGGTTATGCACCAAATATCCAAAAAGATGATATATTAGGAAACATTGTGTAGGACCTAAGATAGCAATAGATGGAGGTGAATGGTGCCTTTACTTCGAAAGCTATAAAGTTGCAAAGATTCAGATAGGAACCCTACTCAAAATCTAGAGAAATACGGAGTTGTACCATTGTGGAAAACCATAGACTCTCAGAGTTGAGCAAAACTAGTCAGCAAACAACGTGGTCGAACTTTGACTATGATGGTCAACGACCAGACAGGGGTCCAGAAACAACGTGGTCGAAACCAACATGGTCAAAATTCGACTCGAGTGGTCAACGACTAGAGAGTAGTCAAAAACCAACGTGGTCGAAACCAGCGTGCTCGAAATCAACGTGATCGAAATCAACGTAGTCGAAAGTCGATGTGGTCTGAATTCAACTTGAGTGGTCAACAACCAGAGAGTGATCGAAAACCAACGCAGTCGATGACAAGAGAGCAGTCAAAAGTCTAGTGTAGTTGAGGACATTGAGTGGTCAAAACCTACATATTCGATCACCAGTGAGCGGTCGAAAGACCAGTGTGGTCGAGGACCAATGAGTGGTCAAAAACCTACGCAGTCGAAGACCGATATAATCGTAACCTATATGGTCGAAGACCTGAGAGCAAGCCCAAGTGTTTGAAGTAGGTTGAGATCAAACCGGTGTGAACAACTACGAGTGAGTGGTCGACCTGTAAGCGGTCGAAACCAAAATGGTTGAACCAAGTCGAAACACGACCAAAGAGTTCGATGACTCATGAATGGTGAAAACCGGGGACCGCAGTACTACCGGTACAAGGCTTGCGGTACTACCGTTTTCAACAGAAGAACAAGGTTTTCAGTCGACCGCAAGAACCAAAATTGACAGAACTTTCGATTGACTAAACCAAAAGCCGTGAAACTTTGTACAGATGTTTCTTCAGGCCTCAAGAAGCTATTCTATTCCTGAATCAAAAAACCTATAACAAATTTGAGACCATTTTCCAATTTAAAGCAGCGCACACCAACTAAGAACTAAAAACCAAATCAATGACCAGATCTTACTCATGGGTAGAAGATAGCCAAGATGGCTTTGAGCACGTTCGGACATGTCACAACAAACAAGATCACCAAAGGAATCAAATCAAAAGACCTCGGATCAAGAAATCGCTCGATAGGGCCAAACTCAAGTAAAAACAGGATTTCTTGATAAACTTTCTATTGAAGTGCCTAGATGATTGGAGATCGATTTTAAGAGGTTACATGTCCTTGGCACAACAAGATCAAACGAGGAACAACGAACTCAATCCAGAGCAAACTCAATCAGACAAAAAAATACATAAAAGGTAGATCAAAGATTGATGCATTGCTCACTTGAAATGATTCGTTTTACAGCCACTTCACTCGAGAGGACAGAGCTCTAAGCCTAGAGCGCGCGCGCACACACACACTCTAACCTATCTCCCATGGGAGGGAGGAGGAGCTAGCCACCAAAAGGCTTAGCCAACCTTTTCAAACCATAGCTCTTGCCTCTCGTCACCTTATATAAGCTCACAACTGAACCAAAACCTAATATATCCACTCATTAGGCCAAATCAAGGATAAACCATTAACCCCACCGAACACCGGGTTTTACTCACGCATGCTTCTCCGGTATTGAGCAATTTACCAAAATGTCCCTCTACTGCTTTCAACGAAGCTTCCCGCTTCCTTTTCCACGAAGCATTGCCCATGCTTCTCCATCTTTCACGTAGCCCCATTGACTTGCCGCTAAGTCTCTCACGCGTTCGAATCCTACCAAACCGTCCTCGCTTGCAAACGGCCCATGTCACTTGGCGCACCACATGCCTCTTCTCGCACATGACGACACTTGGCTTCCTTGACCGTTTGGACCTCGACTCCTCCCTGAGCCTAGTCCCGGTCCACCTTGTCATTGTCTATCATGTCCATCATTGGTAGCTCCCGCTTCGGTTCCTCGTCGTCCTGGCTTGCAACCTCCCCGCAAGCCTTAGTCATTTTCGGCGTCTCCCTGACTGTTTTGGATCATAACACCACTCTGTGCCTAGTCCAAGTCCTCTTACACCTCACTATGATCTAGCTCCGAAGTCCTGCAACCAACACCAACAAGGAAACTATCATGTAGCACTGCACAATACACAAAGTCTTCAATTTGCACAATTAATCTATACAATGCACCATGCAAAAAGTATGCAAGCAAAATATTGATCCTAAGCGTAGGACCAAACAATAAACCCATGTGCACACTAGCAACAACACCCAGGTCAAACCATGGTCAAAACCCCAAGAATTCTAGAGAACAACCTCAGACTACCGAGAAAAGCCAGTCTAACCGCCAAGCACAAGTCGGTCGGACCAGCGCCGATGCGACATGAGTACTCGAGGTCTATGACAGCCGATCGCAAAACCCACAACTATCGATCGCGAAGTCTACGACTACCGATCGCAAAGTCTATGACTATCGACCATCAACCATCCGTGGTCGTTTCAGGCACTGTAGCTTTTGACCATCGACCATCTGTTATCGATTTACCGATCGGAGTGCCCAACACACGACCATTCGGACCACCTGACTATAAAGTCGAGGACCATATCTCTGACTATTGTCAGCGGTCGAAGTATGCTGATCAGACCTCCAAAACAAAGCGGTCAGACCGCTTAACCTAAAAATTCCAATAGACATCCCAACCAGAATACAGTCTTTTGCAAAACCCTCAAAAACCAAATTCAAACTCCACAAAAACTTTAATCCAAAGGTCAATTACTTATCACAACCATAGGGGTAACCTCCACATGATCTCACACATTGCAAAAGTTAGGACTCACTCGCCACCCAACAAGGTCCTTACAAATGTTTTCTTTCCTCTAAAATTCATGATCTCGTTTTTTGATCCTTACCCATGCTTTTAAATATAATAGTTGGTATCACCAATGCTTTTAAATCTAGTAGTTGGTGTCACCCTTTATGATGAATTTTGATCCCAGTCACAAATTAGAGTAAATTTCACTAAACTATAGATTTATTGTACAAACTATTAGAAAACTACAGATTTTAGTAACTATTTCATAGAACTTCAAGTTAAAAGGCTATATGTATCGTAAAGCTACTTGTTTTAGAAATCCCATATTATAAACCCATATCGACACATCGCCCTCGGACTCGTTATGGCATGGCCACATCATGCACCATGCGTGCCCTAGCCACCATGTCAATCGCAAATATCGGTGATAGCAAAATCTATTGCCGAACCCTTTAGACGAAGCCCCAAGCCGTAATGCAGTTGACGTTATTGGCCAAGGCACACGTGGCATATGACGTGTGTTGAAGTATAAGTGAATTGTCCGCATTTTTTCATCAACTTAAGCTTTTGGATGAACTGGTTGTTGCATGCAACTCAATATAATATCAGACCAAAAAATTTTGAGTTCAAGACCTAGCTGGCGTAATTAAAAAAATAATTGCAGCCCACTTCTATTCCATATCTTAAGCTTGAGAGAGCCTACATATGAGGAGTATTGATGCATAAGTGAATTGCCCGCCTTTCCTCGTCAGCTTAAGCTTTTTAGTGAACTGGCTGGTGCATGCAACTTAATAACGTGGACATGCTGTAATAGGGCATGAGGGCGGTATAGCGGCTGCCAGGTGGGCCTAGTGTGGCATATATGGGTTTGTGCGATGTGAGTTCTAAAACCTGTATATATAGTATAAATAACAGGGACACCATGGTGTCTGGGCACCAAGTCTCCCTACCTTTGAATTGCTTTTAGATGCGTGCTAGTGTGATTGAGACTTTCCATCCATAATTGATTTAGCATACATGATATATTATATACCATTGCACAAGCATGCATCTAAAAGCAATCCAAAGGCAGGGAGGCCTGGTGTCCAGACACCATGGTGCCCCATATATATATATATATATATATATATATATATATATATATATATATATATATATATATATATATATATATATATATATATATATATATATAGGAAAATTACATAAGGCACCATGGTGCCTAGGCACCAACATCCGATACACGTGTATGATTGATAATTTTTGAGTTTGGGTATGAAAATGTTTTATACCCTTGATATATTTATGGTAAGTAAGTTTTGAACTCAGTTCAAATTAGTTTGAACTACTTTTGAGTTCAATGCAACTACGATGAGTATATACCATAAAAATAGTTCAAACTAATTAAATGAAGTTGAATTTAAATTTTTGAGTTTGACATCTCAAATATACTTTTTATGGGTATATGAAGATACCACATCAAGCGTTGCGAATCTAAGCAAATCAGCGGGTATTGATATTGGTGCCTAGGCACCATGGTGCATGAAACACTCGTCCTATATATATATACCTATATGGACGAGTGTTTCATGCACCAAGGTGCCTAGGCACCAATATCAATACCCGTTGATTTGCTTCGAGATTCATAACGCTTGATGTGGTATCTTCATATACCCATAAAAAGTATATTTGAGATGTCAAACTCAAAAATTTAAATTCAACTTCATTTAATTAGTTTGAACTATTTTTATGGTATATACTCATCTGTAGTTGCATTGAACTCAAAACTAATTCAAACTAGTTTGAACTGAGTTCAAAACTTACTTACCATAAATATATCAAGAGTATAAAATATTTTCATACCCAAACTCAAAAAATTATCAATCATACATGTATCGGATGTTGATGTTTAGGCACCATGGTGCTTATATGTAATTTTCCTATATATATATATATATATATATATATAGGAAAATTACATATACACCATGGTGCCTAGGCACCAACATCCGATACATATATATATATATATATATATATATATATATATATATATATATATATATATATATATATATATATATATATATATATATATATATATATATATATATATAACCTGTGGTTTTATGAAAGTTTGTACAATAAACTAGCTTGTAGTTTACAAAATTAAGCTTCACATCGTCGAAACATTTACTCCTATGTCTACAGAACTTGTAAAGCAACTCTACAGACAAAGCTACTATTAATTTAACCAAATAACAACACCAGGTATAAATAGAAATGATTCCTTGATAATGGTTAAAGACTTGAGGATGATACCTATGTAGCAAGTATATTTGATGGACTATTTTGTCATGTTTTGCCCGCAGGGCACAAATAGTGAGTAGTGACAGGACCCAGCTATACGAAACAGCATGAAATGCCCTCTGAAATGCTCATCCGTAGCTAACTACAATGTACAGGCATCAGTAGTATCTTTGATCAAGTAAACGAATTCACACCAATAGTACCTAATTGCAAGCATAAACCACAGAAAAATGAGGCTTATTCCGATGAAAACAAGAGAAATCGATTGGCAGTGACTGTCTACGTACAATAGGAGAGGTACAGCTAATAATGTCAAATGGGAAAAAAATAGTGATGAAGGAATCAAGCAAAGTTCGAGAGGAGTTGTATGACCGCCGAAACTGAAACACTCAAGAACAGCAATCAAAGAAATATTGTCGTTTTGTACTTCTAGGACTCGCAGAGAAGAATACGTCAATATTAATTCCTAACGCAAACGCCAATTCCTAAAGGCAGTGATTGCAAATTTGCAAGTGAGATGTAACACCCCGTGTTTCTTAAACCGTCTTAGTTGCTAACCTCACGATTAAGCCCGAAATTTATCGCATAAAGTTGTCGCAGCCATCCATCCTCCCAAGGTCTCGCCGAGCTGTCTCCGGTCACCAGCATCCCTCTCTCTGCTGTGATTTGGGAGTTTTCATGGGGAATTAGGAGCTATCTTCCTAACATCATCAATGCCTTTTCGATCGAGCTTGGCGTCTAGATAACAACTTATTTGGTGAATGACTTATCAAATTTTGTACAAAAAAAGTCACACCCTCCTGGTTTTATGCTCTAAATTGCAGTAAGAGAAACACAGGTTCTTGGTTGTTTGATCGAATTTAGAAGACTAGTCGGCATATCTTGATGAAATCGATGTCGTAATAGGATGCCTCCGGATGCAGCTCAGCGCATTTCGCTTGCAAAGTGTCTGCCGCATGGTTATCTCGTCCAACTGGCATAACGAATAGCTCAGCATAGGGAGGTTTTCTACTGATAAGTGGAGTACCATATCTTTTAAAACATAACCAAAGGAAATCGTATAACCGCACACTATCAATTGCTAATTTTATTGTGAAGTGCACCCTGTATAACTCATGTATTAAATATATTTCTAATTGTGTATGGGGGAAACCCCACTAATTGTCTTGTGAAGGTCCCCCAATATTCTGAATGATGTGTTACTGATATTGTATTGTAGCGTTGGTACTTGTGCCGACGAGAGAGCTATGCTTGCAGGTTTATGGGATTGCACAACAGTTGGTGCATCATTTTCACTGGATTGTCCCTGGGTACATAATGGGTGGTGAGAACAGAGCAAAAGAGAGCAAGATTACGAAAAGGTATATCTTGTTCCATCAAGTAGTTGTTGCAATTTGTCATCAAATTTACCTTTATATAACATATTGTATTTTGACTCTGTGCATTTGCTATAGGAATATCAATTCTCATTGGTACTCCTGGACGTCTTCTGGACCACTTACAGCATACTTCATCATTTGATTATTCAAATTTGCGCTGGATCGTTTTTGATGAAGCAGACAGGTTTGTTAGCCATACATTCATAATTTGGTTCACCCTTTTCCATCGAAAATATCTTATCCAGTGGACACAACGCTTACTGCATTGGTGTTTGTATTCATGTAGCATTCTTGAACTTGGTTTTGGAAAAGCAGTCGAGGATATACTAGAGCTCTTGGGTTCAAGGAATGAAGCTTCTGAACAAAATAAAAACAAAGTGGACCCTATGCAAAGACAAAACCTTCTCTTATCAGCAACACTCAATGAAAAGGTGAATCGATTAGCCAAAATTAGTCTGAGGAACCCAGTGATGATTGGACTTGAGGAACATAAGAAGCCTTCGGAAAGATCCAGTGCCCAGGGGAAGCATCGCACTTCTCTATTATCTGATAATGAAGAGGAAATACTGGAAAAGCACAATGATATAATGGAACATGCGGTTGATGATTTCAAGCTTCCTGCACAATTGTTTCAAAGATATGTTAGGTAAGAACAATTTGCTCACTTGAAACTTTAAGCTCATGTTTGTCATTTGTTGCTTAAAAAGTTATAACAAAGCCTTCGTTTTATTCAGTTTCATGTGGTTCAGCGAAAAGGTCTCTAGCCCAATGGTTAGAGGCTTGAGTAGCACCCCCCAGGTTCTGGGTTCGACTCCTAGTGGGAGCGAATTTCAGGCTTGGGGGAAAAAAATCCCCTCGCCTGCTACCACACCAAAGCACAGGTCTAAGGCCCCGCCAAGGCGTTGATCCAAAGGATCCGCCGGTAGGCTCACAAAGTCGGGCGATGGTGCCGCTGTGTAAGGGTGGAGCAGGGGTTCGGGGGTTTTCTCGGTCTGCGTGAGAAGACCTTCTTCTTAAGCAATGCCCGGGGGGATTCTTCCCCCGCAGGTCGAGTTTTTTAGTTTCATGTGGTTCAAGGCTTGCAGATCTTCTTACCGTTCTTAAATCTCTATTTGAAAGACAAGTGTCCCAGAAGGTGAGTTCTATATACCCTGAAGCTGTTTTCACTAGGCTATAACTTTTCCACTGCTAGTTTTGCTAGTCAGTTGTCACCAATAGGTCCTGGAAGTCATGGAAGTCATGAGAGGTGAACTATTCTGAGTTAGTTTTCATCTTCTTTCTGCAGGTTGTGTTTTCTTGTCAACATGTGACTCTGTAGATTTCCACCATACAGTACTCAGCCAGCTTGAGTGGAGCCCAGGCCTGCAACTGGATATCATCGATCAAGAAATTGTTGGATTAATTGGACTTGGTCCATTTTAATTTAGCAATTAATCAAATGAAATTCCTAGGCCCACTACTAGTGCTATGTGCAAAAACTGTTTAGTCCCATATGGAGAATTCAATGGGAGTTATACCACTTTAAAAGGTGGAACGAGGTAACCCCCTTGTGAAATTGAAGAGAACCAACACGCGCGCGCTAGCTCGCCTGCCTCGCCGAGCCGTGCCGTGCCGTGTCGTGTGCCGTGCCATGTCGTCCGTGCGTGCGTACGCGCGCAGGCGTGTCGGGTGCGGGCGCGTTTTTCTTTATCTATTCGAAAATCAAACGCATCGACTACGGCGCGTGAACGGTTCGATTACTAGTGGATTATGGCTGCGATTACTTTGAGTAATGGGTGCGATTCTCGGTATCTTCAATTTTTTGTTACAAGAGAACGAGCATAAGAAGGTTCTCCTCTTCATACGAAAGAACGCTTTCTCTCCTCTGCTTTTGTTGCTGCTCTGCAATCTCGGTCCGAACCTTGCGCACACAAGTTTCGGCAGTAGGCCTCGGAACCGTCCGTTTGTGTAATCGCACGGGTAGGCGGGCGATCAAGTTTTTGGGGAGCGCATCAGCGCGACTACTCAATCTGCGACGTCTACTTCCTGGTGGTGAACCGTTCGCGGGACTGCACTGCGAAAATCTTCCTGCATCAAGTTTCATCCTGCATCACGCCTTGATCGACTACATCGAATAGGCCATCATGTCGACTGATGGTAACGGCGCCTCCGGTGTCTCCGGCACTGGCCCCGCCCGAGGCTATACATCTAAAACTTTTCTGGTGTATTTGTTTCTGTGCGCTATGAATATGTTAATAGATGTTTCTGTTAGCTTGTTCGTTAGCGAATATGAATACATCGTTGATAGATCACTCATGCATGTTTATGTCATGTTTTATATGCTGAATTTCTGGATTAAAATATGCCAAAAATTGACTAGATTTTCAACAATCTAAAAACTTGATAGGTCTTTTTCGGTAGTTGGCTTTGCTGCGTCGCTTAAGCCGCACCCTCCGCTTGATGGTTCAAATTTTAAGAGATGGCGTGCACGCGCAATCCTGTGGTTTACTGCCATGGAATGTTTTCATGTTGCACAAGGCAAGCCCACTGAGCCTCTGTCTGATGAGGATGAACACAAGTTCAATGCAGCGGATAACTTGTTTCGAGGTGCACTTGTCAACATACTGGCGGACAACATTGTGGATGTGTACATGCATTTGCCTACGGGCAGAGAGATGTGGAATGCACTTGAGGCCAAGTTCGGAGTTTCCGATGCTGGCAGTGAGCTGTATGTCATGGAGCAGTTCTATGACTACAAGATGGTCGATGACCGTTCTGTAGTAGAACAAGCTCATGAGATTCAGGCGCTGGCAAAGGAGCTCGAGAACAATAAGTGCGAGTTACCGGACAAGTTTGTGGCTGACGGTATTATCGCTAAGTTACCACCTTCTTGGTCGAATTTTGCTACCTCTCTAAAACACAAGAGGCAGGAGTTCAGTGTTACTGATCTCATTGGCACTCTTGGTGTTGAAGAAAAGGCGAGGGCAAAAGATACTCGTGGCAAGAAAGTTGCTGCTGAGGGAGGTTCTAGCGCCAATTTGGTGCAGAAAAAGAATCCTCAGGCTTTCCACAACAAGAAGAAAAATAAGCCTTTTGTCAAGCCCAAGGCTACTACTGAGTTTAAGAAGAAAGGCAAAGGAAAGGGCGACTGCTTTGTTGCGGTGATTCTGGTCATTGGGCTAAGGATTGTCCAGACCGCAAGGATAAGCGAGAAGAAGTCGCCAACATGGTTATTAGTGACGCTGGAGGAACATCGAGTGCGGTAATTATTTACCTACAGCTTCTTTACGTTTGTCAATCACACGAGTGGTGGGTTGACACTGGTGCTAATATTCATGTTTGTGCTGATATTTCCTTGTTTTCATCTTATCAGTCGGTCGAGGTTGCTCCTTGTTGATGGGGAGCGGATCGCATGCAGTTGTTCATGGTGTTGGTACGGTCGATCTGAAGTTTACTTGGAAAAGACCGTGCGCTTGAAGAACGTGCAGCATGTCCCCACCATAAAGAAGAATCTCGTTAGCGATCTCTACTATGTAGAGATGGTTTTAGGCTTGCTTTTGAGTCCAATAAATGTGTCGTGTCTAAGTATGGAACATTTGTTGGTAAAGGCTATGAGCGGAGGTTTGTTCCGTTTTTCTTTGATGGATTCTGTAATAAAATTGTGAACCATGTGTGTAATGATGATGATGAGTCTAATGTTTGGCATTCACGACTTTGTCATGTTAATTTTGGGTGTATGACGCGCTTAGCTAATATGAGTTTAATCCGAAATTCACTTTGGTCAAAGGTTCTAAGTGTCATGCATGTGTTCAATCGAAACAACCTCGCAAGCCTCACAAGGCAGCAAAAGAGGCGAGGAATTTGGCACCGTTAGAACTCATTCATTCCGATTTGTGCGAGATGAATGGCGTGTTGACTAAAGGGGGAAAGAAATATTTCATGACGCTTATAGATGATTGCACTAGATTTTGCTACGTGTACTTATTGAAAACAAAAGATGAAGCATTGAATTACTTTAAGATCTATAAAGCTGAGGTAGAAAACCAACTTGAGATGAAAATCAAGCGGGTAAGGTCTGATCGTGGAGGAGAGTATTTTTCAAATGAGTTTACTGTATTCTGCGAGGAACATGGAATTATTCATGAGAGGACGCCTCCCTATTCTCTGAATCAAACGGGATTGCGAAAGAAAGAACCGCACTCTAAGCGATTTGGTTAACGCCATGTTAGACACTGCGGGACTTTCTAAGGAATGGTGGGGTGAGGCTATATTGACCGCATGTCATGTCCTGAATAGAGTTCCTACAAAGAAGTAACACCATTCGAGGAATGGGAAAAGAAGAAGTTGACTCTCTCATACTTGCGCACCTGGGGATGTTTGGCCAAAATTAACGTGTCAATTGTCAAGAAGCGCAAACTTGGACCAAAAACTGTAGATTGTGTATTCCTTGGTTATGCTATACACAGCGTGGGTTATAGGTTCTTAATTATAAAATCTGGAGTACCTGACGTGCGTATTGGTACAATAATAGAGTCCAGAGATGCTACATTTTTTTAGAATGAATTTCCTATGAAAAGTGATGTACCTAGCTCATCTAGTCAAGAACATATAATTCCCCTTGATTCTTTTGTGCCGATAGAACATGTTGAGCAAACGTCTATGGAAAATCCTGGGGAGGATAACAATGAAGTTACTCAAAAGAGTAAGAGATAAAGGATTGCAAAATCTTTTGGTGATGATTTTATTGTATACCTCGTGGATGACACTCCAAGAACCATTGAAGAGACATATTCTTCTCCTGACGCTGACTATTGGAAGGAAGCAGTACGGAGTGAGATGGACTCTATTATGTCTAATGGAACTTGGGAGGTCGTTGATCGTCCTTATGGGTGTAAACACAGTAGGATGTAAATGGGTTTTCAAGAAAAGCTTAGGCTGATGGTACTATTGAAAAGTACAAGGCAAGGCTTGTGGCCAAAGGTTATACCGAGAAAGAATGCGAGGACTTCTTTGATACTTATTCACTGTTGCCCGATTGACCACAATTCGAGTACTACTTGCCTTGGCTGCCTCTCATGGTCCGCTTTCGTTCATCAAATGGGCGTTAAAACAGCTTTCCTAAATGGAGAGTTGGAGGAGGAGATTTATATGGATCACCAGACGGGTTTGTGGTAGAAGGTCAAGAAGGAAAGGTGTGCAAGTTGTTAAAGTCTTTGTATGGCCTAAAGCAAGCACCTAAGCAATGGCATGAGAAGTTCGACAGAACTTTGACATCTCGCTTGCTTTATTGTGAATGAAGTCGAGCATGTGTGTACTATCGCTATGGTGGGGAGAAGGAGTGATCTTGTATTTGTATGTTGATGACATATCGATTTTTGAGACCAACCTCAATGTGATTGAGGAGGTCAAGGACTTTCTGTTCAAGAATTTTGAGATGAAAGATTTGGGAGTGGCTGATGTGATTCTTAACATTAAGCTACTGAGAGAAGGTGATGGTGGGGTTACACTCGTGCAATCCCACTATGTGGATAAGGTCTTAAGTCGCTTTGGTTATAGTGATTGCAAGCACCTTCTACTCCTTATGATCCTAGTGTGTTATTGAGGAAAAATCGAAGAATAACAAGGATCAATTGAGATACTCTCGGATCATTGGCTCATTGATGTATTTAGCTAGTGCTACGAGGCCTGACATCTCGTTTGCTGTGAGCAAGCTAAGCCGGTTTGTTTCAAATCCGAGAGATGATCATTGGCGTGCTCTTGAGAGAGTAATGCGCTATCTAAAGGCAACCGTGAGCTATGGCATTCACTATCTTTGGGTACCCAAAGGTCTTGGAGACTCTGATGATTCAAACCGGATCTCGATCTTGATGAGATAAAAGCCACAAGTGGATATGTGTTCACACTTGGAGGTGGTGCTTTTTCTGGAAGTCTTGCAAGCGGACCATCTTAACGAGGTCAACAATGGAAGCGAACTCACGGCGTTAGATACCGCCATGCGTTGAAGGTGAGTGGCCGTCAACTCCTTATGGATTTGCGGTGGTTGAAAAAGCGATACCGGCTATCACGATGAACTGTGATAATCGATCAGTAATTATCAAGGTGAACAGTTCTAAGGACAACATGAAGTCATCTAGGCATGTTAAGAGGCGGTTGAAGTCCATCGAAAAGCTGAAAAACTCGGAGTGATAGCATGGACTATGTCGAGCATACTAAGAATCTGGCGACCAATTTACAAAGGGTTTATCACGTAATGTGATAGATAGTGCATCGAGTGAGATGGGTCTGAGACCCACATGAGTCGTATCATAGTGGTAACCTGTTCTACGTGATCGGAGATCCCGTGAAGTAGGATGGTGAAACAAGATGTTGGTTGACTGGGAGGAGAGACTTTTACAAGGCTCATTTCTTCAGTGATGCACTTCTCTCCTATTCTGTATGGCAGGTTGGTTTTTACCTCAATGTGATCCGAGTGGCTTATTTAAAGCAGAGATGTCGGCCTACAGGACATCTTAGAAGGAGCACACCTATATGAGTTTGACTGCTGGTCACAGTCTATGAGATTTGGGTGATCTCTAAGAAACTCATGAATAGGCATGGAGTATGACTTATATGCTCCAACCAGAGGGGATGCTTTAGGCAGCCTAGTACTAGTAAAGGAATTGGGTAAAACTTGTTCGCACAAACCACAATTCAAGGCATAGTCCATTGTTGATTGTGGATGAGTGTAACTCCTTTCCTAGGTGGATGTTCAACTTAACAGTCTCCATCGAAATACTGGTATATCAAACAACAGTAGAACTAAGAGCATTTCTCGTGTGCCTAGAAATTTGGTGGGGATTGTTGTATTAATTGGACTTGGTCCATTTTAATTTAGCAAGTAATCAAATGAAATTCCTAGGCCCACTATTAGTGCTATGTGCAAAAACTGTTTAGTCCCATATGGAGAATTCAATGGGAGTTATACCACTTTAAAAGGTGGAACGAGGTAACCCCCTTGTGAAATTGAAGAGAACCAACACGCGCGCGCGCTCGCTCGCCTCGCCGAGCCGAGCCGAGCCGTGCCGTGCCGTGCCGTGCGTGTGCGTGTGCGTGTGCATGCGTACGCACGTAGGCGTGTCGTGGTGCGGCGCGTTTTCTTTATCTATTCGAAATTGAAACGCACTTGACTCACCGGCGCGATAACGGTTCATTACTAGTGGATTATGGCTGCGATTACTTTGAGTAATGGGTGCGATTACTAGTGACTAATAGCGGCGATTCTTGGTCTCTTGATTTTCTTTGTTACAAGAGAACAGAGCATAAGAAGGTTCTCCTCTTCATACGAAAAAACGCTTTCTCTCCCTCTGCTTTTTGTTGCTGCTCTCAATCTCCGGTCCGAACCTTGCGCGCACAAGTTTCGGGCGAGTAGGCCTCGGAACTTCGTCCGTTGTGTAACTGCACGGGTAGGCGGGCGATCAAGTTTTTGGGAGCGCATCGTGCGACTACTCAATCTGCGACGTCTACTTCACGGTGGTGAACCGTTCGCGGGATCGCATCGCGAAAATCTTCCCGCATCAAGTTTCATCACGCATCACGCCTTGATCAACTACATCGAATAGGCCATCATGTCGACTGATGGTAACGGCGCCTCCGGTGTCTCCGGCACTGGCCCCGCCCGAGGCTATACATCTAAAACTTTTCTGGTGTATTTGTTTCTGTGCGCTATGAATATGTTAATAGATGTTTCTGTTAGCTTGTTCGTTAGCGAATATGAATACATCGTTGATAGATCACTCATGCATGTTTATGTCATGTTTTATATGCTGAATTTCTGGATTAAAATATGCCAAAAATTGACTAGATTTCCAACAAAAATCGGCCTAGGCGGGGCTAGTCGGGTGCATGGACGGCTAGATGGTGAGGCGGTCTAAGTTGGTCAAAGGCGGCAGAAGACGGCCTTGGCGAGGCGGTTGGCCGGGCAGGTGGGCGGTGCCAAGGCGGTCATGACGGTCAGCGCGCTAGACAAAGAACAGAGGGGGTACATAACAAAGGGAGGAGAAAAGAGTTACCAGTTTGGACATAAGACTAATAGTCGGGGGCATTGCACGGGGAATTAGGGTTCCAAGTGCAGCGCCCTCTGTGAGGCGCGCGCTTTGTTGAGGGAAATCAATAACATTTTTTTTGCTTAATTGCGAAGCTGACGTGGGTGTTGTGCAAGAGATCTCAATGAGCTACATAGCTTCACGAGTAGGGATGGCAATTATATCCGTTTACCCGTATATCTGTGGATAAATACTCTAATAGAGTCAGATATGGGATATTTTCTTTACTCACGAGTATGAAAATGGGGAAACACTCTATCTGTCGGGTAAACGGGCACAAGTATGGGTAAGCTCCACCCGTACCCGCTCCGCCCGTTTACCCACGATATAGATTGACAGATAGCGCAGTCATAGCAATATTTCTAATTAGTATTGATTGTTATAAACTTTTGCATATCTCTAATTGCTATTGATTGTTATAAACTTTTTTATAGCTATTATATTTCCTAACAACAACTGCTGCTTATATGTACCTATCATTAGTTCAACTCTCAGATGGTGACTCTCAGTTCGCGAGTAAACGGGCATACCCACAGGCGACGGGTACCCGCGGACGACAGGTATGGGCGAACATTCTTCACCCATCATCCTTCACGGGTATGCCCGTGGGCGTAAATCGGGGTCGCAGGTACAGGTATGGACGAGCACTATCCATACCCACCGTGCCCAATTGCCATCTCTATTCACGAGTGATAAGCACAAGAGTCAAGGAGGAAGAACCCTCCTTGCCTCCTGATGATGACGGTGACATCCTCCACTAAGAAGAGGGGTAAAATGGTCCACAGTGGCCAAGTATAAAGGACGTCATCTTTGGAGTGACAAATAATTAATTACAATATTTAGAGTGATAAATGCTAGAAGGCCAACCTTTGCTGTGGCAAAATACTCAATTTTCCTATAACATTTTCTTGATTATTTTTTGTGAATATCGTAAGCTTTGCGCTTTTGTTACTAAAAAACAAATGTTTTATCATGTATTATTGTCCAGGCCACAGCAAAGAATCTTGCTAGGGATGCCTTTTGTTTTTGCGTTCGTGCTTCCACTGCCCACCGAGGTGAACTGAAGAAGATTTTTATGGTAAAGAAGCTCCACTTGGGGCATGTAGCGAGGATCTTCGGGTTGAAGGAGCAACCCTCGTTGGTCGGAAGGTTACACCAGGTGCAACTCAAGAAGAGGAAGAAAGAACAGAAGCACGAAAGACCTACTAAAAGGAGGGCAGCGGCGAATCTAGAACAGAACTGACACGGGACCTCATGCTTTATCTATGTATTTATCAACACATCTATCTACGGGTATAATGAGAGCGGATACAGATAGATATCGCTCATTCTGTGCCCTATTCCATATTTTTCTCGGAATCGGAGTCAGACACGGATAATACTGAATACACATTTCTCTGTTCCGTATTCGTTCCATAAACGTTTGGACAGTCGGTCGGACGGAAATTATCCGTTTCTTTTACACCTCTACACAGGACATTAGATAGTATGGTGCAATTAGAGCAAGCATAAGAGACTAATCGCCAAGATGTCAAAGGAAGAGCACTTAGTGTTATCTACATATTTAGATGTAGCAATCCATCTATATGTTATCTTGTTCCTAAGTGAAGTCACAACAGACTTCCTTATATCACTTGACATACGGATATATACGGATAGATATCATTCATCTCGTATCATATTCCATGTTGTTTCCAAGAAGTCGGACATAGATAGTGCCAGATACCTATTTACCCCGAGCCTTCGGTCAGCCGGTCGGACGAAAATTATCCGCTTCGTTTGCACCTCTACATCCATCAATAATGTAGTAGATAGTAATACGTTCTAAATTTTATAACATCAACTAATTTCATAATAAAGTTCAATGATAATAACTATTTATCAGACAACATACTATAATCAAGAAATCTACCATTATTGAATAATATAGAATGAATATGAGAACCTACTATTACACGTATTTTTTTAGTGTCTTGTTTTGTCAACGCTATGCAGGTGTTTTCTTTTCTTTTCTACCTCTATTTGTTAACGTGTTTAAGCCTTCTTTCTTTTAGACAGATATAGTTCTTAATATGTGGAGGCACTAGTTTTTATATGTGAGACGCACACTGTGTAAGCTTAAACTAGAAGCAACAAAAATTAATATCGTGCGGGAACCTGTGCCCCCATATGTGTGAAGGTGCATCCGCCCCTGAAGGAGGGTTCTTTTTAGCTCTTACTTATGGTTTTTTATTTATGTTACAGTAGCTAGTTTTTAAACGGTGTGTTTTTTCAATATACAAGTCAATTGTAGTACACACTGTACTGAATTCATTTGTCAGTCAAAATCACAGGCTAGTGTCTCTCTCTATACTCTCTTTTGTGAACAGTCAAAATTTAAAAATTAAAATTTTAAGCCATAATCCACAATTCAAAATAATCCACCATGCTAAGAAGGGTATCTCCATATCAGCAACGATGGTCAATCGGACCTTATGGTGGGTCATGATCCACTCCAGTTTTGTGGAACTAACAGAAACCTTGTGTATCTGTGACAGTGGCCGGTGAGCTAGACGAGGTCAAATTTACCGTTAGATCACAGGATTGGTTGCGTCTTGAAATGTAGCAACAAATGTACAATATTTGTTGTGATGAGATAATCTAATTTATTTTGTTTACCAGAATCTCATGCCTGCGTTTTCTCCCTTTACAAATAGATTACAAATAAGCTCTGGCACGGCACTCGGCTCGTTCAAAATCACCACTAACAAAAATTCATAATAATTGATGTGTTAAAGCGGTTTATTGAACTGATGCAAGCGAATGATGTTTGACAGCACCACATTACAGTACGGTGTGGTAACTCGGTAAGCACCATCGTTTCGTTTGATTCAAGATTCCACAAGCAATGTTCTAGCTTATGCTGAATTAAAACCATACTATCAAAATTACACTGGGATTCAGAAACAGCATTACCGCCTGAACCGATTTGGTACAATGCTTCTAAGGCTCTTTAATCTACACAGTTCTGGCGAGTTCCTTCCCGACCGGTAGGCGTAACTGCCATGGTATGTTCAACAAAGGAGCTTCTCAAAAGTGGGCCAAGCTGTATATAAGAATCCACGAAAGCTGCAAGCCACAACAAGCTTCTTGTCAGTAATCATTGGCAATTCCCTGCTGATTGAATTAGCATTGTCAAAGTAGTAATGTCAACACTTGCTATTGCTGTAAAATTTTAAGCTTGTGCTATTGTTAGACGGCTGCTAACAGAAGATAACCTGACAGTACTAGTTCTATGTGCTTGACATGCATTTCCACGTGGCGGTTTGGATTTTAGAATTATTATAGAGAACTGCACGGTTTGTAAGTAGAGAGAACCCGAAGGGACAAATCTCCAAGGCAAGATAAGATTCACTTGAACACAGCTAGATTAGTACTGCTGAAACAGAACAGTTGGACCTTTACCAGGAAAAGGGTGAAAGAAGCAAACATTCCCTCCTGAAGTAGTGCACCATGGCCTCCAAATTCTTCCTCATCAATCTTCAACAGGTATGCATAGTACCAATAAATTACACCAGTAGAAATAGTCAGAAATCTGTAAAAATCCACATAATATGTTAAGGACCCCATCAAAAGCTCACATGCTTATACTAAATGAAAAAATTACAAACTTCAGTGTGCTTTTACAGAAGCATGAAGGTAGTAATAACTGATAACTGCAACATCGTGAAACACAGTTTTCAGCAAATTCAGGTCATGGCAACAACACTCGATGTATTTTGTTTTGCATTTCAAATTGAAAATAACTAATTACTATTCTGCATGCCCTTTTCAGGTGTTACATTCTTATGCCCATATTCCCGGAACATCAACTAAAGAGATTTGGAGGAAACCTTCATATTTACAACCACAAAATAATTAGACTGAAGGAGTCTTAACATTCAATTAAAATAAAAAAAAGGTCCCAATTGAAGTGCCACACACACAGTACACTCCACGATTAATAATTTTAGTTGCAAAATGGCATGCTAGGCATGCTGGTAGGTGATAGCTACAGGGTCTGCTGAAATGTGATCATATTGTGCACAATTAATCTTCTCTGGACTGAACCGAAATGCACCTCAGCAGATTGGCATGTTACAGGGTTAGCACACATGTGCTGTTTCAGTCTAGATGTCAAGTAAAGATCTGGTGGATGGTGAGATAATGAAAATCCACAATTCATAGATAGTGCCTGATTGATTCCGCTAACATTCAGCTAACCAGATCCAACTCACATTTTTTTTTTTTTGAAAAGAAAAGGCAAGGGCTCTGCAAATCACTATTAGATAGAAAAAGGATGTTCCACAGAGTTGAGAGCAAAAGACCCGACAGCAGCTTAAAACAACATTTTTTACCGCATCTTTGACTATTCACTAATTGCTACAACACGGCAAAATCATCCTGAAAACCAATAACACCAAGGAATTGGCCATCCTCCTAACTTGCAAACTAGAACTCTATACAACATGGGTTGTGCTCAGGTGCAAGGATCAACATAACATGGGTTGTGCTCAGCTCAGGTGCAAGGATCTTGCAAAATACTTAATACGAGGTGCAAACTCAATTCAGGTATATACTATAGGAGTATACTACAGCCTGATAACCCCGAGCAAGGGAAGGCGTGAACTATTTTCTCAATTGCAAAGAGATCTGTTCACTTGTTAACTCCTCTTTGCGCTCAATTACAACTACCCATTAACTCCCGAATTGGACCTGCACGTAATCTAGCTAAGAGAACCTGAACCAGGCAGTAGTACAAAATTACTACTACATCTTATATCTGTGCAATCTAGCATATGAATGCGAGAGACGTTGAAGACGCATCTGATTACCAAGGGAAACCTACGAATCTAGGGGCAAAGACTGGAGCTTTAGTGGTGCAGCAGGACTCACAGGGCGATCCAGACGGCGCCGGCGAGGGGGACGGCTCCCCAGAGCAGACCGCAGACGAGGCCCAGCACCTGCCGGATCCAGTGTACCGCGTCGAGCAATTGATCCTTGCAAGTCAACCAGAAGCATGATTACTCCGCATCGAATACTGTCCACCATGTCCCAACTCCCAAGAAGGCAAGAATAGTAGGATTGACCAAGAAGAAGACTAGTAGCAAGCAGTAGTACCTTGTCCCATGAGGCCTCCGGGTCGAGGTACCTGGCGAGCTTGGAGGGGAGCACGTGGCCAGTACCGTTCTGCTGCTGCGCCTGCGCGCGCGAATGCTTTGACGACGATGACTTCGTCTTCCCCATGTTGCTCCCGCGGTGCGCGCGGCGCGGGATCCCGGAGCCGGAGGTGGGCGACGAGATCGAAGAAGATGAGATGGGATCGAGCCGCAGCTCTTGTTTACGTCTACACCCTCGAACATTTTCGATATTGCATTTATGCCTCTATAAACAAGTACTAGCTCAAAGTGTTCTTTTTTTCTTCTTCTTCCTCCTCGAAAACTAACATAAACGAGGTGATTTTTTAAGTTGAGTTATGCAAACGGCTTTCATTTCAAAGCTTAAAATCATATACTTGTGTATGTCCATATCCCCAAATCTTTATCATCTGTTGTAACGACTTTTATTTTAAAGCTTAAAATCATATATATATATATATATATATATATATATATATATATATATATATATATATATATATATATATATATATATATATATATATATATATATATATTATGATGTTAGCATTCAAGGTGTTTCATGCACCATGGTGCCTAGGCACCAATATCAATACCACCGCACTGAAAAGGAAGCATGAAGTTTTTCATAGCAGCAGTTGATTTGCTTTGAGATTCGATTCAACGTTTGATGTGGGTATCTTCATATACCCATAAAAAGTATATTTGAGATGTCAAACTCGAAAAAATTAAATTCAACTTCAGTTTAATTAGTTTGAACTATTTTTATGGTATATACTCATCAGTTAGTTGCATTGAACTCAAAAGGAGTTCAAACTAATTTGAACTGAGTTCAAAACTTACTTACCATAAATATATCAAGGGTATAAAACATTTTCATACCCAAACTCAAAAAAATTATCAATCATACACGTGTATCGGATGTTGGTGCCTAGGCACCATGGTGCCTTATGTAATTTTCCTATATATATATATATCGACATCTTCACTGTCCGCTGCTCGGCTGCTGTAATATCGAAAATTGCACATCATGGTCGACCATTCAGTTGTGGATCATGGGTTGGCTGCAACATTTCTTCGTATAGCATCGATCTACGACGGCTCAGACACAGGCAGCACATGCTCATAAACGGCGCAGCCGTACATACATTGGCACATTGCATACAAACAACTCCAAAACGAAAGCACGACGAAGCATTTTTTTTAGTACAAAGCTCACTCGATCGCAAACGAAAGCTCGAAGGAAACCACAAATATTTTCGTTCGACACAACAATACAGGATCGACAGCTTGCTGTACAACCGACTCATGCAAGCCATTGGTTAACGCCGCTGAATACAAGATACGACACAGCCTAAGTTGGCCACTCTGTCCAGACAAGCAAAGCCCATCATCATACAATCAGCTAATTATCCATTACTTGGATGGTCTACTCTACCGTGTTTACAGTCAAGAATCAGTTTTGCCCAGGCAGAATCTACTTCAGCTGACAACTCACCGGATTCCCTGCAGAAAACAATGTGAAAATTGTCACATAGCCATATTTTCATTGCCTTGTATAATTTATCTATCAGAGTAGTAAGCATAGAAGCAACTCTCATCAATTATCATGCATTGAATGTCATAAGAGCTTTGCATAAGTACAGCGCAAAATCCAGATATACTAATTTGTCTAAAAACAATCCAAATACAGTTATTATGCACGGAACAAGTGCGTTAATGCAAAACTCGGACACAGATGCGGTTCTCATCTGCTCAAGTCAAACATAAACCATGATATGTGTTCATTCCTTACATTCCATCTATCATGAATTTCAAAAAGCATGCAATGCCATCGAATCCAAGCACACGCATTTGATCAAAAATCAATAAATAAAGTTCAATTTCTCACAGCTTTTTCTCATGAACCTCGGTATTTCATAGCTTTTTTTAATATCAGAGAAGTAAATGGGCACACCACAAACAACATAGGTTGCCTGAGTTGAGTCACTAGATTAAACAAGACTTCCACATATTGCAAGTCTTGATGACAGGATACTAACCCAGCGGTAACTGAAAATCCTTGCCAAGCCCAAAAAGTGCAAACCTCAATGGTCATATTCATACGAAGTTTTGGGGTGCTTTAACCTTTAGCAAGAAAACACTACTAAACCAGTCACTGTCAAATCTGTAAGTTTTGAAGAGCCTAGGAAGTACGTAGTCTGCTAATGATGTCCTATAAACAAAAACTGATCTAGCCCACTATAAAAATATATTGTTTGCTGCCACAGAACCAAATGTGAAACAAAGCATATTGCACAAAAAAAATATGTACAACTCAAATGGTCTCCCCAACTTGCTAGTACATCTGCAGGAGGCAAATAACAATCTAAATTGATACTTTTAGCGTCAATTCCACCTTGCTTTTCCCCTAGATAATCATCAACTGGAAATGTATCTAGAGGAGATGAGACAGTTACCACAAAACGCGGGGAGCGACGCACACTAGATACCACAGTACCAGGAGATGCTGCCGAGAGGGCAGCAGCTCTTCTCTTAGTAGGAAGAGCCTGCTTCTTGTTCTTACTCTGATAATGACTTTGATCAGCAACATTTTCACTTCTGGTGTCAACTGACATTACCACTGGAGATGAGACTGCTATAGAGGAAGCATCTGGACAAACAACTGAGCTTCCAGGAAGAATCCCTGTGGAAGACAGAGCCACAGGAATTAATAGATTACATAACAAAGGATGAAAGCTTATGTACATAAATATGGGGATAAACAAAGGTTCAGTCCGTGATAAAATAGAAGACCCAATTTTCAATGTGAAAATCATGCGCTGGGTTATTTAAAAATTTTAACATATACTTTGGACAATCCTTAACACCAAAATTACAGTCTCTACCAACTCATAGAACCTCTGCAATGTTGGCAGTATACATAGTTTGAATTCCAGGAAAGAGTGTAGCTGAGCCACATTCACAGGGTTACTGGGGAAAACAGGCCTGGTTAAGCTTATTGTCATTTACTAGCACTTGAAATAAAAGCAGGACGTTCAGATTATCTATTGTACTGATAGAAGGTGCTTATGAACTTGACACTATTGCATACTGAAAATATACAATATTGGGTACCATTCACAGTAGCAGCCTGGAGCCTCTGTCTGATGATCCTTACAAACTTGAACAAATCATTAGTGGGGTTCAAGTCCTTCATCAGTTCCTCGGAATCTTTCATGTGTGGATCACATCGGAGTACTGTTATGGATATAAAAAACTTTTTAACAACTAAACATGTGAAATGAAGTCTTAGGTATACATTTCAGACATTTGACCAAAATTTCACATGGAACTTGAACTCACAGTTATGTCTATCTTTGTCAGGCATTATGGAAAATGAATACTCCTTGTCAGGACTTTGCAAGTCAACTTTGTTGAAAACGAACTTCACACCTTGAAGAAAAATAAGGTAATTGTCAGGCAATATGGCATTAACATATTTTCTTTTTCAGGCTTTATGGAAAATAAATACTCATTGTCAGGACTTTGCAAGTCAACTTTGTTGAAAACGAATTTCACACCTTGAAGAAAAATAGGGTAATTGTCAGGAAACATGCCATTAACATAATTTCCTTAAGCATAGCATTAAATCATCTAGTACCTTCTCCTCCAATAACATGGAAGCCAAGAAACTTGTCGTACCAGGTAACAGCTTCTTCTATGTTCTTCATCCATGTTTCATCTCCGATACTCTTTGCTTCAAGAGCTTCCACAGCTGCCACAGTAGATGAAGTACGTCAATGTCACATGAACTTTGTAGGTGTAGTTCAATAAAGGGAACTAGTGACTGAGACAACAGAAATAAAGCTATGATATGCCAAGGATAATCCACAGTAGCATAGCTCCCAAAACTAACACAAACAACAGAGAAGTTACCCTCAAGCTGATTTAATACGACCGCGGCGTATAGGTTTCTCTTGTTCCTCTGACCAGTAACCAATTCCGTGAGCTGCTCATTTATAGCAGACGTGCATGAAATCGACTCCTTGGTAAGTTCACATTTCGACTCCTTTCTGACTTTAACTGCAGATTTCAGGCATACCATGAACCAATCATACGGCAACCCGGCTTAATGATGCAATAGCCGGGCAGGTCAAAATAAATGGGCAAGAATTTAGAGTGTGCACTTACCGGAGAGAGCTTGTGCGAGCTGAGCTTCCAGCTCCCGGAACCGACCCTTGAGTCCAGTGAGTTCCTCTACACCATCAAAAACATTCACCACTCACTCAGAAGGGAAAAGTGGCTAACATAATCCTCACAACTTGTCTAGAGTGACTTAGTGCAACATTAATCAAAGTCGCTGTGAATCCAAAATTTGGCGAATCTTTCGAGAACACATGAAACGCGCACCCACATTTCATTTCACCGCTTTGTGCGCAGCAGCAGCGCTGACCAGAGAAAAAAAAAGGGATTTTTTTTAGAAATGAGAGGGAGGGAAGGAGGGGCGTGCCTTGATGGGCGAGGATCTGGTGGGAGTGGGAGCGGGAGGAGAAAAGCGCGGCGCGGTAGGCGGCGGAGGCGGAGGCTGCGCGCTCTCGGGCGACGGCGATCTGCCGCTCAAACGCCGCGCGCTGCGCCGCCATCTGCCGCCGCAGCTCCACCCCTCGTACTCCTCCTCCTGCGTCGCCGCCGCCGGCGGCTTCCATCTCCTCGGGGCGACGAGCGAGCCGTTGAGACGCCGAGGGACAAGGACGGGAGCGTGCGTGCGCGTCGGGTTCGAAGCGGAAGCTGCTTTTGTCATCTGAAGCCGGGGAAGGGATGGCTCTGTTGGGCGGCCCATTTGGGCTTTTCTCGTCGCTTGGACGTTGTAGTGGGCCGCACTCACCTAAGACTTTGCAGGGGAGTTTCAAAACACTTACGAGTGGCTGAATTTTTTTAGATTTTGACTGTTTGTGATAGAGAGCATGAAAAGAAAGACTTTTATATAATTTTAGCTGATTTATATAAAGTTGCTATATTATCTACTATAAATAATATGTAGACTCTGCCTTTAAAAGACAATCCATTTTAAAA
Source organism: Dendrocalamus sinicus (assembly GCA_036346575.1). NCBI lineage: Eukaryota > Viridiplantae > Streptophyta > Magnoliopsida > Poales > Poaceae > Dendrocalamus > Dendrocalamus sinicus. Next base: position 13,669,667 of record CM070655.1, read on the forward strand.
CTAGATACTGTAGAAAAGTCAAAAGTCAGAAGCGGAAAAAGAACAGTCTTTTATCTACTAACTCACCTAGGTTATAATGATAGCATGTACTCTCTTCATCGAAGTATATAGAGCATATTTTTCAATGGCTTTGTCCATAAATGTATAGCGTATTTTATGTTTCAATGTAAAATTAATGTAATATTTTCTTTATACTTCTAATAAATATGCAGTTTTATAATATTCTCTATATGCATGCATTGAATATAGTGCTTAGAGATAATAATTAGAATTATTTTAGCTATTTTTATTATCTTTTTATCTATATGTTATAAATTTGGATAGAGAGAGTATGCTGAAGATTAGCACCGAGTCAAGTTTGGTGAAAATAAATAAGGCGTGGGTCCTACATATTAATGGCTGTGATTACGACGCCTTGGAAGAAAAAGAAGTATGAAATTTTGGTTGTCTACAACCTTCAAGCGTAAAAAGGCTGGATACTTAGCGCATGTACAAAGGCAATTAATAGCTGGTCTATAGGAGTACCAACTAGGCAATCTTGTTGATGGGGATGAGAGAGGAATAGAGGAGAGAGAAACACCGTCTCCTCGTGAGACATCGACTCTTACCACGGAACGAGGCGGAAGAGCTCCTAAGAAGTGTTGTTTCTTGATGATGTGGAGTGCTTAGGAACTTGTGTCGGGCTCAACCCTTGTACTTACCTGCATTAGTGTTGTCTCTTGATGATGTGGAGTATTTAGGAGCTTGTGTCGGGTTTAATCCTTGTACTTGCCCTTATATTCCATAAGTTAATAATACTTCGTATATTAAGTATGGGGACTCTCTGTCCCCTGAGCCTATCCATGTGTCACCCCCTAAAACAGCCCGCAAAGATTTGGTAATTACGTTTAGATCCCTGATTTTCACAGAAAGGTCCCTAGATTCTTGCGAAAAAACCCCTACACACTTTTTTTGCTGGATAGTGACCCGTGGTTTCCTGTAATTACGAACAAGCCCTTATTTCTTCCGAAAAGGCTCTCAATTTTTTTACGAAAAAGCCCCTCCACTCTCCTTTTATTGCGAAAAGGCACTCGATTTTTTGCCAAAAACCCCCTACGCTTTCTTTTTTCTGCGAGTTTTTGCCTCTTTTACTTCGGTCCACACGGTGGCTGGCGTGGCGTGGCGCCACGCCTACGTAGCTAGTACCTATATTACAGCCGGGGGACTCCCCGGCCGCTCGCGCGTGCCACGTCAGACTTTATGCAAAAAAGCCCCTGTATTTTCTGAAATCGCGTAAAGGTCCTCCATTTTCGCAAAAAGGCCCCTGCCAGGATTTTTCCGGAAAGCACACTCCACTTCACCGAAATTGCGTATTCTTTTTTGGATAGCGTCCCGCGGTTTTCCAAAATTACGTATAGATCCTTATTTACTTACGTACAGGTCCTTACATGTCCTCGATTTTTTTACGAAAAAAGCCTTTGAATTTTCTGAAATTACGCAGCTAGTAATATAAATCAGACGACCTTTCTAAATAAAACTAGTTGTGCGCGCAGAATCCACTCAGCAGAAAGAAAAAGGATGTGCGCGCAGAATGAAACCGCGCGCGTTTGGTTTATTTATGACTAAGAGAAAAGTGGAGATCGATATATACTGCACGGAGCACAAGTCGTAGTGGTACAGAAGGCAGTAGCAGTATCCTAAATGTATACTCTAGCTGGATGGATAGGATCTCAATCAGTGTATCGGGAGGAAGTTAAGAACACGCAAACAATACGTAGTAGAGCCAAAAACCAATAATGAGCAGCCACTGGTGCTAACCATAGTCAAAAGACCTCTCAGGCAGAGGCGTATAACCAGTCGGGTCTTTATCTTATCGGAGTTTTTCAAAATTAATATACTTTAATTTGGTATTATCTTATTGGTAGTTTAGAGTAATCTTTAGAATTGAGCGAGACAAAGTAAAATTTAACTTTATTTAGAATCGATCCATGCAGCATTTAACCTGACGAGCACCCCTACTCTCGGGTGGTACACAAAAGATCTCTCTCGGGTGATCGCAGCCACGCATGTTCTTGTTCTCTTCCTCCTCGCGCGTTTGCTGATTTGTTTCCGCCAAGCAACCACCACTTGATGATTTCTTTCTTTTTTTTCTCGGCTCTCGCTGTCCTTGAAAATCCCAGCGCGCGCTCACGCCTCCCTCTCGCGCAGCGCCCACACGCCTCCTCTTCCTCCTCGCGCGCCAGCCACCACTCCGTGGAGCTCCATTAGAGCTAGGCACAAGAGGAGGAGAGCAGCAGCAACGCACCGGCTACAGACAGTGCCACCCATGGCCGCCCCGGCTGCCGCCTCCCCGGTGGCCCCCGGAGCCGGTCGCCTCAGCCGGCCACGGGTGCCTCGGGTGGGGCTGCGCGGCGGGGCAGTGGCGGCGGTGGAGGGGCCGTCGTGCCTCTACGTGGGGCCTATCGAGACGGCCAGCCAGGAGATGCTCGAGGCGCTCTACCAACAGGTACTACGTATATACAGGATCCCGTAGTTCAATTAGTCAGCTCCATTCTTGTTCCTTTTGATTAGCTTGCCACTGGTTAGTTCAGTTAGTCCTCTGCTCCCAGGCTCACCACAGTAACCTGTCAAGCCTCAGCTCCATTCTTGTTTATACCAAACACAACTAGCTTCTTAATTTGCTTTCCTTTTGCTTCTGTATGTTGTGTCTAGCTTCTTAGATGTTGTAATGTTGCCTATTGCTACATGTACTCATCACCATGTCCATCTCATCTGTTCTTCAATCCTTCGCAGGCCAGGGATTCCTACTACAGTGGCCAGCCTTTGATTGTTGATGATATGTTTGACAAAGTTGAGGTAAACACGAGCCTAAAATCTACGTATATTCAGCTTTGCATACACTAGTTGCTCAAATTTCCTCTGCTGTTGCATCCTAACGAATTATATATCCCTGGCAGCTGAAGCTCCGGGTTTATGGCTCCCCATCCGTTGTAAAGTATCCCCGTTGCAGCCTCAAAAGACACTCGACCTACGCAGACGCTGAGGTAACCTTTTCTTCAAAAAGAAAAAAAAAACTTTCTCTACAATTCATCTCATTTCTTCCAACTCTTGTCAGTACCATCGACTTAACAGTTTGAAGTTTTGATTGGCTTTTGGGTATAGGGCAGGAGGACCACTCAATGCTTCTGGCATTATCAAGCATCTGGATGTTGCTTCTCCTGTTTGGTACCTCAGCATTTCTAGCTCCCAGTCTCTACACTCTTAGCCTGGCATTTGGAGAAGCATTCGGAGCAGGGTACTTATTGTACGGTGAGAAATCCCTTGACATGATAACAAGGGTAAATGACATGGTTTTAGTTGGACTGGGCTACCTGGTTGGTTATCCTATTGCATCTGCATCTGGTAAGAACACTTCTTAAGTAAATATTTTTCTCCATTATTGGCGATACCTGGACTTTCATGGTCGCCCTGATATTTTTGTCTTGGGCTCTTGGCCACATATCTTAATTCCATGCATTGATAAACCATCTCACTGTTTCATGTTTTCTCCAGTTGGTGCACTGCAAGGCTTGTTGACAAACAATTTGGTTGCGCTAAAAGGTTCTTGCCCCAATTGTGGTGAGCAGGTTGGGTTCACTTCTAGTGGTAGTCGAATCTGGCTCCTTTTAATGTTAAATCCATGATGCTTGAAGTACAACATTTTGGTCATCTGAGTTAGTAAAGCGTGTTCCTGCTAGGTCTTTGCATTTGTGAAGACGGATAAATCCATTAAAGCACCCCACAGAGCAGAATGTCATGTCTGTGAATGCCCATTGGAGTACCGCACTAACGTTGAGGTATGTGAAATACCTACAATTTTCATACTGCTTTTGCTGTATCAAAAAGTTTGGAAGTGGATTTATGTTGTTAAACGAAATGCATGCAAAACAACACGTTTTTATTCAAACCATCCTCTTGGGGAATCTACGTGCATTGTCACATAATCTGCAATCCCCTTCCTATATTTTCTACAGTGAGAGTTGAGTGGAGCACATTCAGACCCTCAACAGCTCAACTGTGCCAAATTTGACACTGAAATCCATATACTAATGCAGCACATATACTGGAATGAAAATTTCAGCATAGTAAAGCAGTCTGATTTCAGATTTCCATGTGGTATAGGAGGGGAGTTATTTAGTTTTTGGTGCAATTTGTATCTTGATTTTGTGGCAGTACAGAAACAAAGCGTGTCATGTCTTCTTATTCGACATTGCTCTGCAGAGATCCTTGTCGGGGCCTAGAAGAAGCTGGGTTTATGGCCGGGTTTATCTGGCGAAGCAAGGGCATCCTAGGAAACGGAAATGGATGAAAGACTAAAATTCCAATGGTAGCTGTTGCAGAAAGTTCAGAGCATCTTCTTACGAGATGTCACTCTTCAGTCTCTTCTGAACGATTGAAACACCTTTGAGATGTCACTCTTATTGCCCCAAAGTGCTAATTCTATTTCCCTTGATCAATTCAAGCATTTTGTAAAGATACGTTCCTTCCTGAGATTTCCAAACTCTGCAGATGAACACATGATAAATTGATGAAGCATTAGGAATATTGGCTGGCCTTTTCCAATTTTTTATCGTTGTTAGACTGATTTACGTACACTTCTGCCATCGAAGATCCGGTTTGGCCCCCCGATAGGCAGTGCATAAAAGAAAATGCATAACTACGCTTTGCTAGCTGCAGGTTTCTGCGAAAAACTTAGGGCTTATTCTTTTTTTGGTTTACGGTTGTGGCTTATGATTTTTTGTTGAAATTTTTGAATTTTAGACTATTCGCGATAGAGATTACGAAGAGAGATACTCACTTGCGATATTGGCTAGTACAAATGTTGAAATTTTAATGTGTACTATAATTAACTTGTAGATCCCGTCTTAAGAAAATACTTCGTTTGAAAATTAGATACTGTAACAAAAACCAAAAACCACTTTTAGGAACCACAAATACCAGACCCTTATAATCGTATATACCCGAGTCTGAAATTTTGTGGTGTGTTGAAACGCTGTATTTCCCGTCTCTTTGAATTTTTTTCGCAGTGATTTGGTTTGCGAAAAAGAGGAAAGAAACCCGGACCTCCCAGGACGTGATACCCAGCAGGAACGTCCCGCAAGTGTCCGAAAGCATTGACCGAGTCAACAGGCAACGGCAGACCGCCACGCGGTCAGACTCGTTGTCCTCACCTCGCCGGCCGCGGCGATGGGGAGCGAGCTAGCCCAGTGAGCAGCACTCTTTCAGAGCTCAGCTCCCCTCTCTTTCAGATCTCAAGTGGAAGAAAATAATAGTTTGCTTCTCCTTAATCAAAAGCTCATGCAACAGTCTCAGTTTATCTGATGCTTACCACTTAAACAAGTGTTCATAATCAGAGCATAACAAACCAAACGAAATACTACGTACGTACAGCTATTACACATTTCATGCATGTTCCATAACAGGCCGGCGGATCCAATAAGCTATCTCACAATCAAGCGCGAGGATTTTGGTTCGGCCACATCGATCGAAGGATCTAAAACCTGACAACAACAGATCATACCACAACTAATCAACTAAAACCTAGATTAGAACAGCACTGACCAGGCATTGCATCTTATGATTACGCCCGGTAATTTTCGCTTCCTCATCGCCGTTGCACCTGGGAACACCAACATCTCCTATAGATCTCCTGTTCTTATTTCCATTCCGATCAAGCGCAAAGCAAAAGTATTAACAAGGGAAGACCCAAGACCGCCAGGAGAACAATAAAAGTCACAAACTAGTCCTTCGTGGGGAGAATTTATACAGACGAAAACTTGGGAGGGTCAACGTTTCAATTTTGAAGGATTGGCAGGGGCCGCGCGGACGCGTACCCCCTCTACCACAAATTACGACGTCCACTCTCCCGCTTGGGGAGATGGTAAGCCAGCGCGCCGGCCAAGTGCAATGCTGGCCACTGACCTAGGCCACGGGCCTTCTTGATCGCCCGTCGACCCCGTCCAGGTAAGTATGGAGAACGTCGCCGCTAGCTCTGCTCTTATAGCGAGACTTCGCGAGCAATCGAGTTCGACTCTCGATGTGGTACTAAACTGAAGCGGTTCGTTCTGGAGGCATTGCGCGCTGCCAAAATATGGGCTTTGGAGTACAGCTCGTTTCGGGCCCTTGGATAAGAGCAAAAATATGGGCCCATAATGGTACATTGCGATTGTTACGTTCCTTTCCCTTTTCCTGAGACAATCGGTAACTCACGCAGGCTAAGCTTGGGCCTGGTTTTCCTTTACTATCCACCGTTTAGTAATGTCAATAACGAGCCTTCTATACAGTCTTTTTTATTTTTATTCTACAGGCAATAAGCTTTCGGGAGGAAGACAACAGTTCGTTAAAAAAAAAAAGTAAGACACAAAAGTTCACATGTAGTGTTATTCCACCCCTTTTAGCATCAAGAGTTCAAGAGATGAGTTTCAGCTTGTACCGAACAGGTCCTAGTTTATTTCTAATTCTGATTCAGAGCATGAACTGATGGCCGAGGCCTTCTCCACTGGACAAACAAAAGAGGAAAGCTTTGCAGCTCTCACAGGCGAACATGATGGAACGCACAAGAGAATGACTACAGCAAATTGCAACTTTGCTGTCATTATCCACTAGCTGAATGCCTATGCGTTGCTATGGATTTTTAAAATTTATCATACTACGTGTTTTAAAACTCACGGCTGGTAAACATTTTTAGAATATGCACACAAACATGTTCTAATTTTTTTTAATCCGTCAAGTAAGTCGAAAGCCGTCGATCACTCCTTGTGTCATAAGTCGAAAGACATCGATCACACTTCGTGGTCGTAGGTCGAGCCCTCGAGCACACCTCGGCGTCGTAAGTCGAAAGCCGTCGACTATCGCACGTGATCGTAGGTCAAGAGCGGTCGACAATCGATCATGATCATAAATCGGAAGCCTTCGACAATAGCTCATGGTCATACATCGGAAGCCGACACCCATTATTCGCGGTCGTAAGTCGGAAGCCATCGAGGATACCTCGTGGTTGTAAGTTGGAACATATCAATGAGCGCTCGTAGTCGTAAGTCAGAATATATTGACCACACCTCCTGGTCGTAAGTCAAAACACATTAACCAGTGCTCATGGTCATAAATTAGAAGTCAACGATCACACATCGTGGTTGTAAGTTAGAAGCTATCGACCATCGCGCGTGATCATAGGTAGGGAGCGGTCGACCATCGCGCGTGATCGTAGGTCGGGAGCGGTCGACTATCGCTAGTGGTCATATGTTGGCAGGGCTCTGGTGCGCTTATGCCATGTCTCCCGACTGCCAGCACCAGCCTGCTCAACCCCGACTTTGACCACAGCCCTTCGATGTCGACCACGGCCCCCTTCGACCATGGCCCCCTTTGACCACGGCGTCGACTTCAACCATGGCCCCAACTTCGACCACTGCCCCCTTCGACCACTATCCGCTTTGACCACAGCCCTTTGACGTTGACCGGTTCCCCCTTCGACCACGGCCCCTTCGACTTCGACCAACGCTCGTGGTTGTAAGTAGGAAGACATCGACCACACCTCGTGGTCGTAAGTCAGAACACATTGACCAGTGCTCGTGGTCGTAAATCGGAAGCTGTCGATCACACCTCGTGGTCAAAAGCATGTTACAATCTATGGAGAGTGCGAGACTTTGTGTGTCTTGCCGTCGAGGGTAGTGAGCTCGATCTTGGGGGTGACCTAGGGGTAGGAGATGGGATATCCAACTGGAGGAGAACTCATAGCGGTGGAGGTTGTGGATAAACTAGCAGGTGCCCTCTGAGTTAGCGCTACGACTACGACCACATCCACGGGCGCTATGATTATGACCATGACTGTGACTTCGAGCACTACCCCCTTCGACTTCGACCATTGCCCCCTTCAACGACTGTCCCCTTCGACCACAGCCATTCGACGTCGACCACTTCCCTCTTCAACCACGGCTTCGATGACGACCACGGATCTTCAAGTTCGACCACTGCCCCCCTTCAACCACTATCTCCTTCGACCACGGCCCTTCGATATCAACCACTTCCCCTTCGACCACTGTCCCCTTAGACCACGGCCCTTCAACGTCGACCACTTCCCCTTTTGACCACCGTCTCCCTTAACCACTGTCCTCTTCAACTACGTCCCTTCGACGTCGACCACTATCCCCTTCAACCACGGCCCTTCGACGTCGACCACTTCCCCCCTTCGACCACGGCCCCTTTCGACCACGGCTTTGACTTCAATCACAAATCTTCGACTTCGAACATGGATCTTTGACTTCAACCACTGCCCCCTTCGACCACTGTCCCCTTCGACTATGGCTCTTCGACATCGACCACTTCCCCTTTGACCACCGTCCCCTTCGACCAGTATCCTTTTCGACCATGGCCCTTCGACGTTGATCACGGCTTTAACTTCGACCATTGTCCCCTTCGATGACCACGGCCCTTCGACATCGACTACTTCCCTCTTTGACCATTGCCCCCTTCGACCACAGCATCAACTTCGATCACGGATCTTCGACTTCGGCCACGACCCCTCAACCACGGCCCCCTTCGACCACAGCCTCGACGTCGACCATGGCCCTTCAACTTTGACCATGGACCGACTTCGTCCATAACCCTTTGACTTTGACCATTGCACCTTCGACCACGGCTTGGACTTCAAGGGCCTGTTTGGTTCACGTGCGAGTAGAGCCTGGCTCGTATCTGAGAGCCAGGCTCTCGTGGGACAGGTTGAGCGCATGCAACGCTGTCGTGTTTGGTTCACGTACGAGTAGAGTCTGGCTGAGAAGAGATATTGTTTGGTTGTCTGTACGAAGATATGTTGCATGAGATAAAAATAATATAAGATTATGATTATGAAGATATGTTATATGAGATGTTCGTATCTTATTATATCTTAAACTTCTTCAAAACCCGTTAATAATACTTGATATTTACTAATATACACTAATAACATCATCAACTGACTAATCACCTGCATCCCGTGAGCCTGGCTCCCCAGAAACGCCCGATTCCCACGTTTCTCCAGAGCCTGGCTGCGGGGGAATCTTGCATGAGCAGAGCCAGGCTGAACCCAGCGACCAGGCAACCAAACAAGGAGACCCTGCATCTGGCCAGCCTGATTCAACCGGATGCAGGCAACCAAATAGGCCCCAAGTGTTGCTACCTAGGAGGGAACAGGGAGAGGAATAGGCAAAGGAAACAGGAAGCCATGATTACGCCCGGTAATTTTCGCTTCCTCATCGCCGTTGCACCTGGGAACACCAAACATCTCCTTGGATCTCCTGTTCTTATTTCCATTCCGATCAAATGCAAAGCAAAAGTATTAACAAGAGAAGACCCAAGACCGCCAATAGAATTTATACAGACGAAAACTAGAGAGGGTCAACGTTTCAATTTTAAAGGATTGGCAGGGGCCGCGCGGACGCGTACCCCCTCTACCACAAATTACGACGTCCACTCTCCCGCTTGGGGAGATGGTAAGCCAGCGCGCCAGCCAAGTGCAATGCTGGCCACTGACCTAGGCCACGGGCCTCCTTGATCGCCCGTCGACCCCGTCCAGGTAAGTATGGAGATCGTCGCCGCTAGCTCTCCTCTTATAGCGAGACTTCGCGAGCAATCGACTTCGACTCTCGATGTGGTACTAAACCGCAGCGGTTCGTTCCCCTCGGCCACTGGAGGCATCGTGCGCTGCCAAAATATGGGCTTTGGAGTACAGCTCGTTTCGGGCCCTTGGATAAGAGCAAACATATGGGCCCATAATGGATCGAGTATTATGCTAGTAATAGTACATTGCGAATTGTTACGTTCCTTTCCCTATTCCTGAGACAACCGGTACTCACGCAGGCTAGCTTGGGCCTGGTTTTCCTTTACTATCCTCCGTTTAGTAATGTCAATAACGAGCCTTCCATACAGTCTTCTTAGCTCACATGTAGTGTTATTCCACCCCTTTTAGCATCAAGAGTTCAACAGATGAGCTTCAGCTTGTACCGAACAGGTCCTAGTTTATTTCTAACTAGCCTCATAAGCGCCGCGTGATGCCGCGCCAGCCACCGTATGTACCGAAGTAAAAGAGGCGATAATTCGTGAGGACTTTTTTAAAAAAATCAAGGGCACATGTGTATTTTCAAAAAACCAAGGGTCTTTTTCGTAAAAAGCGAGAACATGTACGTAACTAAACGAGGATCTGTATGTAATTTAGAAAACCGCGGTGCGCTATCCTGCAAAGTATACAAAATTTCGGTGAAGTGGAGGGGTGTTTTTGCAAAAAAGGGTTGCTAAAGGTCTTTTTCGTAAAAAAGCGAGAACCTGTACGTAACTAAACGAGAACCTGTACGTAATTTAGAAAAACGCGGGGCGCTATCCTGCAAAGTATACAAAATTTCGGTGAAGTGGAGGGGTGTTTTTGGAAAAAAAAAGTGTTTTAAAAAACTGGTAGGGACCTTTTCGCGAGAACCAAGGACTTTTACGTAATTTTGGAAAAATGAGGAAAATGGGTCTCCCGATCGTACGCAGAATTCTCAGCCACGTGTCGGCCGGAGCAATCGCACGGAGGGAAAAACGGTGACGTGGGCGCTCTCTCCTCGCGCGAAATCTTCCTGGCGTAATAGGGGAGGTATTCTAACTAGCAACATAAGCGCGGCGCCACGCCGCTAGCTACCGTGTTGACCGAAATAAAAGAGACGATAATTCGTGAGGAGCTTTTTTAAAAAAATCGAGGACACATGCGTATTTTTGGAAAAGTCAAAGGTCTTTTTCGTAAAAAATCGAGGACCTGTACGTAACTAAATGAGGACTCGTACGTAATTTAGAAAACCGCGGGGAGCTATCCTGCAAAGGATAAAAAATTTCGGTGAAGGGGAGGGATGTTTTAAAAAAACAAAACTGGCAGGGACTTTTTTTGCGAGAACCAAGGACCTTTACGTAATTTCCGGAAAGCGCAGGGACTTTTTCGCAAAAAGGTCACCAGACCGTACTGAAATTTGGGCGCCACGCGCGGCCGAGCAGCGTAAGGGCGACATGGGCCTTCGCTCGGCGAGAATCCCGGGATGTAATATCGCTATGAGCTATCTGCAAAGGATAAAAATTTCGGTGAAGGGAGGATGTTTTAAAAAACAAAGCGGCGGGGACTTTTTGCGAGAACTAAGGACCTTTACGTAATTTCGGAAAGCGCAGGACTTTTCGCAAAAGGTCACCGGATCAGATTGAAATTTGGCGCCACGCCACGCCGGAGCGAGTGTAAGGGCGGCGTGGGCCTTCGCTCGTGCGAATCCCGGATGTAATCTCGGTATGATTCAGAGCATGAACTGATGGCCGTGGCCTTCTCCACTGGACAAACAAAAGAGGAAAGCTTTGCAGCTCTCACAGGCAAACATGATGGAGTGCACAAGAGAATGACTACAGCAAATTGCAACTTTACTGTCATTATCTACTAGCTGAATACTCATGTGTTGATATGGATTTTTAAATTTTATCATACTACATGTTTTAAAATTCACGGTTGGTAAAAATTTTAGAATATGGATACAAACATGTTTTAAAATTTTTTAAATCCGTCAAGTAAGTCGAAAGCCGTCGATCACACCTTGTGGTCATAAATCAAAAGACATCGATCATACCTCGTGGTCGTAGGTCGGGAGCCCTCGAGCACACCTCGTCGTCGTAAGTCGGAAGCCGTCGACTATCGCATGTGATCGTAGGTCGGAAGCGGTCGACGATCGATCATGGTCATAAATTGGGAGTCTTCGACAATAGCTCATGGTCGTACATCGGAAGCCGACACCTATCGTTTTTGGTCGTAAGTCGGAAGCCATCGAGAATACCTCGTGATCATAAGTTGGAACACATCAATCAGTGCTAGGATAGCATCAAGGAATGAACTGAAATATCCTTGAACAGTAGCAATCCTTAACGACAAGAATAAAGCACGGCACAATTAATTAGGACCTAATATGTATGTATCAGTCAGACAATTCAACTGGACGGGATAACACAACACGGATGTTAGGAACGGATCAACGACGTACACTCTAGGTGGTGGTCGAGGCAGGTTGGGCCGAAGAAGTAGCAGGTGTAGTTGTGTTCTGTGTGTTTCGGGTCGTAGTCCCTCAGTCTCGCGTCCAGATGATTCTCCGACGCCTCCTCCCCTTCTGCTTCTTCCGCAGCGCTCCTCCTTCACCGCCCTCTCTTCCGCCACAACCGAACGGCGCATCGACGCCCGCCATGAAAGATCCCCAACCCAGGTACAGATATAGAGTAGTTTTTTTGGGGTTAATGGCTTATGGTTTAAATATTTGAATTCTAGCTGGTCGCGAGAAGTAGTACATATAGGAAAATAGTCGCATGTGATTTTAGCATGTATAACTGAACTCAGCATATTTTTTATTATAATTTTCTTATTAACCTCGTCTCGAAAAACGCACCATTTAAAAACTAGCTACTGTAGACAGTACGAGCATAAGTCGGCTGAAAGTCGGTTTAAATGCAGTCATAAGGTGGATTCTTTTTTACTGCTGGATTTTAGTTATAGTGTAAGCGTTTACGTGAACGAATCGAATACCAATAAGTTGAAAAGTTGTTTCAAAAAGATTGTTTCTATAAATCGCTTCGAAACGATAACTGAAAAATCATCGCATTTATTTATTGAAGAAAAATCATAAATCGAAAACAACTCGGCCGTAGGTTTCACGATCAATGCGAGCCGAGGTGGTGCGTGTACTTTAGCCATCAATGACATGATGATCTAATAAGCTAGCTTACCTTGGAATATCCCTTCGGCTGATGTAGGAATAGAATTGGGTGTAAGCTGTACAACGCAGATCGCTAGCATATACAAAAACACGTACATACATGACAAATAGGCTTGAAGCTGCAAAAACTACACAAGAACGAAAGATCATCCAGAACTCCGCTGCCTCTTTACAAATCCCTCTGCACCTCAACAGATCTCTCTCTCTCTCTCTCTCTCTCTCTCTCTAGCTTATCATGATTCACTCACACTCGCCTCGGAGAAGCAGCAGGCTTCCCCTTCGTCGACGCCTTTGAGCCATTGTCGCGTAAGCTCCGACCGCTCGACTCCTTCTGCTGCTGAGGGTTCCCTGACACCTTGGCTTCCTGGAGCTGTTCTAATACTGCAACCACCTGGTCCATGCTCGGCCTGTGCCTGGACTCCACCGAGAGGCACTGGAATGCCAGCGCTGCAGCCTTCTGGGCCCTGGCAAGGGAGTACTGGCCGCCCAGCCGGGCGTCGAGGATGCGGAAGATGCGCCGCTTGCTTGTCAGGTATGGCCTAGCCCACTCCACCAGGTTGTGCTCCCCGTTCGGGCGGTTCTTGTCCACCGCTCGGCGTCCTGACAGCATTTCTAGGAGGACTACTCCAAAGCTGTAGACGTCGCTCTTAGTGGTCAGATGGCCTTCACAGAGTAGAAGGAAATCAGTTAGCGAATTCGATGATTTGGTTCCAAATGGCTTCCACTTTGGCGTTCGGATGATGCAAAGAGTGGCAGCAGAGTGACAGTGAACCAAACATGTAATAAGGCTGCAAAATTCTAGCTACAATAATCCTGGCAATTCAATTACATTTCAGGTAGGTTTGGTTAAATCTGCAGCAAGGTACTTGCAATATGTGAGTGTGTCACATGCTCATTGTACTAGTTGCATCTTAGGATTTGGAAAATGGAAGAACCACACTACCTGTTGCAAGGTATTCTGGCGCGGCATACCCGTAAGTCCCCATCACCCTCGTGGAGACATGGCTGTTGTCACCAGTCGGCCCATCCTTTGCCAGCCCAAAATCAGAGAGCTTTGCGTCATAGTTCTGAATAAATTGTCTGACTATTAGCTCCGACCAATTAAGCTATCTTGTGAATTCAAAGGAGCAAAATCTTAGAAACTGCATACTGCATCTAGAAGGACATTAGAGGTCTTGAAATCGCGGTAGATGACTTTAGCCTTTTCACTGTGGAGAAATGCAAGCCCTTTTGCTGCTCCAAGTGCAATTTTCATCCGGAGGATCCAGGAGAGTGGCTGGAAATGCGAACTCCCTGCATATCGAAACATTTCAGCATCATTCATTCAAAACTGGGAAATAGCAGCCGGTGACTAGGAAAAGTAAAAAGCCGGACACTTACTCCTAAAAAGATGATTCTCCAAACTCCCACGCGGCATGAACTCATAGACGAGAAGCCGCTGTTCGTCTTCGAGACAGTACCCGACGAGCTTCACAAGATATGGGTGCGACAGTTGTCCAAGGTAATTCACTTCAGCCTGCACAATCAAAGGAAGACCATGTCATATACAATGCAAAACTGACGTGAAACAAGAAGCCTTTTACCAACAAAATAATTGCTACTAACCAGCCATTCCCTGTGACCCTGGTAGCCTTCCTGGTTAAGCTTCTTGACAGCAATGACCATCCCCGTGCCTGGTTTAGTTGGGGCGAGCGTCTTCTCATCGATCCACCCCTTAAAGACTGATCCAAAACCACCTTCACCTAGCACACTGTCAGGCCGGAAGTTTCTGGTGGCGATCCTCAGCTCATTGAAGGTGAAGACCTTGACATTTGCTGACTCCAGAATCTCACCCTCGCTCCGTGGGGTTGGCGGCACTGACGCCGCCGAGGCATGGCTGCTGGGGTTGCTCAAGGCTGCCCCATTCCTGGTTGCCCCTAAACATCACACGACAGTACAAGCTTTCAGACTTTTGTCCATCATATTTTAGCGTAATCAAGTTGTTGTTCCTAATTCTTTATTTGATTCGTGTAACATAAAAGTACGAAAAGTTCGTGGATAAGTTAGGTCGCGCCAAAATACGAACCTTCCTCTTTAGCTTGGCTTAGAAAAGAAAATCAAACCTTCAGCATAGGATAGTCAATACCACTGAAAAAAAGGACATAGGTTTAACCAGAAAAAGTAGCATCAAAATTTGAACTTTCCTCTTTGTCTGATTTGAACTGCCCACTTAGACATCTCCAATATTATGTTTTTGTGGTTTTTAAATGTAACATAGATCTTAGTTATTAGTAGGAATCGATTTAATACATTAGAGAAAAATAAATTTAGTTCATAAAAAACTTAGGTGACATGATTTTAAATCGACACCGATACAATACACTAAATATGCTTTTAGATTTTTTTTTTGAAACCGATGGACAAGAGGCTTCCCGTGCATTAATTCATAGGAAGGGTTAAAAGTGAGAAGAGAAAAACATGATGGGGTGGGAGAGGATAAACCGGGAGAGGAGAGAAACCGGTCTAAAGAGAAGCCGGAAGCAAAGCAATTAAAAAGTTACAGTGGAGATTAAAAGGCCATCAGGTTTGTTTGTGTCCGCTAAAACTAGGCACCAACCTTCTCCTTAACAGCTGCTATCAAGAGAAGCGGGCGGTCACTCTGAACAATTAATAACATGATAGGAAAAGTCAGATAAAGTTAAATGCAGCATTTACATTCGAAGCTTCCTCTTCTATACTGGAGAAGGAAAGATTATCTTGACACATGAAACAATCCAAGAGGAAGAGCCTAAGCTCAAGATAGAATTTTTAATAAGCAGGCACTAATCGTGCTAGGAGCCAAAGTAGCATGTGATCAAGTGACCCTACAAAGCCCGTCTTAAGCCAGTTAAAAAGAAATGGAATTCGCATCGCCTAATACTAGTGTCCAAAAGAAGAGTAGAGACACAGAGCACAAAATTAACACAAACTAATGATTGATCGATCGAATACTTCAGAAAAGAACTTTAAAAAAACAAGCCTGTTCAGCACAAATTAGTACTCCGATTAGAGTAGTAGTTTTGCTATCTGGGCCAGGAACACACGCGGAAAACAAAAGGTCATACGCACCTGAAGGGGAGAAGGCGCCGCGAGAAGGGTAGTCCGAGCTGATCTTGGCGCCCCAGCAATTCCCCATGGATGAGGACCCCAAATCCACGAAAACCTTGAGTAACCAGATCGAAAAGCACCAAGCCGATCTCAAAAAAGGCGCCGCCCTTTTTGCTCGAACCGAATCGGCCAAGAACGAGAAGGCAGCAACTCAAATAAACGAACAGAGCAGCCAAATCGAATCACAAGCAAATAAATTACCCAGCAGCACCCACACCCAAAATCAGGACACCTCCTCTCCTTCTCCTCACAACTAACAAACGCTCGCAAGGGGGGGGAGAGATAGTAGATGGGGAGAAGACTCCAAAAGGCGAGACCTTTGTTCGAATGGAAATCAGCCAAGCGAAGGGATCTAGGGAAGGGATATCTCGTGCGTAGTCGGGCTCGAGCCAAGGGTGGGCTGACCTTTCGCGCCAGAGAGGGAGCGATGGATACTAGAGGGGAGAGAGAGAGAGACCTCTTCTAGAAGGGGAAATAGGAGGCGGAGGTGGAGAGAAACGGAGGAAGCCATTAATGGCGGGCAAAAGGCAAGAAAGGGAGAGGCGGAGCCAAGTGGTTGTTGGCCGCCCGACGCTTCCGATCTACCTGACATGTGGGCCTCCCGTCGCCCAAACGCTGGCGGCTCGTAGCCGTCGGGTATCGATCGGACGGACCAGATGGGTTCTAAGGTGGTCCCAGGCTATTCTTATTTTATTTTCCCCGGCTATACGTCGTCGAGCAATTACACAACCGCGGCACTTCTCGGTGCTTTCGCCGGCCCCGTGCTTCACGCTTCCAATAGTGACTTATGAGCTAATTTTAAACATATTATTTTATATTTTAATAGAAAAGAGAGAAAAATTAGCTTTTGATCAAGAGCTAGACTCATACACACATTTCAAGATTATGTGAGAGTATCATGTGAGGTTATTTATGTTATGAGTTATGTGCTAAAAGTTAGTACTATTGGAGAAATTGTCTTAGAGCTAGTAACTAGCTCATACTGTTGGAGATGCTCTTACTGCAGCATCACACTGTTTACCAGACTAAGCAGTCATAGCTAAACGGTATCAGTCATAGCCTAAACAATATAAATTACTACTAGGTGAATGAGTGAATCGATCCGTATCAAAGCCGGGAATCGCTCACCGGCGCGACCCACGTCGCCCGCCGTAGCGTCCGGCGGCGCGTGGCGGGCGTTTCGATGACGGCACGGGAGGTGTTTTCTCGGTTTCGAAATTACGTAGAGGTCCTTTTTCTCGCGAAAAGGTCCTGGATTTTTAAAAACACCTGCGTATTTATTTTTCGTTGGTAGCAACCCGTAGTTTCAAAAATTACGTCAGCCCTCGGTTCTTTCAAAACAAGTCCTTTTCCTCGCGAAAAGGTCCTGGATTTTTCAAAAGACCTGCTGCAGCTTCAAAATTACGTCATGTGCCCTTGGTTCTTTCAAAACAACCTCGATTTCTTCAAAACAACCCCGATTTTTGCGAAGACAACCCTCTGATCTCCTTTTATTGCGAAAACACCCGCTTTTTCAAAGCCCCTACGCTTTCTTTAGCTCCAAATTTTACGAGCGGGCCCTTATTTCTTCCGAAAAGACCTCGATCTTTTTGTTAAGAAGCCTCTCACTCTTCTTTTATTGCGAAAATGCCCTTGATTTTTGCCAAAAACCTACGTTTTCTTTTACTGCAATTTTACGCCTTCTTTTATTGCGAAAAGACCCTTGATTTTTGCCAAAACCCATATGCTTTTTTTTTAATTTTCACCTCTTTTACTTGATCCACACGTGGTACGGCGTGGCGTGGCGCCACGCCGTGAAGTATTACTCAAAGTTCTCCGTAAAGAAAATACGCTGTTTTTAATCTCAAATTTATCTGGCCATTTGGCACTCTGAACGATAGGTACTCCTGGATCAATAAATTAAAACCGGAGACCATTTTGGGCTGCCGCGTGTGTCGCCACGTCGGTCTTGCGTCCGTACGTTTCTCTCTTTTTGTTCTCTTTTTATTTTGTATTTGTATTTATCTCAGAATACATAATTGGTGCATTGTACGTATGTATGGATGTATTTTCAACTGGATTGCCCGTTGCGTCACGGATAGGGACAAAGCTGGTATATACCACTGGGAGGTTCCACGGGGGCACGATTCATGCACCAGCGTGTCTTCTTTTTCTTTTTGAGCATGGCGACAGACCGATGGCACATAGGTTGATCCTTTCGCATGTATATCATATAAAAAGCTAAATGATAAAATAAAAAAAAGATGTATAATTTATAGCAGAAAATATCAAATAAAATTCATAGCTCTTCCCATCTAATCCCCTTATCATGTCAAATCCATAAACACAGTAGCTGGTTTCTTATTAGCTGGACGCTTCACGAAGCAAGCAGGGGGTGTTTGGTTGCCAGCCACACTTTGTCACAGGTTGCCACGCCTAAGGTTAGGCAAGTTTGACCAACTTGGCATTGTTTGTTGCAGCCAGTGGCAAGATTCCTTCCAAAAACTAGGTCCCACGTGTCAGTGACTCAAAAAAGTGTGGCAAGATTCCCTTAGGCTTGCTAATGTGTGGCAAAGAATTTGAGCACCTCAACTTAGGCAAGTGTGACAATTTTTGTTGGCAAATGGTGGCAAAATATGGCTAGCAACCAAACAAATTTCATAATCTCGTGATAATGTTGAGAGCAAATCGTTATAAGTTTGAGAGTAAATCAGGATAATTCATAGAGCAAAATTCAAGATAAGTTTTAGAGCAAATCAACATAATTCTAAGAAAAAATTCAAGATATTTTTGAAAAGCAAAACTTAGGATAATTCCGAGAGCAAATCAAAAATAAAATTCAAAAGCAAAATGGGGATAAATTTGATAAGCAAATTCATGATAAGTTTGAGAGCAAATCAGTATAATTCCAAGAGCAAATTTAAGGTAATGATTCCCTCTACTTTTTTTCTATTGATTTGAGTGAAGGCATACATTAATTAAGTAGGTGGTGAATCATGGGCATTTGTGCATCAACCAATCAGACGTTCTTGTGTCGGAGGAGCAAAAGTAAAGAGGATTGATTGGATACGACACGCAAATGTGTGCGGCGCGTGGAGCCAATGTGCGCATGCACGGAAACAAAGATTTCTGTTTCTTTTTTTGAGTATTTTTGACAACCACGTAGGATCACTGTAGGATAAATTCGGTTTGTTTAAGGCTTAATGTGTGTGCGATTGTGACTCAGCACTTCGCCAACTTTCACTCAGACCCCTTTTGACGGAGGGTTTTAGGACCTGTTCTTTTCGGCTGTGGCTTATGGCTTTGGTGAAATTTTGAATTTTATCATTTGAGTCTGACATTACGAGAGACAGATACTCACTTGCGATTTTGGCCATACAGATGTTAGGCTTTTAATGTATAGATCGTTAAACTTGTAGACTCCATCTTGAAAAAATACTCCGTTTGAAAGTTAGGTACTGTAGTAGAATCTAAAAGCCGATTTCAAAAGCCCAAAAGAACAAGCCCTTATTAGTACCATTGCTTGAGCTTAGATTTGAACCCGAAGCCTATCGATCATATGGGATCACATCCTTAATTTGCCTTTTATGGAATAATAATGAAGGTGTAGCTTCGTGATCTGTTCATCAGGAATCGTTGTTCGAGATCAAAGCAAAGAAGAAATTGAGGGTTTGGGAACATCTTAGGAGAAATCTAGACCTACAGTATGTCTGCATCCCAAAGCTCACACGCTGGCTTCGACGCAATTGCGCCGTGCATTTCAGACTCCAATCTACCTTTGCATGGTCAAAGTTTTCGGATGGGTTTGGTTGGGTTTATATATGACTTATATTTGTACTATTTATAGTAATTAACTTTTAAACGGTATATTTTTAAAACAAGGTTAATAGAAAGATTATAGTAAAAAATGTACTAAGTTCAGTTGTACCGATCAAATTGTATGCGACTATTTTCCTATGTGTACTACTTTTCCCGAATAATCGGAATTTAAATATTTAAACTATAAACCATAAGCCATCAGCCCAAATAAACCATTCATCTCCACCAAACAAAGCTGCACTGCTAGTGTATACTAGTATAGTTAACAACACAAAATCATGTGTTGCTATCTGTAACCCTCCATAGATCGATTTGGTAAAGGTGCAAATTAGGGCATTACTCATTTCGGTTTGAATTTATGACTTTTGGCTTATTTTTTACTATTCCTAAATTTTGTCTTTTTCTAACTTTTTACCGGTTCTTTTTTTCCATATTCGTTTGCATTGTCCGTGATGGGATAACATATTTTTTCCCATTTTAATTTTATAAATTTTAGTTACATCGAATAAGTCACCATCAGCTACTGTATAATTTCAGTCAGCTATAGTGTAATTTTAGTCATAAGTCAATTTATTTTAACCCAACCAAATAGCACCTAGGTCTTTTCTTACTTTACGTACTACACTAATTAGGCCGGCAAGCTAGCTGAAAGTATAGTACTAGGATAAGCATTGCTTTCAGGATACATTTACCTTTAATTAATTTGATTTGATTCGTTCACGATAGAGGCCCTAACCAATATACCCAAGTTAATTACCAAACAGTCAGTCTTGCACACAAAGCAAATTAATCAAAACCATCTTGCAGTGAATTTATGCAGCACAGAAAAAAAAAACAAAAGCGAAAACTATACGAAGAGAGAGAAAAAGTTAGTAGTACTAGTAATTTTTAGCATTTCAGGATGTGTCGTGCCCGTACCAAATAAGAAAAAAAAGTACATCTTTTTTTTTTGGTTATTTTGCCGGCTCGATGGCGACATGGATGTGTAGCTTTCAACGCTGGTTTGCTATGTCGGCACGGTATGTTAGTTTTCGTCTTCTTTTTTCGTCCAACTTGGTAGCAGTAGATCTTTAAACCCCGCCTGCAGCCTGCTTTCACACGCTGATATACAGCATGATCCACCACGTACTGACTACTTTTCAGTTCATATGTTCCGTCTTTTCACTTTGATTTCTCCTAAAGTTAAAAATAATATGATGATTTTTAAATAAATTCTACAAGTAGTTTTCTGAGCTTAAAATCATATACACCATCCGCATTGACATATCCACTATCCATTGTCATCTTAAAAAGCACAGACAAAATCCATCAACCGTAGGCCGAAAGAACAGGGCCTGACTTACGGGTTCCTTCGAACGAACAAACAAACAAGGGAGTGTCTATACAACATTCAACTGTTTTTGAGAGTAAAAACAGTCAGATTTTGAGCCGTTAAATAGAGATCTAACGCTCTAGATCATTTTTTTGAGGGGGGCTTGTATGGGTGAATCCGTTGGATGGAGATTTAATGCTCCAGATCAATCTGACTGTTTTTATATGGGTGAGTCGAATGTTGTATAGCATTACTCAACAAACAAACAAACAAACAAGATCGCTCTCTATCTTCTTTTCAAAGTGGTTTATCGACTAATCGACATTCCAGTCATTCGTAGAAACGCTCACGTCATAGTCAAAATATATTAACAGCAATCTAAGGGAACCCACACTAATTAATCATGCATACAGCGCGCAGCTAGCCTTCAAAGTACTCACACGATAAACTAATTAAGATCGGCACGGCAGGCTCGAGGACCTCCAGGTCGATGAAGCCGAACGAATCGATTCCAAACCACCCATTACAACACATCGATAGGAACATGTAGCAGCACTAATCATGCATTTTTTCTTACATGAATTAATTGCTCTTCGAGAGCGGAACAATTGACCGCAGGTCGATGTGCCAGTATCAGTCGTTTGAAAGCTCGAGGTTAACATAACCCATACGTCAATCACGGCGTCGATCGAAGCTTGGAAATCGCATTTAGTAGGTGGCCTGCCAACATGCGTGCGTGACTGTCACTCGTGTTGAATTAGAGCAAGGCCAATAATGCAATCTTCAAATTCAACTGGTTGTATGAATATTTACAACATATTTATCAGCCTATTTATATAGTAGTTTACAGCCAGCTGAAGGCTGTATGACCCACCCCTTTCTCTCACAAAGTTTTTTGGTTCTTGTGCTTCAGCTGGTTGTAAACTTACAGCCCACCTCTCTTCTTTCTCCTTCACCTCAGCATACAGCCTACTAACAGCCTCTTATTATACTTGCTCTTATGCAAGGATTTGGCTCGGTATTTTATTGTTGTTGGATCGTGCACGTAGCCATCCCGGATCGTTGGATATAAATAAATCCGGTCGGATCTATCGGATAGGAGGAGGGGCTAGGGTTTTTGTGTGCGTGAAAACGACGGAAAGGAGAGAGAGGAAAGAGAGGGAGCTGGGACGGCACATGCACGAGACCTCGAGCAGAGAAAGGAGGCGCCACTGGCTACTGCTACTTGGTGATCGAGTTGATGTCGATGTGGGCGTGTACGTGAAGATTATATGTTGAGATCCATGGATGGGTCCTGCCAATTGCAGCCAAAAGTTTAGGTTTCCAACCCTAGGCTTGACTGGCTGCATCGTATGCATCTTTTGGTGGCTCACGTTACCGGACGGCTGGGTTCTTCGTCCGTCCAACGTCGTTCAAAATTAAGAGAGATGCTGCTACTGGCCTAGCTAATTAAGCAACTTGTTGCGAAAACCCTTGCGACCGGATTTGCTTCCCCCAGTAATATCTCCTACGCCGGTGACACGTACGCCATCGCCATCTCATCTTGTTACCTCTTATCACGGGCGAGTTCCGCGGTGGATCGGCGGCCTCGATTTGAGCAACGCCTCCCGCCCGGAAGAATCAGGTCATCGCCGGCCGTCGACAACATCCCCGACGACTTCTTCAGCGGCGGCCACCCCTCCATCTCCGGCGAAACCACTACGATAGAAAAGATCATCACAAATAGTTTTGTGAGTCATCTGAGTTTATATGTCAGTAATAACACCAGATCATAAATCGTCTGTGAAGTATCACAGACGGTTTAAATGAAAAACCGTCCGTGATATTTGGTAATATCATAGATGGTTCTTGGTAAGAATCGTTATGATACTTCACATATGGTGCTCACCATAAATCGTTTGTAATATTATCTCTTTAAAGGCAGTTTTTAGCACTGACAGTAATACAGATGGTTTCTAAATCTAAACCGTTTGTGATTATATTTAATACTGATGATTTTAGCAAAATGTTTATGATAAGACGTCTAATATAAATCTTTTTTTAGCAGGGAGCTTATCTGGAGCGACGAAGTTCACGTCGATTGGTTTACAGTTTAGTCCAGACATACTGTTTTTTTTGCTGGATTTAATTGTAACTCTTTGGAGTGTGTTCTGTCCTGCTTATTAATATAAAATTGAGGACTTTTCCTTAAAAGATTGAGCTTTGGGTGGTGCACGGGTGGCCATACAAAGGATCGCACAGTACATGAGCTTGCTTACGGTTCCTTCGGCATTACGGTGAATTATGATAATCTTGTTTGGTTAGACCACGTTTACCTATTTGGCCACTTGATTTTTTTTATAATGAAATTGCAAAGGATGAATTACTGCGTCCCGGAATGTATGAGATGAAATGTGTGATACTCCAATATCACAGTACAAACCATTGGATAAAATTTTTAGCTAACTTTAATTTGATTCACCAAAGAGATTAATAGGCTTTTTCATAACCAGCTCTTTAACGGTGTAATGTTTTAAGACGTAATCTACAAGTAAATTATAGAAACCACTATATCAAATACAATTATATCGGCCAAAATCGAGTTCAAAAACAACAGCCTAAAAGTAAAAGCCACAACATAAAAGAATCAACCCTACTTCATATCTAGGCGTTAATACTGTAAGGGAGAGCTAGTATTTGTTTGTCTGTTTCACACGCAACAATTAAAAGCTAGCACGTACGTGCATGGATTATGCGTGCATGCTTTTGAACGGAAGATAAAACTCCATCGATGGAGTTATTCTCGTGACCTATCTACATCACAAAAACGATCGAGGATATGCATTGCATGCAGTCCAAGAGAGGTGCAACCCCAAAAAGAAACAAGGACAACACATTTCCTGCATGTGTCTGAGAGAGAGAGAGAGAGAGAGAGCTGTGAATGCATGAGTCGAAAAAGATTTCTCTTTTCTTTTTGAGAGGATTAATTGCAGGAGGCAATTAGCTAGGTGCCCTTTGTTGGCAAGAGCTGGTGGACCATGCACGGCGCCAGGCCCGGGCAAAATGGCCCGGTTTGATGTTTAATTAGGTCAGGCCCGGCCCATGGAAATGCTCTGGTCGCGAAGCGCAGCCGCCGCCGCCGATGGATGGATGATTCGCTGCAGAGAGGAGAGGAGAGGAGAGGAGAGGAGAGGAGAGAAGAGAATGGGAGGCGAAGGTCGAGCGCGAGGACAAGCCATCATCCATGGGATTCGCCGGAGGGGGGAGGGGAGTGCTCCGAGTCGGAGACGCACGCGGAGCGGATCGGCACAAGGTGAGCTGGGAGTGGGAATCCGGGTGGGCATCGATTTCATTCTTATCTCTCACCAAAACAATACTACATTACTGCAATGCATCGGTCCTTCGCTCCTTGTGCATCTGAATCATCAAGTTGTAGCACTGGTTTCTTCCCCTGCTGGTGCTTCAATTTTAACATTGTATTCAAGGATCACAATTGTGTTTCAGGTGAGAACGTAGCTAGCTGGGAGCTACAACAAGAACAAACTCACCCCATTTCTGCTTGCAACAATAGCTCGTTAACTGTCACATACTATTTGGCAAGCCACACTATCACTGGTAGAGTGGTAGTATATCACAATCATATTCCGAATAAAATCCACCACGACAAGCTCTGTCGCAATACTTTGTTTTGTCTTGCTTGTTCTGTAGCATTTTTTACTTGAAGGTATGCAGCTACCAAATTCAATCAAACACTAAGTGCTTGAGTCACCTGCTGCATATTTGGCCTCTCTTGGGGAGAAGCCTGTAGGCACTGAAATGCTACCGAAATAAACCGCATCCTATCTTCTGCCTCATCGATTTTGGGTGCCAGAAGACGGTGGTCGAGATGCTCTTCAAGGATCGTGTCTCGCTTTTGGAGGAAAGTAGGGCTGTTTAGAAAATCCCCTGGATGCTTTCCCATCAGCACCTCTAACACCACTACGCCGAAGCTGTAGACATCGCATTTCTCGGTGACCAAGGATGTGTAGGAAAGTTCTACATCAAACAAGGCAGCATAATTAGACAGAAAATTTAATAAGGAATATAGCTAACTGTTTTTAGTGTGGCAGGACGGCTTGTGTCCAGACCTGGTGCAATGTAGCCTTATGTCCCTGCCAGTGCACTCCAATTTCATGAATCAGGCTTTAGAATCTCTACTGCGCCAAAGTCTGAGACGAAAGCCTTGTATTCGAAATCTAACAAAATGTTGCTACTTGTTATGTCTCGATGGATTATAGGTGGATGGCAATCATAAATTCATAATGCAGCTAGTATATAGGTCCAATTCTTTTTAGCTTGTGGCTTATGACTTATGCCTTCTCTTGGACAAATAAACAGGACTGCTTCTTCGTCGTCCTTTTGAAACGGCTATCAACATTCGGTTAATTCGCACAAACGCTCGCACTAGGGCTAAAAACCATAAATTGCGGCCATAAATCATAAGTTGCAGCCGAAAAGAACCCATCCGTAGCTTGTGTGACATGCTTTATTAGAGTTGCCCTTTTTTGCCAATCAAATTGAACCGCTTGCTCCATGTTACTTAGGACGGAAGCTAGGCTCCCCTTCTCTATATATTGGTAGAAAGTTGTATTGGCGATGGGAACAAAATCCATATAGCTTCACGATGCCGCGCTGGCGGATCTTTGTTAGCACTTCAATCTCATGATAAAAACTTTGTTCATCATGTATCCATTTTGAAGGACCATGTGAGAGGGTCTTGTATTATGTTATGATAAACCATTGCAATTTGGAAAGGTGAAAGTTGAATTGCATTTTGTTGGAGTTTTTCTGGAACTGTCTTCAGCCAAGCCGGTTTGACTGGTTTTGAAATCCGGTCTGACTGGAGTGTGATAGCGGTCTAACCGGGTGTGAATTCCGATTAGACCGGCTAGGCTGTGCAGTTCTTTGGCCAGTTTTTGGTTTTTGTGGTTTTAAGTCATGGAATGGGATTTGGTAACCAAGGTCAGTTGATATATGTTGTATGAGTCATGTTACTACTAATGTGGGTAAAGTTGTGAAGAGCTTGCGTCTGGAAACGATTATTTGTCTTTGGATGTGTAGGGTCGCTTGGAGCTACCATGGTCAATGGCGGGGATCAGAACTATGTTCATAGAGGAGCCGAGATCCAGAATGATCAAGGAGTCCATGCGAGATGGTTGAATTCAAGTATGGCATGAGAAATGTAGGAAATGTTGAAGGGAAGTTTGAATGGCAGATTGCATCATGTGACTTGGTCGGTCCAGGCGAGGTGTGGTTCGATGGAACTGGAATGAGAGAGACTTGCTGACGCGTAGTAAGCCAATAGTGCATCTATACGTGGCAAGTATGGTGATTGTTTGCAATGAAAGGAGATGACCGAGTCAAGAAAGGGTATCATGGTAGTTTCGCCGAAATACTAGAAACTATCTTGAAGAAAAACCACAACGTTTGGTGAGTGGTTTAGATCAAGGAGAAGCTAAAAAGATAAAGTTAGATCAAGGCTAAGGATTTAGCGGATTTAGGCTTATACGCTTTGAAAAGCGTGCATTAGTGTTTGAGTGTGAGTTAAAACCAGTGTGTAGGGGTTATCAGGTTTCCCCAAACGTTAGATGTGGCTAGCTAGTCCATCTATTTAACGGGTTGGGAGGAGACTTGTAACTAATCATCCAACCATTCTCTCCAAATATTTACAGGTGTTCGAGCTAGGTTTGAGAGAAGGGTGCTGTGGTATCCTCTCTGTCCTCCAAGGTGGAGTGATTATAAAACTTTCCTCCTCAAGTAGCAATACATCAATTTTTGTTCATCTCCATGAATATCTCTTGTGTTGATTGATTTGCACTTGACTTGGTTGATTTTCCCTCTTTTCTTCCCTCTTATTAATCTTGCTGTGTTAAGAGCGTATAAGAGATGGAGATAGTCTTTGGAAAGCAATTTCCACCCATCTAGACACTTTAATTGCAAGCTCACAAAGTTTTCCGATTTTGCTTGATTTTGGCCTCAACAAGTCATTTCGTGATCTGACATTTTTTTTGGCTTGATTTTTTTGATATTCTTGCTTGCTATGATATGTGGAAATACATCTAAAGCCATCTTGGCCATCCTCTAGCCACGAGTAAGTCATATTCACCATTTTCGTATTTTGCCCGTTTTGGTGCAATCTTACTTCAATATGAAAAAAGTCTGAACCCTGACATGAATTTCTGTGATCCATAGAAAGAATAGGCTTCTGAGATTTTGAGCAAGGTGTGTGCAAAGTCTCACGGTATTTGGATCATCAAATAAGAAGTTACGTGGTTTTTTGTATTCGCAATAGTGTTGTTTTTATAGTTCCTTCACCTGAAATTACTGTTCATAGCGGTCAGACCGCTAGAATAGAGATCAGACCGGCCCTGTATTGGAGGTCAGACCTCCATAGTTTGATTTCTTCCGGTTTTGATTTTCTTGGTCGATTTAATTTGGGATTTTGGCAAATGATCCTTATTCTCAGTAATTCTATAGTTATTTGAAAAGAAGATATAGAATACTTGAGATAAAATTTTGGATAGCACCATTCATCCTATCCTCTATTGCCTTTCAGTCCTACTGAGGTTGACTGCAACCACTTGCCCATCTGGGAGATTTGCCTCGTAGACATGACCATACCTTCCCTCTCCAATGCAATGTTTCTCATCAAAATTACCCGTTGCATTGATAATATCCTCAAAAGCTATTTTCCATTGAAGTTCCATATGGAGAAGATATCCGTTCTTTTTACAGTGTCACTTTCTTGAGAAGATTTCTTCCTCCAAATCAAAGTAGTAATGATACTGATACATACAATTACACAAGTAATAGCTGCCAAAATAGGGATACCAACTTTTAACATCAATGTTTGACCTTTGTGCTTATGACGTACAACAACAGAATTACAAGATGGAAGGCCAGCCAGCTCTCCACAAAGACCGTCGCTGTGATGAAACCATTCTGCTGAGGCATTGTGGATCCCTCTTGGAACCAAGCCTTGTAAATTGTTGTACGACACATCAAATAAGGACAAGCTTCGCAGACCTTCAGTCAAGTATGGAATGCTTCCACTGAATTGATTGTGGGAGAGGTTTATGGTTACCAACATATCTAGTTTCCCTATTTCTGGCGGTATGGCGCCACTTAGATTGTTATGGCTAACATCTAGTGTTGTCTGTAGGTGAATCAGGTTGCTTATGGAACCAGGAAGAGTGGAAGACTTCCAGTTAAGCTGTTGTTCAATTTCACTGACTGTAGCCTCGCACCTTGCCCAAGTTCTTCCGGTATTGTTCCATTTAGTCGATTGCTTGTCAGATCGAGGACCTCAAGAACATCCATTTGAACAATGTGTTGAGGAATGTTTCCAGATTTATTATTTTGGCTTAAATCCAGCAAGTACAGGTTGACAAGCTTGCCAATTTCAGAAGGTATCTCCCCTGTCAGCCTATTTGAATGGAGATCGAGCTTTCTTAGATTTGTTAGCTTTGTGAGCTCATGAGGTATATGACCAGTAATCATGTTTTTTGCTAAATGCAGTTCTATCAAGTTATGACACGAACACCAGTTTGGTGAAAGCTGACCGTGCAGTTTGTTTGAGGTTAATTCAACAAATTCCAGATGTGGGTACACCCCAAGTTCTTGTATTATATTTCATCCATCTGATTAAACATGATATCGAGGATGATTAAGGAACTTCAGTCCTGAAAACTCCTTGGAAAGGAACAGCTGAAGTGGTTGCTAGTTGCAGAAAACCACTGCAGCTTTTTACCTTGGCACAAGTCTGCCAAGTGTCCGGTGAAATTGTTGTAGCTCAACTGAATGTCCACTAAATTGTAAGATTTGAAAGTGTCTGAGGCAAAGGTCTAGAGAGTCTATTGCCGAACAGCCTCAAATCTGTCATGTTCTTGAAATTTCCAAAGCTTTGAGGGACTGAATCGGATAACTTGTTGAAGTAGAGGTAAAGATCCACTAAATTCTCTAGATTTCCTAGCTCAGCTGGGATTGTGCCGGAAAGATTATTGTTTTGAAGGCGAAGGGAGGTCATGTTTCCTATACTAGATGGCAACTGACCGTCCAAAGCATTGGAGGAGAGGCTAAGTTCCTGGAGATTGGCAAGACTCCCTAGCTCATAAGGAATGGACCCAAAGAAGTTGTTGCCATAAAGTTACAAATATGAGAGCCTCGTCAAATTTCTGAGGCTTGGAGGAATGCTCCCAGTGAGCTGATTGCCGAAAAGGTAGAGCTCACGAAGATCAGTGAGACGTCCTATTTGCTCAGGAAGGTGGCCACTCAAGTAGTCAAGTTGCTCCTGCTGGCTGCTAGTACTTGCAATTTGGTCAATTTGCAATAGCTGAAGGAACTATGCCCGTGAAGTGATTGTTTGAGATCATGAGGACGGTAAGATTTCCAAGGTTCGCGATCTCGTCAGGAATGCAACCAGCAAGCAAGTTATAGGACAGTTCTAAGAACCTAGCTTAGTAAGGCTTTCAATGCTGCTAGGAATAGAACCAGTCAGGTGGTTATCACCTAAATCCAGCTCTGCCAAATTCACGAGCTTTCCCAGCTCTGTGGGGATTGTACCAGAGAGCTGGTTTGTGAACAGCCTTACACCTCTGAGCATGGTAAGGTTGGTGAGGGGAGGAGGGATCATTCCAGTCGGGTTTTTTTTCTGTATAAGTGGAGTTTTTGCAAGGACTGAAGCCTACCAACGGTTGGAGGGATGGTACCTGTGAGGCCATTGAAGGAGAGGTCCAGCACAGTGAGGCTCCCTAGTTCACTGACCGTCGGAGGTATGCTTCCGTTGAGCTGGTTACCGGAGAAGTTCAGCGTGGAAAGCACCGGAAGCATACCGATGGTGGGCAGTATCTGTCCTGAGAGAAGGACGTTGTTGCTGATGTCAAGGATGATGAGGAAAGGCAGGGCCTGGAAGTTCAGTGCGGTCAGCCGTCCGGCAAGGCCATCGCCTTGGAATTTGCCCGTCCAGTTGCAGGGGTGGACGCCGGGACTCCAGGTGCTCAATGCTGACGCTGCTGCTTATCAGGGTGGATTTCCATCGGTGCAGCGCTGCCGCCTGACCGCGGAGCAAAGTGCCTCGCTGCACCGTCGCTGCCTCCGCCTCGCCAAGCATGGAAGGAAGAAGAAACAGGATTGCAACGAGATGGAACCATGGACGTGCTGGGGCTTTCGGAGCTTCAGAAGTAGCCATGGACTGCAGCAAGTGTAGTGGGTGGGTGGGCTCTGAACTGTGAACACCATGTATGTATGTGAAGATGCTCTAAACCATGCGCAACTCAGTGATATGGTGCTTTAAACAATCTTATCTACGATTTGCATGTCAAAACTGGAAACATTTCCTATTCACCAACCATGACGCATGCGTATAATTTTGTTCCAGAATGCAGTATAATCGGCACCACCGATGGGCAGATTGTTTACTCGAGGAGGTGATCGATGTGTGATGAGTAGTTCTTCAAAAGATTTCGGAGAAAGCTTGTTATTAGTCAACCACCTGGTAAGGTGTTTCAAAAGAGTACAAATGTAGTTACGTTACTACTAGCTAGGACAGATTGGACAATGATCAGAGAAGGTCCTTCAAAATAATTAAAAAGGGAATGACCTCCACAAGACCACAACTAAGAATACTTGTTAATGTACGTAGTCCGCGGAAAAGGTACGATACTATGGGAAATGATTGAGGAGAAAGTATAAAAAACAGTGAAGAGAACTGGTGTCGAGACCTGAATCTGCTGATTTGGACTCTCATATGTATTTTGCACTAGTCCAGGATCACACTAGTTCACACAGTATAAACTAGATAATATTGCATTATTAGATAATGACCCATACGATGGTGACAATAGAATTATGATATCCAAATTATCAAGGTGAAACTAATCAATTGGGTTAATAACTACCAATACAAAGGTTTTATAATAAAATATTTAATACAAAATAACACATAATAGATTTGAAAACTAGGTTCAACATGATCAAAGGACATGACTTGCCTTGGTTTTGCTTAGTTAATGACTCTTGATCTTCAAATTTTGTTTTAACTCATTCGAAAGTGTGATCTAACGAGAGAGAAAATGAAACGAAATACAAAATAAATTGAAATAAAATTCAAAAGAACTTCAAAAACACAAAACTAGAACCAAAAGATAGAGCTCAATTTTAGATGAATTTAAAAAAAAGAATCGGGTCGATCGGAGCTAGAACGGAGAAGAACAAGCTCTTGGAAAATCTAATCTAAAGAAAAAAAATCTGAAAATTGGAAAAACTATTGTGCTATGAACCTGGTGCGTGGAAAGGCCGATTTACGGTGGACTCGGTGTATATAATAGTGCACCTGTGACTGGGCGTTTTAACGTGGAAGTTAGGCTGATGTGGCTGATGAGTTGGCAACTAGGGCTGACGTGGATGTTGATGTGGTGCTAGCTAGGCATGGCGGTTCACAGGTTCATGGAATAGGGGTACGCTGACATGTGGGACCCACAAGTTAGTGGCTTGGTCTATGGCGTAACGATTTCACGAAGAAGATGAACCGTGGGTCGGCCGTGGTGCGGTGTGAGCTGGTGGGTGTGCGAACCGTGGCATGGCGCACGCGAACCAAGGTGGCACGGCGGGCTGAGGCGAGCGACGGTGACAATCAACGGCCGAAAAGGCAAGGGTGAAGCGGACGACGACGAGGCTGGACAGTGACTTACTGGCAGAAAGACGACGGTGAAACAACTGCCGCGGGAGAATGGTGACCGGAGCGGAGAAGGACAGCGGAGAAGGCAACGATCTCCAGCGAACTTGACGGCAGGCTCAACGGCGAAGGCAGTGAGAGCGAGCGACTGCGGGGTGTGGAAAACGGAGGCGCGGCTCTACTATTTATAGCGTGGACGATGAGGCCAACTCGGAGGTGGTGGAGAGTCCGAGACGGAGATGGCCGCACACGCGACGCGGATGCGGACGTCGAGGCGAACACAAAGGCGACGGCGATGGACGGAGTCCGAAATGAGAACGATGATGAACAGGGCTACCACCATCCGATTGTTGACACTTGTCATCGTGAGAGATCGGACGGCTAGCGGAGAGGGCGGCTTGGACGGTTGGATGCGGGCGGGCGAGCGGCAGATGGCCGACACGTGGTGGTGCGCGGGATGGGCCAGGCCGGTCGGTGGAGCAGGCTGGAGGAATGGGCTTCAACCCAATAGGGTTTTAGGATTTTCTAGGGCTTTGTATTTTTAGATATTCAAATAAATTTTTTTGAGCTTTAGAAGATAGCAAATAAATCCGAAAAATGTAAGAAAATTCCTTGAGACACAAGGAACCTAAATAAAATACTTATAGAAAATGTTAAAGTTTAATTTAGTCATATTAAATCCTTTTAATTCATATAAAATTCTATTTAAGCTTTAATTAATTTCTGAAAAATCTAACTGGTGAATTTTATTTTAAAAGCTTCAAAAGGCTCTGAAAATCAGGATGTTACACTAATAATGTTGAGCAACTAGACAAAACTAAAGTCAAGTCCTCCAAGAGAGTACAAAGGACAAGGATTTGATTAGGTACTGGATGAGAATGTCTTTTCATTAAAAATGCATATGGAATAGGTTTAATTAGGATATAAAACTTAATAATGAACAAAATTTAAGTCCTTGAGAAGATCCACGCATGATATGACTAATAGGCAATAGAGCATAACTAGGGCCTGTTCTTTTTTGCTGCGACTTTTGGCTGAAATTTTTGAATTTTGGCTGTTTACGGTATATATCACGGAGAGATCGATACTCACTTGCGATTTTGGCTGGTACAAATATTGGGCTTTTAACGTGTACTACGTTTAACTTGTAGACCCCATCTTGAGAAAATACTCCGTTTAAAAGTTAGGTATTGTAGCGGCTGCGAAAAGCCGGCCGACTTGTTGCCTGCCGAACAGGCCCATAGAATGCAGGCGTACATTGGAAGAGCCCGGGGGGAAAAAACCACTACGAAAGCAGGCACATTTTATGGGGCAAAAAAAAAAAATACAGGAGCACTTTGCTTTCTCCTATTCCTCTTCTGAAGAGTTGTCCAAATGGGCCTTTTTTTTTTGTTAATCAGGTACCGAAGAACCCTGCTAATCGACAAGAGCTTCAGTTTCCGCACACACAGGTATATGGTAATTGAGCACGACAATATGCAGTGTTTCATAAAATGCAAGTAATGCCTACTCATGTCAGGAACCTTTTTAGTCCCAGTCCTTCAGTTTTGTGCCAAGCATGTAGGTGTCAGGTCAGTGGCGGAACCAGGATTTAGTTACGCCCCGGGCTAAATTCTAACAATATAAAACTAATGCCAATTTGTATCCATACCACTAATAACAGTAGATTTGGAATTAAAGCATTAAGCCAACTAGCTCAGATAACACCATAATTAACTACAAGTATAATTGATTCAAGTGTATAAAATTCAGCTCCCCTAGATACCACACATTTTCCTGTTAACTCTTACTAAGCACTGATATCAAAATCCTTAGTATGGAAGATTTAATCTTTAACACCTTTCTAACCAAAATCAAGGATTCCCATGGTAACTAAAGGAAAAGATGGATAACCAAGAATTCACAAATTACAGCTCAAGCCTCCTAGTGAGCACATATAATTAATCGGATGCTAAGCTCATCGAGTTGTCATTTGATCAAAACAAGCTATATATTTTGAGCAGTGGACACATCCTTGTGCACTTGCATTCACACTTTAAGGTAAAAGCAAAGTCCAATATATGGAGCCGGTGCTGGTCTCCTGAGTATAATCTTGGTTAGAAAAATTCCTAAGATCAAGAACTCAAGATCAGAGCATACCAGCGAGGCAGTGACAGAGCTACTTTTAGCTTTGCTTTGATATTGCCTAGAACCAGAACCCCGTGAGATCATACCGAATCCTCCTCCTCCACCCACTACAAGTCAGAGTCTGAAACAAACAATCAAGCAAGCTAAATAAGCTATAGCAAGAAACAAGTAAATCTTAAGAAATAACTAGCGATCGGCTCCGAAATCGTTGCCTCGCACGGTGGCCGATGAGCTCAAGCCGCTCAACCTTGAGGACAGGGCAAAGAAGATGATGAGTCGATGACGACGCTGGGAGGGGGGACGGCGCAGCCGCGCAGAGGGCCGCCGGGCGGAGGCCGAGGAGGGTGGCGGCGCAGGCAGTGCGAGAAGGGGGCCACCAGTTGGGATTGGAGGGCGCGCGCCTCGCCGAGCGCGCCAGTCGCCATGCGGGGCGCCGCCGCCGGGAGTGGGCGGGAGGGGCGCGCGCGCGCGCAAAGACGCAGGGAAGGAGGAGCGCTGGAGCCTAGAGGAGGCGGCGCGGACGGAGGCGACGCCGACACCGATGGCGCTAGAGGCCGGAGCCGGTGTTGGAGCTCGGAGGAGCCTACGTTGGTGGAGTGGAGCGAGGCGGCGGCGGCACCGGTGTTGGAGTGGAGAGGAGGCGGGAGGCGGCGCTAGCGCCGTGGAGTGGAGGAGGCGAGCGCGCGAGTTAGGGTTAGGTGGCGCACGAGCGTGCCAATCGGGGCGAAGAGGGCCGTCTGGGCCACTAGCGTTCTAGCGCCCCGGGCTGGGCTGAGCTTCCTCCGACTGAATCATTAAAGTCTCACTTTTTTTAAGGCCTATATCAATATAATAGTACTACTAATTTTGCTGGGCCCCGGGCTATAGCCCACCTAGCCCGGGGCCCAGATCCGCCCCTGTGTCGGGTAGAGGCGCCCAGCCGCCCACCCTACTGGCTCGCCTTCACCCTTGTCAGCATGCAGCAAGAAGCAACTCGATCGTACAAAGTTTCCTTGCTGGGAGTTGCAGGTATGAATTCTCAGTTACTCGATATGCATTACAGAGGCGTACAGAATGTTGACCAGACAAATTCAGATACTGATCGATCGAAACATGTTATTAAGCCTCTCGGGGAAAAGCAGGAAGAATTTACACATGTATTGACGACTAGTACTATCTTGTTGGAGTTGGATGATGCCTGGCTCTTTCGACCTCTTTTTGACAATTTCGGTACTTCGGTGAGGAAGTTATGCTTTCTTTTCTTCTCCAAAACTGTAACAATATAAAGTCTGTTCAGAAAACTAGCACAACTGTAGGAGTTTGCGTATACCGAAAGTCTGTAAATCAATTTTGGCACCCAAATTTGGCGGCCAATATTGAATTGCAGAGTCTTTAAAGTATCGTAAGAGGTACAAAATGAAGCCAGGATGAGAAGACAATGTACAACTCGCTTTTGCCATCTTTGGTCCTAGAAGGATTCTGTGCCTTGCTAACCTGGGAAAAAGAATAACCCTATTTCAGGAGAATTTTTTGTATGGATAATCCATTTTTTATTTGAAATTACAGAAATATACCTGTAAAATTTTTTTTTACAAAAATAGGCTCCAGTCGCTCAATGGTTGGGCGACTGGAGCCTTTCGCCCAACCCAGCAGCGACAACTGGAAAATCGCCCAACCGTTGGGCGATTAATTGCAGTCGCCCCACCATTGGGCGACTTTCATCCAGTCGCCCTTCCATTGGGCAACTGTATGAAAGTCGCCCAATGGTTGGGCGACTGCACTCAGGCCCCCGAGAGAAAAAAGAGAGAAAAGAGTCTATCTTTGCCGAAATTTGGAAAGTGCATCAAATCTTCGCCAAAAATAGTGAAAATTGGTGAAGTTGTTCTTCATACATCCAACAGCCTCTAGAAAAAAATTTGAGCAATTTCGGCCACGGGATCAAAAGTTATAGCAGTTTCAGTCTGTTTCCGACACACCTTCAGTAAAACGGGTATAACTTTTGCATACGGTGTCCGTTTTCAACGTTCTTGTACTCGTTACAAAGCTAACGACGAGCCCGATCCAATAAAAATGACTGGCTTATGCCTGTCGCCCTCCAAGACCTAAAAAATCGGCCATCTTTGGATCTAAACCTGCGTCGCAAGTTTTTGATTTCTGTTTTTGTCCTTTTTCTTGGTCTTCCTTTCGGAATTTGGATTTTGCTTCAACTGAAAAGTTGTAGATCTCGTCGAAACCTTTCAAATGAGTATATATAAGCCATATAAAACTTTGCTATTTTATCTTTTCAGACTAGTTATTTATATTGCATCGGTATATAAAACGATCGGTACATACGGTTTTGTCGGCCCCTGAGTGCAGTCGCCCAACCATTGGGCGACTGCATGAAAGTCGCCCAATGGGAGGGCGACTGGATGCAGTCGCCCAATGGGAGAGCGACAGGAACTTTGTCGCCCCCTGGTTGGGCGATAGGCTCCAATCGCTCTCCTATTGGGCGACTTGAGCCTATTTTTGTAAAAAAAATTTCCACAGGTATATTTCTGTAATTTCGAATAAAAAATGGATTATTCGTACCAAAAATTCCATTTCAGGACTCATCGCTTTCAATGCTACCGCTAAACCCATCAAGTCATCAAACTAAAATGTTTTCAAGGTTTTTATATAGGGTGCCTATGATATTGAACAGCCTGACGACTGAATCGAACATCCAACGAAAGAGAATGGGGATCAGGTACTTCATCAGTCAACAACAATTCTTAGGAAAGGTTGTGAAGAATTACGGTCAATCGTACTACCAATCATCAGAAAATTAAGGTATACCCCACTTGGTTGCGGCCTTGATGATCTGTTCCTCCTCGTCTACGTCCAAGCTGCATGTTGCCGGCTTCACAGAACCCTTCTCCGCTGCCTAAATAATGCAAACTGTTGGACTTAACCACGTCACACCTATAGACGTTATAGTAGTCTTAGTCGTATTGTATTAGTACGATCGTTAAGTGAGTTAGTGTGTACGTTAAGAGCATTAGTGCATGCATTTTGTAACTTTATGAATATCATGAATAGGTCGGACGTAGGATAGTGTGTCATGAAGAGCTGAACGTGGCGGGTATGTCGGGTCAGTTATTTCTTTTTCGTAGTATAAAAGATCAACGGAGAAAACGCCGCAAACCAATTCAGAGGGGTGGCACAAAAACTATTTGTCTCTTGAGTTCACTGTTCTCCAGAGAGTCCAGATATTTGCGTGTGTTCCAGACATCCCCGTGTGCTTCATTGTCGTATACGAGTATCTTCATGGTCGTACACAAGTGCCTTCATGGTCGTATACGAGTACCTTTGTGGTCGTACACGAGTGACTTCGTGATCGTACACGAGTACCTTCGTGGTCATGAGAATACTGTTCACCAAGTATTGTAGCAGATTACTGTTCTATAAGTATTGTAGCAATGCAATCGCTCATGCGAGATCGTAGCAGAGCATCGCTCTACCAAGATCTTGCGGCAGCATCGCTCTCTCGAGCATCTTGAAGTAGAGTAATGTTCATCCGAGTAGTTCTTCCAAATACTCACGGTCGAAACTTTCGAGTACTCACGGTTGAGACTTTTACAAGTCTTTCCGACCATATTATGTGCTTTGACTTGCCACAACAAGTGGTATCAGAGTGAGCGTAGTGGTTGATCCTGCCACAATGTCGGAGCATGAATCAAGATCTCTATCACGGACACCACCACTACCGAGAGCCCGCGTCCACGAGGACGGCAACAGGAGTGACAATGGAGGCCGCGAGGTCATGGTGCAGCGTGTGGTGAAGGAGACAGGTGGCACGGTGGTCTACGGCGATTGGTCCCTCCTGATGAGGGTCAATTTGCAGGCACAAGGACTTTGGGAGGTGATTGAGCTTGGAGACTCTGTCGACTACCGTGACGATCGCTTGGCATTCTCGGCAATCTTGCGTGCCATGTCGATAAGATGTTGGTGACTCTTGCTATCAAGAACACGGCGAAATAGGCATGGGACACCATGAAGGTAATGCGCATTGGCGTTGAGCGCGTGCGCGAAGCCAAAGAGCAAATATTGCACTCGGAGTTCAAGTCCATGAAGTTCAAGGATGGAGAGATCATCGACGACTTTGCAATGCAGCTCACTGGGCTCATCAACAACCTTAATATGCTCTGTGACAAGATCGATGATGAAAGGGTGGTGTGGAAGTTTCTTTGTGTTGTTCCCTCACAGTACTCGCAGGTCGCAATTTCCATCGAAACGCTTGTCAACCTCAAGACAATCTCGATTGAAGAGCTAACGGACGACTCAGGGTCATGGAGGAATGCTCAAAACCAATCCAGACAACGTGCGATCTTTGCAAAATCGCTTGATCACTTCACGAAACTTGCAATGGTTTGCCACATCAATACCATAGACATTCTCACATGGTCATTAAATTATCATAACCTCCTTGCCAAGCGTATGGAAGGTGATCATAATTAAAAGATTTACTTGGTCTGTCATTCTGGATTTCTTGATAGTACATTATCATGAATCATGCTTTAACATTAAGGGGATGTTTGGTTGGCAGAACTAGGGCATACATGAATGGGATGGTTCTGCATTTAGTGCTATCCCTCATTTGGTTTACGACATGGAACGAGCTAGTTCCAGATCGAGCGATGCCATTCGGGCGAATATTTCCTCCGTATGCTGTATCACTCGGTTCGACCGATTCGGTGGAACCATGCCGTTTGGGACACTGTTGTCCACTCGTGAGGCTCTAATCACTACTGTAGCACCCAAAACAAAGAAGTAAGGGCAGTGGTGGTGCTCAGCCAGGGCAGGCTTGTCGGGCGGTGAGTGGTGGTCGAAGGGGAGATGGTGACCAACAAAACGGATCGTTAGTAGGACAAGGAAGTAGGGGCGACTGTGTCGTGGATAGACCGGCACCATGATGAGTAGGCGGCGGCGTGGAGCTACCTGAGCTGGGGCCGAACAGGGGTGATGGCGGCCGATTGGAAGGGGGAAGAAAGTGGGAAGAGCATGAGCTAGAGAGGAGCGTGGGGAAGGCTTACCAAGCAACCGTGGAGGTAGATGAGCACCGGAGAAGGCCGACGGTGAAAGCTAGGGGCGGCGCAAGTGAGGCCATAGTGGTGGTGTCCTCGGGTGGTTAGGCGCCTAGGCCAGTGGTTGGGGAAGCTTTGGGGTGCCGAGGAGAAGCTCTGGGAGGAGGGAATCGAGTCAAGATGGAGCAGCGGAGGAGATGGTGGCGTTAACTGGACTTGAGGAAGACGGCCAATGAGGCGAGCTTCGGACATGGGACTACAATTAAATGGGACGAGAGGAGGAGGACTTCGAGGAACATGCCATGACGTGAACGACTTCGAGAGAAATTCGTAGGTGTGGCCGAAACAGCGCGGAGGGGCTACGACCGACGCACGAGGCAAGCTCAAGCTGAGCTTGAAGGGAGGAATGGGGGAGAGGGGGTGCAAGGAGCAATGGGGGAACCAGTGGAGGCTATTTGTAGCTGGAAGGGTGCTGTGGCGGGGCTGTAGGCGGCAACCAGGGGGTAGTGCCCGGTGGCGACTGAGGTATTCTTACCATATAGGAGGGAAGGTTACCAAACCAATCCCAATCCGTCCAATTCCTCTGACCAAAAAATAGATTAGGATAATAATCCCATCCCATCCTCTCAACTAAATAAATTCTCGGACCATTCCATCCTCCTAACCAAATTCTGCTCAGACCATCCAATTCTAACACCACACGAGTGTCTATCTCCGTACTCTCTCGCAAAAAAGCTAGAATTCAAAAATTCCAACTATAAACCACAGCAAACGAACCCTATATCTTCTAACACCACTTTCTTTGTAGGAAAGCCAACCATACCTTTGTTGGATGACGAACCTAGATTCATTTTCACTATCATTTACCACCGAATATATTGCTCTCTCTCGCATAAAAAAAAAGAGGTTGTGAAAAAGTAATCCCCTGGGCATGTGGGCTCAAATGGGCTTGTGATCATTTGCTCTTGGGCCGAAAAAGCCCACCTTCACGGTCATTTCCGTCATTTCCCATGGAGATTTCTCTCTCCCGCCTTCCCGCATCAGTTTCCCGCACTAGCGCGCTTCCCAAAAACACGACCCTGCACCCGGTCCATGCACCGACCCCGCATCGCGACCGTACAAACCGCCTCGAGATTCGCGAAACCGCCCGTCCTGTACGCCGCCGCTCCCTCAAGTAGCAACCACTCCGGCTTCTCCTTCCTAGGGTTCCAACTCCAGAAACCTCCCCCAATTCGAAACCAAATCGCCTCCTCTCCTCTCCTCCCTCGCGCGACCCGGCCGCGGAAGCTTCTGGAAGGTTCGTGGCGGGGATCGATGGAGGCGCAGCTGACTCCGGCGGCGGTGCAGGCGATAGCGGAGCACCCCGACGGGACGGGGACGATCCAGCCGGTGCTGCAGGTGGTGGACGTGCGCCCCGTCGCCACCGCCAAGAACAACAACCCCTCCGCATCTCAAAGAAATAACAACCTCGCCGAGCGCTTCCGCATGATGCTCTCCGACGGCGCCTACACGCAGCAGTCCATGCTCGCCACCGCCTTGAACTTCCACGTCAGGGACGGCACCATCCGCCCCGGTTCCATTGTCCACCTCCAGGAGTTCATGTGCAACACCATCCAGGGACGCAGGTGACATTCGCCTCCCCACTCCCACCCACCCCCTAATTTGGTTGGCTTTTCGCGAGAAAGATTGGATCTTGATGTGCTTGCTCCTCCCTGCACGCCTCGCTTCGCTTAGTGACGGACTAATTGTTCGTTTCTGTGTCTGTGGGACTAGCGGTTCAGCAAAGGTAGAATCTTGTGGTAGTTTCGTGTGGTCTTGTTGATTTGCAGGTAGGGGTGTTTGCACGCGGTGGGATTCAGTGTTCTTTGGCTTGCACTTTTTTAATCCAGATTGAGGGTAGTGCAGGAAATGCTGGATTATGTAATTGATGCGTTCATGCGGGTATTTGTGTATAGGATGCCTAGTGTTCATGCGGTAAGATGAACTGTGTCAAGGTTCACTTAACAACAATGTTTGGCTTTCGCCCTCGATCTTGCCCCCGAGCTTCACTGGGAAATCTTTGATATTTTTCGACTAGTATTTGATTAGCAGAACATATGCTGTTATTTCTTCACTCAGGAGTTTTCATTAAGTTCCAGCTGAATATGTTGCCCTTACTGTGAATACTGTTGATAAACTGGGGGAGTTTGGTGTTGATTCAGTGTTATGTCAATGATTGTTTTGAGCTTTTCATGTTGCCAAGTATATACACATGCCTTCATGGAATCTCATTCTTTCTGTGAATTCTAAGAAAGTTTTGATTTTCCAATTTCATGTTGATTTGATGTGCCCTTGTATCGTTGCGAGTGTGTTCTGATCCAATGAGATGCATCTATCCTTGTTTTCCTTGATAGCAAGGTCCAATGACAAGAAAGCTACAGCCTTCCAATTCGTAAAAATTAATTTGCTGAGTACTACCTTGTGTTGTGTGCGATTTTATCAGTCCATACCATCATTGATGATGCTTCCATACCATCATTGATGATGCTTGCTGCAGTTAAGGTGTTGCATTGTGTGCCAATGCTTACAACCTACAATCTTTCATTTTGATTGCCATGTCA
This sequence comes from Dendrocalamus sinicus, assembly GCA_036346575.1. Lineage (NCBI taxonomy): Eukaryota > Viridiplantae > Streptophyta > Magnoliopsida > Poales > Poaceae > Dendrocalamus > Dendrocalamus sinicus. The sequence goes on from CM070655.1 coordinate 13,711,096, forward strand.
AACTAATAAAACAAGTCACATCATATGTTGTCACGAACTGAGTTGTAGGACTTCCGTAAATTAGTCTGGAACCTTGTTTGTTCTTGTGGCCGTAACTTAACATGCATAATTCTAGTATTCTACTGGAATTATCATACCAATAGCATGGATAGGCTGGACTATAGATTCTGAAGGGGTGTCAATATTGTATTTTCCTAAATCTTCTGGGAATTTTTATTGTTTGCCTAACTACTTCAGTTTTATGAGTTGAGTTAATTTTCTAGAAAAAATGTCTTCTGGTAGAAGTAGCCAGATTGGTTGTTGATGTTTTTTTCAGCCCAGGAATCCTTCAGCTGGCCCTTCGAAAAGATTGCTGATGTTTTTTTATGGTGTACTACGTACCGATTGAGTTGATCACTATCTCCTGTTGCTTTCAGGATCATTATCGTCGTCAAACTTGATATTCTGCAAAGTGAGTGTGCCATAATTGGGAGCCCCAAAATCTATGTGGCAAAAAGCCTTAGTAAGGAACAGGGCCCTAACTTGCTGGCCAATGCTGCTCAAACTAATAGTGGAACCTATCCCATTGCCAGCAGCCCAGGCATGCTGGGGTCCTCCATTGCTCCAAGGGCAGAGAATGTTGCTAACAATTTATCATATGGTGGACCCCATAATGGTGTTCAAGGCACAGTGAGCTCTTCTGTTGGTCGGACAGTAGAACCTGGTCCTAACAAGGTGTTGTCTGGTGGATCTTATGGTGCAATGTCAGCACAGAACACAATAGACGCCAACATGATGCAGCCAAAATCTCAGCAACCTTTACTGAACTCTCATCAAAACCAAAGGTTTGCAGTTCCTGCCACAGGTGGGGGCTTTGGCCCTCCGGGCAATACTTATGGGCGCCCTGCGCAGCCTTCGTATCAGCAGCCACCTCCAGTGTATATGAATAGAGGCCCTGTTGCTAAGAATGAAGCTCCTCCTCGTGTCATCCCGATTTCTGCATTGAACCCATACCAAGGTAGATGGACAATCAAGGCTAGGGTGACTGCAAAGACTGATCTCAGGCACTACAACAACGCCAAAGGTGCAGGAAAAGTCTTCTCCTTTGATCTCCTTGATTCACACGGTGGAGAAATTCGTGCAACATGCTTCAATGCAGTGCTTGATCAGTTTTATGACCTAATTGAGGTTGATAAGGTGTATTTGATATCTAGAGGATCAGTGAAACCTGCTCAGAAGAAGTTTAACCCTTTAAACAATGACTATGAACTAACTCTGGATAACTCAACGTCTATCGAAATTTGTTCTGGTGATGATAGCAGCATCCCTAGGCAGCAGTACAATTTCCAACAGATCAGCGAAATAGAGAACATGGAAAATGAGGCCATGGTAGATTTGGTTGGGGTTGTTACATCAGTTAGCCCTGCTGGCACAATAATGCGGAAGAATGGCATGGAAGCCCAGAAAAGAACCCTTCAACTTAAGGACATGTCTGGCCGGAGTGTGGAAATAACCTTGTGGGGAAACTTCTGTGATGTTGAAGGTCAGCAGCTGCAGTCGCATTGCGATTCTGGTTTGAATCCTATACTTGCCTTGAAAAATGGCCGCGTCGGTGACTTCAGAGGTAGATCTGTGAGCACAATCAGCTCAAGCCAGTTAAAAATAAACCCAGACTTTCCTGAGGCAGAAAGGCTGAGGCAGTGGTACATTACTGAAGGAAAGACTTCTGCCTGCCTTTCTTTATCTCGGGAAATGTCAAATATGGGCAGGGCTGATGTCCGGAAAACAATTGAACAGATCAAAGATGAAAACATGGGGCGATCAGATAAGCCAGACTGGATCACTATTAAGGCTGCAATTTCACATGTGCAGACTGATAGTTTTTGCTATCCAGCTTGCTCCTTGATATATAATGACAAGCAATGCAATAAAAAGGTCACAAATAATGGCGATGGGACATGGCATTGTGACAGATGCGATAAGAGCTCTCAAACTTGTGAGTATAGGTACTTGCTTACATGTCAAATCCAGGATCATACTGGTACTACCTATGCTACTGCGTTCCAGGAGGCCGGTGAGCAGATAGTTGGCCACACAGCGGGAAAACTTTTCTCAATAAAAAATGATGACCAAGATGATGCACAATTCGCAGAGATCATGCAGGGGTTCCGTTGGCATCTTTATCTACTCAAGTTGAGAATCAAGGAGGAAACCTTTAATGATGAGCAGCGTGTGAAATGCAGCATTGTTAAAGCCGAAAAACTGGATCCGTCAAAAGAGAGTTGTTGTCTTCTCGGAGCGATTGACAGCCTTTTGCTGGATGGTTTAGGCTCAGCCCCAGGTGTGAATGGCGCTGTTGGCCTTAACGCTGGTTTCACCAATTCAGAAGTTGGACAAAGTGTGCTTACCTCCAACTATGCGTATGCTATGAACATGGGTGGTGCAAATCAGTTTGGGCAGCAAGCAAGCATTTGCGACGGAATGTCTACTTCGCTATCAGCAACGCGGAATGTACAGACTTGCAGCGTTTGTGGGTCCGGTGGGCACAATGCGCAGAACTGCCCTGCAGGCTTGGATATGCAGCAACAACCAGCAGGCGGGGGCTTCATGGGTAGTAACTACGGCTCTTCAGCTGGCAACACCAGCTCAGGTTTGTGTTTCAAATGTAATCAGCCTGGGCACTGGGCTAGGGACTGTCCAGGGCAGGCTGCTGGGCCCCAGCAGCGGACATATGGGAATGGTGTTGCATCAGGAGGATACAGTAGGCAATCCTTTGTTGGGGGGAATGGGGGCTACTAAAGTATTTTGCCGACGAAGTAGCATCTTTAATTTTGTTTAGCTGTATGGCATGGCTCGCATTCTGTACAGTTGTGAAATCTGCCTGTTGTGTGTGGCTTCCAGTGTTCACGGGGTACCTGGGTCTGGACCTTGTATTAGTACTTAAAAGTCGTCAATCAGTGTCAAGTATATTTTTTTTGTTCTGAGATTTTGTAGTGCCAATGTCTCGTTATGCCTGTTTAGCCCGCCGTTTGTTATTAGGCTTGGAACTATAAGAAGGGGAGACTTTTGTCGTTTCTGTTTCTCTGAATCAAAAGAATCAGGTGTAGAGTGGCGTTTGATCTGCTTGTTTTATGCATCTATTTTCTGTTGTATTCTTCTGAGAGCACTTGTAGTATGATCTTATATTGCTAAGGGCTGTATGGCTCGGGGATGCAATTTTTCACTCAAATATAGTCTGGAGATATTTGCATTACTTGTCACTTGCCAATGGCTTTATGATTTCAGTGTGGAAGGGTTCATAAACCCTCATGCTGTGCAGTAGAGGTTTGTGCAGCAGACGCTGTCGAAAGATTACATCGATCTATTAGATGTAGTCAAGAATAGGAAAGATGATAGCCTCCTTTTGTTTATAGCTTTCTTTAAACAAATAAACAGTATGATTTCTTTGTTGCAGTTTTGAAATGGTTTATTATGGTAGTATTTTTAAAACGGTTTATTAGCATCCAGTTTATTTAAACGCTCGTGCTAAGCTGCAGTCATAAGCTATACCCGATGACAGTTCTCTAGTTTGTTCATTGCAGCCAAATTGCATTGTACTTTGTGGTTTGTTTGGCCAAAGTGACTCAGGCGAATTAAGCAAGCATTGTCGTGGTTGGCTTGGTCCCAAGAAAAGAAACGGAAGCATATCGCTCGCCCTAAAAGGAAGAAAAGCCGCTACATCGCTCGCCGTGGAGAGTTGCTACTGGGAAGCTCTCACTGGTCACCGCCCACCACTCCCTCCCTTCTCCCCAAGCCCCTCATCGTCATCGATCATCATCCCACATGGGCGGCGCCGCCGAGGCCACCTTACAAAACGTAAAACCCCGATTTTATAGGAGCTTTGGGCGTTCCTGTTGGTTAATTCATGGATTATTTATCGGTTTGTAGGCTCTGTGGATCCGCCCCGCGCGAATTGCCTCCAAGAACCTACCCAAGCTCTACACTGATCGACCAAGGACGCGGCTATGGCAATCAAATCCTTCCTACCTGCTCCCCCCTTGGTATCTAAAACTTCCCCCGCGCAAACTCGTCGGATCTTTGCATCTAGTCTTGATGTAAATCCACGCGAGAAGCTTGCGCTCGTGTCGGTGGCGTGCTCGGCGAGGCAGCCTTCGTCATCTGATAGCACTGGCAAGAACACGTTTGTTGCACTCGTTGAGGTGCTCAGGGCGCTTTGGCGGCAGACGCTGCGGCCACTGGGGAACCATGGGTTCGGCAAACGCAGCGTGTGGGAGGGCGGCGTTGGGCTGTTCATGGTGTCCGGCGCCGCGATTCTGGCGCTCATGCTGGCGTGGTTCCGTGGGTTCCAGCTGCGGTCGCGCTTCAGGAAGTACCAGGCCGTGTTCGAGCTCAGCCAGGCGTGCGGAATCTGCGTCGGCACGCCTGTGAGGATCCGTGGGGGGATGTTGTCCGTGTCGACTCTTCCGTGAGGAGTATCAATGTTGTCGTTGAGGTACGCGCGTTTATTTTCTTTGGTGGCAATCCCTTCATTATTTCTAGAGGCAAGTCAAATTCGGCATGTAAGCTTGCCGTTTAATGTGTGAGAATGGTAGGCACAAAAGATATAAACTGTAGATAATTCTTGTTAATAGCTATTTAGTCTGAATTCTGAAGCTATGAATATGATTAATAGTTCTTGATAAATTAGCACAGGACATGACGATACTTCCATTCAATTGAATCCAGAGTCTTGCATGTACATGCTGACCAGTCTGCTACACTAGTAACTCTCTCATTACAATCTTGTCAGGTTGACGATGATAAGATTATCATTCCTCGAAATTCTGTGGTTGAGGTGAATCAGTCTGGTCTACTAATGGAAACCCTCATTGATATTACACCAAAAGATCCACTTCCCACACCCTCAGTTGGCCCACTTGACGCAGATTGTGGCAAAGAAGGCCTAATTCTGTGACAGAGAGAAGATGAAAGGATAGGAAGGGGTAAGCTTGGAATACTTACCCGTGGTTGGAATACTTACCCGTCTGGGAAGCGACATGGAGGAAATAGGTGTTAATAAAGGCTACATATTGGCTGAAAAAGTTGCAAATATAATGGAAGAAGCACAACCTCTTCTTTCAAGGGTACATAGTCTTCCTTCTTTTTGCAGCATTTCATCTACATTTTTTTGTCAGCTTTAACTCTCACGAGATGTCATTCAGCCATTGGATTTTACTCAATTGGGTGTCCTGAATGAACACATTCAATGCCTGAATGTAGTACTGTTTTTCCCTGGCACCTTTCTAAATCTTGAAAGAGCAAACATTTTTTATATACTTAGTATGTATGATTGTGATCTGTGAACAGATTCTGCATTACCTGTTAATTGTCCTGAGCCCTAACACATGATAGGATGTTGTGAAGGAAGAAAGGGCATGGCCACCCGTTAAGATTCTAAAGCATTCCTATGTCTAATTTAATATTTGTAACACATTGCCTACAAAATGAGTTAGATCAGCCTTTTGAACTTCAACACCATTAAACTTTGTTCATTAGTGGTTTAGCTAATTCCCCCTTCGTTCCTGTCACATCTGGGAAAGAGAAAGACGGTGAACATTGCTCCAAGCATGATTTTTATCTTTATTTATATAGAAAACATAGAAGATTTCTGTTGAGCCCTACTTCTACAGTTAAGTATCATATTCACAGAGTTAAATGGTCATGATGGAACAGATTGAAGCATTATCTGAAGAAATTCAACCTTTGCTCTCTGAGGCCTGTGATTGTAATCTACTGAAGGATGTGGAAACTATAGTTAAGGGTCTTGCTGATTCATCCGGTGATTTAAGGTACTCTTGAAAATTGGCATATGTCATCTGCAGGACTTAAATTCATGTATCTATTGCTTCTTATTATTCTATAATGCATGAAGGGAACTCAATACTACTCATATCTATATTAAGACTTGAAGACATTGAAAAGTCGTCATGCTATTTAATACCTGCTTCTTACTCTGAAATTTAGAGTTGGGGCCTTGTCAGGCTCCTTAACGCAAGTCCATTTTAGTTGGAAAGAAACTAAATATTTGCATGATGCAACTGGTGGCCCTGATTGATGCTTATTCTTTGTGTATGGCTTATTATATATATTGTCGCATTCCAGCAGTCCATCTAGTTCAGGTGGCATTGTGATACAACAGTTTGCTAAATTTTCTGGTGTTACTTGCATACGGCTGAACTCTTCCATGCTTACTGCTGAGAACACTGATCTCATTAAGCAGTCCATTTTCACCCTTATATATACTCTGAAGAATATTGAGGTTTGATCTTTGATAATATTATACTCTTATATTTGTACAACGACGTCGTAAGATTTATTCTTTGTGTGCATACATTCAGAGTATCAGCTCAGACGTCTCTGGCTTCACTAGTGACGAGGCAACGAGGAAGAACATCAAGTTTCTCATCAAATCTCTTAGCAGACTAATGTGAATTTGTGATGGTCTTGTCTTGGAGACTAGAACAGATATTTGATGAGTTTGAGGTCAAATCTTGAGAAGAGAAGCTCATGGGAAATAGGATGATTCATCTTAGATTTTGGTGAAGCTTTATGCGTTCGTGCCATTTAGAAATCAGAATGGCACCCAAAAATCAGTCTTCATTGAATTATAACAGAATAGTCTAAGGTCTTGTTTACCTCGTAGGCTTTTTGGCTCAAATCCATTTTTAGTTGTTACAGAAACTGTTAGCTTGACAGCTTGACAACGTGAAATCAATCAATACATGATACCTCCCCTCTTTTGGGCGCGCTGGTGTGTTTGTGGCTTTGTGCATGCAGTATCTTGGTTGTGGTTGTCTCAGGCTCATTTTCTGCTTGGTGCATTATCCTGACCAAGCACATTTTCTGCATGAACCATTCATGTCTGTTCTCCTGAAGTTGCTATGACTTTTGAGGCTTAAGAGATATCGGCAACTTGCAGAGTGATCTTATACCAGGTTTAGTGTGAAAACATTGCAGTGATGTTGAGCAGGCCAAAAAACATTGGTGACCATCAATCATGACACAATATGAAGAATTCAAGTTTGCATATCACGGGGCACAAGATGAAATGGTGTTCAAAATTGGAAGAAGGAAATTTGACCTAGACAAGATAAAAAGAAATTTGATCTAGACAAGACAAAGAGCATGACATGAAGAATTCATCCGTTTCTGTATCCATCCAAATTTCAGATTCGTCGTTGGATACAGCCGCTAGAACAAGTGAAACAACATTTGCATTGAATCGCAAATTAGTCACTTGGCCGTCCGTATAATCTATTTCCCGATTCCCATCCATCCATGATCCATCCCTCTCCTCTCTTTCAATTCAGATCGCAGGCTGAATCGTAGCAAACTAAACTGCTGACAAACAAGAGCAAACAAAACTCCTCCTACAGTGGAGTGGACTGGCTGGCCTAAGGAATCAGTCGTCAAATGCGGCGGAGGCTCCGGGGTCGGCGAGGTCAGCGAAGCGGGCGGAGGAGGCGGAGGAGAGGAGGAGGAACTTGCGGACACAGGCGCGGACGCAGTCCTCCTCGCGCTTGCCGAGGGCCTTGCGGTAGAAGGAGGTGACGCAGTCGGAGAAGCACCTCTGCGACACCCAGTTGTACAGCCGCATCCTGTTCCTCCGACCAACACACACCACCGCGCAAGCATTAGTTAGGATTAGGAAGCAGCTGCAAGAAAGAAAGAAAGAGCGAGATGGAAGGAGGGGTCTCACGCGTCTCGGGTCTGGAGTCCGTCGGCGATGGCAGCCATGCGGGCCTGGTCTTCTTCCCCGCCGCCGCCGGCCATGGCGCCAGTGGTGTCCATGCTTTTCTCAGCTTTTCTTGGAGGAGAAGTGCAGAAGAACAAGTGCCTCCGCTAGGCCCTAGACCGCAACCCCGAGCGAGTCCCAACCCAAGAGAAGCGCTGTGCCATGTAGCCTAGGCAGCCCATCTACGGTATGCTGTGATGATATAAACGGGCCAGCCCATCTTGCAACAGGCAAAAGAAAGAAAAGGTCCACCTCCCAGCCCATATGTACTTTCTTCTTCTTCTTCTTCTTTTACGTGCCCGCCCCGTTCAATCTGTCTTCCGCTTTTGGTCCGAACAAATGCGATGACATCTTATTTTTGTTTTTTTTTTCTATTTTTGTTTGTATTATTTGTGTAGATATAACGTTATTTTCCCTATTTTTTCTTTAATTGAATGACTTAGAATAAACTAATAACCGATACAATATAATTTTAATAAAAAACCATCAACCGAAAGCTAAAAACTATTAAAAAAAGGGATTGGACAGGCCTGAGTATATTCCACCTGGCTCTACGAGAAGGTGGAGTACAGCGAGGAAGTGACCAACGAGTTTAACTACACACAATTGACACGATGGGAGCTGTCAACTGGGTTTAGTTATATCTTGTCTCTTTGGATTTGAGCGGAATCATTGATTCCAATTCCAAGTGGTAGCTAAACACCCCTGTGATTGGAATCTAATTCTAATTCCACAACTGCTTTTGCTATCTATAGAATATGAGATAAATAGTTATAGATTGAAGAGTTCCAATTTGAGAAAGCTCAAAAATTTAGACAATAAAAGACAAATTGATAATTAAGACAACAAAAGATAAATTCATGTAGGGTTAGGGTTCACTAACCTTCTCTGGCGATGGTGAGTGACGACAGCGGCAGGATCTTCGGCAGCGGTTGACCAGCATTACAAAGGGGTTCACCAGGACACTAGGATTTAGAGAGAGGGGCAGGCGGTGACCCGACAGTGGACGACGACAGCGACAGGATCTTCGGCAGCGGTTGACCAGCATTACAAAGGGGTTCACCAGGACACTGGGATTTAGAGAGAGGGGGCAGGTGGTGACCCGACAGTGGACGATGATGGTAGCAGGGCGGCAGGCGGCACAGCACTAGAGGCAATTGAATGTTAGGTTGGGCGAGACTAGGATAACGACGGGGGGAGGGGCGGCGTGGTGAGGTGGCAAAGGCACCGCTGGCCACGGGTGGTGGCTAGTGGGGATAGGACCATGGTGAAGGTGCACGGAGCTCACTAGAGAGGAAGGGGTTCACACAAAGAAGAGGAAAAAGAGGTGGAGGTCGCACGGTGGTGGTAGGCAGCATGGTGGATGGTTGTGGAGGTATGCGGAGCAACGTCGAAGAGGGAGAAGAAGCAGCGGCGGGGCAGAACGATGAAGATGAAGGGATCTGTCATTGGTACGAATCCGAATATTAAACTTAGAGGCACCTCTACTCAAATACGAAGACCACCAAGGATACGAAGAGACTCAAGAAGAAGCACACAACCAAGTGTATTCAATATAAGTGTTCTAGGGTTATAAAATGGCTCCTAGACCACATCGAGGATGTCCCATTGCTGAGGTTCAAACCACGCCTAGGCTCCCCCTCCATCGGATTTTCGTGGGTCTGGTCATCCTAGGCTATGTGACCCTTCGGGTTTGCCTCCCCGGGGCATTCTTGTTGTAGGCACCCCAGCACCCCTGGGGCTCTCCATGGATATCCTGGCCTCCTCGGGGAGTTCTCTTATCTACGCTCCGGACCCCCCAGGCTGGGTTACTACCCATGGAGAGGATGTGGGACATTAGATGGTCCTTCATGCTGGACTCGCCGTTTCTATCGGCACTTGTTGACCAGTGAGGCCAAAGACCCAAACATTTCACTTCCGGTAAGGGGAGATGACCATTACCCTACAAGATGTTGTGTACCTCACCGGTCTGCTAATACGGGGTTGTCCCGTGGTTCCATCAACTAGATCACCCAATTGGAAGGAACATATGATGTATCGGTTTGGTCATCCCATTCCAAATATGTCCTCTGGAGTGCCACATAGGTGGTTGCGACTATACAAGCAATGCCGAGTAGATGCGCCTGCACATGTTGTGAGGTCCTACCTAGTGGTTTACTTACTCTTCATATTTGGGTGGATCATGTTTCTTACGACTCAGGGAGACTCGATGTACCCTAACTACATCCACATCGCTGAGTCCCTAGTTGACGTAGAGCCTCAGGAGGTCCCAATGTATAGCTCATACTCAACTGTCCTATGCGCGACCTATAGGGTTTTGTGCGACGGCTCGTAGCATGTCACTAGTGTGCCAAATCTCGTCGGCTGCTACATCTTGTTGCAGTTGTGGTTGTGGGAGCACTTCCCTGTTAGTTGGCTATCCTTTTAGGTGCAAGTGCACCCGTACCAGTTGAAGACATGCTTCTACGATGATGGGGACGGTGACCTAGTGGACGGACCCACTATGGGTACTCGCTAGACCACCAATGAGCTAGGATGGTCCAGGGAGAGGCCACAATGTGTTTGAGACCTTGGATGAGGGTAGCGTCACATGGACAGTGTGGACTGCACAGTTCATCTCGAGGTAGTTCCTTTTGGACTGTCAGAGCAGTGTGAGTAGGACAGGGAGTACTGGCTCACGACCTGCCACATCGCCTTCACCTATTTGGTGGAGTTTCACCAACAAGTGCCATCAGCACCATGTCGACCACTACCTGGCCATGTGCACTTGTAAGTAAATTTATTTGTTACCTTTTTGCATACCATTCGTGTCCACTTTATGTAGGGACCCAGATTTTACCATCCGGATTCCTCTGTGATTTTCTGCACTATTCCCTGGATCGGTAGATAGTGCTCACAGTTACAGTAATGAATATCAAAATACATATCATGCAGAAGCGTAAATATAATAGTAGACTTACTCATGGGCCGATTAGGCCGAAATCATTAAATTGCAGCAGCGGAAGAACGAAGCACACATGTGGGACCTTCAGGACATGCCCACAGCGACCAACCGGAGGTTCGCGACCTAGCCCTTGACATCTTCATCTTCTCGTCCAGCGTGTCCAATCTTGTTGCTGAGGCGAGGTGATTTGATTCCTGATTCTGAATTTTTGTCGCAAAAGCGAGAGTGAGCACTCCAACCCCGTGCTCCGCGAGCCAATACACAGAATGCAAATAAATAGTATGCATGGCTTAACAAAGGAGAGGCTCAGGTTATTTTGTTTGTCAAAAATCGCTTTTGGTAACATTATCATGATTTAATTTTAGTATAATTGTTGCTACCTAAACTTCACACGGCGATTGCCATAATTGACTTAATCCACCAAGATACACTTTCTTTATTGATTGCTCTCTAAGACTCCAAACAATGAGTAACATTAATTATACGATCCACCAATCAATTGTCGCCTAAATCTCCGACACTAGTGACATCATTTATCTAATATTATATAATTAATCCACCGAACACATACTTTCTATATTGAGTGCTGTCTAAAATTCCAAACAGCGAGTATCATTAATCATTTTGAATCCACCAATATCTTCTGTGTTCTAAATTCCTAATAATCCAATCTTGAAATTTCTATTCATCCTCCCATGATTAATTAACACCATTGATTTTAAATCCACCGAAATCATTCATATTCAATCCTTTTTGTTATTGATCCAATACCTTAAATTCATTCTTCTAATAATCAGTCTCATTTTCCATTATCTATCACTAACTAATTCACTAGTATACCTCCACCAAATACATTAATGATCAAATCTACGATTCACTGGTATACATCCACCGAGAATACACTTATCAAGATTATAATCCACTACTTATTATGATTCCTCCAATATTCTCAGAAATTCAATTCATCCATCTAGTGTATAATCCAATCCTATTAATTCCATTATCGCCAATATCTCCCTGCATTGTAAATTATAAGTGTCATAATCCAAAGAAATACCTTTGCACTCCTAATTCTCCAAAAATCAATTAAATCCTCTATCTAGACTGTATATTCAATTACGCTCCACCAATTTATTTCTCCTAGACTCCACACTATCATTATCCCTCTTATGATCAATCATGAATCCACCAACTTCTTTATGTGGTTACCATAAACAACCATCTTCCATTCTTACGATTCTATTTATTCTTCCTGACATTTTATTTGTGAGAAATGTTACCATTATTTAAAAATTATAATACATAAAAATTTCCTGAGACCTAGCAGTTTTGAACAAAAGCATAATGTTCAAGAAAATGCAATAATAATAGCGATCCAGATTCCATCCACCGTTACATGGCATTCGCACCATATATCATCTTTCAGCGTTATAGCCGCTTAACTTACCACTGGGACGACACCCAGGACAATTCAAATCAGGGCTTTCCACTGCCCTTCCACTTTTCCATTTTCCACCCACAAAGTTTTTGAAATAGAACTATATCTGGTTAAGTTCCCATGTCCGCCCTTGACCGTGGGCACGGCTATTCGAATAGTTTTGACTCTGCAGAGTTTGCACACTTTACCCACAAGAGACAGTCCACTCGTTGCCCCACATGATTCCTTAGCCATGCGGTTGAGCAAACCATCACAAGAACTGCTCAAAATACCTCGCCTTCCATCATCTCACCCCGGGTTGCTCCCATTTGCGGTGGGACCCATTCGTTGTGCGGATGTTCCTCCCTATACGCCTAGCACTGGCTACCCACATCGCTAACGCGTCGCAAGAGAACTTCTCCCACAAGCTCGCCACCCAGCCGCCACTTGCGGAGTCCCATTCAAGCTCGCCACCTAGGCCGCCACTTGCACTACTGCCGTGATGATGACTTCCAGGGTTCGGTAAATTTACTAAGCCAAGTTGTACTTTACAGACTTGTGGTTGTACTTGTTTTACACAGGAGGTCATGACAAGATTCAGTCCTTAGGGGTATCTGGGCGGATTTATCACTAACCACTTTGTGCTTCCACTGCACCACTTACACACACACACTCGAACCCTCCGCCCAGATATTTAAGCAAGTTGGGGTTTTTGGGAACATAAAATAATCATGTCCAAATATAAACCAGTCATTCCCACCATGACTGCCCAACCAAATTTTCTCATGATTAAAGTGATGCTTGGGCGTTCTCGCGCCCATGAATACCTAAGCAATACTAAGCATGGCATATAAATTACGGACTTATTTTCGAAAGGTTACTATTGTAATTTTGCTAGGGCGACAAAGTTTACATATTCAAATATTCCAAGGGAGGTGTAATATTATGCATGGTAAACAATGGGCACATAACTAGAATATTAAATTAAACATGTATTTGCATATAAACTAATAGCATGCAATTTGATAATTTAAACCAAAGTAATTTGCGGAAAACGTAGGTTCAACATGATCAAAGTATTGACTCGCCTGGCGCGGTTTACCGCGGTTTGAGCTCACACAAGGTTGTCTCATGCGATGATCTTTAGTTCCTGGTCTACATCGATCTCGTCCTCGCTTGCTCCATAGAATCTTAAGGACTCCAGTTTCTAACTACGTGACAACGACTGAATCCAAATAAAAGCAAATAACTCAAAAGATCCAAATAAATCCGAATAAACTCAATTTAGTTTTATTATGAGTGAATGGGTGATTTGGGGTTATTCGAGATAAGGTCAATGGTAGCATACGATGAATTAATCTTTTTATTAACAATTTCTTTTATTATTTTGGTATTTATCAAGGAAGTTCGCTGAGTTGGGTTAGGCCTATGAGTGGAGCATTCTTTTGTCGAGTGCTAATATTCATGGCATATACGTTTATATTATAAGTAAAGATAGTCTTTATTGCCTGTGGATATTTAACCAGAGTCACTATATTTTAATTTTAATTAATGGCAATCTTTATTTGGTCATTTATCCTAAGTTGTTTTTATTTATCAATGTCTTTAATTAGTATTTAGTCTTTTAGTTAATTATTCAAATAGTATTATTTATTCACCTATAATAACTATTCCACTATTAAGTCTCAAATAATCTTACCTTGCACATTGCTCTATTCCATTTCTATAATTAAGTTCTTATCTTGTATCTTAAATTTATGTTTATATCTCACATAATTATTCTCCAAGGTTTATTTACTTGTATACTAGGAAATCTTTAACTTAGATCCTAATCATTGAAGTATTAGTAAGCTAATACTAAGCTACTCCCCTTAATCACTTAGTTGCTCTTATACATATAAATTTTACATTTGGATGTATATATAAATTTTTATTTGAACCTAAATAAATTATGCTAGCTTTCTTGATTTATTTTCTACTGGATTCCTAATTGAAATGGCTAAAGAAACAAAAGCAAAAATATGGTCGCAGGGGAACTCGAACCCGCGACCTAGTGTGCTGTGTGCATTACTTACTCGGCTAGCCAACTGGGCTCTGAATCTTTCGCGATTGGAAGGGGGAAGAAAAACTGATAACGCAGCTGGCTGTGAACTTCACAGAGGAGCCATGCCGGCGCTCAGGATTGTCGTCGGCGGCGGCGGACAGTGGTCGGGAAGGGCCGGGTGGATGCCAAAACGCGTTCCCGGTGTCGCGCTGGTGCCGATAGTGGGGACCGGGTCGAGGAGCACGGTGGTGGCGCGCGCGGTGGCGGCGGTTCGGAAGGAGCTCTCGGTGCCGGCGGTACGGCCCTCGGAGGCGCCGGAGAGGTCGGGGATGAGTTCACGGGGTCCTGAGGGTGGTGTGGGCGGAGGCAATTGAGTTTGTTTGGCGGCAATCGACGGGGAGATGGGTTGCCGGAGTTAGGGAAGAAGATGAGGCCGACGGTGCTCTAAGGGCTTCCGCTCGATTACTCTGCGGAGCAGTGTTGGGGTGTGGAAACTCGAAGGTGCACTCGGGGTCCTTATAACGGCGCGAATGGTGCTGGCATCGGAACTCGCCGGCGGTCATGTCCTTGCGCGCGGGCAGCGCTAGGGTAGGGGACGGCAGAGGATGAGAGCTCCGCAATGATTCGCGATGATGGCACCGCACCACGCGTGCTAGGGGCTGGCTCGAGCCTTGCGCGCGAGGAGACGGGTTGGCGATGGGGCGAAAAAGAGGAGCGGGCGAGAGATAAGGGCGCGATGGTAGTGCCCTCGCGCGCGCAGACCGATGGGCGGAGGCGCGGCGTCCGTTGGTCCGAGGCGAGGTCCTCCGGTCCGTCGCGCGAGGAGGCGGGCGGGCTCACGATGCGCGCGAGTGTTCGGCCCGGGAGAGGAGGAGGTGAAACGGGAAAGAAGAAGCACAGTGAAATGGGGGTCCATTCGGCGGGGAGGAGCGAGGTGGGCGTGCGCGCGCGCCATGGGAAGGAAGGTGGGGCCTCGGGGCAGGTGATTCGGCTGGTCTGGCTCCCACCTAAAGCTTATTATTTTTATTTATATTATTATCACATGGGTGTGATCATGTACACCCACTTATGGGTTTATGTACAGGTATTTTGTATTCTGCATTTACCGATTTAATTTCCTTATGTGCCTTTCTCATGTAACCCAAAATTATGTGTGTATATATGCATATAATCATATGTTAACCCTTTCATTTTACTTGCCACTTTGCCTCTCATACCCCTACCCTTGTAGATGACATTTTATGGTTAATTACCATTCCCTCCTTATATTTTTTGGATCATCTTTTCAGATTCTTAATTTAGATTTTCAAATCTCTACTAATCAAACATATCTTGTTTCTTTTGGATCCTTTTAACTCTTAAATCCTTTTGCCAAATTTTAGGAAAACATTATAACTCCAAATGCAAATGGAAATACATTGCAAACTAATCAAAAACTTCACATTTCCCTAATGTCATTTTTCAGGATGTTACACTTTATTTCCGCAATGAAGTAACAGTTGCATTCCCCTATTTTTTTGCAGGCAATCGAGGAAGGGACGAAAGAGCGACGAGTGGAGGCTGACATAGGCCCAGTGGACGAATGCCTGGAGTAGTCAGTGAGGACGGAGGTCGAGCAAAAGCGACGGCCGTACAACCTAGGCACATACCGCTTGTACTTAGAGTGGTACGTGCCACGAACCCGTTGCAAACTTACACATCTCCTTGTGTAGCCCCCTCACAGGCCATGCATGCTGAGAAGCTGGCACTCGACTCGGACTGACACCATGCAGCACGACAGGATGAAACGGTATAAGACTTAAAGTTCATATTTGTATCCTACTGTTCCAACATACACACCTAACATGTTTCATCTGTTGTTGTGGGTCGACTGGCTACGCTGCATCGTGTCCAAAAGTGCAGTTGCACTGCACCGCAGATGGTCGAGCATGATCAAGCAACTCCTCGTGCCCTTCCACAACATATACGCAAACACGAAAAGCACATTGGGGCCATCAACTAAAGCCGTGTTAGCGACGCGTTTCTCCCAGGGGCGACGAGCCCCTACATCGTCCATTAGTAGCTCTGTCCACACATCCTAGCTCATTGGCTCACCCCTCTAGCCACGGCCGTTCCCAGTCCATATATCACACTACTTAGGTTTGACGATTTTATAATCTGCTGCAATAAGCAAGATACCTTATTTTCATTGCTTTTCATACATGCCGTCTCCATGCAGGAAGTTTGCGATGACACTACCCTACTCCCGTCTTTGTCATGGAGGCAACCCGAACCTAGACCATCCTCGCTGAGGGGACGGGGAAGACGGAGCACTCTACTTTCATTCTCGTCACGGAGATAGCCCGACACCCAGGACACTGTAGACATCAACATCGACTTCCCTATTGTAATATCCTGATTTTTCAAAGTCTGGTTTTCAACATTTAATTGAAAATATTGCACTAAATTAAAATTTAAATCATTAATTTGAATTGTTTAAAAGGTTGCATTAAAATTTAATTGTTTTGGTTTCTTTTTTTTTTGCATGCATGTAAAAATCTTATCGTCAGACATTCATGCATTCACCGCCCATTTCTTCAGTTCGACCCGACAGCAAACGAAACGCCTGCGGTCACTCTTTTCATGCCTTCTCTAATCAAGCCTATAAAACCTTGTTTTCCCTTTCACTCCAATCCTTGTCTCCTCAGCCAATCACTTTGTTTTTGCCATGTTTTTTTTTATTATGTTGTATGTTAAAGTATTAGACAAAAGCTTTATGTTAATGATGTATTTACGATATACTTTTATTACATTATTATATAACGTTACTTCTAGATTATTAGTCTTTTAAAGTTTAGCTAAGATGTGACAAAATCCTGATCACCGCTGTATGTATCGAGGGAGTTTCAAAAGGGGCAAGAAAAAGAAAAGGTAGACTATGAGCTGTCCTGTAATTAGCCTCGCGTAGTAAGCATTCCGTGTTGCGCAAAGCACACGCAACCGATACTGAATGACACTGACAGCTAGGGCTCATTCAGTCGGGACGGTCATTCTGCACCGTCCATCCGGCAACGGCCCGCACGCGAAGAAGGGACGTTTTGTTTGCTTCTGCTTTGCCGGCGAGTCCAGCAGAGACACCGACGCAAGGGTGGGATGGCCGCGCGGCCGGATTTCGTGCCTTCACAGCCATCACTTCCTCTTGACTTGTCTCTTTCTATTTTATCTTGCACTGCAGCTTCCTCCTCCATCCCACACTAGCTGTCTCACTTCCCAAGGAGGAAGAAGAAGAAGATGCCTCGCGGTGGCTTCTCCGGGTCTCTGAGCTCGCCCAAGATCGACGTCTTCATCGACATGGGCAACCCCTTCCTCAACCGCACCGTCGACGGCTTCCTCAAGATCGGCGCCGTACGTACGCCCATTACCTCCTCCCTTCCTGCTGCTGCTTCTTAATTTCTCGGTTTGTATATTATATATGCAAATTAATTAACCAAATGCGATGCGATGGATGATGCTTGGTTATATATAGGTTGGTGCTTGCAAGGTGGCCGCCGAGGAGGCATTCGACTGCCTCCACAGAGGTAGACAACGCACTCGGCACCCCTCTACACGTATCTCTGCTTCTTTCTTGCCGGATTGCTAGCTCTTGTCGAACTCACTAATTAATTCTAGGCTGCTAGCTGCATTTGATTCTTTTTTATTGGCTGGCCTGGCTGTGTATGAGACGTACGAGGGGAAATGCGTCCATGATGTTTACCTCGATCACTTATGCAATCTCTGTTCCATTAAGGGTATGTGTTCAATTCAAAGTTGTTCTTTTGGGGACACAACTCAGGGAAGAAACATAGGCATGCACCCCAAAATACTGGTCTAGCTTGCGCCGATTCAAAAAATTACTCTGTTTGTGACTGCACAAATGCTGTCATGGGAAACAGGAAAAGGGATTCTAATCTCTCCAAGAAATTAATAAGGATGCGTGAAATTCAATAAACAGTGCAGGTAATTAATATAACCAATTAGTGATGGGATATGCGTGGATTGCGCACACTTTGTAGCCTGCCTAGTGGACACTCTTCATTCACTGACTCTGAGATCGATGGCAGGTCCATTCCAATTTTTGTTAATGATATAGACAAATTAGCTTGGGTTCACAACATAGATTTCTGTTAAAAATTGGACATCGATTTCAGTTAAAAATTGGGCCAAGGCTGCTGAGTGTTGGTAGTGCGCCCTTCTATTTCTGCGCACACAATGTAACATAATTTCTTTCTTTTATTTGCTTCACAGGGGATGTTTCAAAGCACAAGCTTGAGCATACAGTAAGTATTTCCACAATGTTTGTTTCACTTGATTGTTAAACCTTTATAGCTTGATGGCATTGTTCAATTATAGAACATTTTACAGCTTCATGCCCTTGTTCAATTAGATAACATTTTATAGCCTCACGTGCTTGTTAAATCAGATAACATTTTATAGCTTGACGCCATAGTTCAATCAGATAACATTTTATAGCTTGATGCCATTGTTCAATCAGATACATTTTATAACTTGACGCCATTGTTCAATTAGTGAACATTTTCTAGTACAATTTGCCCTGAGCTTTGCCACTATCTGAGCGTGAATCCAGTCAATATTCCACAAGTAGTGCACTGAAAGGCAGACGATTCATTCTACTGCACTGGACGTGTAGACTTTAGAGTAAATTAGTAGGGACGCCCTTAAACTGACCCCGTTGGATTATGCTAAAGTGGAGAAAAGACACTTGTTCAGTCTCAATCCGGTATGTTGCCATGTCAGTAATTTGATATGTAACTCCCAAGGTGCAGTAGACGTTGAACTAAAAGTCTAAAACCCTACACCTCTATTGCATCATTGCACTGTACTTGTGGATTAGTGAAAATGCAGTGGGCTTATTTCTTCACGTGTTAAGATTCCTCTATTGTGCACTAAAATGCTTTGCTGAATGTTTATGCAGCTGAAGAAAATGTGCAAGGAGGGTGCATATTGGGGTAACTAAGTTCAAGTTTATGTTGTTTTTAACTCAAACAAATGCATTGGCATTAATCCTCGATCCGTTCTTCTTATTTTCTCTGACAGATTCAGATGTTTTTTTGGATTAATATGCAGGTACTGTTGCTGGAGTGTATGTTGGCATGGAGTATGGAGTGGAAAGGATCCGTGGTCACTGTGACTGGGTAATAATTTTCTGAGAATGGATCTTTCATGTTTCTTGCAGTTAGTTGAACATTATGGGAATACAAATTTATCTGCCTGATTTCCTTCCTGTAGTAAAAAATATTATCTGCCCACCTGAAATGTAAATCTTATTATTATTTGGCTAAGATTTTTGGATAGTTAGTACTCCCTCTGTTTCGATATATTTGTCTATGGTCTCGAGAGTATCCGTTTCAATATATTTGTCCATTGTGGGAATCTAGAACGTAGTCATTGCAATTTTTCCTCTCTCTACTCCTGCTTAAATACTTTGAAAAAGGTTTAGTACTTGTGGTATTTCATTTAATAGCGGTATGTATAGCCATGTCTCATTAAATATTTGCTAGATTTAGTGTTTTCTTGGTCTATGTGTATAGTAGGCTATGGACAAATGTAGCGAAACAGAGGGAGTATAAGAGAAGATTAAGAAACTATATTGAATTGGCATCTCATACATCAAGATGCTTTTACTTCTGTTTTCCCCTTCTGTCCTGCGATTGTAAGTCTTATATTGTGCTAGTTCGTTAGAAATCTTACTCATGTCCATCCATCAAAAAGTTGTTGATTCCATAGTCAGTTAAATCTTTTTTTTATATATAGAACACGCAACTGAAATGCATGTCTTTGCATTAAGGAAGAAGAACAACGAGCATTCAGACACAAGCAGTTGTCAGTTAATTCTTTGCATGTTTTGAGTCAATATTAAGAATACTTAACGCAGTTAAGTTTTTTTATGCTGCTTATGGCTGGTGCTAATTAATCTTTCTCCTTTTTCTTGGGTACTCCTATAGAAGAATGCGATGATTGGAGGTGCCTTAAGTGGTGCTCTGATCTCTGCTGCCAGCAACAACCACAGAGACAAGATCGTCAAGGATGCCATCACCGGAGGCGCCATTGCAACAGCTGTTGAGTTCATCAATTACGTCACTTAGTTATGTAACTTCATTTGCAGTGTTGTTATCGGACAATAAGAATAAGGACTTCTTCATTGAAGCCATGTTCGCTTTTATAAACCTGTTTTCTCCGTTCTTGCTTCCTTCTCGGCACTTGTGCTTTGTGTCCATGTTCTGAGCAATTATTTTCCTTATCTTTGTGGTTTGCTGTTAGACTTTGTGGTTAGATTGTGTATTTAGTGATGATGAATAATTGACATTTGGGTTACATTGAAATTCATGTTTGTGAAAGTTTCGGCCAATGCAAGGGCATGTGGAAGGTTAATGCAAGGGCATGTGGAAGGTTTTCGGTGGTGAGACTTGAGAAGAGACTTTATGTCATAGAGGTGGGCCTTGGGCCTAATCTGTTTATTATTAGGAATTAGAGATAGGTTTCTATTCGAGTTAGAGATTGGTTTCCTTGTGTTAGAGATATAGTTAGAGATATGATATTAGTTACTATATTTGTTAGAGATATAATTGAGATTAGATTCTATCTGTTAGGGGGAGCCATCTATATAAGGGGGCTACCGCATGCTATTGTAATCAATCCAGAGTAATATCAAAGTCTTCCTCGTCTAAATCTCTAATCTCTCTCCCTCTCGTTCTACGCCGACGCCATTCGGCCATCTTCTTGGTGGTGTTTACCCCGGCTCATAACAACTTGGTATCAGAGCAGTCGATCCCTTCCTACGACTTCTGCTACCATGGTTTCTACGACTTGTCCTACTGCTGAGCCGTTGGCCATAATAAAGGCTAACGCCGACAAGATGGCGAAGCACGACAAGGCGATAGCGGACATCATCCTCAACATACATAACATCTTCGAAAAGATGGTCGCAGATCAGGAGAAGGTGCAACAAGAAACAAAGAGCCAGGCTCAGCATCCAACACCAGATTTCCACATCACCAAATAACCAGATCCTCAACAACAAAAACAAGATCTTCACAACAATGACCCAGGATTGGAGGCTACATCCGCAGCCGCCGGGGAAATCGACGCTTCCGCAGCATCTTCTCTGCCGGCTCCGTCATCTCGTCCAGCTTCCATGCGGGCGCCGCCAGACTCAGTCGTTGCCGCTTCCCGCAGCCGCCACCGAGCCGTCGCCAGTCGCCGAAGCCGCTCCTCCACGCGCCTCATGGCTGCCGCCGCTCGGCATCCGAGTTCGCGACCGAGAGCCGCCACCGCCGTCTCCGTCCGAGGCGCCGCCAAGTCGCCCAGATCCATCGTCGCCGCCAGACTCGGCCGTTGCCGGATTCGCCGCTACCCGGGTCGTCTCCGGCCAAGCCGCTGTCTGATCTGGCCGTGCCGCCGCTCGCCGCTCGCCGAATCCACGCCGGCGCTGGAGGTCTCTCATGGGCGCCTTGATCCGCAGATCCCCGCCACCGTCGTTCGAGTCAACTCCGCCCGGGAAGCCGCCGTCAATGCCTGGGCCGCCCTGCCAGATCCGCCGCCATTGGAGCCATCCCGAAGCCGCCCTTGTCCGGAACCGCCACCGCCGCTGGTCCGCTCCGGTCGCCGCTCTTCGCCGCCGTGGGCCGCCCGGAATCGCCGCCGCCGCCGGATCTGCCGCTCTCGCCGAAGGTCCCCACCGACCGATGACGTTCCGCTGGTGGGGCGTTGTGGGTCTCGGTCGGTTTTCTAAAACTGACCGACTACTTAACGGCAAAAAAATAAAAATGAAAAGTCAAAAAAAAATCAAAAATAAAAAATCAGAAAAAACTTGTTCTGCAGGCATTATATACCGAAGGCGCTACACTTCGTCTAGCCTTGTTCCGCTTGGATTTGGCCGGTCGTCTCCATCCGCTACAGGACCCCATCACCGTTCGTGTTCTACATTGGCATCGGAGATCTTCCATTGGCGCCATGACCGCCGCCTAGCAGCTCGAGGATGAGCTGCATGTCCGGGAGGGGTGTAATGTCATAGAGGTGGGTCTTGGGTCTAGTCAGTTTATTATTAGGAATTAGAGATAGGTTTCTATTCGAGTTAGAGATTGGTTTCCTTGTGTTAGAGATATAGTTAGAGATATGATATTAGTTACTATATTTATTAGAGATATAATTGAGATTAGATTCTATCTGTTAGGGGGAGCCATCTATATAAGGGGGCTACCGCATGCTATTGTAATCAATCCAAAGTAATATCAAAGTCTTCCTCGTCTAAATCTCTAATCTCTCTCCCTCTCGTTCTAGGCCGACGCCATCCGGCCATCTTCTTGGTGGTGTTTACCCCGGCTCATGACACTTTAGTTTCTAGCTAGGATTTTAGGGTGCTTATTAGGGCACTTTGTAAATCCACAAAAATCCAGCAATAAAGATCATCTTGAATCAATCTTGTTTGTGATTTGCTTGAAGAGTGCTGGTGATTGCAGGTGGATTGAAGCTTACAACGACATGCAAAGGTATTTGAGAGGTTCGGCTTCTGGTGTTGAAGATTTTGAGCACATACAAACCAGTCGAATATTAAAGCTGAGCGAATGGTTGAACATTGAGCGATTGATCGAGCAGTTGAGCACCAAGCAATCAAAATCTTCACCAACCACCAGAAGATTCCAAAAAGCAGAGGCAATCATTCACCCCTCTTTGATTGCAATATTCGATCCTACATTTGCATTCATTAGTATGATCCTACGATGATTTGTTTAAGTTGAGGGAAATTAGCAACCGGGAGAAGTCGTGTATGCCATGATTACTTATGATATTGGATGCTCATGACAGGGAAGTGTATTAATTTCCCTGGTTTGTACCTTGCTAGAAAGGAGATGATAATGATAATAACTTGCAATTTCTGGGTCTTCAATTGACATCAGGTAATTTGAGTATTTGACACATATTGGTGAAAGAATAGTTATCATCAGGATCACCGGTGTCTCTTGTTTTCACTGTCAAACCAGAATCCTACTCCTTTTATAGGACAGATGCTGGCAATTAGAGAGGGTGAATGATTGTATCAAATTTCCCTCTCAGGTACTCCAAAACTTTCACTCCAATAACTATGTATGACCAACTGGAAGACCGGTCTGATTGTCACATGGAACTAGTCTGACTATCGGCCAGTTTGACCATACGAGTACTATGGTCTAACCGCTTGCCGCTCTGACCACAGGGGTAATGGCAGTATGATCGCTACCCTGTGTCCAGAACATAAATCAACCCAAATCCAAACCTTAATCCATGAAACTTTTAGATGAAGGCTCCAAATGAGTTGAAATTTAAACACACCTTTTGTAGGGACTTAGAAACCATATCAAGTCAAGAAACACGAGGCTCTTGGAACTGGTTTCACTAATTTAAAGAAAATCGATCTAAGGACTCAAGAGAACCCTAAGACCCAAATTATTTCTTGCTTGTGGGGATCTAAGACATGAAGTCTTCTAGAACTACTTCCACATATCCTATCAAGGAAAACAAAGCAAAGATCCGAGCAAAAATCACCTAGATCTTGATTTCGAATTTCTTACTCAAGAACATGAAAGAGCAAATAAATAATAAGTGAAGTACTAAGAATGGATCAAAGATTTGATCTACGATCAGTAGAGTAGGTAATTCACAAGTACATGTATGGTTCCAAGGTGCTCTCAAAGCACCATACTTACACAAGATTTCTCGCATAAGGAGGGAGAGTAGAAACTACTCATGACTTAGACAATCTCTCTATGTCTCCCTCACATGCTCAACCCTAGCTCTCCCCTCTCCTCCTCATATAACCAGTATGACCTAGTGGTTCTCAACCTGTTAAGCACATAGAGAAACCCATCAACCCTTGTAATATGGGTTTTACACACGCACGTTTCTCGAAGTGTTTATAAAATTTAACCCATTAACACCTTAGCAATCGATCCATTTAACCAAACCAGCTCATCTTGACCTAACCACTTCTCCTTTATGCCTTGCCGTGCTGCGGTTTTGTCCAAGGTTCAAACCCGGTATTTTGGTAAACTATCAAAATACCCCAGCGATCCTTCTGGGCACCTATCCTTGACTTCATCTTCACTTTCCCATCAAAGCATCTCTGCATGCTTTGACTCATAACTCATAGTGTCCAATGACTAGCCGTCATGTCTTGATGTATTCGGTCTCCCTTAAACCATCTCTACGTGCATTAGCCTTATCATTTGGCGCACCACATACACCAACTTGCCTCGTTATAGTCTTTATTTTCTCTGTTCCTCCCACTGGAGCCACGTAGCGTCACTTGGACTTACCCGACCGCATATACCTTAGCTCTCCTGCCTAGTTCTGGTCCTTTGCCGTTGACCGCTATTGTTCTACAAACCACCTATACATCCAAAGACTAAGCAACTAACTCGAGCACAAGTTCCATGTACTTGACTTATGTTAGTTAAAATAATACTTCATGCAACAAAACACAACCAACCATCAACGTTCATACCGTGCATACACTCAAACCAACTTAATATCCATTTTCATCAACACCCCAGATATGTCTTGGATACCTCAGACATATCTGGCCTCTTTAGAACCTCTCTGGACACATCAGATATGTTTGCCCTCGAGCTACCGGTCTAACCGCTCTCTCTATGGTGGTCAGAACGCATTGATCCGACCGCCAACCATAGTCCAGTCACACCACACCAACGGTCATACCCCAACCACTAGCCGATCATATCGTCCGACGCACACCGGTTTGACCACAGTTACATACCAGTCAGACCACCCGTGACAAAGCAAAAACTGAATTTTGCAAAATCAAAATACAACTCCCCAAATATGCCAATTTTTTTATCACTAATAATCCATAGACTTTCTTACATGATGCTTCACCTTTTTTGTTAGTTATGCAATAGAGTCTGCAAACATTCAGAATTGCATCAGCTGAGTCATCTTCTGCTACTAGACTGACATTGGACCATTGATTTGTTCTCAATGCTATTATGGGACTTTTTTTTCAGTGGCTTAGGTTTTCGGCTACAGTTTATAACTTTTATGTTATTTATAAAAGAATACGGAGTAAGAGAAACTCGCGTGTGGTTTTGGTCGATATAAATGAAGTCGCTACAGTATCTACTACAATAAAATTGTACACCCCACTTTAAAAAATATTCCGTTAAAAATTAATTACCGTAGAAAATCTAAAGAATAGCTTTTAAAACCTAGAAAAAGAGACGTCCTATCACTAAGAATGGGAAACAACAAACTATGACAAATCACAGGACATGGAAAACGTAGCAAGCTTTTGGATTAATCTTCAGATAGGTACAGCACAATTCGCAGTAAGATCAGAAACTGAACGAACGAAAGATACTATTCATTCTGTGAACTTCGTCAGTCAGTTCACTGCCGCCTACGTTGCTTTTGTCCTCTTGTCATAAACCGAGAATCAACCGCTGGTAATTCACTGTGTCGATACCTTTTTACGTGATGCTCCAGCAGCAATAATTGGAGTGGTAGTACCAATGATTTTTTTTCCACAGTTTCCTGCGTGCAAGTAATACGAGTGTTTGTTCGTGAGCGGTCGTTTTCGTTCTCTGTGCATGATTTGCATTCATCGAAGATTTCTGGTCATGTCGCCTCGATCGCACAAGATATTAAAATGTTCTTTACGCCAAGAACAATGAATCACCAGTACCTTCCAATTGCTCGTGAAATATGAGAATCGCAGCACATGCAACAAATTTCACCTCCAAAGCGTCGGTAGCGGTAGTGGCTCCAGAAACGAAAGGTTTGAACTTCACTCGAGATTCATGTGATCATTGCATAGATTAGATTTATGATATATTTGATTGAGTGAGTGTAAATCTGAGAATTATATTTTTTTTGGGTTTCACTCGGACTGTTTTTTAAGTCTGGATCAGAGAAACAGTCAGACCATCCTACACCAACGGTCAGACTGACCTTCTTGAATTAGTTATGACGTACCTTCTTAATAGCTGTAGAGTCCTCATGGTAATCAATAAGAGTGTCATATATCATATGCCAACGCAAGATAAGATACACAGTCAAACTCGCCTTTGCCAAGTCCCTGAATCAGGAGGTTGCTAGTCTTGCCGTTTGCCTCCACATTCAGAAGATTTGTCGGAGTAATCTGATCATCGATAGAAATAACATATAAACTCCTGACATTTTTCAGATTGTATAGTCTTGAGTCTAAATGTATATAGCCATTCTTGCTTTTCAATATGGGAAGTCAACCTCATCAAAGGTGGGTGACTTAGTGGAATAATTGTCTGATGCCATATCTTTTATGACCAGTTAAGATTTATGAGGAAGAGTTTAAACATGCTCTAATACCACTTGTAAGACCGATGTTGGCAATCAAAGGGTGGTCAATGATTGTTCAATATTTTTTCCCTTTATGTATTCAAAATCTTCACTCAAGTGACTATGAGAGTCATTAAGTTCAGATTGCACAAGCTATGCTTTACCAAAACAAGACTAAAGACCTAAGCTAACAAAATCAACATCCTTCAGCCCAAGGCCGGTCTGACTGGTCCCTTGTTCCCAGATTTGAAAGCCTTTCAAGATAAAACTCAAATATCAAGAATTTGCTTAATTCTCATCTAAATACTTTCAAGTTTTGCATAAAACTTGTTTAAGATATTAAAAACTTAAACCAATTAAGAATCAAAAGATTCTTAGGCTCGAGTTTACTGAATCGAAGAGAACTGAATATCGATCACAAGCACAACAGAAACACTAAAACTCAAAGTACTTTTTGCTCATGAGGATCTAAGGCACGACGTCTTTCACATGTATTCTCACATGTCATAGCAAGGTAAAAGCAAGATTTTGGGCTAGAATACCCATGAGCATGAAATCATAAATCTAGCTTAAGAAGTAGAACCAAGTAAGAACGCAAACAAGAACATGATTGGGATAAAGTTTTGATATTT
This sequence comes from Dendrocalamus sinicus, assembly GCA_036346575.1. NCBI lineage: Eukaryota > Viridiplantae > Streptophyta > Magnoliopsida > Poales > Poaceae > Dendrocalamus > Dendrocalamus sinicus. The sequence goes on from CM070655.1 coordinate 13,738,231, forward strand.
TCTAGTGAAAGATGAAGTTTACATACTCATAAATGATTACAAGGTGCAGTTAAAGCACCATCCTTTTCTCTCTCAAGTTCTCTCTTTTACAACATGGAAGGAGACAAAGTAGTAGAATAAAAACTTAAAACCTATAATCCTTATATCTACCACATCCTCTTCTCCCCTTTAATAATTAGCAACAACCCTAATGGGTTTAACCTATTAAGCCTGCTGGAGAAACCCGTCAACTCAACCAACATGGTTTTACATACTCATACATGCTTCTCAAAGTGTTTACAAGACCCAACTCGTTAACACTTTAGCGATTAATCCACTTGATAATTTTAGCTCTCCTTGATCTAAACTACTTCTCCTTTGCACCTTCCTACATTGTGGTTTGAGCAAGGCATCAACCCGGTATTTGGCTAACTACTAAAATACTATTTACAAAGCTTTTAAGCACCTTCCCTTGACCTCGACTTCACCTTTACCTCAAAGCATCTCTACATACTTTGACATATAGTCTATAGTACCCAATAACTAGTCATCATGTCTTCACGCATTCGGTCTCTCCTAAATCGTCTCTATGTGCATTGATCTTGTTACTTGGTATACAACATGCATCAACTTGTTTCTTCACGATCTCTGTCTTCTATGTGCTTCCCACTTGACCCACGTAGCTTTACTAAGACTTACATGACCACTCGATCTCAGCTCCTCCGTCTAGTTCTAATCCATTGCCGTCGATAGCTAACATTATTCAAGCCACCTACACAATCAAAAACCAAGTAACCATCTCAAACACAAGTTATATATACTTGACTCACGTTAGTCAAAAACATACATCATATAACACAACACAACTAATTCATAGCACCCGTGCCATGCACACACTCAGTTAGGGGTGGATAAAAAGCTTGTTCCTCGGGGCTCGTTAGCTCAGTTCGAAATTTATAAACAACTTTCTTGCTGCATTGGTCACCTAGCTAGCTGTATCAAAGTAGTAGTGAATTGCAATATCTTTTCCTCGAAAAATCAGAGGAATACAGGTAGAAAGAGAGGAACTGGAGCTCTGCATTTTCCTTATTCCTCCTCCCAAAGTGATGTGGTGGTCCCTCGTTTGATCGCGTCCATTCTTTTTGGGCAGAGAGACTTGCCTCGGCCTCGTCTTTGCATCTCGCCACAGTCCCCGCCATTACACCTTCCCGCCTATTTATATCCCCTCGCCTGCCTCCTCACCTTCATCACAAGCACAACCAGCAATCCTCACTTCAGTAGCATTCCTACTTACTTTCTTGCTTGTGTTTGGGGCTAGCCAGGCGAGGAGAATGTCTTGCTGCGGCGGCAACTGCGGGTGCGGCTCCGGCTGCAAGTGCGGCAGCGGATGCGGCGGGTACAGAGAACATATATACACGCCTGAAACTAATTAGCTGTGTTCATGCATGCATGTCAATTAACTTGCGGTGATGTGTAGGTGCAAGATGTTCCCTGATGTGGAGGCCGTTCCCACCACCAAGACCATGATCATCGCTGCTGCCACCCACAAAGGGTATGAGTTGAATTAATTGATCATCGCTGTTCATGTACAATACACTTTTAACTGAAAATATATATGTGGAAATACATGCCACTATACTAATTAAGATCGGCTGCCAAAGCAGAGGAAGAAGGTGATGATGACTTTGTTGCTTGTTCCCTAATCTGCTTGTTGCATGCATGTATATATGTGCAGAACTTCTGGACAGTTCGAGATGGCGACGGAGAACGGCGGCTGCGACTGCACCACCTGCAAGTGCGGCACCAGCTGCGGCTGCTCCTGCTGCAACTGCAACTGAGGCCACCGGCCGGCGCTGAGCATGAGGAGCTAGGAGAACCCCACCACCACCCAACGTATTAGCTGCTAGGTATTATGCGCGTCTGCTCATGCCTGTCCGTATGGCACGTTAATTCCTGCAGGTGTTTAGGCCTTTTGCATCGCAGGCCTTGGCATCTAAATAAAATATCGCTCTATCGTGTGTGTGTCATGGCCGTCGCCTTGTTCCCTGGGATCATCTGATGATATGTCCTCCTCATGCCAGGTTTAATATATGTGTCTCAACTTTGATGAAGTCCTCTTGCTTCTTCATCAGCTTTATTATTTGTGAATGCCTTTGTGGAAAGTACCATACCAGCTCAAAACACTGGAAAGAAAACTGTGGACAGAGTAACAGGTGTTGTGATCAACTAATCATGTGGCATCATCTGAAAAACCTGAGCAAACAGACAGAAACTCTGATAATGTGCCACAAAAGATCATGCATCAGACAGAAAAATAAGCGTCAGGTTGTCTACAAAACCTGAAAGAGGGTATGTAATACAATTTGCATCTAATTCTCTTGAGTATTATCAAATTATAATGAAGCCCAACATTATTTAAAACATATAGCAAAAAAGGTATAAACATAATTTTGAAAAAAATTAGGTGTGTCCGTGCATACGGGACACCCCTGGGCTCCGCCAATGCTTGGAACATGTGCAAATCCTTCTTGGCTAAAAATCTTTTCAGTAGCAGGATTCAGGAACCCTGAAAAAACAGAGAAAAGGAAGGCGTTGTAGCCAAACAGGTTCTCATGTCATGTGCCATCGTCTGATGAGTGATGATGATCAGTAGGCAGTGGTAGTACAGCACTGAGTCACTGGCCTAGGTTACCACTCAGATAAGGACATGGACACAGACGGCAGTGAGCGCGAGCGACGTCTCTCACACAGCCGATCACATGCTGTGTTGCAGTTCATTCCGAAACTGAAAAGAGTGTGAAGAGTTTCTGAAAGAACCCGTTGTTCCTAAGCAGTATAATGTGCTGGGAACGTAGTAACATTTTCCCGAAGGACAGCTGCTCCATTAGTCCAAACAAACCCCTCAACCTTTGATCGACTTGCATTACATTTTTGCCGGGCATCATCTTGCGTTACAATTGCTGCTCAACTCTATTGGAAATCCGGCAAGCATAGAAAGAAGTACTACACCTCTTTTGGTTTGGATGATTAATTCATCCATGATTGAATGATTATTATTCAATCTGCGCATCTTGTCCCTTCACCAAATTCCATCAAAACAATTAATTTGACGTCTCTGCTTGATTCTTCCTATCATAACCTTGAGACAGTATGATCTTTCAATTGAATGAACCTGGAAGAACAGACAAAAAGAAAAGCAGAAAAGCAGAAACTGATGGGGGAAAACAAAAGCTATAGCATCTCTTAGCATCCACTTTAATCATGTCCAAGAATCGTGCTCCAGGGCACACATATACAAGCACCAAGTTCTTTCTAGCACCTCCATAGATAGACAGAACAACTGGACACTTGAACATAATATAAAAACGGGAAATATTATCTCCCCTTGTTGTAGAGCAGCAGTAATAGTAATCCTACGCTGTGCGATTTAACATGAATTTTACCGGAAACAAAACTAGTCCTCCGAATTTCCTAGTAAGGGTCTACTTGGAACGCAGGAATTTCACATAAATTTTGTAGAAATTTCGCAAGAAACAATTCAATCTCCATAGGAATCAAGAAGAATTTCATCGGAAACAATTCAATTTCCCGAATCCGATAGGGACTGAACTATTTCCTATGAAAATCCTGTGAAATTTCTATGTTTCAAAATGGCCCAAAAATCCTCCTTTCCAAACAGATAAGGCTTTTCGCAGGTCGTTTATTGCCCGGCTTGCTCATTCAGTAAGGAAAGGGAAGAGCAATTAGAAAACTAAATGTTTGGCTCATGGATAGAGTTTGAATGACGTTAACTATTAAGATTCATCAATGCCAAATCAGGCATGACTTACGAGAGACCTCACCAGTATCACCAGTAGCGCGCTCCACATGATGTACAAAACCATAAAATTTTGTTCCTATCATAGTACAAGTAGTTTCTGTCCAAAGACGTCACAGGAAACCAACTAGATCATGCATGTTGCAAGCTAAGATCCATAATCGGATATTCGTCATCTTCTTACTCATGATGACTCATCTCCAAGTATATATATTTCATGATTTTTTTTGTACAAATAATATATTTTTTATTCGAAATTACAGAAATATATCCGCGGTAACATTTTTTACACAAGTAGGCTTTAGTCGCCCCCGTTAGGCGACTGGAGTCAATCGTCCAATGCCCAAACGATAGAGTTCCAGTCGCCTGACCATTAGGCAACTAGAACCAGTCGCCCGACCATTGAGCGACTGAAACCAACCGCCCAGCCAAGAGGAGAATGCATGCGGGGTTGCCCACCCAGAGGGCGACTGCAAACTGCCCCTGTGAATTTTGTAAATTATAACTGGAAGATAACCTATTGGATTTGTAATAAAAGTTTATGATCGTTGTATGTTATAGGTGCGTAAAAAAATTTATAAAATTTTCTTTAAGAACGATTGACCTGTGAGCTGTGTGAGACTAACGACGATTACATGTCAGTTGAGCAATGTGAAGCACATAAGGGGTGAAGTGACACACCTGTTGCTGCTCCTCCCTTTGCTTTGAACGACCGAAGGGGAAATGGGCAGCCGTCACCGGAGGTGGTGGCGGTGGTTGGGAGCTATAGAGAGATTTTCAATTCTAGACCACATGTCGAAACCGGAAGAGCTTCACATTGCACATAAGGAGTGAAGACTGAAGAGAGAGAGAGAGACACCTGCTGCTGCCTTTTTGGCCGAAGGGAAAATGGGGATTAGGGAGCCGACACCGGAGTACCAGATCAGACTACTGGAGGTGGTGGCGGTGGCTAGGAGGCAGAACCACAGGAGCTGCAGTCGATCTGTGCACCGCTGCCCTCGGCGAGATGGTGCCTTAGCCACCGCTCTTCCCTGCCTTGGTTGCTGCCCGCAGCTCGGTGGAGGTCTAGAGGATGGGGAGGAATGGGGATTAGGGTTGAGCTTGAGCCACCGAGCGGCAAATGCGTGGAGCGCTGTGAAGCTGGGCCTAGGTTGTGGCCTGTTGGAGTGGTCGTGTGGGTCGGCTGCGCTGTGGGGGTCTCCTGGATTGTATATGTCTAGCGCCCAAATTCAAATGTACACAAATTTTTTAACCGAATCATAGTTCTTTCAGTAGGCAATGAAAGGGATGAAAATACCAAAATTTCGATGAAATTGTTAACCCTGATGTCCAGTACTTAACCTAGCTCTTCAAACCCGTGATAAATTTATGCACATATATCGATGGCCTAATTAAGCTTGAAGTATGCACAAGTAGAATGTTTTTTGGGGTTGCAGTTTTATGTCTTTTGGCCATGACTTATCCATATAAATAGGAACAATTGGCGAGTTTCAAGGCACCTTCTTCGTTTTGACGGTAAGAAAATCACATAATAATTCTTAAAAAAGAAAAAATCCTACGAATTTCCTGAAGGATTGCGCATAGGCTACGAAAACAGAAAACAAAACTTTTCTACCGCGCACACAAGGACATCATGCTAAGGAGGGATCATGGATCGTTACCACTAGATGCGCAGCGCAGCGGAAGAAGAGTTGGAGAAACCGATCCAACCACGCGCGTCGAGGTAGTAGTGGAATTAGCCGATCGTCCCGAACTGATCGTCTCCTCCACGCGATCAACCACACCACGAGCAGATCCAATCTGTAGGTTGTTGATGCCGATCAACACCGCAACAAGCAGCGCCTCCACCGGTATCCACACGTCTGGGGCTGGAACGCCGATCGCAAGTGTACTAGCACTCGTGAGTAGAGATGGCAACGGGTAAATACCCGTCGGGTATAGCCAAACCATACCCGTACCCGATACCCGCACCCGCACCGCTACAATACCCGCATTCGCACACGGGTATAGAAACTTACCCATACCGCACGCGGGTATTTATACCGACGGGTAACCCATACCCGAATTGATAAGGGTATATACGAGGCACGTATATACGAGTGTGGGTATTTCCATCGGCCGTTTGAATATATATATACGGCCACGTGTATATGTACTGTTGCTATATCTAATATACATCCGTGGGTATATTTTACTCATGGGTATGCGGTACGGTAGTATACACCGCACCCGCACCGCATACCCGATGGGTAGAGATTTTTGCCCATTAGCATACCCGCGGGTGAAGATATCTTTCCATACCCGCCTCCTTATCGGGTAAAACCCATCGGGTACTCGGGTTTCGGGTACCCATTGCCATCTCTACTCGTGAGCGACTAGGGTTTGGCTCGGGAGGTGGCGGCTAGGGTGTACCCCTCAGCCCCTCGCCTCCATATATATAGACCTCCTCACTTGGACCTTGTGGCCCGAGGCCCAATAGGAGTCTATTCGGACCTTTATCCGAATTGAGCTCATATCCGAATCATATTTGAATTAGTGTTCCAACCCGTTAAGCGTGCAACCCTGTAGGTTCACGTATACTTGGTCACGACCCGGAAACGCCTTTCCGGTCACCCTGTTAATAGCAGCCTCTAGTAAGACATATTAACCCCAAAGTATACGTAAAGATCATATCGGCTGAACCTGTAATGTTCTCATGTACGAATCCCTTTGCCTCACGATATAGATTGAGCTCAAGGCGAGACCTGTGTCATCCTCTTAATAGCTCAACCACTCTCTCGATACCGTGATGGATTATAAACTTGTGATTGACTTCTCAATCACCTTGGCATGGCCATGCACTTTCATAATCCATTACATCGAGGGGCCCAGAGATATCTCTCCCATAAGGAGGGGCAAATTCTATATTGATTATTCACATCCCACTACATGTTTCATGGCAAACCCGAAGACTACTTTTATGACTACCCAGTTACGGAGTAGTGTTTAGTAGTCCCAAAATAAGCTACTACGCATGTTGGGAACCATGATGATCTCAAGTCTAAGGATTCTACATAAACACTACTTGAGACCAACTGATGACACATGGAATCTCTGCAGTGTCTCATGGCGGGTCTATCCAACATATGTTCACTAACACATGTCCATATTATTGATTTGGTATCACCATACCATGATCCATGAGACATGATCATCAATCAATACATATACTGATCTTTGAATCATATTTGTTCCTCATATGATATATAATAAGGGATCATTTAGAAATAGCAACATTTTGACATTAAGAGTCTCATGAATAAGTCACATACTCATTGATCAATAATGATAATGTCTATTTCAAGGAACAAAGTAATGTATCATAAACATAGTATGTGATATATACAACATCTCCATGTTGCCTCTAGGGCATATCACTAACATTTCCACATTAATTGAGAAAAAGAGAAACAATTCCACCACTTATTTTGGTGGGACCAGATTATAATGGTACAGATTAATCATATATGTATATTAGAGTTTATATAGCAAATACAATTATATTTCAATCATAGACGGCAGAGTTGTATACCAAAGACAACTGCATCATAATATCTAGCTGCGTAATTACACGTACAAATCTATTAATTGGTCTAATAAATAATGATTACTAAGAGAAACCAAAGATTGCTGAAAAGCTAAAAAGGACCTGACCGTAAGCTTTTTCTCAAATTGTTGAGTTTCGTACTCTAACCAATCCAAACAACCGACAAGCTTCTATAAACCGCACAAATCGTCGTTGATTTGACGAAGTTTGCTGTTGCAGCCCAGGTGGAGCAAGGCTCTCCTGGCTACCTCCGGCACCGCTGCCTTGGGCCGCAGGACAAGTTCCTGATCCTCTCCTCCGACGGCCTCTACGAGCACTTCGGCAGTGAGGAGGTGGTGGCGCAGGTGGAGGCGTTCACCGCTCGGTACCCCGACGAAGACCCCGCAAAGCACCTCAGCCACGAGATCCTCCTCCGTGCCGCCAATCAAGCCGGTGAGTATGTGGCATCTCAATTACCTAGTTACATTTACATAGCCTCTCGATAGTTACATGTTACATCTTGGTGTATGGCCTCGTTTGGATGGCCCGGCCGGATCAAGGCCTAACTGTTTTGAATCGGAAAACTAGTTTTTGCTTATGATCGATTTTTGTGATGATGTAGGGATGGGTTTCCATGAGTTGCTCGAGGTTCAGCAAGGGGATCGACGGCGGTGTCAGTCATCACGACGGCGTCTCCATCGTTATCATCTCGTTGGAGGGGAAGATATGGAGATCTTCAGCTTGAATTAATCCTGATTGATTACTTACTGGTAGCATACATTATGGCATCTACGTTGTACAGGAAAGGGTTAGTTCCTATAAGCAGAGTAGTCCACACAAAAACACAAAATTTCTGCTTGTGAGTGACGAATTGATCTCGAAGCTGTGAGCAAGGTTTAGCGGCATTTTCTCTCGTTTGAATTGTGTTTCATATGGATGCTTAACTCTGAGATTTCTCTTTCGATTTTTATGAATGCTAGATCGTTGTAAATTTTTTCTCACAGAAGGGATAAAACAAGACATGTATAGCAAGGGGATTTTGAGCAAGTTTTTGGGTAATTTTTTTCTCGAACGACGCAGGAGAGCTGCGTATCATTTCATTAAGACAGAAAGAGCACAAACCGAGCTGGATTAGAAAGAAACCCAGCTCGCAGAAAACAAACACCACACACACACCCATACTGAAAAGGGGAGGGGTGGTACTAAACATGACCAAGGCCTGAACAAACTACTCCAGATATTAGGTAATCTGGACCAACGACCTTGCAATCAATTCACTAAGCTTTGATGCTCCAGCCATGCACCACAAACTGCATTCATCTCCTATGGTCTGAAGGAGTGTATGGATGTTGGGAAAAGCTCCTTCAAACACACAAGAGTTCCGGTGCTTCCAAATTTCCCATGAAACAAGAATGATTAGCGAATTGAAACCTTTCCTCATCTCCTTTGGAACTCCCCTAATAGCTTTTCTCCACCAGCTCGAGAAAAGAACATTCATTGTAGAGGGAGCCACAGCAGCTAGGTTCGAGATGTCGCAGAATCAAAACCACACTGCCGAGTGAAAACACACGAAATGAGCAGTGCTGGATTGTTTCCTCCTCTTGATCGCAGAAGGCGGGCTTCTGGCGAGGCAGCCGCGCTTAGCTAAGCGATCCACACCCAAAGAATGGTTCTTGAAAGCCAACCAAATGAAGAACTTGCAGCGAAGAGGAGCCTAGGTCTTCCAAATTTTTTCCACGGGAGAATTTAATTGTGCCCGTGAAGAATGCTGCATAGGCTGATTTGTCGCTATAAGATCCCGACCGGGTGAGCTTCCAACGGTGAATATCCCGGGCATCATGTTGAAGAGTTAAACCATCCACTTGATCCCAAATCAGCAAATATTCGGATAGGACCTGCACTTGCCAAGGCCCCATTTATGTCGGCCACCCATCTCCTGTTGTCTAGAGCCCGAGCAACGGTCCGATGCTTCACAACCCTCTTTGAAATTAGCTTGATCAGATTTGGAGCAATTTCGATCGTCTTGCCACTCACCCACGGTCGACCAAAACGAATTGATTTTCCATTTCCTACAGATGATTCACAAGCCATATAAAACATGGCATGGGCATTTTGCGGTACTGTCTTCGAAGTCCAGCCCAAGGTCTTGTAGGGTCCGTCTTCCGAGCCCACAACCATCCGATTCTCAAAGCCCAACCGAGGGTTTCAAGATTGTGAATTCCTAAGCCACCATATTCAAGAGGCACTGGACCTTTTCCCAAGATACAAGACAGCTACCACCTTTTGCCTTTTCTGGCCTTTCCATAGAAAACCTCGCGCTTTTGTCAATAGCTTTAATCACCCACTTAGGAAGATCAAGGGCAATCATAAGATAGATAGGAGTGGTCATTAGAACCACTCTAACCAGAACCAAACGACCAGCCCTATTCATTAGAGAAGCCTTCCAACCGTGAAGGTGATCAGCAACCTTATCGATCAAAGGCAAAACTCAGCTTTGGTAGGCTTCCTTATGGATAGTGGAATACCGAGATAAGTGCAGGAAAATCCTTGATAGCACAAGAGAGAATTGTTGCGATGAGAGATAGGTCCTCATCCGAACAGTGAAGAGGAGAAGTCGAGCTCTTGGCCAAATTAGTTCTCGGACCGAGACATGTCCGAAAGGTCCGTAATGTTTTTGATGGTCTCAAGATCACTGCGTGAGGGCCTCAAAACATCACAACGTCATCCGCATAACAGAAATCCGTGTCCGACCTGCTGGATGCAAGCGCCGCAGGAGCTGCTCCCGGTGGCATACTCTATTAGAGAATTCAGCACATCCATCACAAGGATAAATAACATCGGTGAAAGGGGTCCTTGCCGCAAACCCCGATGGTGTAAGATTGTATCACCAGGCTCCCCATTAACAAGAATGCGAGTAGAGGATGTGGAGAGGATTAGGCAAAGGAGATTACACCACCGCTGTCCAAAACCCACATGTCTCAAGACTTCTAGCAAGAAAAACCAAGAGACCGAGTCAAAAGCTTTGGAGATGTCTAGCTTGAGGAGTATATGTGCCTCTTTTTTCTGAAATAGAGCCTTAACCATCTGCTACACAAAAATAAAATTGTCGTGTATGTTTCTCCTCCGACAAAAGCACTTTGATTTGTGGAGACCAGTGGGCAGCAATGAGCAAGACGGATAACCATTAATTTTGTCACCAACTTTGCAAAGCTGTGGATTAGGCTTATAGGACGAAAATCCTTTACTTGAAGAGCATCCAACTTTTTAGGGAGAAGAGTGATAAAGGCCGTGTTAAGGAGTTTGAATCTGAACACGTGACCCCTTTGGATAGCTAAAAGAGCTTGCATAACATCTTCCTTGATAACACCCCAGCAGGACTTATAGAAACCGCCTGTGAAACCATCAGGACCAGGGGCTTTATCCAGCGGCATCTCCTTGATGGTTTGCCACACCTCATCTTCTGTGAAGGGTTCATCAAGAGAGGAGAGATCAAGCTGATTCAAACCAAGCGTAGCAAGGTCAATGGAAAAAACCCTCTCCTCAGCTGATCCAAGCAATTTTCATAGAAATCCAAAACAACCGAATGTTTCTCCTCCTGGGAGACTGCCAACCTGTCACCCTCTTGAAGTTTTGCAATAAAGTTCTTCTTCTTTCTAAATCTGGCTTACTGATGAAAGAAGGATGTGTTTGCATCACCTTCCCGAAGGTAGAGGATTCTTGAGCGCAAGCGGGCAACCGTACGCTCCAGGGAAGCTAGACCAAGGCAATGAAGCTTAAGTTTCTTGCGCAGCCAGTCCTCCCTATGGGAAAGATCCCGGAGGTCCCTTGCAATTTCCAGTCGATGGAGGATTTCCTTGGCCATGTCAAGCTGAAGCTTGATGTTTCCAACCTTCCGTTGTCCCCATTTTTGGAGGCCAGAACTTAGACGCTGCAGCAGGAGCCAAAGGCGCTCAACCAGACAAGATGATGAAACAGGAGTGTCCCAAATCTGCTGCACAGCATCTTGGAAACCAGCAATTTTGGTCCAAAAACTTTCGAAATGGAAGCGGCACTTGCCAGAAGTGCTGACCTTCAGACCAAGAATAAGGGGACAATGATCTGACACAACTGAAGCTGTACTTTGCAGAACTGCATTAGGGAATATCTCCTCCCATCCTAAGCAGCAGAAGGCCCTGTCTAACTTGACAAGAGTTGGGGAAGACCTCTCGTTTGACCAAGTGAATTTACGCCCCAGAAGAGGGATCTCTTTAAATTCCAAGTCATGTCTGAACCTTCCCATCATGGCTCTATCCAAATTAGCATTGTTCTTGTCTGAAGCTTGATAAATTAAATTAAAGTCACCTGCTACCAGCCAGGGCCCATTGCACAGGGCATGGATATTTCTGAGTTCTTGCAGGAACATAACTTTTTCCTCATCCTCATGTGGCCCATAAACACCAGTGAACCACCAATTCCGGCCTTCTTGCTCCGAGAAATGGACAGAGACCGAGAAAGCATCAACCCTGGAGGCAATAGCTTGACAAACACTGCTTTTCCAAGCAATTAAAACTCCACCCCGGGTGCCAATTGCAGGTAATACAACTGATTTATCAAAATTAGAGCCATAAACAGAGAGAAAGAGGCATTGATTCATGTTGGCGACCTTAGTCTCCTGGAGACAAACAATTTCAGCATTTGAAGAGAGAATAACATCCCTGACAGAGTTGCGCCGGTCTTTGGTATTGAGACCACGCGCATTCCAAACCAGAATTGAAGAGGGATTCATTAAAAATGGAGAAAAAAAGACCCAAAACAGGAGAAATCAGAATCCCGCTAATGCATCAGCCGAGCGAACCTGCTCACTCTCATCAGTTCTCCACCCGAAGATGGCAGCCAAAGCAGCTACATGATCCACAGACAGAGACCTCTCGAAAAGCTTTCCATAATCATCTAGCGCCTTGCAATCAAACACCTTGCGAGGACCGAACCCCAGACTGCGCATCACATTCTTCTGAGCCACTGAGATCAGCGGGCCCGAAGAACACGGGTTAGCACCAGCTAACCTCCTACTACGACGAGGAAGTGTGCCGGAAGTCTGCGCCTTGATTCTTTTCTTTTTGATGACTGGCAGTGGGAGAATCTTGTCCAACGGCTTGTAGAGCTTCACCAACCGGCGGTCGGAGGATGCCAAGGTTGAGGGAGATCGATTTGACGGGCTGGACCCCTCCACCTGCTGGTGGGGAGCCTTGCTTTGGCGACGCTTGCGGAAGTAGACCCGCAGAGGTGCGGGATTGGAAGGTGCGTTTTCTGGGCGAAGAAGCGCGGGGAGAGCGTTTTCCGGTGCCAAAGCTTGAAATTAAATGTCCACGGATGGCGGCTGGTCACCATCCCCCGCACAACCCCCAGAGTCCAAGAGATCGCCTTTGGGCATGCTGCTGTTGAAAACTTCCAAGAATCCAGCTTGGGGGGAGGCCCAGCCAAACCATTTATGGCACCAGCAGCCAGCACGGGTTCCTCGGACTCACGAGCCACCGCCAATGATGAAACGGGCTCAGAGGAGGCAAGCGTTGCAACGGCCGTCTCGCCATCAAGATGCAGCACACCACCCGAAGCGTCGTTTGAGGGAAGTTGAGCCGCCATAAAGGAAGCATCAGGAGAGGCAGGGCCGCTCCTGCCAATAGTAGCCAGCGCGAGCCCCGAACCGTCACTCGAGGGGAATTGGGCCGCCTCAAGTGTGGGCTCAAGGGGGAGCGCCACGTGGCCCGCCTCCACCACCCTGGGCCCCAGCCTCGAAAGCGCCGGCGCCCGAGGGAGACCTCCCGTCGCCGCCGAACCCACCGGAGCCGCCTTGGCCGAGGATGACGATGAATCACGTTGCCGCCGCCAGCGCCTCCTGCGACGCCCCTGACCATTAGCCTCCGGAGGTGGGGAGGGAGGAACGTCCGCTCCCAGCTGGCGGTCGAAAGGAGCCACAAAATCTCAATCGGGTAGGACAGAGAACGTTTCGCCGGCCGAGGACCATCCGCGGCCACCGCCGGCTCAATGATAAGGAGATCCATCTCGGCGGGGATGCAACTTGGGTCAGAGCACCAAGCCGCTACGCGAAAGACGTCACGCCGGTCAGCGGTGCTCGGATGGGAATCGCTGATCCAACAGAAGTCATTAAGCAGAATCTCCACCGTGTCTTGCTCCCATGCATGAGCGGGAATGCCCCTCAGCTCAACATCGACGGCGCAAGGGAGGTTTTCCACCGAGGCGCGAAGGAAGCGTGACCAGCGCATGACGTGAAGGCGACAAGACGAAGAGATGATCGGCCGACCTCCGTTGAAAACCCTCTCCGCCGTCTCATCCATCGGCAAGATCAAAAGGAAGCTATCTGGTCCATAACGGCGAAGAATCAGGATAGTTTCCTCAATCTCGAACCGACGCGCGATCAAAGCCTTAATGGTTTCCGCCGAGCCGTCCACACAATCACCAAAGATGGAGACCACCAAAGCACGTGCAAGCGTCTCCTCACGATGAGCAATCCTGTCCGACCGATCAATGACTCGCCGGGGCTTCATGGCATGGACAGCAACTCTGACCGGGGGGTCTTCGTCACTCGAAAACAGAGGAGAAGAGTCCCCCGAGCCCACCTCCAAAACATCGTCGGCAATTGGGGGCGGGGCGCGATCGGAGTCACGACCACCAGAACACCGCCTGCGCGCTCGACGTCGCCGCCGCCGCCCCTGACCACCATCCACCCCGCTGCCAGGAGCCTCCATGTCCTGCGTCGCCTGGGGAGTCGAGGAGACCGGACGCCAAACGAACGCTGGAGCAGGCCGAGGGGGTGCCGAGAGCGGAGCAGCGCGGCGGCGAGGGCAGATGCTGGCCCGGTGTCCCAAGGTCCGGCAGAAGAAACAGCGAGGGCTCACCCGGCAGTCTGCAGCGCGATGGCGCGGGGAGAAACAGTTGAAACACTTCTTCTAAGACAAGTGACTAAAGTTTAGACTCTACACTAACTAAAGGTCAGTGTAGATTCAATGGTAAGAGAACAGGAGGTGTATAATTCCTTGGAGTATTAGTCTAGGTTTCTTTTAGGATCTCTAGAGTAGATCTAGCAGGGTCTTTCCTTTCTCTAGGTTCTTCGTGTTCTTGAGGTGCCGAGAGGGAGAGGGGTAGAGGTACTAACCGTCCGACTGCGTGGAGGAGGAGGAGGCCATCTCGGGTTCGGCGGTGAAGCTCTGCGCACGGGCAGCCACGGTCGGAGAAGAAGGAGCGGCGGTGACGGCGACGGCGTAGACCAGGTGAAGGAGACGGCGGTGGCGTTGAACGGCGGTGGAGCTTCCCGTCGCTGGAGCGCCCCCTCAACAGATCGGGTTTTAGGGTTTGTTGGTGGGGAAGGTGGCGGCACGGTGAACTTCGTCGTGCGTGCCGCCCCGGCCTCCACCTCTCTTTTATATGGCGCTGGCGACAGGGGCCCACCAGCCAATGGGTGGCGCCCCGATCGTAGCCGCGATCAAGGGTGGGCTTTGGCCGTTGGGCCAAAGCCCTGAGATCACTCTAACCATTGAAGTACTTTGGGATCTCCTAGGTTAGATCTAGCGGGGCTATCCTTTTCTCTAGGGTTCTTGATTCTTGAGAGATACCGAGAGGGAGTGGGGTACCAACCTTCAGACGTAGAGGAAGAGGTGGCCATCTCGCCGGCGCGCGCGGCACGGCGACGGCCGGAGAAGAACGAAGACGGCGGCGGCGGCGGCGGCGCAGATCCGTGAAGGAGACGGCGGTGGTGCTTCCGTCGCTAGAGCGCCACCCTCTCGGTCGGGTTAGGGTTTGTCGGTGGGGTTTGTGGCGCACGGTGAACCTCGTCGTGCGTGCGCCCGGCCCCACCTCTCTTTATATGGCGCATGCGACAGGCCCACCACCAATGGGCCGGTGCCCCGATCGAGCGCTGATCAAGGGGTGGGCTTTGGCCGTTGGGCCAAAGCCCGAGATCACTCTAACATTCTCCCCTTGATCTCAATCTATGCTTTATCTTTAATTACATTTGACTTTACTCATTCCATCACGATTAGTGCATAGAACATGTCTCATCGTCACGGTCAATCGCGATAGATTCAACATTACAACACACCTCTGCTCAAATAGTTACTTTGATCTTTTGGGCCATCTTTTAGTCCAGAAACATAGGCTTTCCTTAAACCCATGCCTGCTACATGTTCTCTGAACACGTTGGGTGGTAAGCCTTTAGTAAGCGGATCCGCTAACATCTTTGCGGTACTTATATGCTCTAGACTTATAATTTGATCCCGAACTTTATCTTTCACAACATAGTACTTTATGTCAATGTGTTTGGCAGCACCACTTGACTTATTGTTGTGGGCATACGTTATTGCGGGTTCATTATCGCAGTACAACTTAAGTGGTCTATTGATGTCGTCAACCACTTTTAAACCGGGTATGAACTTCTTTAGCCAGTTCACCTGCCCCGTAGCCTCATAACATGCTACAAACTCGGCATACATTGTGGGCGATGTAGTGACGGTTTGCTTTGAGCTTTTCCACGATATAGCTCCTCCAATGAGTGAATACATATCCGGATGTAGACTTTCTATCATGTCCCGCAAAATCGAATCAGTATACCCCACTATATGGAGTAAATCGATCTTCGTATGTCATCATGAGGCCTTTTGTTCCTTGCAAATAACGCAAGACTTTCTTTATCAATTTCAATGTTCTATTCCGAGATTGCTCGAATCGCCAAGTAACCCAGTAACAAATGCTAAGTCGTATGCAGCACATTTGAGCATACTGTAAGCTTCCGACACCAAGCATATGGAACCGCTTTCATTTGATCGATCTCATATCGTTCT
Source organism: Dendrocalamus sinicus (assembly GCA_036346575.1). Classification (NCBI taxonomy): domain Eukaryota; kingdom Viridiplantae; phylum Streptophyta; class Magnoliopsida; order Poales; family Poaceae; genus Dendrocalamus; species Dendrocalamus sinicus. The sequence continues at coordinate 13,754,423 of CM070655.1, forward strand.
GGGGCATTGAAAATCCCCATATCATCGCCCTTGACTATAGGTGCAGGTGATGGACTACATTTATGCATACCAAATTTCTTTAAGACTTTCTCTATGTATGCCTTTTGTGACAGTCCCAATACCCCTTTGTTTCTATCTCGGTGAATTTCGATCCCTAGAACGAACGAAGCTTCACCAAGATCTTTCATATCAAAGTTTGAGGATAAAAACTTCTTTGTCTCCAGAGTGCATCGACATCACTACTAGCTAGCGGGGATATCATCCACATACAGGATTAGGAAGATAAACGTCCCATCTTTAAACTTTGCATAAACACAGTTGTCCTCTACATTCTCTTTAAACCCAAATTTTCTTATTGTACTGTCAAACTTCAAGTACCACTGTCTTGAAGCTTGCTTTAACCCATATATTGATTTCTTTAGGCGGCATCCCATTCTTTCATTTTCTTCCATGACAAAACCTTTCGGTTGTGCCATGTAAACATTTTCCTCCAAATCCCCATTAAGAAATGCCGTCTTTACATCCATCTGATGTAACTCTAAATCATAATGTGCTACTAATGCCATTATGATTCTGAAGGAATCTTTACATGAAACTGGAGAAAAGGTCTCATTGTAATCAATCCCTTCTCTTTGCGTAAAGCCTTTTGCCACAAGTCGCGCTTTGTATCTTTCTATATTCCCTTGAGAGTCAAGCTTTGTCTTGTAGACCCATTTACAACCTACTGTTTTGGCTCCTTTAGGAATAATTTCCAAGTCCCAGACTTTATTAGTCTTCATGGACCACATTTCCTCTTCCATGGCCTCAAGCCATTTTGAGGAATTTTCGCTTCTCATGGCTTCTTCAAATGAGGTGGGATCATCCTCTATTTGAAATTCCTCTGTATTATAAATCTGATAATCATCGAAATAGCTGATCTTCTTACTCTTTGAGACCTCCTGGGCCTCCTCATTTGGTACATCTGCTGTTTGAGGTCTTTGCTGCTCCCCTCATCTGTGGCAATAGGTTCTATAGGATCTGAAGAACAGTTCCTCATTATCATTCATTGTTGCCACGGAGGAACAATAACAGTGCCGGCACCACGTTGTCTTGCACCGTCGGTGCAGCGGCAGTAGTGTGAAGAATGACTCTTGAATCATCGGAGTGGGCGCATACACCGCTTCTCTTCAAGGTCAATCTCACGAGCTACCATGCTCCCCTCATCATTTCATCCTCTAAGAAGACAGCGTGTCTCGTTTCTACAAACTTTGTGTGTCTATCTCGACGGAGAAACGAAAACCTTTGACTTTTCAGGTAGCCAATGAAATGGCAACTTCATGCTTTGGGATCAAGCTTCCCAAGGTTTGGGTTAAATACTTTAGCCTCAGCAGACTCCCCATACACGTAAGTGGTTCGGTGAGGAACTCTTCCTGTCCACAACTCGCGGTGTTTTGGGCACCGACTTATTAGGCACTCTGTTGAGAATATGAATAGCGGTTTTCAACGCCTCCATCCATAAACTCAATGGCGGTGTGGAGTAGCTCATCATGCTTCGCACCATATCCATCGAGTGCAGTTGCGTCTTTCAGCTACTCCATTTTGCCGAGGTTCGCCTGCATCGAATCTTGGGCCACTATTCCATTTTCTGTAAAAACCTTGCAAAGGTCCAGAACTTGTCCATATGGGGTATGTCGATCGTAGTACTCCCCACGATCGATCGGACTATCTTAATCTTTAAATCGTGTTGGTTTTCAATTTCAGCCTTAAATATCTTGAATTTATCCAAGGCTTCATTTCTTTCTTTAATTGGATAAATATATCCATAACGGAGTAATCATCCGTGAATGTTATGAACGAGTCATATCCATCCACACTTTTCACAGAAAAGGACCACAAATATCTGTGTGAATAATTTGTAGAACTCTGTGCTTCTTTTAGCGTCTTTTTAATTTTCTTTACATATTTTCCTTTAATGCATTCTCTGCATTGTTCTAAGTCTGAGAACTCTAATGGAGGAAGAATATCATTCTTAACTAGTCTTTCTATTCTCCCCTCAAATATGGCCTAAACGACGATTGCCATAATTTCGACGACTCATCTAGAGTTCTCTTTCGTTTTCTGCTTACATTCGTGAGACGAGGATTCAATCACTTTCTACACGCGACGTTCTCATTATCGCATACGACATTCACATCATCACATAATGACAACAAATAAAGCTCGTTCTGTAAAATGGCAAGACCAACACATTCTTTATTAAACATTATTTCACACGTGCCATTTCCAAAATTACAATCATAACCATCTTTGTCCAAATTTGAAACACTAATCAAATTCCTCTGTAAAGAGGGAATAAAAAGGACATCTCTAAGTAAAAGATTGGAGCCATTAGCTAACTCTAATGAAAGATCACCAACGGCTTCAACTTCAGCTTGGACTCCATTTGCAACTTTAATGCATCTTTCGTTTCTTTGCGTAGTCCTCGTCGAACGGAATCCCTGTAAAGAATTAGCAACATGAACAGTTGCTCCTGAGTCAATCCACCAAGTTGTTTTCGAATATTTCACATACAGAGATTCATTTATAAAGGTAATAATGTTCTCACCTTTCTTTGCCATTATCATCTTTAAATAATCAGGACAATTCTTCTTGTAGTGTCCCATCTTCTTGCAGTGAAGACACTGATCTTTGTCTCTGACAAATTTATTCTGTTGAGGTGATGGACAGATGCTTTTCCCTTGTTCTTTGAGAAGGAGGTACTGTTGAAGTTCTTTTTCTTGTTATCCTTCACATAGTTGATAGAACCACCATGTGAGGATTTGATTCTTTCCTCCTCTTGCACACACATAGCAATGCACTTTTCTAAGTCCCATTTCTCGGGCTGCATGTTGTAGTTGACAACAAAAGTGTCAAACTCTTTTGGCAAGGAAGCAAAAACCAAATGAATAAGGAACTCATCCTTGAGAGCCAAATCCATTGGTTTAAGCTTGGATGCCATGTTGCTCAACCTCAGTATGTGCTCTCTTATGCCACTTTGCCACCACGAGTACCTTTACATCACAAGTCTGTTTAATCACCGTGTGTAGCATAAGTCTTTGAAGAGCCATGAACCGACTCTTTATTCTCTCAAGGTACTCGTGACAAGTCACACTCTGCGATTGAGCCCACAATAGCGGCTCAATCGTGTTCTTTATCACAGCCAAACATTTCTTGTTGGCTGTGGTCCATTTCTTATGCTCAAGGTCATAAGACATCTGTAAGGGGGCATGATCCCTCTGTCTTTTCTGCCAAGCAGTATCATCCTCATTTTGTTCCCTCACTGGTGCCAAAGGCTCAGTGGGACGTGCTGTAGTGAGGACCCAGTCCACCTCAGCCAAGATAAACGCTAAGTCTATCTTTTTCTTCCACTCTCCATAATTATCACCTTTGAGAGTGGGGATCTCTCTGATACAACTCATCAAGTTGTATCCGCCTGAAAAATATTTCAAATAAAGTGAGAACATAACAGCAAAATCATATGCCTTACTCCAACGTTGGTCAAAAATACGACATACAATTTAAATCATTTTATCTATACATTAAATCTACATCACCGTTGGGCAGAAATAGAAATAATGCATAAAAAAATTCATCAATTAAAAATTATAATATTGTTATTATCAACGTTGGTCAGAAAATAACAATATCATAATTATCTGGGATTTATCTCTATTTTTTCAAAATTAAATTCTCCCGTTGGTTCGAATTTAATAATGAAAAATCAATCAATATTATCTTTTGCAGCGGAAACTGTAATTATTCTAAAATAATTCATTATACAGAAGCATTATACTGTACACTTTTAATCTCTGAAAAATTAACACGTTGGTGCAAAATTTTCCAGAAATTTAATTCAAATTTCAATCAAATTCAATCATTAATGCTTCTGAAAATAACAATAAAATCATTTAACAAAATTACTCGTTCAAACGCCATTTGGCCCATTCTTTCGGCGCGCCCGCCAGCCCGCTCGGTAGCGCCTAGCGTCGCGCTCCTTTGGCGCCTGGGCCGCCCACTCGGCCGCGGCCCCTTTTCATCACGGCCGTTGATTTAATCGGACGGCGGGAGGGTTTTTCGCCGATCAAAACCAGCGTCGCCATCGCCCCAAACCCTAACCTCATTTCCGCAACCCCACCCGAGAAAAGCGGAGCAGCGGCGGCGGCGGCTCCGCGCGCGCGCAAGCGGCGGTGGCCGGGCTGCGGCTCCACATGGCGGCGGCGACCCCAGGAGGCGGCGGCGACGCGCACGCGGCGGCGGCGACTCCCGCGCCCGGGGCTCGCCCTCGAGCCGCGAGGCGCCGGCGGCCCAGCGGCGCGCGCGCGCTCCCGCGGAGAGGCGCATGGCGGCGCTCGGCCTCGGGGCAACGGAGCGGCGGCGGGAGCCGTGCGGCGGCTATCCAACGTGGCGCACGGCGGCGACCGCATCCGGTAAGCCCGATCCCCTTTTCCTTTTTTTTGTTTGTTTGTTTCTTTCCGATCTGGGGAGCTAGGGTTTGGGATTCTCTTTTCTTTTCTTTTCCCGCACTAGATCTACCTCTAGGGTGCTCTGATACCATTATTAGTCTAGGTTTCTTTTAGGATCTCTAGAGTAGATCTAGCAGGGTCTTTCCTTTCTCTAGGTTCTTCGTGTTCTTGAGGTGCCGAGAGGGAGAGGGGTAGAGGTACTAACCGTCCGACTGCGTGGAGGAGGAGGAGGCCATCTCGGGTTCGGCGGTGAAGCTCTGCGCACGGGCAGCCACGGTCGGAGAAGAAGGAGTGGCGGCGACGGCGTAGACCAGGTGAAGGAGACGGCGGTGGAGCTTCCCGTCACTGGAGCGCCCCCTCAACAGATCGGGTTTTAGGGTTTGTTGGTGGGGAAGGTGGCGGCACGGTGAACTTCGTCGTGCGTGCCGCCCCGGCCCCCACCTCTCTTTTATATGGCGGCGCGACAGGCCCACCACCAATGGGTGGCGCCCCGATCGTATGCTGATCAAGGGTGGGCTTTGGCCGTTGGGCCAAAGCCCTGAGATCACTCTAACATGGAGTAGTATAGAAGAGAGAAAAAAAAACAGGGAAATCAGTTATCCAACTAGATGGAGTGCTTGAAACAATCCTTTTCCAGGTTAAAATAGAAGGGAATCTACACTATTAATCCACCAGTTAAAATTATCCTACATCTACCCAACAATTACCTGCTTCACAGTCATGACCTTAACTACGTCCACACCACAATATGCACCCAGAATTACACCATCCTAAAAACGTTCGCACCAGATTAACTCTTTTTTATTCTCTCTCCTTACCCAACCATATCCGACGGTCATCCTTCAATGGATCTGCAGTACCCCTCCCGTGTCCCGTGTCTCCTGGGTAGACCCGGCCGCCACCTCCCCCGAAGCGAGTCTCCTGGGTGGATCCCTAAAATGCCGTCTTCTTCTCGCGCAGCAGCAGCAGGGAAATGTGATCGCGATGCCCCCTTCCTCCCGCCCCGCCTTAACCCTAGCCCCGCTTCCCCCTCCTCCCGCGCGCTCGCGCCACCCCGCCCGCTCGCGCCTCCTCCAAGCCCACGCCGCGCGGCCTCTCCGCCGCCCCGGCCCGGCCAGCGCGCCGCAGCGACCCTGCAGCGGCCCGCGGTCTCGTTCGGGCCCGCGGCGAGGAGGAGCTCGAGGCGGCGATCTATGACTTCATGCGCCGCTCCGATAAGCCGGGCGTTCCTACCCGCGCCGAGCTCCTCGCCGCGCGCGCCGCCGCCGCGCGCCGTGGAGTCAAGCGGAGGTGGCTCTCCTCGGCAACCGGCCTCAACGAGCTCGACCGGCCCCAATGGCGGGCGTAGCGGCGGCGTCTGGCGCGGACCGACCGCCACCGCCGAGGCGGAGATGGCGGGATCATGGGCAAAGAGGTCGCTGGTTGCTCGTGCCGTCGGCACCATGGCCAACCTCATCTCCGTCCTCGTGCATCTGCGACACGGCCGGTCCGCCTCCCAATCTCTCGAAACCCTAGCGGTTCTCGGTCGGACCGAACCCTAGCGAGCTCGCGGCGAGAGGAAGACGGCGACAACGATGGCGGGTGGATGCGGGATTGGGCGGTGGTCGTGATGGGAGGAGGCGGCGCGCGCGGTGGGGAGAGGAGGCGAGGCGGAGGAGCGGGGAGGCGGCGGCGGCGCGGTGGGGAGGAGCGGGAGGCCCCACCGCGCGGCGGATCCGGGAGGGGCGCCGAGATCCCGATGCAGATCCGGGAGGGCCCGCGGAGGTCGGGCGGCGTCGGCGCGAAGCGCTGCGGTCGCCGGTGTCGGCGATGATGCTCACCATGTTCGCGACCATGGCCTCCTTCACGTCGCCGGCGGTGAGTCCTCTCGCTCGCCGCCGCGCCGCATTCATCGCTTCTTGGGAATGCTCGCGTCTCGTCAGTGGGCTGTTCTCCTCTTGTAGTGTTTGGTTGCCCTTTGGTCCTACGTTGCCATCGTTACGGGAATTCTAGATCCTTGGATTGTTCGGCGGGAGAAATGTTTTGTTTGCGAAGCTTAGGATGATCTTGCTAGGGAAAATTCGATCCAGTGGCTGTCGCATTGGAGAACTCATGGGCGAACTTTGGATCCCTTAAGCGGAATCTTGGTATTGTACGGACTACGGAGGGAGAGCTTCGATTTTTATCGTGTATTCGTATTTGCTTGTACAGTATTTGGATCTTGTAGGGGCACTGTTTATACTGGGATTGATTTTGTTTCGTGTAAGACTTATATTAGTTCTTGGGCACGTTAGCTTGATCCGCTGCCATAGCAATGCGAGAGCTCTTTTGTGTTCGTTTCTATGTATAAATGATTGGGTTTTACCCCTTTTTTCTGTTCGAGAGGATATGTTGTTGACTTCTTGATATTTCAGATTGTGGCGGTGCGCAGAATCGGGTTTACGATAAAAGAGCTCGACAGCGGATGGCCAGTATGTTGCTTCAGATCTTGCTAGCCCTTTTGCTCAGTAGTACAACTAGCGCCTTTTGGTGTGAGCTAAGCATACGAGTTTCATAAAATTCGGGGCAATCGGCAATATCGGTGGGCGACACCTTGAAGGTTGTTGCATGCGAGTAATTCGACCTAGCGGGCCCATTAATATGCAAATGTTGCCTTCTTGCTGTACAAAGCGACAAACTGTTCAATGCCATGCTATGTGGTACATTATTTAGTTTTTGGCGTACATTGGAGTTGGTGCTCAAAACTTGCGAGGATTTATTGTAGTTGAGACTTTTGAGCTATATTAATCCGATTAGTGCTTTAGTGATAAACATCCTATATGTTTAGGCGACAAGGCAAGCGGTTGGCATCACTTGAGATGGGTGGCTGCAGCAAAACATGAAGGATTTGTTGGGAAATATACTTACGAGACAAATGGAACTCGGTCTAGGAAGAAGCCACTGGTTGCTATTGGAATAATGACAAGCTTTGGCGAAAAAACTACCGTGATCTTTGTCAGAAATCATGGCTTCCAACAGTACCACTTCATAGCACATATCTTATAGGCCATCACCATAAATTCATATCATAATAGTGATACTTGGATTTAGTAACTCGATGGTCATAACTAAGTTACAAAATGCTTATTATAGTATCTTAACATGAGAACGATAGTTTTCAACCATTTACCAGTCATGGGTGCTAGGCATTAATAATGGAAAAGAAACTTTCAATTATCGAATGTTTGACAATCTATTTCTTGTGTGATATGGTGCTGGAAAAATGGCACCGATACTTGTACTAAATTAAACTTGATGCAAGATAATATTCTATATGTGCTCAATCATATGCATTTTGAGAATTTTATAAAGATGTGTTACTAAAAAAATTGATGTACATTTTATGTAATTCAAGATGCACAGTATGAAAGACCTCAACATAGAGCTTGTCTTTTGTAAAATTATTACTATTTGATCAACAATCTTGAATTTGGCATTCGTAGGTGGTTGAATGAATCTAGGAGTAAATGTTGCACTTTTAATTATCCTCATAATGAAGTATTGTGGTAATGGTACCCTTTTAAATTAATTATTTTAAATGACATTCTGTTCATACAGATAAAAATGTGTTTTCTTTATTTCATTATTTTCCCAACTTCTTTGTTGGGTAAGAAATGCTCTCTGTTGTTTGTGTGGTTTAAATTTACTTCTATCGCGAGTTCAATCTTTGAAGAAACTAGAAGAAGAAAAAGGCATTGTAGTACGCTTCATAGTTGGAAGAAGGTATCGCATACTTATTTGTGTGCCATACTTATTACCCTACTGGCATGAATGACCATCTGAAGTCTAGATATCGATGAAGTCTATATATCGATAGTTCCTTGCCCATGTAGTGCAAATCGAGGAGATACTTTTGTGGGAGATTGATGACGAGAATAGAAGTCTGAAGGATTTCTTGATCTTGGTAAGACTGATTGATGAATTGAACAAATGATACTTACACCGTTTAGGATGTCATATTTACCAATTTCTGTGCTTATTGTGCTCTTTTCTTAGTGTTGAATGTAGATTTCCAATATTTTTTTTCTTGATAGTTGTTCGCATCCCATAATGTATTATTTTGTTAAACCAAAGTATTAATCTGAAGTTCTTTTACAACTCTTCTACACAGGAAAAAGTCAGAGCATCAGGATTCATCTCTTTTTTGGTTTCAAAAGGTGGGTATCTTGACAATCATCTACAACACAAGAAAAGTACTATGCTAAAATTCCTCGAGATTTTGTTCTATATTAATTATACATATTTTCCTATTGCTTGAATGTTCACAATCTGAACTGTTCATTTATTATCAAGAACTAAATGTTGAAAATAATTGATATTGCATGCCAATGTAGTCCTATTGCATGCGGTGTGCAATTGAGCATATTATGTTTGCTTGACTTCAATCATTGTAAGTGTACGAGAATGCGGTGGAGCTGTTTACTATTGAGAACATATCTAATTTCTTTGAATTACTAAAGCATTGAGACAATGTCTTGATTTTAACATGGGGGCAGACTTTGCTTTTGTTACTTGATGTTGGCTTCAAGAAAGTGGGGTTCCGTCTAATCTTGGTATATGTCTAATCTTTGTTTTCCGTCTATCTTGGTATGCAAAACTTTCAGTTTCTGCACATGTATTTCGTGTGATGCATTTTAGTCTTTGTGCAACCTTCTCTCACATGGGCTCTTGTTATGCATGTGATTTATCAGCATTTTAGGCAATCTAATTTAGCAGCAGCAAGTAGGCTGGGGCTCTCATAAAATTTTTTACTGGCATTTAACAAGGCATAGACTGCCCTTCTTTGGTACTGAAGTGATCTATCTAGATAGTTGAAGTTACGTAGGTAATGTTGTAATAAAGACAGGTTCAAAGTCAATACAAAATTTCAGAGAATCTGAATGTAATGATAGATTCCTGGTCACCTCCTTTCGATGCTTGTAATTTCATGACCTGAACTTGCTGGTGATATATATGAGTGTTTTCCAGATTATATACATGGTGATATACAATTGCGTGAAATTTAAACTATGAAAAAAATATCGTCATTTGGTTGTTTTCATATGCATCCTTGAAATACCGCCGTAGCGTTAGCACGGGCACTATACTTCTACACTAATAATCCACCAGTTAAAATTATTCTACATCCACCCAACAATTACCTGCTCCACAGTCATAACCTTAACTACGTCCACACCACAATATGCACCCAAAAATACACCATCATAAAAACATGCGCACCAGATTAACTCTCCTCCATTCTCTCTCTTTACTCAACCATATCCGACGGTCATCCTTCAATGGATCTGCAGTACCCCTCCCCACCCTCGCTCCTCCCGAACTGCCCGACACACACGCACACGCCCGACGCTGCGCGATACCACCTCCTCCGCCGATTTCTCCCCCGTCTCCCCCACTCTGCGTCTCCCCGCCGCCTCCTCCCCCCGCTCGGCCGTCTCCGCCGATCCACCCTCGCCTCCTCCTCCCCACCCGGCGCCGCCGCCGCCGCCTCCTCCCCGCTCCTCCGCCGCCTCCTCCCCCCACCCCTCCGCTCCGCCGCCGTCGCCTCCTCCCGCCCACCCCTCCGCTCCGCCGCCGCCTCCTTCTCCTCCCTTCGCTCCACCCTTGCCTCGTCCTCTCCACCCCGCGCCGCCGCCACTTCCTCCTCCCCCACTCCTCTGCTCCGCGCGCCTCCTCCCGCTCCTCTGCTCCGTCGCCTCCTCCTCCTCCCCACCCCTCCCTCGGCCGCCGCCTCCTCCCCCGCTCCTTCGCTCCGCCATCGCCTCCTCCCCACCCCGCGCCGCCGCCTCCTCCTCCCCACCGCAGCTCCCAAACCCTAGCTAGCCCAAACATTCGACGCAAACCTTCTCCTTACCTCCCCACCCCGCATCGCCCCTCCTCCCCTGCCTTGCCATCCCGCACCGCCGCCTCCTCCCCCGCGCCTCCACTCCCGCCGCTCCCCCCGTCCTCCACCGCGCCGCCACTCCCTCCGCTCCCCCCGTCCTCCACCGCGCCGCCAGTCCCCCATCTCCGCCTCTCCGAGATGAATGTTGATTAGTTTCTGGTAATTGTACCTAGGCATTCATTGTTTAGGTATTGGATGCTTCCTGGTACATGCTAGAAGAGAATATTGATTCATGGCAAGAATATCAGGATACTGGATCATTTAAATTGTGCTTTGTTCCCCTTTGTGGTAATGTTCCCTCAGCTCAAGTATTCTAATATATTCAGGTGGCCCATATTCCTGGTGCACTGTTCTTTGACATAGATGGCATAGTTGATCGGACGACTGATGTGAGAAATGTTTCCGGATATTAGTTATTAGCGTTTGAGTTGAGTAAATAAGCGCAAGGACATCCTTATGTTTTGAAATTGACATAATCTTATATGTATACCTCATGTATGTTAATTTTTCCACCAATGATAACATATTCTTCCAGTTAATTTTTGTAAGTTGTATGGTAAAATTTTTTTTGGACAAAGTGTTGTTGTCTTTTGCTTTTGAGGCATGTCTACAGTATAGATATGTGATATATCTTTACTCCATGCAATTTGTTTCAGTTGCCACACATGCGCCATCGAAATGATTGTCCGTGCAGCGGCGACGCGGGCGCGCTCCTCGTCAAGCCGGGCGCCTACTCAAGAAGGCCGTAGGCGGAGGAGGCGGTGACGACATGACCGGTGACGGGCTAGATGACTGGGGGGAGGAGGCGGCGGTGTTGGCGGAAAAACGGGCACTGAGAAAGACTGAGAAAAACGGACAGTCGTTATGATGGTATTGATGTTGTCATCTAAAGGTTAGATAACTTTGCAATGAGTACAGTACCCTGTTAGTGTGCTATATTAAGTGCATAATCCTTCTTTTCTCTTGTGAATAGACTCATAATTTCACCTCAAGATTAAGATGCTAAACACTGATCCCAAATATGTCACCTAAACTTGTCATTGTAAGCAATTTGTAATGTACACGATATGAAGCAATGAACTGGAAAGAAGTTTGACTTTTTTGTTGTATAGAAAAGGGATTAATGGAAAGAAGTTCTGTTCTGTGCAGGGTGTGCCTCATATGGCGCGGTGGCGGTGGCACTTGGGATTCCTAGGTCTTCAAACAGTAAGAACGCATATTGGTGTATTTTGATTAAGTGGGGCATGCCAAATGTTCGGATATTGGATTTTTTGATTGAGTTACTAACATTGTATGTTATCTGCTTGGCAAAATTTTGGATTTGACCCATTTTCTTGGCATCAATTGTCGATGGTTTGAGAATTACTTGGTTGCCCTACCTACTGCACAATTGTCAATTTTGCACACAAACTAAGTTTTGGTTTAGATGTAATTTCTTAAAGGGTGGCAAAGTTCTATTGTCATATTATATTTAAAATTTTTTGTTTGATGTCAGGTAGATTACAGATTTTTTCCTATCACTATCCATTTTTTAATATTCATTGACCATGATTCTAGATGGGAAGCTTGGATATATCAACGATGAGCACTATTATCTCATTATTCTTATAGCATAGTTATATGCAGACACCTACATGTTCTCCATTATGACAAAAAAGAATTGGTTTATATATTTATCATGCATCTACCAAATGAGAAGACCAAAACAAAATCATGTCACAATTAGGACATTTCTCTTCTCTTTTGTATGACCAATGGAATTCATATTGAATTGTCAATTCACAGCCAAGACTAATGGCGACGCCAGCATGTGTCTTTGCTTGAGCTTGTAGCACCACAAAATATTTATATTAGTGCAAAACATTAACATGAGAAGGTTCAGTTATTGTGGTCTGCATGAGCGAAGTCTAAGAGTCATAACCTTCTACCATAGGAGATCTGCCACAATATCAGTTGATGCTTCTCTGATAGTACAAAAGAATGTGCCAGTCTTCAGTTATGGAGCAATTGGCAACTCTGTTTAAAACTGGAAAAATATGAGAAGTACATTTGAAGGCGATCGCACGCAGTTAAAAATCATAAATAATGTTATCCTACAGGTTCATGAATAGATCACATTTAGGATTCTTGATAGACATGATGAAATGTATCTTTGTTTAACTGATTTTTATTGAATCCATGACAATTTTTGGTGGCGACCTTAAGTTTTCTGTTATATCCCTCCTCCTGTTAAGACTAGGCTATCACCATGCTTGGTTACTAAAGGTGGAGCTATTAAAATCATGATTATTAATTAGCCACTAGCGAGTCCTTTCTTAGGCGTAAATAGTTTTTGATATGATATTGCGGGGATACTAGAAATGCTGCGATGCAGATTGTATCTAAGATTGATTCATTCACGTGAGCAGGAGAACATTGAGACGGCTTTCAATTCATATAGATACCGATAGGGTTGGTCATTTGAATTTTCTGAATTATCGTGTTCCTTTGTTTCGTTTTGTTTGTGAATGCAAAACAGTATCACATTTTGCAGATTAGATATTGTTGGACTACAAATTCCTGCCTAGGTTTAGCTAAGAGCATTATTCACATTTGTTTTAGTGTATATTCCTATGATCTGTCACACAGGATAATTCTGCAAATGTAGCCAAGCAGGCTGCAGTTGCACCCACTGTATCTCCAGTGTACTATGCTGTAGAAAACACTTTGCTATTACTCTTCCAGTACTTACTATCTAAAACACTGATGGTAGTAATTAAACTACAAATTTTTTGCCAGAATCAGCTGAGAAAATTGATATGGCAAGATCTCTTAAATACGTCAGTGCGCCTTGGAAGGTTTGTATTTGGCATTTTAGCTTAGTTCATTTGCAACATCTCTTTACACAAGCTCTCCTTTTGTCCTAGGAATTTTATTCGTACTTACATTTTTTTTGTCCCAGAACAAAGCTTCGAAATCTGAGGAACACAGACCTGTAGTATATCCTGAAGTAATTTTTTGTGTGGAAATTTATGAGAAGAGATATTACCCTGTGAAAGTAATATGTTAAAATTTGGTCACACGTGTTTATTTTTAAGGTGAGATATGTGTAGATTAATTTCTGTGATCTCTGTTCCCTGCAGAGCCAGGAGTTTCTTGTGTTGGGAATCCAGCTCCTTACAGATCTTAAGGACAATATTTACTGTTTGACTGATAAGTTGATGGAGGTGGCCAAGCAACACGATCATTCTGGCTATTTTCTTATTGAGGTAGTTTTTTTGGGTGAAAATTCGAGACATGTTCTTAAAGATGCGTTGCAACTCTGTTAATCTCCCCTCTCTTGTCAGGACACGTTCTACAATGATACTAGACATTATTCTGCCATTGATTACAGTAAACCTATACTTGACTGGTCTAAAAATTCCAGTAATGAGGTGGCGAGAAGTGGGATGCCATAACTTTTGGTGTGTTGAAGAAACGTCAAAAGGACTTCTTGAGTGGTTTGAATATTTTGAATGTGCACGAGTTTAAATCTGCAAAAATGCAAAGGGCTCGCTTTTACGCGTGCACTTCCGCTTGGTCTTTGGTACCTCTACACCAACAGTTCTCATTGTCTTTGAGAAACGTTGGTGTGCATTCCCTAATTCTCTCCGTTGTTCTGGTGGATTTTTGTATATTAGATCTTTTTTCATATATTGAAATCAAATGGTCATCCATCACTATAAAATGTTTTGTTGCTTATCCCTGTTTTCAAGAAAACAAGATAAAAGAATGTGATTTATCTGTTCCTTTGTTATGTGATGTTTGCAGTAGAATCTAAAATCAGTTAACTCGAACTGCAGCACTGTATGATGCTTAATATCTGCCTACAATTCACTTGACAGTGCGTAAAACATGTGCAATCCTATTAGGCTAAAAAAAAAGGGGTTCCTTTCCCCCATGTCTGACAACAAAACCCTGCACATTTTCAGGGGAGCTGCAAACACATGATCGTTATTAGGGACATGAGGTTGATCCACCCCGAGGACACACACAACCAAGCAGAATACCCTCTCATGACATTCCAGTTGCAGAAGCGTCTCCAGAAGTGTTCGGTGTGCCAGATCTACCATGCAGCAAAGATGACGGTGGATGATAAGTGGGCTCTGAACAATTCTTGTTATTTCTGCATCCAATGCTACTACCTCCTCCACTACAAGGAGGACGGCTCACTGCTATATCTGCATACTGTATATGATTACCTGAAAGACTAAATGGTTGCTTTTGTAAAGAACTATTCTTTAATGTATATTCTTTGTTGCAAGGGTCCCAGGTCCCGACTTCTTAAATTCTACATTTCTACTGATAGCGCTCTGTTTAATGTTAGTTGTTAATCAGGTATGCCCTGTCAGTTGTCGTATATTACTATGGGCTGGTTATATCGGTTAATGAATTGAATAGCCTATCAAAACTCAGCTGTAGCAACATTTTGAGGTATCTGGCAGTCTGGCTGTCCATTGCAGTCTGGCGTTCAATTTGTATTGGTATAAATGAAAAATTGGCAGTGGGATCAACAATAGTACAAATAATTATTTATGGTATCGTTTGCAACTAATGAGGAACTTCGTGCTATAAAAGCTGATCCAATTGAAGGCTTTGACATTGGAGCGATTCTCTTAATTGCTAAGAGGTTCTCTATCCAAACCTTTGCATAGAAAATTTAATTTAACTGTTTAGTTATATACTAATGTAAATGTAGTTCCTTTTAGATTGTGTCTTCTTTATATTGCCATGGCTTAATAGGTACCATGTGGTCAGAAAAGTGCACAAATCACTTGTAACTTGAGATCTCCATTTGCCTGGGATTCGTGATGTGGCCTTTTTTTCTATTTGAGAGAATTGAATAGTGAACATGAGGCCACTCGGATTGAGACATTGCATTGGTTTTCCACTCTGCTGGCTCGATATCGTACTGAGGTACTTGAAAATATGCAACTTTTTTTTTTGGAATACATAGCAATATATTTCAACAAGTTAATGCTTGCATAATTTCTTCACTTTTAAACTGTTGAACCGCCGATTTAATTCTTTAACTCTGAAATGGACAGCTTTATGTCGCTATCAAGGGTGTATCAAGACAAGCGACAAGAATTTTGGCCAAACCAAAGAAAGAAGTAGATGTCTCGGGGAAGAGCACCAAAAATATTGTGTATAAAACGTCCTAGCATGGTGATATGGTAAGTAAATAGTCCACAAACACCTATTTCTTTCTTGTGTTTCATATTTCTTTATGCGACAAAATGTTTGTTTTCTTTGTAGCCTCAAGTTTAAACAATGTGGGGATGGAGAAAGTCGTCGATGGGTGAGTCCAATGATGTTGTCGCCTCCTCAAAGGATCAGTCGTTATGTGACATTCATTATGTGACAAAAATATTTGGTTATACAATATATGAGACGTGAATCTTAATGAATCTGATTGTTCATTTTATTTTTTACAAATTTTATCTTGTTTTGTATTTTACCGTAGCGTTAGCACGGGCACACTACTAGTGTAACTATAGTAGTAAAACTAGAAGCAGAGTTCAAAAGTTTAGTGGAAAACTACACCAACATGCCGTGAGTGACAAACCATGCTTAGTAAGTATACACATGGTTATTCCAATTTGCAAACGACGTAAGTTCCAATTCTACTTCTTGTAGTGTTTAGTGCTTATAACTCTGGAAGGCAACAATCGGCATGAGTCTATCCACAGATCTTATAATTGTATAATGCCTTTAACAACATAAAACTCACTACACCCTTGTGCTGCCGTCTAGAGACCACTCCCAGTGATTCTCCAATTCGAATCGATCGATGCGATCAGATCCAGCCCCGCACCGCGCCGCCGCGCGCTCCATGCCGTCGCCGACGTCCGCCCCGGCGAGCCACCACCTGCACCTCTGTTGGACTGCCGCGCTCCTCCTCACGCTCTCCTACTACGCCTCCGTGCCCCTAGCATCCTCCCCTCCGGCCGCTGCCCCGCCCTCGTCGGCCTCACCCTCGTCCAGCGTGCCGAGGAGAAGGGAGCGCCTGAGTTCTCACTTCCATCCCCTTCCGTTCCCAGTACTGTGGGATTCGGTCATTACTTCTATCTGAATCAATTAATACAGGAGTACAGTTCGTGCGTAATTCGAATTCTTAGAGTTCGAGTGTGTTTCTGCTGTGAATGTGATTTGCAGTGTGCTTGGATGGGAGCGCGCCATCTGCAGAGAGGGTCTGGGAGTGGATCTCAGAGCTAGTTCATCCACTTGGAGGTATGCACCTTTTTAGTTCTACTAGTACATATGTTGATATGTGGATACTGAGCCATGCATATTTCGTCCGGAACTTGATTTTCATGAAAGCTTAGCTTAGTTTGGACGATGTATGCTTTGTGAGTTTGAAATTTAGGTACCGGAGGGAGCATATTAGTATATAGGGATGTGACTGGCTAAAGTTAATGGCAGTATGGCACCACAAGATTTTTCATCAGCAGTGAAACATAATGCTGTGGTACCTAGAGGGCTACTTCTTGTTATCATGTTTTCCCAGTTGATGCCTACAACTGGCAGTTCCTAGTCTGCACATAGTTTCTGCCTTTCTGGTTGAAGTAATTGTCTGTTGTTGCCATTGGTTGTCCCAATGCTTTTGTTTTCTATGAGCTTTAGGGTGGAGGCTGGTGCCAGAATTTGAAGCCATGTGCTTCACGTCAGAAATTGATGTTGGGTTCATCCCGGTACATGGAACGCCAGATTGAGTTTGCTGGGATCTTGAGTAATGATAAATCTCAAAATCGAGGTAACTAAATTTCCTCTTTATATCAGTTGCCCATCTCATTTATTGATGCAATCCCTTCGCTTCAAATTCCTATAATTCTTGGATTCTCCTTGAGCATGTGTTTCAATGTACAGATTTTTATGATTGGAATAAGGTGAGGATAAGTTATTGCAATGGGGCCTCATTTTCTGGGAATGTCGAAGATGAGTTGCAGGTCTGATTTGCCTATTTTCCAACAGATGTTTAATCACCCAGCAGGTATTCTGAGTATTCTGTGTGTCTTTGCAGAATGGCACAAAATTCTTTTTCAGAGGCCGTCATATCTAGGACGCAGTTATGGATGAACTTCTACTGAAGGGGCTCAGGCATGCTAAACAGGTCATTCCTTGCAAGCACAACACTGTGCTTATTTTGATTTTCAAGCACAGGCATGATTCAAATGTATGAATCAATCAACCATCTTAAAGATGTTGGCAATTTATTTCTTTTCCTGCTTGGATATATGTGTTTTTATTTTAAGTTAACTGAATAAAAATATGGAAGTTTGCATCATAAGCACACAAGGGATCTATTTGGTTGGTTAATTTGGATATCAGTTAAATATTGTTTTATTGAAATATAAATTGCTTCCACAGAAACACAATATGCACTGATTTGCGGCACTAATCAGTGATCAATAAATATTGTGGAACCACCAATATAAGATTTTTTTTTTATCATTGTCTATAAGATCTCATTTTACTTTTGTGTTTACCTATAAGATCTTTTTTATATTTGTCTATGAACTACTATAGGACTATTTGACGGATTCCACTGATGTTTTCCTTACTACACAGTATGTATTCGCATGTTTACAAAATGATTGGATATGATTGATAGCTGTATTTATGGATCTGATAGATTCATTACTTTGTCTTTGCCTATATAAGCAATTCGACTATTGTACTGATGGTGTGATGCTGATATTATTTTTCCAGCTTTCAGGCTTTTCTAACAGGATGCTCTGCTGGTGGGTTAGCCACTTACATTCACTGTGATGATTTTCGTGCATTGCTACCAAAGGATTCTAGGGTTAAGTGTCTTGCAGATGGTGGTTTTTCCTTGATGTGTATATTTTCAAATCACCTTTGACTGCTGTGGTTGATTTTTGTGCATGTGCTTTGTGCATTCATTTTTCAAATGCATGCATGGAATAATTGCTCGATATCCTGCTTATCTTCTGAAGGACTTTCATCTGTCAGTATTCAAATGTCAACTAGAACACTTTAAAGTTTAAACATTCTAAAAAATATTTTAAGCATCTGAACCTTGAAATCTTAAGCTAGAGTACTCAGAAACTAAAACTGTTCAAACTTCAAAGAGAGGATATTTTCTTTTCCTAACTCTTGAGTTCTGAGATGAATTATCCCTTGATCAACCAGAGGTGGTGCATGTGTGTCCAGCTCTGACTTTTCGGATGGGTTTTCCTCGCAGTTCACAATTCCTCTCTGGCATCACCTAGATTACTAATTCATTTCAAGGCATTGCCCATCAGCAAGAAGAAACATTGCATGTATTGTAGGTCAGAAAAGAGAAAGTATCTTCAATATCTTATGTTCCTTGAGACCTTGATACTTTAATGTCATAAACAAAAACATTAGAGAACGGAAGTTGTACTGGTTTGCTGTTGCTGTCAGCTTCTATCTAACTCATCATATTCTTAAGAAGACATTTCCAGGCAAAGGACTATGCGGGCTTTCTACGGTGATGTTGTCCGTCTTCAGGTCCCTTCCCAGTTCCCTCCCTCCCTCCAAGAAAATTCTCCATTTCGTATATCCAAGTTTTCTTTTCTGAAAGCTTTTTTTCAGGATCTGCGAAGGTTTTTGCACTGCAGTTCAAACATGGAGCCTGGCCAGGTTAGTCTCTGAATTCCCGACAAATGACAACGCAATCATCCGCCACATTTAATTATATCACTAATCCTGCTACCACGGAAGTTATGGTATGCTAAGCACTGCTCCTTAACTGTGTTCCAGTGCTTCTTTCCACGTGAAGTTGTAAAAGACATCAATACCCCGGTCTTTGTTCTTAATCCAGCGTATGATGCTTGCCAGGTATCCTTATCTGTATCCATCAGGGGTATTCTATTGTTGTGTTAAAATATCAATATCAACATAGTAATTAAAATTTTGGTTTCAGGTACAACATGTGTAGGCTCCAGAAGCATCTGACCCTCAACATTCATGACTAAACTGCAGGCTGGATATTAGCAAGTGCAATTCTAATCAACTTGAAATTCTCCAAGGTTGACTCACCTTGCATCTTATTATTTAACTAACCTATCTGGCTATCAGGATTTGTAGTCATGCTTGCTATGTCAAAACAAACTTTTGCAGGTTTTAGGAAAGAACTGCATGACGCTATGAGTGAACTTAAGCAGAAAAGGGACTGGGGTATTTTTATTGACTTGTGCTTTGTACACTGCCAGTCGATGAACTCCTTGACTTGGCACTCCATCTTTTCCTAGAGTTAACAATAAAGTAACAGTTTTGTCCTTCAAAGAAAAAAACAAAAAGAAAGAAAAATACTACACTACAAGAAACAACTACACTACAAGAAACATTACATTTCATGTCAAGTTGACAAACTATAGGTTAACCTGTGTTGAACACTTGAACTAGCCTTTGCAAAATTATGGTGACCATCAGCTCTCTTGATATTTTTACAGTAAAGCCGTTTAGAGATTGGTTATCTGGGTTTAAATTATTGGAGGAACTATTAAAAGGTTTCCTGTTAGTGACAAGATAAGAGATAATCTATAAACAGTTTGATGAGGACTTATAATCTGTATATAAAAAATTATCCTCTTCATCTGTACATCAGCCAGCCCCCCAAAAGAATATTCAGTGCAGTCTCACGAGACATTCCCCTTGTATGTTCATGCTTCATATGTTGGATAGCATGTCTCCATTACCTCACATAGAATACTTGCCAAACTGATTATGAACGTGAAGATATAAGAGTTTTCTCAAACTTTTTGGTTCATTTTCGCAATATTATGCTTGCCGTTCTAACGTTATTAATTCTTGTGAATAGACCATCGCGGAAGCAGTTGGAGACTGGTTCTTTGACAGGAGATAAGTGAAAGAGATAGATTGTGAATATCCCTGCAACCCGACATGCTACAACTTGGTTTTTGCTAAGCTTTCCAAGGCATGGAGACTATTGGAGTTTTGATCTGATCTTTTTTTTTTGTCTTGTTGTAAAATTAGCAAATTCTGTATACAATTATCTACCATCATTTCATTTGCAAAACTTATTCGGGTGTGTGACGCCGTGTAAATCCTTTTTTTTTTTTTGGCGAGGACCTGTAAATCATATTTGTTTTAAATATATATGTAGAATTGTAAGCTAATGAGAATAATCCAAGAAATACTTACAACGAGAAGCATGCTGTGCCATATAAATGTTCCTTCTGCAACTTGACTGATATTTAACAGTGACCCGGTGTTCTCTCAGAAACAGTGGAACTCATCGTTTTCATTACAGGGACGCGCACCCTGAGAAAAGAGAGCGAAGCTGCGAAATTAATGAAAGATCATCGGTGGACTATGGACTCTGGAAGTAGGCATTGCTATCGCGTGAGGTGCACCCAGAACAGCGGACTTTTTCCTCCAATGTCTGGTCCAGACATGACCATCTGCTCAACACTTTGGACATGACGTTCTTTAACGCTGGTAGATACGATTTTTTAGTGGCGTGCAATTTTTTCCCACAATCAAACATTCAAAGGGCTTGATTTATGACACTTACTCCAAAAGAGGGTGCCAAATAAAACAATTCACGTTCAGGGTGATTAGCGGTGATAAATTATAATTTTAGCATTACTATATCGTAAAATAATGGAGAATTGAGAGTAAAAAATGTGAAATATTGAGTGCCAACACGGAGGGGCGGATTTAACTCTGGTTTAAAAAAAATAAGTCAACGGCCCGCATCAGCAGAATCACTACACAAATCACCTTCATAAAGGTAGAATTTGCATGTGCAGCCATCAGACCAACACTGGCTTGGACTGACGCTCCCGTGGAGATAGAAGCCACGACGACTGATGACACAAAAAAACACCGTCGATGAGCCCCTACACTGCGCGACATTGTTGTGCGGAAAATTTATGTATTTGCCACCCTTACGACTCGGGTGGCAACAGATTTGCACATGGGCCTATTGTGTTGCACCTATTGTACATTTATTGTGGTGAATTCATACAATTTTTATTGATCTAATTGTCATATTATTGTTGATTGTAATTATTTGTATAAGGTTTATGGTCACTTATTATCGGGGAATGGGTCCCCATTAGGGCCCTATTCCCCACCGGGGATGGGGAATGGGAGGAATTCTTCCCCGGGCATGTAATCAGGGACGGGGGTGGGAAACGGGGGAAGAATCAGGGACGGGAACGTTCCACCACTCCTCGACGAGGAATTCCCCATTGCCATCCCTAAGTACGACACAGTCAAAGAAGAGCGGTCGGAGATCCTGTGACATGTAACGGTCGGAGGCTATGGTGGTCGGATCCAACATATCTGAGCACTCGTAGCAGAACTTGCTAGCTGGTCAAAACTCTTGAAGGCCAACTTAGCGATCGTGATGCAAAGCTGAGCTCAAGACTGGGATGCATGGAAGAAAGGTGTGGCGCAGAGCATGGCCACGTTATCACGGCACAGTGGCAGGATGGGCGGAGCGGCATGGCGCATTGCACATGGGCTGTCAGCAAAGAGGAGAAACAATAGGCATGGTATTCAAAACAATAAGCATAGTGTCCAAAACCAGTGGCCTGTGCTCATGCAGGCTGGAGGTGGAAGAAGGGTCCTGCAAGTGGGCCACACTTGATAGTGAGAGAGAGAGGGTGAGGTGAGCTAAGAGATTTGGGCAAAAGCTAGGCACATTAGATGAGTTTAAAAGATTATGAAAATCTTTACGAATGCTCCTTGTTAAAATTAATCTAGACTTGATTGGCAAACATCGAATGCAAAGTATGAGTTGGTTCAATCCAGTTGTGGAATCGAACCAGGAGTTCAAGTTGTTTTCAGTTTCGGAGTCTAGTTTCAGAACTTACTTCGGTATTTATTTTGCAGTGCCAAAATTTATACTCGTGGCCTTTTTAAGATGGTTTCCACCATGAGTTTTCTCATGCCAACCTTTAATCATCTTTTTAGGTATTAGTTTTTATAATTTGGTCTAAGTTTTTTATTTGCATTACATGCGCTTTTGATTTTTTTTAAATTTAAATTTTTCAAAGAAACTCCAATAAAGATCCAATGAAACATAAAGGCATTCAAAAAGTTTAAAATTTTTCATATTTTTACATGCCCTAAAATTTGGGATGACACACACACACACACACACATACATACATACATACATACATACATACATACATACATACATACATACATACATACATACATACACATATATATATCGAAAATGGTTTTATACTCCTTAGAGTACGTACTCCCACTTATAATATATCTCTTTAATGGTGTTATTATACCTCTTTATTACTAAAAGTGGTAAAGAGGTATAAAATAGTCGTTTAAGTGGTATATTAGAAATAAGAGTATGTACTCCCGATAGTACTTAAAAGGCTTCATGTGTGTGTGTGTATATAGAATCCTACAATAATCATTAAAGTAGAAGAAGTAAAATTTCTAGAAATTCTCTTATTAATCGAGAAAGAAGATTTATACCACTTATTTCGGTGGTGCTAGATTATAACGGTGCAAATTAATCATATATAAATAAGAAATTCTCTCATTAATCGAGAGAAAAGGAGAAGATCTACACCACTTATTTTTGTGGGATCAGGTTACAATGGCGCAGATTAATCATGTATAAATATTACAACTATTATAATTGTGTAACAAATATAACTATATTTTTCAATAGATTTATATAACAAATACAATATATTACAATATCTAGCAGCGTAATTGCGTGAAAAATTATTTTATATAATTCTTCCTAATTAAAACCAACATATGATTGGTATCGAAGTGGTCCCACATGATTTACGATCCTACCATATAGATCGAGATGTGACAAGCTTGAGCAATAGAAAGCATGTTTACCAACGTAAGATATGAAAAAGGGCTGGGTATAGATGGAGTAGAGAAGCAAAACGACAGCGGCATTGGTTCCTTAACGACAGCGGCATTGCCCTGGAAGTATTGCAATTGCAATTTGAGTTAGTGATGGGTCATTAGCGCATTAACCGCACTTTAGAAATTAGAAAGGCAACTTCTTTCTTGTCAGATGATGAAGTGTGAAACTCAAGTGATTATACACCACGACAGATCGCTTATGGACTACAGAATGAGCAAGTTTCACAAATATCTGCTTCTGTTTCGGTCACACGAAGCACTGGTCAATCACATGACGTGGAAATGCATCCCTGACTTGATAGTTTTCAACTAAGGGTGAGTTCTTTTAGGTTACAATTGATGACTTATAGCTACGTTTGATGGTTTTTGGTCGTAGCATGTTTGTATGAATAAAGCTAATATCGATAAACTAGCAAGTTGTTTCGAAAAGATTGTCTTAGTAAGTCACTTCGAAGAGATGACGAAGAAATTATCTTATTTGTTTATTCAGAAGAAGCTATAAGCAATAACCTGAAAAGAAGAGTGACTTATGCTTTGTCCTGGTCAAAAAAAAAAAAAAAACTAGAGTCAGCACTTGGCTTTGTCTCTTGTAATCGTCTCTTAGTCCTAAGACTGCATAAGAACAAAGCTTTCGGAAATACTGCATAAGAACAAAGCTTTTGCAAACAAAATTTCCAAGTCACGATAGACATGCTCCTTTCAATTTCACCCTAGTCCACACGGCAGGCTCCGCTTAGCTAGTAATAGTCAGCCCTACTACTCACGGCTAAAGGAATTCAAAGCAAGATTGTGATTCAAGGTTTCTAAGCACCAAACCAGGTAGCCTCAGTTTTCCCTTTTGTATTGCCAGATAGTGAATAATACAACCGTACGCTACACGACTACAAATTCAATTGAATACAAGATAACACTTATCTGCTAATACGGAAAACAAACATAATCTAAACTACATATCTGCAGTATACACAATGTGATCTTAATTGCTATTCCAATAGCCTTCCTCAATCACAGCTGAGCTGAGAGAGGATGAGATTGCACATTCATACTAGGAGCTTCCAAACTCTGAACAATTCAGCAAGGCTCTCTACAACCTGAACCTAACAATATGTAACCAAGGTTGAGGTTGCTCTTGAGTATTGTAAATGGTCGAACCGCCAAGGACTTTGTGAAAATATCTGCTAGCTGGTCTTGAGAGGAGATAAACCGAATATCTAGCAACTTCTGCGCCACCCTTTCTCTGACAAAATGGAAACCCACCTCAATATGTTTTGTGCGTGCATGAAACATTGGATTGGCTGAAAGATAGGTGGCTCCCAAGTTATCGCACCAAAGACTCAGCGGCCTGGTTTGAAAAATGCCAAGCTCCCGAAGTAGTGACTGTACCTAGATTACTTTGGCTGTGGCATTTGCCAATGCCTTGTATTTAGCCTCTGTACTGGACCTTGGCATAGTATTCTGCTTCTGAGGGCTCCATGAGATCAAATTAAAGCCAAAGAACACTGCATATCCACTAGTTGATCACCGATCATTAGAACACCCAGCCTAGTCAGTATCAGTGAAAGCACTAATCAAGGTGGAATCTGACTTGTGAATCATCAACCCGGTGGAAATAGTAAGTTTGAGATACCGAAGGATTCGTTTGACCGCCATCTAGTGTAAACTTGTTAGTACAAAAGGGAACTGACATGCCTTGTTGACTAAGAAGGAAATATCCAGCTGTGTGAGAGTAAGATATTGTAAGGCACCAACAATACTTTGGTACTTTGTACCATCATTATCTGTCAAGGGTTCCCCATCTGCTTTAGAAAGTCATTCAGAGGAGGACATAGAAGTGGAAACTCCCTTGCAATCCGACATGTCTGCTCATTGTAGGAGCTCTGCAATGTATTTGAGTTGTGATAGAATGAGTCCACCTTCTCTTTGTTGTACTTCAACACCCAGGAAGAAGTTCAAAACGCCAAGATCTTTCACGCCAAGATCTTTCACAGCAAAGTCTTCTTGGAGCTGACTCAGGAGAATCTCAACTGCAGCATTGGAAGAGCTGACCACAATAGTGTCATCAACATAAATGAGCATATAAATGGTGACTCCCTTGTTACCACATATAAAAAAAATACATCGGTTTTAGAAGGCACAAATCCTAGTGCTTGAAGCTTCGAACTCAACCTGGAGAACCCGTGGTGCTTTTTTTAAAGCCATATAAGGCTTTGTCCAAGCGACAAACATGATGAGGATAGTGCTTATTCTCATAACCAGGCACTTGCTTCATATACACCTTTTCTTCAAAATAACCATGTAAAAAGGCATTTTGAATATCCAATTGCCGAAGGCTCCATCCTTTTGAGATAGTACTAAACAGACTATAGTAGGTTTAACAACAGGACTAAACATGTCATCATAGTCAAGACCATACCGTTGCCTAAAGCCTTTAGCCACCAATCATGCCTTGAATCTGTCCACCGTACCATCCGCCTTCTTCTTCACTTCAAACACCCAACAACAATCAATAACATTTGCACCATGTTTTGGCGGGACAAGACACCATGGTCGATTCTTAAGAAGTGCATCAAACTCAGCATCCATGGCCTGTTTCCATTGTGGATAAGCCTGAGCTTCTTCATGGCTAGTAGGTTCTTCAGGGAGACTAGTGAGACTGCTATTGCAAATCATAGCTTGATGCCCTTGCTGTCCAGGGAATAACGCACTGTGCCATCAGCGTATTGCTTTGGTTGCCAGATGTGATTCCGCGGCTGTGTGATCATGGGATGTACATTGGTTGGCACAGCAGCAGAAACTCCATCAGAGGACGTAGCAGTTGCATCATTAGCAGCATCACCAGCCACTGCACCAACCAAGTTTGTAGCACCCGCACTAGTGTCACCACTTTGTACTGGAACTGAATTTGTAAGTACTATTGCCTGTCTTACCAAATCACCTGCAGTCACCAAAGGTCCTGCAATACCAAGATCAGTATGCATAGGTGGTATATGAGTATGCTCATATGGATCATTCACAGGGTTAGATGGAGAAGAACTTGCAGGAGCCAAAAGAATAGCAGAATCTGAAAACAACAAGGAAGTGGGTGCCGATGGCAAGCTTGACGGCAACAAAAGTGCCGAGGATGAAGCTGGTCTAGAAGTAACTGAATTTTTCATATTGAGAGCAAAACGAAATACCTTCTCATCAAAAATGACATCACAAGAAACATAAACTTGACCAGTAGAAGGATTCAGGCATTTATACCCCTTGTGCATGTTACTATATCCAATGAACACACACCTCTGAGACCAAAAACCAAGTTTATGGGTAATGTATGCTTGGAGATGCGGCCAACATGCACAACCAAAAACCCACAAAAAGGTGTAATATGGTCATGTTCCAAACAAATGTTCAAGAGGGGTGTCAAAATTGATGACTCGGCTAGGAAGACAATTTATTAAGAAACAAGCAGATAGAAAAGCATCATTCCAAAAATGAAGAGGAACACAAGAATATGCTAAAAGCGCAAGACCAGCCTCCACAATATGTCGGTGCTTGCATTTAGCTATTCCATTTTTGTTGATGCGAGTGAGGGCAGGAGACCCTATGTGAGATGCCAAGTTGTGTGAAGAAGGAATGGAGTTTTTGATACTCCCCTCCCAGTCAGTCTGAACACACAAGATTTTCTTGTCAAGAATGCGCTCAACATGAGATTGAAATTGTAAGAAGGTCTTAAAAACATCAACTTTACTTTTCAGCAAATAAACCCAAGTATATTTACTGAAATTATCAATGAAACTAATATAATATTTGAAACCCCTTATAGAAGTTCGAGTGGGCCCCCAGACATCCGAACAAATGAGCTCAAGAGGAGCACTAGACATATTACTAGACAAAGAAAATGGCAATTGATGACTCTTCGCCTGCATACAAGTGTCACACACATGATTGTTGTACTTAGAAGAGCACAACAAATTATTGGACTTGACAACTCGTTGAACAGTAGCAAACGAAGGATGACCAAGTCTGGAATGCCCATCTTCGGATGAAAGAATGGCGACATTGCTGACATGCTTGACAACTGGACCTACTTTGGGACTAGATGGAACCTGGTAGAGGCCCCCCCTTGCGTGTGCCTTTAAGTAGAATGCCCTCCATGGCTAGGTCCTTGATGAGGAAAAAATCATGATAGAATTCAAAGAAGACAATTGTCAGAAGCTATTTTTCGAATAGAAAAAAGATTTTGGAACATGCGAAATATTTTTAAGATGCAAGGGTTGTCGCATTGTTGGAATCTGTGAATGACCAATATGAACAATACTTATACCTGACCCATTTGCGGCATGAACTTGATAATTACCATGATGGCATTCCTTGATGCTGAGTTTATCTAGTTCCAACATGATATGATCAGTAGCACTGGAATCTGCATACCAATTGGTGTCCACGGTGTATGCTACTGCAATTCGCTCCTCCTGGTAACCGTGATTGAACCGGTTGTAGCAGTGCAGCGTCGTATGTCCCATCTTGCCACAGATTTGGCAAATAGGATGTTCTCTGTTACTGCCATGTGAATAACGGCCATCATTGCTCTGTGAATTGGTTTTGTCACCACCACGGTTCTTCCAAAACTTCTTGCCTCCTTGTGCATTCCATCCTTGCCCATTACCTCAAGAGACCACATTGATAGTGGGATCTCTGACATAAGAGTCTCGAGAGGCAACATTGACAGAGGAATCGCTCACAAAGGTTGAGCCATCCTGAGTTGCCAAACGCATCTCATACCTCAAGAGATGGGAATACAAACCATTCAATTACATTGGATCTGTTCTAATTGTGATCGAAGTAACAAGTGGGTTGTAATATGATGGAAGCCCTGCTAGAATATAGCTGATTACTTCATCATCTCGGAGGGGCTAGCCAACTGTGGCCAGCGTATCAACGAGTTGCATCATTTTGTTGAAGTCACTACAGAATCCCCTTTCTTTGTGTTGGCCAACTGAAAACGAATCTGCATAGCCTTCGCATGAGATTGGAACGAAAACATGCTTGCTAGAGCATTCCACACGTCTTTTGCTTTGGTAAGGAGATGTACCTGAGTGAGCACAGCTTTCGTTAGAGCAACTCCAGCAGTAGCCCTCAAAACAGGGCCCCTACTTTTTATTTGAGGGCTCCCCCTACTTTTGAAGGCTCCCCCTACTTTTGAGGGCTCTGTTTTTTGAACTGCACTCCAGCAGGAGCCCTCAAAACAGGACCCTCAAATTCATTCTTAGAGGGGATGACACATAGGACCCACTCTGGGGATGCGGAGGAGCCCCTACTTTTGAGGCCGAGGGCAAAAACTCACTCCAGCGTCCCTACTGAGCCCTCAAAGTAGGGCTCCTCCGAACCCCGGGAATGAGGGCTCGAGGGAGATTTGAGGCCCTTACTTTTGAGGCTCAAATAGGGGCCTCTTGAGTGAGTTTTTGCCCTCGGCCTCAAAAGTAGAATGAGAGCTCAAGTAGGGGCCCTGCTGGAGTTGCTCTTAGAGACGCCAAGAGGGCACTAAGAACCAGTTGGTCCTGTTGCACCCAAAACCGATATGCAGGATTCACCATCTGTGACGTCTCAGCCCCAATGATTTGGGCGATCGTCGGGCTAGGGCACGCCGTCGTGTCGTCAACATAGCCAAGAAGATCTTGGCCCCTAAGATCGTTAGGGCTTGCGCCTTCCACAAGAGGTCGATGCCATCTGACAACCGACGGTCAACATGTTGCCAAAGGACGGCGCGGCGCCCCTAGTGCTCCCAGAGATCGCAGTCATGGACATCTCAATAGAGACGCTTGAGAGCTCTGATACCATAACGGAATTCAAAGCAAGATTGTAATTCAGGTTTCTGGGCACCAAACCAAGTAGCCTCAATTTTCCCTTTTGTATTGCTAGACGGTGAATAACACAGTCGTGCGCTACACGACTATAGATTCAGTTAAATACAAGATAACACTTATCTGCTAATACGGAAAACAAACATAATCTAAACTACATATCTTCAGTATACACGACACAAACATAATCTAAACTACATATCTTCAGTATACACAACACAAACATAATTTAAACTACATATCTTCAGTATACACAACGTGGTCTTAACTGCTATTCCAACAACGGCAGCACTCCTTGGTCCTTGCCATTGCCTACGCTAAGTCTATTTTTCTAAGTAATCGTATGACATGTTCATAGATTTACCTTGAATCTTGCAAGAAAAATTCCGATAAGTATACGTAGTAGATCTCACAAGGTCACTGCAGGTACAACACAAAGCACGTACGCCACTCGTTGCAAGGACGAACCCACGTACAGCTACAAGCAACAGGCGCTAAACACACATGACACATCAGTCTGGATCATCTGATGCTCTATCACCAAGGGAACCATTACAAGCAGTAGCCGGACTGTGACGGCCGGACGGGAGCGGACCGTCACAGAGACAGTGACCCCCACAGTTAAAGAGCAGGTACAATGTCATCTAGGCGGCAGGAGCAGCAGCAGCGTATAGCCAATTCATGGCGCAGCTGCACGATCCAAGGACCACCCTGCTGCACCAACCAGTACATGAATCCTGGTCCCGGACCAGGCCATTAACACGAGACAAGGGCCAAAAATGCGCACGATTCATTACACGGGGGCAGACCGGCAGAGCTCACATGCCATGGCAGGCTAACTTTAGAGGTGAACTGAAACTGCTTCACATCCCTCTCTGCATCCTTCACCTGTTCACCACACCAACACTGTGGTGAATGCCTACCTCTCTCTGGTCTTTCAGAGCTCTCTATGCGTGCTAAGCTTAACCTGGCAATCCAAAAAAAATAGCGCAGACACACAGACAAAAGGGGGTGGAAGGCTACTTATTTAGTTCCTATCTATAACTCTCATGGATCACCCAGAAAACTTGTTCCCAAAGAGGCTTTGGATTTCATCTGGGTCTGAAGAACCGACGGTTGTTTAAGCTTACTGCGCGTGTCCGCGCATTCTGCTTCACAGATCGTGCTCAGGCTTGTCCAGGGTACCAGTGTCGCTGTCGGCCATCCGGCTCGGGCCACGGCCAATGTTTGAGAAGGAGCCCATGGCCGAAGATAGCCCTTTGAAGCTGCTGCTCCCCTCACTGAGGTTGTGAGACCGCCGAGAACGCCTCCGGGTGAGCTGCGGAGAAGTTGGCTTGTCGGGGTCACTAGCAGTCCTGGTTTCGGCCACCACCAGCCGCGAGATGCTGCCGCGGCAGAATGGGCATGCCGGTGAGGGCAGGGTCAGGGTCGTCGGGTTGGGCTTGTTGTGGCAGCACAGAGCCAGTGTGCACGGTGCGCACATTTGATGCCCACAGTCTTGCACCTCGATGGTGCAAGCCTGGTCGAAGCAGATGCAGCAGAGCTCCGTGTCGCTCACCTGTGCCCGAATGATCCATCAGTCATTCATTCACTAGCCGAACAAATTACAAAATGTGTTTATGGAATCCTAATCCGACGAATGATGCAGAAATTAACCATCAAATGTACCTCAGAGCATGCGTCGTCAACAATGTCATCATAATGTGAAGGGGATGGCAGGGAGAACTTTGTGCCTTCCAAGATCTTTTTCTCCCTCTCCCTGTTGGCTTCCATCAGGGCTGCTTCCAGGAGAGCCTTTGCTTCCGGATCAAGCTCACTGATGAACTTAAGTGGGGAAGGCCAAACCATGGGCTCTGCTGATGAAGGGTTCAGCAAAGCTGCACATGCTCCATGGTTGCGCTTCAGCGCAACAGCATAGGGTATTCTCCTGGGGGAACATAATCGTTTACAGTAAGATTTCAGCAGCAGAGTACGAGCAGTACAGCAAAAGAACAGATCTAAGTTTGAGAATAACAGCAAGCCTTGATGGATTTTGCAAATGTAACGCAGCAAGTGGTTAGTCAGCTCACTTGTCACTAGACTAGTTAAATTCTACTGTTTATGGACAGCAGGGACCATT
The DNA here is from genome assembly GCA_036346575.1 of Dendrocalamus sinicus. Lineage (NCBI taxonomy): Eukaryota > Viridiplantae > Streptophyta > Magnoliopsida > Poales > Poaceae > Dendrocalamus > Dendrocalamus sinicus. The sequence goes on from CM070655.1 coordinate 13,785,671, forward strand.
AGTGAATACTGAATACTAAACAGGTAAAACTGCACCTAAAATTTTGCTGGTTCATACACCACCAACGTCTAAGGCCTTCAGCTATATACACTGAGACATGAACTGCATAATGGAGATCTAGTTCTCACCCGGCCGAGTCCCTTTGGAGCCGATCAGCTCCCCAGGCGAGCAGCTTCCGGATGCAATCCAAACTCCCGCTACGAGCGGCCAAATGCAACGGCGTACTGCCAGGGAAGCTGCAGCAGCAACACATGAATCAGCATTTGCACCAGTGAGGAACCAATTGAGCCGATCCCCAAACTGATGGGACGGCAAGATCGGCAACATTACCCGTATGAGCCGGTCAAAGCCGACACAATGGCGCCGTTCTCCAGCAACACCTGCACACACCCCGGCCGCCCCTGCCTGGCCGCGAGATGCAGCGGCGTTGCGCCGTGGTCGTCCCTGACGTTGACAAACCGGGCGAACCCCCTGCCGAACTTCGACATCAGCAAGTGAGCAGTCTTGCAGACGACGGAATCATCCAGTACTACACAAGCATGGGGCAAGATCTCACCATGAGTCAGCCACCGGCGTGGTCTGCGCGGCGGAGAGGATGGCCTGTAGGCAGTCGACGTGGCCGTAGTACGCCGCGTGGTGGAGGCAGGTCCTCGCGTGCACTGAATCAAACATCAAGATCTGATGCACAAATCGTACGAATCCATGGTTAGTGACTCTTGCAAGCGGAATTGCACAACAAGTTTGAAGCTTAGCTCACATTTGCGCCGGCATGGAGGAGCTTGAGCAAGCAGTCGATCTTGCCGTGCATGGCCGCAAGCATCAGCGGAGTCTGGAGCAGAAGAAGGCAGCCAAAGAAAAAAAAAAGATGAAATTTTTAAGCGGCTAGTAGGAAGAAACACTTGTAAGTTGCAGGAAGAAGAAATTTTCATGGGATCCCGCACCTGCTTGTGCCGATTCACCGCGTCCGGCTGCACCCCGCGATCCAAGAACATGGACAGCACCTGTGAGAAAGCAGCAAGAGAAGGCTCAGAGACCAAGAAGTGGAGGGGATCCATGGCGTGTGTGTGGCGCGTGAGAAGCGGTGATGGGGGCTCACCTCGAGGCGGCCATAGGCGGCGGCGATGTGGAGCGCGGAGAGGCGGTCGTAGAGGGTGGCGCGGCGGGCGACGGAGGGGTCGGCGGCGAGGACAGCGCCCAGGGCGTCGAGGTCCCCGAGCTGCGCCGCGCGGAAAATGTCGTGCCCGTCGGCGGTGCGGGCGCAGCTCACGCCGTGCCCCATGGCCGCGCCTCCAGCTCCACCCGCCGCCGGCGAAGTGGGGGGAGGTATGTGGGTGCCGGGCGCTGAAGAGTGGGAATGGGGAAAGAGAGGTGAAGTCATTACGCCTTTTTATTGAACCTTTCTCTCTCTCCTCTCTCTTTTTTTTCCTTTTTTTTTAAAAAAAGAGATCGAAATATCTCTCATTTCTTTCATGCTGGTCGTCTGATTCAACCGGGTTTCAGGCTTACATATTCCTCCTAAGTATAACCCTTTTTTCCTAGCTTCTACAGTCGAAACAAACGGATTAATTTTTCTTAAAACAGATTTTTTCATATGACTTTTAAATTTTAATTCATGTCTATATGTTCATTCAAACAAAAACTATTAGATATAACCAAAAGTCATCAACCATAACCTAAAAAACAGAGTCGATGTCTGCATTCAACTATAGACGTCCATAAGGTAATTTTGCATCTTACGGCATCTTCAGTACATTGCCTCACTAGGCGACTCAAAAATGAAGGATTTTCAATATACTCTACATTCGAAACAGGGGTGGGTTTCTCTCAAAAAAGAAAGAAAGAAAGAAAGAAACAGGGGTGAAACTTTCTTTGATTCTCTTTCATAAGTCTCTCAGAAAATTAGCAAAGTCTTCTCTACTCTTTCGGTGGTACTCTGATCGCCCAAACCGCAGGTGAGATTCGATGCTAACCGCTAGCAATGCTCTAATTATTGTGGACTAGAGATGGCAATTGGTACCCGAAACCCAAGTACCCGATGGGTTTTACCCGATAAGGAGGCGGGTATGGAAAGATATCTTCACCCGCGGGTATGCTAATGGGCAAAAATCTCTACCCATCGGGTATGCGGGTGCGGGTGCGGGTGTATACTACCCGTACCCGCATACCCGCGGGTAAAATATACCCTACGGGTGTATATTAGATATAGCAACAGTACATATACCGTGGCTGTATATATATATTCAAACGGTGATGGAAATACCCACACTCGTATATACACATGCCCCATATATACCCTTATCAATTCGGGTATGGGTTACAGTCGGTATAAATACCCGCGAGTGCGGTATGGGTAAGTTTCTATACCCGTGTGCGAATGCAGGTATTATGGCGGAGTGCGGTGCGGGTATCGGATACGGGTATGGTTTGGCTATACCCGACGGGTATTTACCCGTTGCCATCTCTATTGTGGACCCTTCTTTTCCTTCTTCAAAGGCAAGTCTGCATACTCCTATCCTAGCCTGTTTTGTTTTGCCGCCAGATATAAAGCACACTACACTTACAATGGTGATTAAGTTGTTGTCATTTTACAATTTGATTGCGATCTACTCCGATTAATATTAGGCCTATTCTCGTAAAACTAAAGTAACAAGTCGTCATTTTATCTTATTCTTTTTTGTTTTTCAGCAATTACCGTTCAGTAGACTAATAAAATAAAACCAAAAACCATAAATCGCAACCACTCCTCAGCAGGACGACTAGGCACGTATAATAATTGATGAAGGCAATCGTACTCTTTTCCGGTGTGGTGGAAATGATTTTATTGGACGTATTCGTGGGGTGTGCTACGCATATAGTGGGTGCGAATTATTGCGAGGGAAAGGGAAAATTTTGTAAGTAGACGTGCGCGAGAAAGCAAGACCAGTGGAAATGCATGTAGGACCCATGCATGCGTGCTAGTGTAATATTGGACTAGGTCCCTTTTCATTGCTGGCTTTTCGCTTTCGCTTATTTTTTTTCCCGGATTGGTGGGTGCAAGTTTGAAGCTCATCATCGATCGATGAATTCCCTCCGTTTATAGGGCAGTATCTTACGGGCAATTTCCAATTGCGCATGCTAAAAGTCGAGGATCTCTCCAAGGTCCCACTCGGTTGGGGTTAAAAAGCTGTAGTTTATAGCTGAAAGTGCACTGTAGCGGAAGAAATTTTACTGTAGCTGAAGGTGGCTTATTTGACGTAATTAAATTTAAAAAAATTTAAAAATAGAAAAAAAATATGCTACCTCATCACGGACAACGCAAACGAATACAGAAAAAAGAACCAGCAAAAAAGCTCAAAAAAGCTAAAAGTTCAGAAAATGACAAAATTTATGAATAGTGAAAATAAGCCAGAAGTCAAAAGCTGAAGCTGAAATGAGCGGGAAAAAGGTTTTTTTTTTGGGGATTCGAGTGTGTCTTATTTCAATTTGTCCATATTAAAACAAGTTTGATTTTTAGGGAAATTAATGTTGATGAGGCTACTCGATCCGTTCGTTGAGTTGAGCACGAACAATACTGGAAGATTCAAAGAGTTTGAATACCTTATAGCTGTAAATGCTGTGCTCGCTTGCTAGATCGTGACTTCGATGTGATGCTTCTTTTCTTTCTGTCTCGTTTTGTTTTTTTTCCTAACACCGTCTTCGATGCAGCATGGAAGTCTCGTTTGTCATTCAAATGAAACTTAGAGCGGAAGTGTGCAAATGGATCCCCACGAACGGAATGGAGTGAGTAAATTAAACTTCATTAGTAGTGCCAATCAATCCCAACTGAATCTAGGTCATGCATGGTTTCAATTAGTAGCAGCAAATTTACAGAGAATACATGATATGTTCTTTTGTGCTGTGGCTAATGAATTTTTATTATATTTTTCGAGATGATAGCGAATGGTAAAGACATCAACGCGGATGGCATACATGTTTTAAACTCGGAGAGCCGTTTAGAGAATCCACTTAAAAAATTATCTTATTTTTTAACTTTCGAAGAAATCAAAAACCAAAAGCCTAGTGGTGCTCAATTTGGCAATGACTAATGACTTTTTTCACTGTTGTTAGCTTATTTTTCACTGTACCTGATGGTGATTTATTTGATGTAATTAAATTTAAAAACAAAAAAAATAAGTTAGTCCATCATAGACAATGCGAAGGAATACAGAAAAAAGCCAAAAAATTAAAAAAATAAAGAAATAGCAAATTAGAAGGCAGAAGCTAAACCTAAAACAAGCAAAGCAACACGCCAGGAACCAATCATTTCGGGAGTGGTTTCCTATGAGCCCACAATTCCTCGCCACATTTATTCTTAGGGCGTGTTTGGCAGGGCTCCGGATTCACCTTTGGAGTTGGTGGAGCTGGAGCTGTGGAGTGGCCTGGACCCTGCTCCACCACTATAGTACTATTTTTGGAGGGGATTCACCCCACTCCAGCTCCAGATTTTTGCGAAGCTCTATCTGTTTGGCACGGCTCCGGCTCCACCAAAGGTGAATCTGGGAGCTAGAGCCCTGCTAAACACGCGCCTTAATGAAAGCTGTGAGCTTCCTTAAAAAAGAAGAAAAAAGCTTCCTTAAAAAAAGAAGAAAAAAGATTATAGGTTTCTACATACTAATTTATGTTTCTGTCTTCTGTTTCTAGAAGCAGAATTCAATACAAATACATTAGCTTTTATAAATTGCTTCTATAAATCATTACTATTCATCAGTCACTACTTTTCGCTTTTACATATTATAATGTATTTTGTATTTTATTATATCATAATTCCGTAAGTTACATAGCAGTTCGAGTATTGTAGTGCATTTTATTGCACCGTCTTTTTTACATAATGCGTTACTATTCATCAGCTACTACTATTTATCAGTCGTTTTTATCCGTCACTACTATTTATCAGCCGTTTCTATCAGCTATTACTATTCATCAGCTGTAATCAAAAGCTAATATGAACACCTAGGTTAACTAGTTGAAGATAAGAGAGAACACGATGGCAATATATTTTTAGGCTCGTGATCTTCTGGGGCGTGCATTATTCCATCGCTAAGGTTTCCCCTAGCTAGTGTTTGTCTCCTGTGCGAACAAATGAGCTTCAAATTTCTTCTCTAGAATCAATTGTTTTGATCGTAGCATCACACTCATCTTTGTATCTACTCCATATAAACCAACAATTAAAAGGAACAAAAAAAATGTACAGTACAGAAGCGAGTCATCGATCAGTAACCAATTAGACATGTATAGCAAGTCGTACGTGAAGTTAACAGGCATGGAAGATCTCCCGTCGATCGATCGGGGCGAGCATAGTACTTGAAGAATGCGTGTGGTCAGCAAAATAATTAAAGATTAATTAAACTAAACTTGATGGCATGAACATACCACGGACGATAGAGGGTCGTTCTTATGGTCTTTTGACTTTTAGTTTTAGTTTTTGATTTATCTGATAGTTGAATTAAATAAGATGGGTTTTTAAGCGAATTTTTTAAACGAATTCTTAAATCTAAAATTGTGTATGTCATTTACGTCGGTATCTTCGTCGTCCACTATCGTCTCAAAAGTAAAAACAAAATCTATCAATCATAACCAAAATCCATTAGCTGCAGCCTAAAAGAATAGGGTCAGAATATAGTACTTGGACAATTGAACCATTGGATGCAAGCAGGGTCCTTCCAGTAATTGCTTAAGGGTATCTCTAATAGTATCATCTCAGCTATCTCTTAGCTATATTAAATGAGTAAAATCCTATGTAGAGGAAAGATGAGGTAATAAAAGATAATGTGTTGTTTCTTATACAAGAGACGACTTGAGCCTGTAAACTAACGCAAATAGTAAAATGGTGTGAGGCAGAAAGTTATGATGAAAATAGTATAAAATAATTAAAAAATGATTTACTATTAGAGATGTTGTCTCTAATATTGTCTTTAGGAGAAGTAAAAATCTTACAGATAAACTTAAGAAACAGACTATTATACATGTCCTAATGCACTTTCTTGTCACTCCTACAGTCCTACATGGAGATTAACGGGTAATCACTCAGTTTTAGTTTTGAGTTTATGCATGGTCCAAATTAATGACTCACTACGCAGTTGTGAGTATATGCATGTAGTAAAAGCATTTCTATCAATGAAGGGATGGTCGATTTGGCCATCGACTACTTTGTGTAGGATCGGATAGGCAATAGAGAGAGGTGAATGATGTCTTTAAAATTTTCTCAAACATTCATAAATCATTTACTCCGATAACTACAAAGCTATGAAGATTAGGAAGTAAAGTCTACTTTAAAAACCAGAGAGACACAAAGTTGACCACGACTAGATTAGAGCACCTCGTGGTCATATTACAACCACTAGATAGAAATCAACATGGTCAAAAGGCAGACAATGTGGTCGAAGCCACTGTGGTCGAAACCAAATGGTCGAAACCAACGTGGTCATAACCAACGTAGTCATAACCAACGTGGTCGAAACCACCGTGGTTGAAACCAACATGGCCAAAACCACCGTGGTCGAACCCAGCATTGTCGATGTCCAATGTATGGTCAAAAGGCCAGTGTAGTTCAGGACCAATAAGTGGTCGAAAACCAGTGCAATCAAAGACCGATATGATCGTAAATTGTATGGTCGAAGACCAATGAATGGTCGACACCACCGTAGTCGATGACTAAAGTGCAATAAGAGTCACACAACTTTTGATTGAAAGATCTGAAAGCTGTGAAACTAGTGTACGCATGTTTCTTAATGTCTTAGGAAGTTATTCCATTCCTGGATCGAAAAATCCATGACAAATGGAAGACATTTTTGCAAATTAAAGCAGCGTACAACACCGAGATGTAAAAACAAGATTGATGAGCAGACCTTTGCTAGTGTGAAGAGAATAGCAAAAATGGCTTTGAGCACAATCCCACATATCACAGCTAGCAGGAACATTAAAGAAATCAAATCAAAACTCATGAATCAAGAAAAGATTGAGATAGAAAAGAACAAACTCAAAACAGAGCATTCGTATGGCTAGCATGGTCGAAGACCATTGAGCGCTTGCAATCGACTATGGTCGAAAGCAACTTGACAAGCAGTGGAGGCACACGACCACATGATTCTATGACCATTGTGCGATCGAAAACAGGTGCGGTCGTAAATGACTAGAAATAGCAGAGAAGGTGCACGACCACACGACTTAAGACCATTGAGCGATGGAGATCAGACGTGGTCGTGAACAACTAGAAGTAGCAGAGAAGGCGCATGACCACCATTGAGCGATGGAGATCAGACGTGGTCATGAATGACTAGAAGTAGTAGAGAACAATATCAGCTCACCGACTGGTCTGATACGACTTACGAGTACTCAAAAGTTCAAGAACAGAGGTACTCGTAGCCTATGAGATCCTACCAGAAGCCTACATCCATCGAACAGACCACTACGACCATCGAGGACACAAGTTACGACTTCGATAACCGATCGCTGTGACCACCGCTCACATAGGTTACGACTATCGATCGTTATAGCTTATGACTATCGATCATAACCAGGCAGTACGCTATAATCATCGATTACTAGGGTACGACTATCGTTCGCACATGGTCGTTTAGCACTGAAGCTTTCAACCACCTCATGGTCATTCTGCTGATCAGACCTGCCGACCACCAAGTTGTAAATAGCAAATGCTCCAGTACTCACACAGACAACTGAACTCAAAGCCCATGAAGTCGACAGACCAAGAAACAATCTTTTGCAAACTCCTCAAAAACCAAACTCAACATCCACACATACTCTAATCCAAAAGTCAATTACTCATCACAATCATGGGTTGACCTCCACATGGTCTCGCAATCTCCCCCTTGATGAGTATATTGACAAACACCGAAAAGGCATGAAGATAAGTTTGTTTTTGAAAAGAAAAGCAAGAAGTTGCCAAAAAACCACACATGGTCCAAAAGCAAAGAAGAAGGAACTCATGACCATGTTGGCAAAGTGTGAAATAGAGCAAACAACAAGAAAGAACAAGTTTTCTACAAAAGCACCAAATCACACCTAAAACCTCATAAAAGTTCAAGCTTACTCATGGTCCAAAGAAAAGAGCAATTGCTCATCATGATCATTTTCATAGTAAGATGACCATGCATTCTCCCCCTTTAATGCCTTTTGCATCCCTTAATGCATTTTTCTCTATCATTCTCCCCCTTTTGGCAATAGAATCATCAAGATGTATGAAAGAAGATAGAGCATGAATAAAATGGAGTAATTGCATTTGATTCATATTAAGTATTAGGAGCCATGAAGATTATCCAAAGTGACTTTCCAAATATTACACCAAGCCATAAAAGGTGAAAATGCTATCTAGATCATGACAAACCAGGTATTTCTAAGCTAAAGCCAAATAAGCTATAATATGAAATTAAATAGATTGTTTAATATGTCAAGTTACTCAAGATCATAGTCTAGTTAAAGGTATTTAAAAATGAGTCAAACCATGTCAATATTCTAAGTGGAACCAAGAAGCTATAATTGAGTCAATTTAGAGTGCTACAAATTCAAAATCGAGACATTGTAGTTCTTGATATGACTTGTAATTGAGCAAATGTAGCACATTTGGCATTTTCAGGAATTCATGGCTGGCTTCAACCAATTTTTCATAAGATTTTGTTTTCTTAGCCATGTGCTAGATCTCAAGCCTTATACGACCACTACAAGCAAGAAGCTTAAGGAAGTAATCTTGGTTATCCAAAACTTCCTTTGAGTTCATGCCTAATGCAATGGTAAGCCATCTTATGAGAAAGGATTGGTGAGATCAGTTTTTCGCACAAAAGAGATCTTTTTGCATTTTCTTGACTTAGTTTAAGAACAGAGAGTTAATACTAACTCATAATTCACAATGATCTAACATAGCTCAATCTAAAGCTTAATGTAGATTCAAGACTCAACTTAGGATATTTGACATGATATGAATTATAAGAGGATCACTAGAACAAGACTAATCACATGATCCAACAAGACATGATTTAATTCAAGTTGTTCACATTTAATAAAGCTAGCATGGCAAAAGCTAAGATACACACATAAATACATGATAAATCTAGCAAGCTAGCACAAGGCATGGCAAGATGTAAAGCAAGGTATCATGTCATATAAGGATAACAATCAAAACTCCATCATTTGTACAAGCATTCGTGTGCATACTGAAATTAAAATACAATATGATACATATGAATGCACAAGAAATAAGCTCCCCTGAAAAGTAGCTCGAAAAGAAAGAAGCTCTAACTCCCCTAAAAAAGGCAAATTGAGAAAAACCAAGAAATTAGGCGTAAATCCAAAAAATGAGGGTTCAAACTCAAACCCTTCCCTCATGGTGTCTAGCCTATAACCTCATACCACGGAGGAAGAAGGCAACACTAGTTGTCATAACACAAGACACTAGTGACCAAGAAGAAAGTTCAAACTAGGCAGTAAATAATCCTAGAGAACCATTTTGAAGCTCAAACTAGGCAGTAAATAATCCTAGAGAACTATTTAGATGAGAGGTATGACTGAGACAAAATCACTTAGAGTTGGCTCCTATCTATCCAATCAGACCCTTCCTACCACTACAACAAGAATACTATGGAAAGCTAAGTGGTGGGAAGCAAGAAACTGAAGATCACAAGGGAGCAAACCCTCTGTCACATCACTTGGTTGTGTGGTGTAGTTGATATGGTAGAGGTTGACTGAAGCTGCATCGTGAGATCAATAGAAACCTCCATCAAAAGCTCAAAGGAAATGAGCGACCCAAAACATCAACATAAGCCACATGTCTCTCTGTCGCATCCACAACCTATAACTCAAAAATAGGAACAACTGGTGTCCTAGTGTTGAGGTAAATGATATATAAGTATCGATCCAGTACTGAGACTCATAACAACAAAAGTAGCATCACAAGTACTGATGACAAAGAACATATGAGAACACCCCTCCATACAAGCTCAATCTAGCTCTCATCAAAGCATCTAGAACAACAAAGCCTAGTGCAAACCAAATCTAGAAGAAGTTTGTGGACTTATCAAAGTTCTCATGATATCTAAGCATAAACACAATCTAAAGTTACCAAGATGTGATACAGACTATTTTCATGCCAAGACAGAAATGAATAAATTCAAGATATACATGCATCTCAATGAATCACAACCATACACACATAGTAGGTGACAAGAAAAAGGCAAAAAAGCATATGCTAGTATAGATACTAGTATAAGCATATACACGTGAACCAAAAAGATATGAAGGCATGAATAAATATAGCATAATGACATAGAAAACTATTCATGATATAGTCAAGTTTAAAATGTTCATAATCAAATATGCATCATGTAGACATACATCATGACAAACAAAAATCATAAAAAAGTATGCTAACATTTATAAATAATGGTGAATGAACATAAGGAGCAAGATGTAAGTAATAAAATATGATAGATACAATAAGGCATAAAGTCATGATGATACTTGACTTTTAATACACACATTCAATAAGTAACTTATGTTTATGAAGTCAAGTCAAAGATTAAACATACCATAAACTAACGCATATAACATGACACATGGATACCTAAGCAAAATACACATAAAGGCATGACAAGAAGGTAACAAGAGTAAAACATGCCAATATGGTACAAGTGAGCATATGGACAAGCACAACATGCCAATTATGATCAACCATGAATATAAGAGCATGAGGATATATAATAGCTCACCAATAGGTGGAAACGCCAAACGTGAAAGCATATGCTTCTTGAAGGCCATCAAAGGGAGTGGAAAACCAGCAAATGTTCCAATCACGTGATCAAGTAAAAGACTAGAACCAAATCAATCACATGTTCTCCATCCCGCGTCTTGCCACCTACACATGAAAAGAATGAGGTGCCCGAGTCTTGGATCCCGAAGGGTTAGTAAGCAAGTACTTGGGAACCCAAAACTTGGACAAAACAACACTACAAGTATGTGAGTTAGCATGATGCAATGGATGGTTCATGCAAAGAAATCCAATCTTGGAGGCACACTGCAAGTGGACAACTTGACAAGTAAAACGAGTGACATCTCTGGAAAAATGACGAATGCCTTACTTGAAAGCACTAAGATGAGAACCAACAGAAGCACCGAACGAACTCATAACTCCTCACCATAGGTGTTCACCATGATGGAGAAAACAAGGTCCACCACTTGAAAAATGGTGGAAATCCTTTCTTGGGACAACACATGGACAAAAACTAAAATCATGAGAATCAAGTGCACGACGCTATAAAGTACCACTAGAAAATGTGTCAAGGAAGCTACCATCAAAGTGAGTCTTCATGCTAGATTCTCAAGTGTTCGTGCCATGAGAAAGGCTATGCACACTTGAAGACTCAAAAGCATGAATTCAACACATGCGTTTGGCATACCGAAGGGAAGAGTCTATATGATATCCATCATTCTCACGAAATGAGTAATGGTGCAAACATCTACTAAGAGACATGGTTTAGGAGGATAAAGAGCCATCCTTACTCAAAAGAAAAGTCCCTTTGGAATAAACATGAAGACCTCATGTTGGCACTGGGTCCACACATGCCATGATATGGGCGATGTGTGTTCCGAAAAGCTCAACGATGAACTCGACGGTCGAGCTTGACATGGCGGAGTCAAACTCAATAATGTGTCCATCCTTCTTACAAAAGTGCAATGATGATTCTTTTTGAAAGATGTAGTATCATGTGAAAAAGAAGTACCATTGTTTTTAGAAATCCTTTGGACAACACTAGAAGAGTCAACAAGAATTGCACTAGCCAAAATAGGAGCATCTAAAGATATGGCACAAGTACCAACAATAATAGAACTATGCTCACTACAAGAAAGATATAAATCCAAATGAAAGGAGGTGACTAAGTCACAAGATTCAGTGCTCATATCATCACGCTCTCTCCTCAAAGCATTTACATCATCTCTCAAAGAATGACAATATATGCTAGAGATGAAAAATGCAAGCAATCAATGAATTGGACCAACATGAGTAATATAGCTAGTAAAAACATAAAACAAGAGAAGCTAAGTGTTGTGGCTACAGACCAAACAGAGAGAGAGGTGGTAGTGGAGAGTGATGAAGATAAGTGTAATGGCCTGGGTCCTCCCCATGGCTTGCTCGTATATATATACACATGAGGAGTGCTTTTACAGTTATACCCTTACATCAGGTTATCCCCTGCAGGCGGTTATGTCATTACACATGGCCTATTCTGGGCCTTATAATCTCCTACCAGCTCTTTGGTTTAGGTGGGGCCACCCCTCGACAGAGCCTCTCATAGTGAAGGGCTTCACAGGCCGGCCATGTCGTCGAGTCCTTTGGCCCCTCCGTCCCTGCGCTGTGAATTCCTCCAAGCTTGTGGTTGGGGGCACAAGTCCGGTATGGTGGTAGCGGAGGCTGCCGCCTGGTCGTAGTGGCGCGCGCGCGCTCCGTCCCCTACCCTTCGAGCGGGCGCGGCGGCCGGGCGCCCAAGCCGAAATAGACGCGCGCTCCGTCCCTCACCCTTGAGCGGGTGGCGGCAAAGCGGCGCCTAAGTCGAAAGACGCGCGCCTCGTCCCTACCACTCGAGCGGGTGGCGCGGCCGGCGCCCGAAGTCGGGCGCGCGCGCTCGTCCCCTATCCGTCGAGCGGGTGGCGGCGGCCGGCGCCTGGTCGGCGTAGACGCGCGCTCCGTCCCCTACCCCTCGAGCGGGTGGCGCGGGCGGGCGCCTGGTCGGGCGATGGCGCGCGCTCCGTCCCTACCCTTGAGCGGGTGGCGCGGCGGCGCCTGGTCGGGCGAAGGCGCGCGCGCTCGTCCCCACCTTCGAGCGAGTGGCGCTGGCCGGCGCCCAAGTCGGCGCGTAGGCGCGCGCGCTCGTCCCCTACCCTTGAGCAGGTGGCGGTGAAGCCGGCGCCTGGTCGGCGCGTAGGCGCGCGCTCCGTCCCCTACCCTTCGAGCGGGTGGCGCTGGCCGCGCCAAGTCGGCAGACGCGCGCTCCGTCCCCTACCCTTCAAGCGGGTGGCGCTGGCCGCGCGCCTGGTCGGCGCAGGGCGCGCGCTCCGTCCCCTACCCTTCGAGCGGGTGGCGCTGGCCGGCGCCCAAGTCGGCAGACGCGCGCGCCCGTCCCCACCTTCGAATGAGTGGCGCAAGGCGGCGCCCAAGTCGAAGTAGGCGCGCGCGCTCCGTCCCCTATCCTTCGAACGGGTGGCAGCGACTGCGATCGGAGCTTGGCGCCGGTATGGTTGCGCTCCGGGGTTGTTGTGACCTTGCAGTCTCGTAGTGCGCTTTTAATGGCGGCTGAAATTACGCCGACGCCTGGCCTGGCAAAAGTCAGGCTGTCGCGTCGTGCAGTCTGCCATGCTGTAGGTGGGGCACGTGGCGACTCACGACTGGTGCGCCGTGGGATGTGAGCGGTTGCGTGACCGCGGCCGTTCGCCTCGTCCCCCGAGAAGTTGGACGCGTGTTGAAGAGGTAGGGGCGTTGTGCGCTGCTTGTCCACCTACCAGGCGCGGCCCTCTAGGCCCCAGCGGTTCTTCTTTCCAAATCTTGGACAGCAATCGCTGGAATTTGATCCGTCTGCGTCTTTGAGCCGCAAGGCGGTGGCGACCTTTATAAGGCGCTAGTGTTGAGGTGGAGGCACCCTTTCTCGCTTTGCTTTTTGATCTGCCGTTTCGCTTGCGCCCGTGTTAATTGTCACGCCAGTTGCTCCTTTGCCTGCTTCTTCTTCTTCTCTCGTCGCGAAGAGCGATGGCTAGCCCAGACGACGCCACCTACCACCCCGCCGCGGTTCCTTGCCTAGCTGTGGCGGGTGACCCATCCTTCCCAAGAGTACAAGCGGTGCAGCGGGGAGCTCGCGCGCCAACAAGTGGTGGAACGCGATGGAGCACTCGGGAGGCTCCTGCTCCGCGTCTTTGGAGCCGCATGACGGAAGGGATCTTGCAACGACTCGTGGATGAGGGGAAGATCGTGGATCGCAATGGGGCTCGCTTACCGGCGGGGCGAGACGAGCCGGCTTCGGGGCCACAGAGGCAATTGTTTTCGTCGCGTTCTTCGATGCCGGCCTTCGGATGCCCTCACGTTGTTTGTGGCGAAGTCCTGCGGGCCTATAAGTTGGAGCTAGCCCAACCGACACCCCACGCGATACTCCGCCTAGCCGTCTTCACGTGGGCGTGCGGGCGGAGGGTGGCGCCCAGCGCGAGCTTATTTGCCACCACGCACGACGCACACCGCCGACCCGAGAAAGGTGGGGGCGGTGTCCAACCGGGTGTGGACTTCGTGCTCGGGCATCTGCGTGGCGCCGTTCCTGTGGCGGCCTCGTCGAGCGATGGCGTCGGTGGACGCGGTGGTGGTTCTATTACACCGTGGATCGAGAAGAGCGAAATGCGATCTTGGCGGGCGATCTCATTTAACAAAGACGTCGAGTCGAAGGCGGAGATTGGCGACACGTGGAAGCGCAAAGCCTCGTCGGTGTCGCCGTCGAATGAGCGTCGCGACCTAGCCGAGGAGTTCACGATGCATGGGCGGCGCCACTTTCCTCCCGGGAAGTATGTTGTGCGAATGGCCCCGCGAGATGGGTTCGATCCTCCGTGTCTCGGCGCTTCGCCTCCGCCCCTTGTAAGTCGCCCGGCGCGCCATCGCATCTGTTTGGCTTCCGCCTAGCGGCGTGATCTCTGCCATGATGGCTCGGCTAGAAGATGCGGGCGCGGTTGCGCGGCGCTCCTCGCCCGTACACGCTAAGGAGCACCGGGCTCGCGAGGCCGCGGTCAAGCGGCTAGCGGGCGGATAAACCGCACTGCGAGGTGTAGGCATTGCCGTGCCCAAGCGTGTGGTGCCGGAAGAGCTTCCCGTCGGGACTCACTACAAGAAATTTGAGCATCGGTGATGATACGTATTTGTCACAAAATCATGGATTTTTGTCATAAAAGCATAATAGTGACGATTTTCTTGCGTCACGCGGATAAATCACGATTCTCTGCGTCATAGAATGTTCTTAGTGACGATCATGGGAAATTGTCATAAAACAATACACATTTATGACGAATAACGATCGTCATACAATAATATTTATGACGATTTACTTAGTGTCATAAAATATTTTATGACGATCGTTTTCGTCATGACATGTGGTCGGGGCGTGTAATTTATGACGAAATTATTCATCATGAATATATTTACAACGTCACAAAATTTAATCGGACATACATGAATGACAAAAAAAACATCATGAGCAGTAGCATAATTCTCGGATAATCACCATAGAATTATTCCATCAAAGCATATAGAATTAATTTACATTTATCCAATACATGCCATTACAACCATTGGTTCAACACATCATGACAGAAGCATCAATCATATCATGATGTTGTAGGCAAAAATTCATCAAGAGTTCTATCTGAAGGATTTTGTTCCACAGCATTAAAAACTCTAAACATGTCTTGCATTAGAGCAACTGATGATTTCGTGACAATCCAAATCAGTCCACAAGGGTACCCAATATGTCATGCTCTCGAAAGGAAGTACCTGAAATTCCACAAAGTAAAGATAATTAGAACTGCAATATAAGTGAGCAAACAAACACTTAGATTATATCTGAAACTATATTAGTCTGCCAAAGGTAGAAAAGGTAAGTGTCATTAAAATTTGCAATATCTTGGATGGATAAAAACACAAAGCAGTTATCTTTGCCACTCAAAAGTTAGGACAAAATGTTGCGATCGAGTAACAAAGAGCATGTTAAAGACTGGAATATCAGATAGGCAGAAGTCAAAAATGAAACACTTGTCCTTAATTGACTAACATTTAGGTGCTATTTGTGTACTTAGAACTTCAATATGAACATATCTAGGTATCTAGGCTATCTGTGCATTGATAAGCTAGCTTAGCTTTGTTTTGTTCAAAAATACTGTAATAGATTGATTCTTTGTTCTGTGAATAGAGTAATATTGTTTTTGTTTTTTCTAATTATTTCTACATTATGCCCTACACCAAAAAGTTGGCACCTTGTATGTTAACTAGATCTCCATATTGTTGTTTGAATGCAAAAATTGTTGTTACTCTCATTGTAATAACTAATAACTATTCCATTCATTAAAACCTAGGAATCTTGGTGATTTTTACGCACCTAACTATGCTTTGAATTTGTGCCGATCACGATTAGTCATGTCTTTGTTGTGCATTTTGTCCACAAATTTCTAGCTTCTTTTCAAAGGGTATATGCTTAGATTTGATGGCATCAGCCAAATCGTGTTTTCCTTTCAAGTTAAAAGTTAAAACAACATTTTGCTGAATATTGATGTGCTATTTCCCTTTTGCCAAATCCATTCTTTGTCTTGAAGGCAGTTTTTTTGTGTTAAATGAAGATAACTTTGTAGAATGATAACTAGTGGGCTGTTATAGCACATAACATTTGAAATTTGTTGTTAGATATCTGTAGATGGAAAACTGTATTAACCTTAATTCTATGTTATAATTGGCTATGGCACAAGAAGGATTTTGACAACAGTCAAGAAACAGGAACTAGAAGAACCTCACCATCTCAAATAACACCATTACATCAATTTAGTAACAGAAGCTATCCATGCCATTATGGAGCTAACATTTCAGGTTTTCAGCTCAACATGGCTTGAAACAAAAGAGGGACATTTCATAGAATGGTGCAGACTATTATGATCACTGTTAACTAACATTTTAGAGAAGCATAAGTACAACAGGAATGAAAGCAATTCCTCCACAATCATCATCATTAGTTCTTGCTTCATAGCATAAAACGCAACGACATAAAGAACGACATATAAACCGATAGATTTGGTCATCCATGTGGCATAAACGAGTTTCGGTAGAAGTCGTCCATGCGCTTATTTATATACCAAGCAGCAATGACCACTTATTGCATAATCCAATTAACAAGCTGCGAGCACGCTATTTATGATCTTGGCAATGCATCTTAAGCCATAAGACATCGGTCACGGACATGCATCTTAAACAACGTACCAAACATAACGGATTTATCGCCAAAATGGAGTGCACATCAATATGTGAAGACATTGTTATGATTTGTTAAGTGATTATCTTATAGATGAGGGCTTGTGTGGGCGGACGATGTCGATATGTAATTGGTATATATGCGCTGGTCGTACCTCCGGCGCGGTAGACGTAGGCGCGCGATGCGGAGTGCGGAAGAAAGCGCCGGACTCGGCGCAGCGCCACGATAGCGGCGTCGAGGCGGCGCTGGAGGAGGCGTGGTAGCGGCGAGGAGGCGGTGGCGCGTGGGCGGCGTGCGCGCGCGGCGCCATCATGCGGCGATATCGTCGGCGCTCAGCGCGCTTCTCGCTATGGTGTCGCCTCCTCACATCGTTACCCGCGCCGCCTCCTCCGCCGCGCCGGCGCGAGTGCACTCGCCGATCCCACGCAGTACTACGGGCTAGATCTGATGCGGAGGTGGGCGGGGTGGCGCGGCCGGCGGGAGGAGGATGTGGGAGGCAGCGGGCCGGCGCGGCAGATCATCGGCGGCGCGAGGGCCCAGGCGAGCGGGCGCGAGGCTGCCAGGCGAGCGGCGGCGGAGAGCGGATCTGGGGTGGAGGAGGAGGCCGGCGGCGGGTTGGGCGCGGAGGAGGAGGCGGTTCAGGGGCGGCGCGAGGCCGGCGGCCGGGTGAAGCGAGGCGCCGGCGGAATCGGTGGATGAAGGAGGAGATGCGAGAGGCGGAGACGCGAGAGAGAGAGAGGCGGCGGGCGAAGAGGTATCTAGCGGGCGGCGGGAGAGTTAGGGTTTACTATTTTTAGCAGGCCCACTTGTCGATCTGTTTTTGACAACACTTTTTCGTCATGCAATAAATCGTCACGAATAATAATTTCTTTGATGCGAATATAAACAATCATCATGATTTTCTGTATATTACGCTGACAAATATTTGTTTTCGTCACAAAACTAGACGTCGAAGGTACCGTCCGCATATTAATGACGAAATCACTTGAATCGTCACGGAATGATAGCTAATCTATGACATTTTCGTTTCTCATCATAACTATATTAAATCATCGATACTCAAATTTCTTGTAGTGACTTGAGCGCTCAGGGCGGTGATAGCCCTACGGGGCTGTCTTCGCGACAGCGGGCGTTCTCGGCGACCACTCCGCGCTAGCCCAGATATGGCGCGCGGCCGTGATGGGCCAGCCATCTTGCCGGGGTGCCCGCGCGGATCCCCGGCACCTTCTGCCGCGCCACGAGCGCGTGCTCGGGCTCGCGGCTATCGTTGAGTTGGGACCCGTCAACCCGGGTGGCGTCTTTCTGGCGAGCAAACCACGGGGGCGGTGCGTTATCAACGCAGCGGCCGACGGCGCGTGCCTGCGAGGGAACCGGCGGCGGCGGCCGGGCGAGCCGGTGCTGCCGCGGAAGAATCGCTGTGCCCCACAGGTAGCGCCGACGCGATCCCGCCCGCCCGCCCCCCGACGAGTCGATCTGTTGTTGCGGGGCCTTGCCGCGGGATTCGGCGGCCGGCGCGCCGAAGACCTTCTCCCGATCGCCGAGGCGCCCGCCTCCCCACAGGTGGTCGACCGGCGCCACTTCCTACCGTGACGAGGCGCGGGAGGTAGGTGTGAGTCCTTTCCTCACGACCGCGAGACTCTCTCCGACCGCTCGCTCATTCTGCCGACATCGGCGAGACGACGCGTCTCCGTGCGTGGCGAAGGATCGGCGGCGGAGGTATCTTGCGGTCGGGAGCCTCGTGCGGGATGCCCGCGGTGTCCATCTTCTGGCGGCGTGGCGTGGCGCGACAAATCTGGCGTGTTGGGGCGGGCTCGCTCGCTCGGACTTTCTCCTCGCCGGAGGTATTTTGCGACCTCACCGCGCCGCAAAGCGTGCGACAACGGCCTCAACCGAGAGGTGCTTGTCGTCATCGCGCGGGGACCTCCTAGCGCCGCGGTGCAGCCTCGAGATGAGGTAAGTATGTGCGCCGGCTTGTAAGGTGCTTGCTGGGCCTTTGCGATTTGTTGCTTCGCCGACGCTTGCCTCGGCCGGTCCCTTGACGAGGCCGTGTTCGGAGCGGAGGGCTCGAAGGCGCCTCCGCGGCGAACACCGCTCGCCGCGAAGGATGAAGAAATTCGTGCGCTGGAGGATGCCATGGCGGCCGCACAACTTGCGGCCACGGAAGCTCGGAGCGCCGCGGCGGGAGCGCGCCACCTTCGTGCGGCGGATCGCGCCCTAGAGGAGAACGCCCGGTGGCGTTCTGCTGCCGAAACCGCCTTGCCTTGGAAAATGCGTCCATATCGGCATGGCGGGCCATGGAGTCTCTGAACCAGGCCCTTCGAGATCTGTGCGTCCGAGTGCCGGATAGCACGCACAGGCCGAAGGCCCTGTCGGAGACGCTCGGGCTGATCGAGGAGGGGGCGGCGTTGCTCTTTGTGGCGCGGAACCTTGGCGAGCACTGCGGCTATGTTGGTGCGTGCCGCCCTCGCCCTGCTTCATACTCGTGGGTGTAGGCATACCCATGAGCTAGCGAATCCTCAACTGGACCCTCCCGACCGACCAGAGGTTATGTCGGATGCCATCCGCTCCATCGGGCCTAGCCTGCAGAACTTCCACCAACGGATGCAGGGCCGCCGGGAAGGTGCGGCGAGAGTTGCCGTCAGGCGAGACGTTGCATGGGAGGGGACCTCCTCCGGTGGCTTGAAGGGTCCTTCAGCGCGCGGCGCGGCGGCGTGGGCTCGTCCGCACCGCGCCAAGGCTGAGTGGTTGGTCGGGTAGGGTAGGGGGATGATGTGCGGGTTTTTACGCTTGTGACCATGTAACCCCTTTGCTTTTACAATGGGACCAAGTAGTACCTTATGCTTGGTGTTACCTGCCGCCGGACGCGGAGAGCGGGTTTGTGCATCTTGTTTATACTCCGTAGAGTGGCACGTGCGGAGGCGAACCTCGACGCTACGACTTCCTTTATAGTCCGGAGACTCGCGCGTGCGGAGGCGGGCCTCGCCGCTACGCAGTATTTAAAGTCCGGGGACTGGTGCGTGCGGAGGCGAACCCTCGACGCTACGCCTTCTTTATAGTCCGGGGACTCGCGCGTGCGGAGCTAGGCTCGACGCTACATCTTCTTTATAGTCCGGGGACTCGCGCGTGCGGAGCTAGGCTCAACGCTACGTCTTATTTAAAGTCCGTGGACTAGTGCGTGCGGAGCTAGGCTCGACGCTACATCTTCTTTATAGTCAGGGACTCGCGCGTGCGAGCGGGCTCAACGCTACGTCTTATTTAAAGTCCGTGGACTAGTGCGTGCGAGCTGGGCTCGGCGCTCGTCTTCTTTATAGTCCGGGACTCGCGCGTGCGAGTTAGGCTCAACGCTACGTCTTATTTAAAATCCGTGGACTAGTGCGTGCGGAGCTGGGCTCGGCGCCACGTCTTCTTTATAGTCCGGGGACTCGCGGCGTGCGAGCTAGGCTCGGCCACGTCTTATTTAAAGTCCGTGGACTAGTGCGTGCGGAAGCGGACTTCGACGCTACGTCTTCTTTATACTCCGTAGAGTGCGCGCGGAGGCGTCCCCCCGCTGCGTCTTATTTATACTCCGTAGAGTGCGTGCGGAGCTAGGCTCGACGCTACGTCTTATTTATACTCCGTAGAGTGCGTGCGGAGCTAGGCTCGACGCTACGTCTTATTTAAAGTCCGTGGACTGGTGCGTGCGGAGCTAGGCTCGACTCTACGTCTTATTTATAGTCCGCAGACTCTCGCGTGCGGAGCTAGGCTCGACGCTACGTCTTATTTAAAGTCCGTGGACTGGTGCGTGCGGAGCTAGGCTCGACGCTACGTCTTATTTATAGTCCGCAGACTCTCGCGTGCGGAGCTAGGCTCGACGCTACGTCTTATTTAAAGTCCGTGGACTGGTGCGTGCGGAAGCGGACTTCGACGCTACGTCTTCTTTATACTCCGTAGAGTGCGCGCGGAGGCGTCCCCCCGCTGCGTCTTATTTATACTCCGTAGAGTGCGTGCGGAGCTAGGCTTGACGCTACGTCTTATTTATACTCCGTAGAGTGCGTGCGGAGCTAGGCTCGACGCTACGTCTTATTTAAAGTCCGTGGGTGGTGCGTGCGAGCTAGGCTCGACACTCGTCTTATTTATAGTCCGCGGACTCGCGTGCGAGCTAGGCTCGGCGCTTCGTCTTATTTAAAGTCCGTGGACTGTGTGTGCGTGCGAGCTAGGCTCGGCGCCACGTCTTATTTATAGTCCGCAGACTCGCGTGCGAGCTAGGCTCGGCGCTACGTCTTATTTAAAGTCCGTGGACTTTGTTACGCTCAGCGGACGACGGGGATGTTCGGGAACAAGAACCTTTATTGAACTCCCGTTTGCGCGGCGAGCATCGCTAACAACGGCCGGTGGCTCTAGCTCGCTGTCCCGCTTCTAGGCGTAGTATCGCGTAACTCGTCCGCGTTCCATGTGTGCGGAAGGCTTGTCCTTGAGCGTGGCGGCGATACGCCCTTCGGCAATGCCTCCATTACGATGTACGGGCCTTCCCACTTGGACTCCGGCTTGCCAACGGTTTACCGAGGCGCCACTCGAGGCGAGATCCCGGTGCTTGAACCCCGCGGGCATATAGAGCGGTCCGAGTACGCATTGTGCGCGCGCGTACTTCTCGACATGGTGGGCTGCGTCGCGCGTATCCCGTCGAGGAGGTCCAGGACACACGGCGCTCCTCTTGGTGCTTGGGCGAGGACCCTCCGCGAGCCGCCTTGATTTCCTCGTCGCGTCACCGCCTCGTCACGAAAAGGAGCTTAAGCGGCGTGAATCCGTCGAGCGCGTTACCGTTGTGCGGCGACCATAGAACGCCGTGGCTTCGCAGCTACTTGCCCTTCGGCAATCCAACCAGCGCTTTTGATGGCGGCAGAAATGGCGCCATTCGCCCGTTCGACCGCCCCGTTGGACTGGGAATGCCCTACCGAGGCGAATCGGAGGGTGATCCCCATGGCTTACTCGTATATATATACACACATGAGGAGTGCTTTTACAGTTATACCCTTACATCAGGTTATCCCCTCTGGGGGCAGTTATGTCATTACACATGGCCTATTCTGGGCCTTATAATCTCCTACCAGGCCTGCTGGGTTTAGGTGGGGGCCACCCCTACGACACTAGGCTATCAACATGAGAATCATGAACAGAAGCACTTGGCTTACTAATCCCAGCCCTAGCAAACTCAATCTCCTCTACACATGTGCGGTGAGTCAATTTTAATTTCTCATTTTTCAGATTTTAAGCATGCAAGAGAAGTATTCAAATTTTTAATATCCACATGTAAAGACTCACAACCTACACATGGTAAGTGAGATTCCGACCTAGCATAACCAATATCAAACAATCTAGCAATTCTATCATCTAGGCATCTCACATTATCCCTAAGGGCAAGCATATTCATCTGGGACAAAGCCAAGGTCACATTGAGGCTTTACCTTGCTCATGATGAGTCGAAACTTGTCCTCCTTGTCAATATTATCATCATTCGTGGACTCCAAAAGCTTCTTTTTCCTAGCACTTGAACAACCAAAGGTAAAGAATGTACCACAAAGCTCACACTTATGGTTTCTTGCAAATAAAATCACTCTCTAGTTAATTTCAAGCCTCTTGTCATAAAGGACATCATTGGCAAAAACACCCCGATAAGATGCAAAGAAAAGCTCACAAGTGTCCCTATAAGTTACCATGCTCAAGATCGATTAAGATCAAACAAAGAGCCAACATGGCTCTGATACCACTTGTAGGACCGGACAGGCAACAGAGGGGTGAATGGTGCCTTTAATTTTTTTCAAATATTCACAAATCCTTTACTCCGATAGCTACAAATTTATCAAGATTAGGAAGTAAAGTCTACTTGAAAAACTGGAGAAACACATAGTTGACCACGACCAGATCAGAGTAGCTTTTGGTCGGATTATGGCCACTAGACAGAAATCAACATGGTCAAAAAGCAGACAACGTGATCAAAACCAATGTGGTCGAAACCAACGTGGTCATAACCAACGTGGTTGAAACCAACGTGACCGTAACCAATGTGGTCAAAACCACCATGGTCGAACTCAGCGTTGTCGATGTCCAGTGTGTGGTCAAAAGGCTAGCGTAGTTCAGGACCAATGAGTGGTCAGAAACCAGCGCAATCAAAGACTGATGTGATTGTAAACTATATGGTCGAAGACCAATGAATGGTTGACATCACCATAGTCGATAAGCAAAGTGCAATAAGAATCACGCAACTTTTGATTAAAAGATCTGAAAGTTGTGAAACCAGCGTACACATGTTTCTTAATGTCTTAGGAAGTTATTCCATTCCTGGATTGAAAATCCATGATAAATGTGAGTCATTTTTGCAAATTAAAGCAGTGTACATCAACTGAGATATAAAAGCAAGAATGATGAGCAGATCTTTGCTAGTGGGAAGAGAATAGCGAAAATGGCTTTGAGCACAATCCCACATATCACAGCTAGTAGGAACATCGAAGAAATCAAATCAAAACTCTTGGATCAAGAAAAGATTGAGAGAGAAAAGAACAACTCAAAACAGCGTAGTCGTATGGCTAGCATGGTCAAAGACCATTGGGCTCTCGCAACCGACTGTGGTCAAAAGCAACTCAAAAAGCAGTGGAGGTGCATGACCACACGATTCTATGACCATTGTGCAATCGGAAACAGGTGCGGTCGAAAACGACTAGAAGTAGCAGAAAAGGTGCATGACCACACGACTTAAGACCATTGAGCGATGGAGATCAGACGTGGTCGTGAACGACTAGAAGTAGTAGAGAAGGCGCGTGACCACCAGATTTGAAATCATCGAACATTCGAAATCAGATGCGATGTGATCTAAAACTTGACCATGGTCGAAAATGGTTCAGAAGAATAGAGCACCGCACGACCGTAAGATCTAAAATCTGCATATCTTTTGATTAAAAGATCAAATGGCCGTGAAACTTTGTACACAAATTTCTTAAGGGCTTAGACAGCTAGTCCAATCTTGGATTGAAAACTTAGTAATCAAGTTGAGATCTTTTTGTGATTTAACCAAGCACGCACAAAACAGAGACTTCGAGGTCGAAGAAATGAACATACTGTGCTCATGGGAAGAGAATAGCCAAGATGGCTTTGAGTATGATTCCACACAATATAGCACGTCCGATCATCACAAAATCAAGCAAGAACAGCCTCTTAGATTAAGAAGAGATAGGACAGAGCTGAGAAGCAGAAAAAGAAAACAGAGGAAGAACCAACCAAGTCAAGCAAACTCAATCAGACAACAAATACACAAAAGGTAGATCAAAGATTGATGTATTGCTCACTTGAGATGATTGATTTTTCAGTCGCTCCCCTCGGGAGGAGAAAGCTCTAAGCCTAGAGCCCACACCTACTCTCTAACCTAACTCTCATGGGAAGGAGGAGGAGCTAGCCACCAAAAGGCTTAGCCAATCTTCTCAAACCCTAGTTCTTTCCTCCTTTCCCCTTTTATACGCTCACCAATGAACCCAAGTCCTAATGGATCCTCCCATTAGGCCAAACTGGAGATAACCCGTTAACCCCACCTAACACCGAGTTTTACTTACGCATGCTTCTCAAAGCGGCTTACAACCATTAACCCATTCGTGAACCAACACTTGATCTACTTCACATTTTCAACACATACAAGACCTAAACCACTTATGCTAACACCATGATTTCACACACTGGCACTTTTCTCGATATTGGGCAATTTACCAAAAATGCCCCTCTATTGCCTTCCTCGAAGCTTCCCGCTTCCTCTGCCATGAAGCCTCGCCCATACTTCACCATCTTCCATGTGGCCCCAATGACTTGTCGTCAAGCCTCTCACGTGTTTAGATCCCACCGAACCATCCTCGCTTGCAAATGACCCAAGTCATTTGGCGTACCACATGCTTCTCCTTGCACATGACAGCACCGAGCATCCTCAACTGCACAAGACCTCGACTCCTCCTTGAGCCTAGTCCTTGTCCACCTCGCCGTTGCTTGTCATGTCCACTACCAGTAGCTTCCACTTCGGTTCCTCGTCGTCCTGGCTTGCAACCACCCCGCAAGCCTCAGTCATCTTCGGTCAACAGCTCTTGTACCTAGTCTTGGTCCTTCCATGCCTCACCATGCCCTAGCTCCAAAGTCCTACAACCAACACCAACAAGTAAACCATCACGTAGCACCGCACGATACATAAAGATCATCAATTTGCATAATCAAAATGTATGCACCCAAATTACTGATTCTAATTCTAGAACCAAGCAATAACCACATGTGCACATTAGTAACAAACATCCCGGTCAACCCTAATCAAAACACCAATATTTCCAGAGAACAACCTCAGCTCACTGATTGGTCTGATACGACTTACGAGTACTCGGAAGCTCAAGAACAGAGGTACTCATAGCCCATAAGATCCTACCAGGAACCTACGACCATCAAACAAATTGCTACGACCATCGAGGACACAAGCTACAACTTTGATAACCGATTGCTGTGACCACCACTCACATATGCTACGACTATTGATCGTTACAGCTTACGATTACCGATCACAACTAGGCAGTACGCTTGGACCATCAATTACCATGGTACGACTATCTATCACACATGGTCGTTCAGCACTGAAGCTTTCGACCACCACGTGGTCATTCTGCTAATCAGACCTACTGACCACCAAGTCGTAAATAGCAAATACTCTAGTACTCATGCAGATGGCTGAACTCGAAGCCTACGAAGTCGACAGACCAAGAAGCAATCTTTTGCAAACTCCTCAAAAACCAAAATTAACCTCCACATAGGAGCGGCTCAGGTGCTGTGGCCCCTGCACATAACTATGTGCAGGGGTGCCCATATGGCGACACGTGTCCCCCAAAAATAAAAAAATACTTTTAAAATCCAAAAAATTGTAAAAAGTAATTTTTTTAAGTACTTAAAAAATACGTTTATTAAAAAGTAATTTTTTAAGTACTTAAAAAAATACTTTTTAATAAAAGTATTTTTTTAAAAAAATACTTTTTAAGTATCCAAAAAATACTTTTAAAAATTGTTTAAGTATTGTTTTTGGATTTTTAAAGTATTTTTTTATTTTTGGGGGACACATGTTGCCATGTGGGCACCCCTGCACATAGTTATGTACAGGGTCCACAGCACCTCAGCCGCTCCCCCTCTACACATACTCTAATCCAAAAGTCAATTACTCGTTATAATCCTGGGTTGATCTTTACATGGTCTCACACTTTGCAAAACTTTAGGTATGACAGAGTTCACTTTAAACCAAATAGACTATGATTTGCTCAAGCCAGCATAACACAATACTATATCTTAACAATGATTAAAGTGGGTAGCATGCACTAGTTTTTGTCAAGAATTCGGTCAGCACAAATTAAAGGGAGAAAATCTCATACGTGTTTTTTAAGGCTTTTTGTTCAGAACATATAATGTTTACTTAGCTACTGCTGACTAGCTTGATCATGCCCCGTGACTATATATATGAGACATAGAGTTACCATCTAGCCGTAAATTACTCTCTCTGTTTAAGTTTATAAAACATATATTCTTGTGGCACATAGATCAAAGAGATATTAAAAATGACTAGAGTACTCCTAATTATTATCTCTAAATACTATATTTAATGCATGTAGAGAATATAAAATAAAACAGGATATTTATTAGGGGTATAAAGGAAACTTTATGCTAAGTTTGTATTATAATATGGAATATATTCTATATTTATAAATAAAATTATTTAAAAATATATTTTATAAACTTTGACGAAAGGTGTAAAAGGTTTTAAACCACTTGTTGGCACAATGCCAATCAGTAGGAACACTTCTCTTCCAACTATGCCACTAGAGTGGCCCTAATTAATCTAGGAATATATGCATGTGTAGTGTGGTCACATCCCATCCGTTTCAACTAGGAGTAGGACTAGCCATTGTGGGGTGCCCATTCCTGCGTTGATTCGATCGGTCATTTTGGCTCATACTTATGGTTTTTGATTCATATCTGACCATGCAGCGAGAGCTCAAGTGCATATCTGACCATGCAGAGATTAGAAAAGCAACTTCTACCCTAGTTATAATAAGCGCGGAAAATAATGTTCTCTCCTTGGAGATGGCTTTACACACGTGTCTTTCTTGCATCTTGAATCGTTGCGTTCTTTATCAACATCGTATCTTGTCATAATAGCCATTAACTGCTCTTATGTGTACAAATAAACTTTTATGTGGTAAACCGTTATGACTTCGGCCAGTTATACGTATAGTCATTGGTCAAAAAAGTTGATTATTACTCCTTAGAGCAAGTCTTATAATACAGCCTTCAGCTGGCTGTATGAATACTTACAACTCACTTTTTAGCCTACTCATATAGTAGTTACAGCTAGCTGAAGGCTGTATGACCTACCCCTTCCTCTCACAAAGTTTCTTGGTTCTTGTGCTTCAGCTGGCTGTAAGCTTACAGCTCACCTCTCTTCTCTCTCCTCCTCTCTCTCCTCCACCTCAGCATACAGCCAGCTTACAGCCCCTTATAATACTTGCTCTTACTAGTCGTCGATGGTGTAACTGGTCGATATCCAGCTATGTTAAATGAAGCATATCTCTCTCTTTCTAGTCTCTACCCCTATAAACCACCAGTTAAAATTATCCTACATCCACCCAACAATTACCTGCTCCACAGTCATGACCTTAACTACGTTCACACCACAATTTGCACTCATAATTACACCATCCTAAAAACGTCCGCACCAGATTAACTCTCCTCCATTCTCTCTCCTTACTCAACCATATCCGACGGTCATCCTTCAATGAATCTGCAGTACCCCTTCCCGCGTCCCTGAGGCTCGCGGCTTGCATGCATGCAGGTCGATCGTCTTCTGGAAAGCCTCCCCCACCTCCCCCGAAGGCCGCCGCCTCCCCCGACTCGGCCGCTCGTCTTCTGGAAAGCCTCCCCCGCCTCCCCCGAATCGGCCGCTCGTCTTCTGGAAAGCCTCCCCCGCCTCCCTTGAAGGCCGCCGCCTCCGCCGAATCGACTCCCGGCCGCCGCCTCCGCCGAATCGACTCCCGGACGCCGCCTCCGCCAAGGCCGCCGCCTCTACCGCCTCCCCCGAAGGCCGCCACCTCCGCCGAATTGACTCCCGGACGCCGCCTCCCCCGAAGGCCGCCGCCTCCGCCGCGACTCCCGACCGCCGCCTCCCCCGAGGTTTGCGATTTTGAAATCCCCAAACCTACTGGTTGACAAGAATTGGGTTGTGAAGGTAACACACAAGTTCCATTATAGCAATGACATTCTGTGTATTGTTTTCATGGCAAGCTACATAATTCTTGCAATTAGGTTTGCGATTTTGGTTTATCAAGGATGAAGAACAATACCTTCCTGTCATCAAGATCAACAATTGGAACAAGATGCTTGCATGATTTCCACAATTTTAGCATAACTTTTATGTGAGCAAGGTTTCAGACTCTTCTCAAAAGAAAATTGCATAAATCCCAAAGCATTTGCAGTTCATACAAGGCGTAAGTTAATCACAAAATTGTAACCAAATGCGTTAAACTTGTTCAATTTTCTACAGGGAAGTATAGAAGCACTTCCTTCTGTATGATTAAATTTGTTTGTAGTGTACTTAGTTCTCCAATTCTGTAAATTATCTTCTCCATTTGTTAAAAAAATGGTAAACTTTGTAGTTCTCATGTGTGTGCATCTATCTTTGTAAACCTCAAGCGGCAAGAGTCCGTGGTTTGTCTGTTGGCTCAGCTCTTATATATTTAGAGTTTACATACCACCAATACATTATTCTGCACTTTCTTGATCTATTTACCATTAAATACTGATGTCATCTATTATTTTTGTTACTAAATTTCAATCTGCTCTTGAAATAGTCTTGCAGATTCAAATAGAAGGAAATGTTCTGTTCTCCAATGGAATCCAGACATGTCCACCCAGCTAATTGTTGCATCAGATGATGATAACTCTCCTTCTTTGAGAGTAATGACCATTTTTTCTATTTCTTCATTACATTTTTCTCTATTTCTTCATTCATTTCTTTTCTATTTTTAGTTTACTTGCCTTCTCTATATGCAGACATAGCTAGAATAGATGAAACAAATTTGTTTCTTCATTTTATTGACTCTCTTAACATGTCTGTTTTAATTCTAATTGTGCTCTTGCTTTTTAATAAAAGGGTAGCAATCACCGCTCGTCCTTCATTTAATCTACATTGGGAAATTTTTTATGCCCCTATGATAGTTCATTCTTGCTTACTTGTTCTAATGGGAACTTTGACATTCATCTGCAGAAAAATCCCGTGTGTCATAGCAAAGATCCTCATTTGATGTGAAAATCGGCATATACAACTTGGAGGTAATATGCAACATGAGAGTTACTTGTACTCGATTCACCATACGACTTATAAAATGCATTAGAGTGTGAAGGCTAATTTTCTTAATTGGCTTTATCTTAAAGAGTCATATAAACAATTATGTGTTACTCATCTCATTAATGTATTGCAAGAAAGGAAGCTCATTATATAGCAACTTGAATTTTAGTTTAATTAAGTGGACTAAACCAACTAACCAAGTGTGCTCTATTTGAAGGCAATTAAATATGATGGTCGCTCGGATGAACGGTCCTCCTAGAACATCGGATTGTCATTGTTCATTTCCCTTCATGCTTATTATTAGTTCTCCACAAAATAAAAGTTAATGAATTCCTGCCTTTCATCCTATAAAAATCACTCAGAGGGTTATAGCTTCACAATATGTTGTTTAGAGATAGGTTGGTGGTAAAAAAGATTTTATATTGAATTGTTCATTAGATGCATCGGGTTTATGCCCACTATATTGTTATCGAATGAGTTGACTTCATGTCAGATCACTCATAACATGCTTGTGACCACACAGTCCTGTGACCTGCCCAGTACTTTCATTTTTGGCACACAAAGCTAATTAGTTCTCTGAAATTCTTACTTATTTCTTTTACAGTTCTCTGGCCTGTATGCAGCTGGTGAAAGTGTTGTTTGTGCCCCAGGTATATTGAATACCGCCTCATCTTTAACTTTCTGAAATGATCAAATATTCAGTAAGTTTAGATTGCCTTTGATCTTTTATGTTATTAAATATTCAGTAAGTTGAGATTTATCTTGTATATTTACAGTCGTTACATCAGCTGAAAGAAATTTTCAACCATGTCGATGCTTATCCTTCATTTTACGACAAAACTGAATGCCATGTTTCTATATTAAGTTTAATGTCAAATGTCATGTATCTACATTTAGTCTTGTAAATTGTAATCTTTTAATTATCGGCGGATTTGTTTCCCCCACTATTTTGTGTTAACTGCTTAGAACTCCTATTGCTTATTTTGTCTCCGCTGAGAAACAAACTGTATGACTTGATTTGGTGACCAAACGCTTGCAGATCTCGCAGTCGGGGGTTCATAGGGGAAATGTTGCTCAAGCGACTTAAGACATGTATCTTTAAATCTATAAACAATAAATGTGGAATGAAAAGTATCTGTCCAAACATAGATAGTCATTTAGTACAGATGTAGTTTCTTGATGAGTTTAAGCCGCAAACGGGCTTAAGTGTGTTAGAACTTTGTTGCTCTTGTATCGGGATAAATGTAAGTTTATGTTATGTATGGGTATCATTTATTTGTATCTAGTGGTTCAAGTGCTACCATAGTTGCCATCGAACGTTTATGTTGATGTGCAGGTGAGTGGATGGCACTGAAATACTTCGTAATGAACCGCCGGATGAGAAGTTATCTACTGGTTAAAAACTTAGTTTAGATGTATGCTTATCTCAAATAACTTTGTGCTTGCTGAAATGGTTGTGCATGTTGGCAGATGCGATGTTTTTAGTTATGGGGTCATACTATGGGAACTTCGTACATTACTACAGCCTTGGGAAGGATATCAAAGATGGTCATAGCCTCATAGAGTCGTTAGGGGCGTTCTAGATTGCTTGGAAAATTAGCATGTTTGATGCTGCTTTGGTGTAGAAAGAAAGAAAAAGAGAACTGTTATATTTAATAATTGTGTGTGAAGTTCTAAAATTAAAATTCTCAACTTTGGATGTGTCTGTTTTCACGGTCACCCTTTACCTTTTGTCTGAAAGGAATTGCATCATATGAAAGGCTTAAGATTGTATTTGAGAAGGAAACTGTTGCGATTTTAAACAACAGTGATTGCATCTTCCTCAGGTTGGTTTTGCA
Organism: Dendrocalamus sinicus; assembly: GCA_036346575.1. NCBI lineage: Eukaryota > Viridiplantae > Streptophyta > Magnoliopsida > Poales > Poaceae > Dendrocalamus > Dendrocalamus sinicus. The sequence goes on from CM070655.1 coordinate 13,816,885, forward strand.
TGTTGTTGGCTGGTTAAATAAAAAAGGACATGTCAAACCGAGCGGATCGCACCGCTTTAGGCGAGATAACAAACAACAACACAGTATGAGCGCTTCCTCAAATGCGTGACGGAATTGCTTTCGATATTTTTATAACCTTCTCAGTTTTAAAATCACTTGCAGCACCTGTGGATGAGGCCGAGCGAAAGAGGGAAGAGAGGAATAGAAAACAACGAGAATACCGAGCAAGGATAAAGGCTGAGGAATCCATCGAGCAAAGAGAAGAAAGGAATAAAAGGCGCCGGGAACAACGAGTATTGAAGAGGACAGAATCATCAACACATACTATAGGACCTGATCATGGTATTGCTTATTTATTATTTAATAATGGTTCCTTTGTTATTTGAAATGTTACTCTTTATTAAGCAATAATAATTATGTCCGGACAATGAAAAATTAATGTTTCATCCTGCTCCATGATAGGTCAACAAGCACCATATGGAGCGTGTCCAAGTATTCTCCGAGCATCAAATGATGAGGACAAGGAAAATGTCTGTCCGGATAACAACATGGATTGGCTACATAGAAATTATAATTATGTCCGGAGAAGACAACCGACCTATGATACTTCTTGTGTGCCCAACAACCTGTCAAGCCACACTCTGTTAAATGCAAGTGCGGCAACTCCAGGTGCCATCCTTGTATTTTTTTAATTTGTGCAAGCAATAGTAGCATGTTGTACTATATGTATAATAGAATAGATCATCTGACCATGCCAATGTTTTCCACCCAATGGTGACCAGTTAGCAGCTCAAATAGGCAAAGGGCCCTTGCGAGAAAGAGAGAGGTACAACAATATGGATGAGCACAAGAAGGAAAAAATGTTGCAGAGAAATAGGGACTACAAAAAAGATGAGAATACAAATCGATCGGGTCTTGGTGAAGGAAACATTGCATATAGGACAGAATGATATAGAATATGATAGTGCCTTGTTCGAACCTATAAACAATCAATCTGATGAAGGTGTGTTCTTTTTCTTTGTTTATTTTATTTTAATAACACAGTCAGTCGGTGTGTTCTATTCCTAATGTTCGAGAAAACATCATGCAGAGGAACATCTAGAGGCACCTCATGTCTTGGATATTGATGATCTTCTTGCTGACGATGAGACTAGGCAGTACGTTGGTGAAGGTAACTTTATTTTGTGTGTCATCATAGGTGTTTCGCTTATTAATGTTGTGTAAGGACGGCCAGTGCTTGCTTTCATAACAGATGGTGCCTTCGAGTCCTATCGTGTCAGTTTCAATGGTGTTGATTTGAATACCAATGAAGATCCTTATGATTATGTCTACCAAAATGTGCCTGATAGGCACCATGTTTTGAGAAAGGTGCCTAACTGCTTGTACTGTGCAACAATGAGATTTCAATATGAACCACCTGGATTCTGTTGCAGAAAAGGAAAGATAAAAGTACATGTTCCACAGGTGCCTACTGAATTAGAAAGGTTATTCACAAGTCAGGTAGATAATGATGCAAAATATTTCAGGCAAAATATTCGATACTTCAACGCTCATTTCTCTTTCACGAGCCTTGGAGTAACCTTGGATCAACGAGTTGCCACCGCGGCAGGGACTGGTATATATACATTTCGTGTGCATGGGGCCTTGTACCATCGCCTGGACCAATTGGTTCCAAGTTCTAAAGGGCCTCGCCACTTGCAACTCTACTTTTATGATACGGAGGATGACAGTTTGGCGCACAGAGTACAGAGATCGCCTGACCTAGATATCAATCTTATCAGAATCGTGCTGCGAATAATGGAAGGCAACCCATATGTACGCACCTTTAACAGAGTTGGAGCTATTCCAAATCTTGATGACTATGTAATTGAACTCAATACTAATGTCACGCCAGACCAACGAAGGTACACATGTTCAGGGATATGTTTATGTATTGCAAAATATTTTTATTCTATAAATAAATTTGATTTATTTTTACTAATAAATCAATGATTGATTTTATACATATATTTCTTTGCTGAAAACAAGGTACAATGCACCCACGGCGTCACAAGTGGCGGCTATCTGGTTAGATGGCAATGATCCCCAAAGATGTTTTGATAGGAGTGTGCTTGTGTATGCCAGAGGGGATCGCCCGCGCTATATCAAAGCATATCATGGATGTTATGATCCATTGGCATATCCGATATTTTACCCTAAGGGAGAAACTGGCTGGAATAAATTTATGCCATACAATGATATAGTGACTGATATGGAAGGACACACCTCTGTTGATCCAACAGATGCAACAGATCCGACAGATCCAACAGGTACCGAACATGATTTAATTTCTAATGCCTTAATAAAATGCATGGGTACATACTAATATATAATTTCCATTTGAGACAGAGCATGGTGAGGATGACGCGGACGTACAACAAGGTGAATACATGAGTACCATGGTGGAAGAAAGACAGTCGGGAAGATTGTGACAGCAAGAGAGTACTATTGTTTTTTGATGCAAGTTAGAGAGGGGCTTTTTAACATATTGCTATTTGGGGGACGACTTTTCCAACAATGGGTCGTTGACATGTACATAAAGATCGAGTCTATGAGGCTTGATTAGTATTCTAACCCTGATAACTAAAAACTCATACACGCGGAACTATATCAGGTGAGTTATGCAATGCTTTATTATTGCAAAATATTATGTCACAACAATTCAAGCCTAATCAATATACACTAATTAATCATCCATGCTGTAAATTTTTATTTTTCACGTAGGGTTTGGTTGATGTAATTTCTGCTGAAGAGACAAGAGCTTCAGAGGTTGGCAAGAGAATAGTGCTACCTCGTAGTTTCCCTGGTGGCGATCGTGACATGATGCAGAGATTTCTTAATGCAATGGCTTTAGTCCAGCGTTTTGGAAAACCAGATTACTTCATCACCATGACTTGCAATCCGTACTGGGAGGAGATTACTCAAAATCTTGAGCCTGGCCAAAAACCACAAGATAGACCAGACCTTGTTTCAAGAGTATACAGGGCCAAGCTGCAGTCCATAAAAGATTTATTGATCAAGAAAAGGTATTTTGGAGAGGTGGCAGCATATGTCCATGTCACCAATTCGAAGAGGGGACTTCCACATGAACACATCCTATTGATTATGAAGAAAGGCAGTAAGTTAACAACCCCAGATGCTTATGACAAAGTCATTTCTGCAGAGCTACCAGACAAGGATAAATACCCTGTGTTGCATAGCCTGGTCATCACGCATATGCTACATGGCCCGTGTGGCGTCTTGAATAGAAAGTGTGCTTGTATGGTTAATGGAGAATGTCGCTTTCGCTATCCTAGACAGTTTTGTGCAACAACACAGCAAGGCAAAGATTCATATCCTTTGTATAGGAGGAGGGATGATGGACGGCATGTGAAAGTAAGAGGTGCCGAGTTGGACAATAGGTGGGTGGTTCCATACAATCCTGGGCTGCTCATGACATATAACTGCCACATAAATGTTGAAGCTTGCGCAAGCATCAAAGCTTGTAAGTACTTGTTTAAATATGTACACAAAGGCCACGATCGTGCATCATTCTCTGTTGATCCTGCTGGAGTAATCAATGAGATCCGTCAGTACAGGGATGCTAGATACATATCACCTCCGGAAGCTGTACATAGGATTTTCAGCTTCCACCTTTTTGGAGTCTCTCCATCTGTTTTGCAGCTCCAGTGTCATCTACCTAATATGCAGTCTATTACTATGCAAGAAACTGCAAATCTCAAAGATGTTGTCGATCAGCCATCTGCAACTATGACGACACTCACAGAATACTTCATGTTGAACCGTGTTGATAGTTATGCAAGGAAATTTTTGTATAGAGAGATTCCAGAACACTACCGGTGGATTAGTGGTAAGAAGGCGTGGCATACAAGAAAGCAAAGGGGACAGGTGGGGCGTATTGTGTATGCACACCCGGCTGAAGGGGAAAGGTATTTCTTGAGAGTACTTCTAAATCATGTACGAGGTGCAACATCATATGAGAATTTAAGGACAGTGGCTAGAATCACGTACCCTACTTTCAGAGAAACATGCGAGAAGAGAGGGCTCATAGAAAGGAATCAAACGATTGATGACTGCTTGAGTGAGGCAACAACTTTTCAGATGCCTGCCGCTCTGCGAAGGTTATTTGCGACTATTCTTGTATTTTGTGAGGCCACCAACATCCGTGGATTGTGGGACAAGCACAAGGAATCTTTGTCTGAAGATTACAGCCGAGACAATCCTAACACAGCAGCAGTAGAACAAATGGTTCTTAGAGACATTCGGGATTTAGTTCAATCAATGGGGAAGGATATCAGGAATTATGATCTACCTGAGCTGAATGATACAGGTAATACTTTCAGCAGTAATGATCATTGAAAATAATTCTAATAAATATTTTATTTACTTATTTCATGTTCCTTTTCTTGTGTCAAGCAGATGAATTTAACAATGACATGATGAGAGAGGTTAGGGATGGACTTGCTGTGCCGGTCCACCAAGAACATTTGGATATATATACATCTCTTAACAAGGAACAACGTGAAGGATTTGATGAAATATTAAATTGTGTAATGAATAAGAAGAGCCAAGTGTTTTTCGTGGATAGTCCTGGAGGAACAGGAAAGACATTCCTATATAAGGCACTTCTTGGTACAGTGCGTTCAGAGGGATTAATAGCCATTGCAATCGCAACTCTCGGTATTGCGGCGCCCATATTGCTGGAGGACGACAAAGACACTCAAGGTTCAAAATCCCAATTAAACTTGCGACAATAGCACATGCACTTCACAAAGCAAAGTGGCATCGCAGAGTTACTGCGTCTGACATCCTTGATTATCCGGGATGAAGTAGCAATGACAAGGCGACAAGCGCTTGAGTGTCTTGATAGGTCCTGCGCAGGATATTATGAATTCTTGTTTGCCATTTGGGGAAAGGTTATGGTATTTGGTGGAGATTTTAGACAGGTGCTACTGTGGTAACACGTGGGACAAGAGCACAGTAACAGATGCTACATTGCAGAGATCTTATTTGTGGGAGGGTATAAGGAAGATACGGTTGTCACGTAATATGAGGGCTCAATCCGACCCATGGTTTGCAGATTACCTCCTTAGAATTGGGAATGGAACGAAGAGACGATTGGAGATGATTATGTACGCCTTCCGGATGATATTTTGATTGGCTATACTGATAACGAAGATTCAATAAACAAACTCATTCAAGAAGTCTTCCCATCACTTGAGAAAATGTAAGATCATCACTTATATGAGCACACGCGCCATCCTTTCTACCAAAAATGAACATGTAGATCAGCTAAATGCAAGTATGATTGACAAGTTTCCAGGTGAGGAAAAGGTTTATCATAGCTTCGACTCTACTGATGACGATACAAGAAATAACTACCCTATTGACTTCCTGAACTCCATCACTCCAAATGGTCTCCCCCCACATGAGCTCAAAGTAAAAACCAACTGCCCTGTAATCCTTCTCCGCAATCTTGATCCTAACAATGGTTTGTGCAATGGAACAAGACTAATGGTTAGAGCATTCCAAGACAATGCAATTGATGCATAAATAGTTGGTGGCCATCATGCAGGCAAAAGGGTGTTCATACCTAGGATCCCTATGTCTCCATTAGATGATGTTTCACTTCCTTTCAAGTTCAAGAGGAAACAATTCCCAATTCGCCTAAGTTTTGCAATGACCATAAATAAAGCGCAGGGGCAAACCATCCCAAATGTTGGGATCTATCTTCCAGAGCCAGTGTTCTCACATGGGCAGCTCTATGTTGCGTTGTCGAGGGGTGTGTCCAGGCAAACAATAAGAATTTTGGCAAAACCAAAGAAGGAATTAGATCCAACAGGGAAGAGCACCAAAAATATTGTGTATAAAGACGTCCTCGACTTGTGAAAAGGTGGTAATAATGTCCTAAATGACTATTTCTTTTTTTTCTTAATAAATCTGCAGCTAAATTTAAACTGAATCAAGTAGCAGCTACACATGCCTTTAAGTTATAATGTACTTCTGCCTATTCTTATAAATTTGGAATCTCATATCTCATAAATTTGGAAAGCAATTAAGTAAAATTTTAGGATGCATTTTCTTTTTGCAATGGTGGTTTCAACGTTCTAATAACTTCATCCATTCGGTTGCGAGATTAGGTCCCCATCCCGATTTGGAGCATTGGAGTGGATGAAGTCTTTTGTATCAAACCATCTTCCTTCTACTAATATGCTTCGTTGCACTCGGGTTAGACTAACATTACGAATGGATGCTGCCTCGAGTTGCATGTATTATGTGGAAGCACCATATCATACACATGTGGTCATCTATATTTCAGCGTTCATTGACTTGTAACTGAACTTTTGCCATTTGGATGTCTTCAATTATTTGTAGTGACTGACCAAAATAATCTGATGCATATGTCTGGCTTTCCTTCATGGATGGACTTTGTTGCCAGCAGCAACCCAATTATCCAAACAAAACATGTATGACCATTCAAAAATTCGTTTGGTTGATTTCGTGTGCATCCCTAAAATGCCGCCGTGGCATTAGCACGGGCACTATACTAGTTAGAAGAGTAACCAAGTTTAATGAGTCTTGTTTTAAGGTACTAGGTGGGCCTTGACTAAGAGGGCTATAACCAAAATTATATTTTCAACTTTTCTTAATTGAAAATATATACCACGTAAAAAGATCTCGTCATCCCAGACTTATGGATACCACTTATTGGCGCAATAACAATAAGAAAATGGAGCTTGGTTTCGATTTTTTAAATTAACAGAAAGAAACTAATTAAGGTCAGAGGAAAAGATCTTTGTGTAGACATGTTATGCATGCAATGCTGACGAGTTATGTTGTACATAACATGCCCGTGTTTAGCACGCACTCGATAGCATTCGCAAGAGAACAAATTTTGGTATAACAAACTTTGCAAGGCCGGGCCGGGGTTAGAATAATCATCTGCATTAACTATTCAGTGCTTTGGTTTAATTAATTAGCTACCCTTTTGCTCTAAGGGCATCTCTAATGGTTCTAGCTAGCAACTAACTAGAAGACTTCCACATCATTTATATAGTACACACTAAAATCTAGCATTCTAAAGAACTATCTATAAGGATAGCTATTTGATGCTTACATGCACACACAGAAAATGATTATCATTTAGAGCAAGTCCAATAATAGAGCCAAGTGTTTGGCTATAAGTCAAGTTATAAGGGCCAAGTTATACAATAATTTATCTTCTATTTGTCTACAAAATATTTTTTATTATTATGTGGTACCATGTCTCACATTCTCTTTTCTATTCCTCCTCACATACATTTATTATCTGAGCCCACCACTGCATAGGCTCCCGTGCCCAGCTTGTTGCTTGCATGAGAGCCAAGCTCTCATCTCTCTCCTCTCCTCTCTTCTCCACATCAGCAAAAATGCTGACTAGATTGGCTATAAGACCATTATTGGACTTGCTCTTATAGAGGCTGCCTCGTTTTACGTTATAGACTAGTGCTTAAGGAAGAGCTGGCTCGATTTTTTTGCATACTCTCTTTTCTCCACATAAGATATATGCTAATATGTACATACATATAGCTAACTAACTTAGACCATTGGAGATGCCCTAAGTTTCATCTCATCGATCTCTTGACCAGCAGCTGACATGTTTGGTATCGGACGTTTCATTGGTCGTTAACTCGTTACTAGTGTTATTATTCTCCACACGAACGCTAGCTAGCTCAACATCTATCGAATCCATTAAAATGTGATTATTTGCACCTGTACTTGCGTGTAATCATGGAGTACTAGTTATTACTTATTAGGCAGTATGAAAATTCACCTCGTGCCCTACCCCTGAGTCTTCTACTACTCTGCCTCCAAGCGGTGGCTCACTATCCGTAGATCCTGGCATCCCGCAGCCGGCACTTTCTCCTGCCCTCACGAAGTCATGACTCAGGTCAGTAGTACTCATCCCCTTCCATGATTTATAAGCTAGATGAACACAGATTTATGTGTCACGTGCCATTTGTGTTGCCTAGTGTAGTGTGTTTTCTGTCCAGGTGTTTTGTCAATTTGGCGTAAAATTTTTTCGCATATCTAGCTGTACTATATTGCAACTTGGGTTTAATGCATGGTCTAGCTACTAGTAAAAAGAAATGCAACTCCTCTAGAAATTTTGAGTCTTCCTACATTCCCAAAACACCGATGTTTGAAAGTGATAGCTAGCTCATGATTCTTCGAAGCTGTTGTGATTGGGAGACTCACAGTGGATTTGTAAGATGGTAGTACTCATGGAGGATGTGTAAGATGGTAGTAGTAGTAGCTTGCCAATTGCTCCAAGTCTCCAATGTTCTAGAAACACTTCTGATTTAAATGATTGTTATATAAAGCTTGCAATGCATTGAGTTGAACTGATTCTCTGAAACTATTTTGTTTCCTTTAGCTTTTGAGTTTGTAATTGCAATGCACTGAAGTTCACAGGAACCTAAATTTTTATCGTAAGCGGCAGCTCTTTATAAATTCATCGCTTTAATTATTTTTGTAGATATCAACTTGGATTCGGCTTCGACTCCACTCTCAATCTGTCATTCCCCTCGAGCCCTAACCCTGAGCCTTCTCCAATCTCCAGTGCTAACTACCAAGGTTGCTTCTCTTGATTTAGATATTACCAAAGTTTATATTTTATTCTTGCACTTGTACAATTATCTTATGGCATGATATGAATTGTTGTAGATGTCTGAAAATCAATAATCAACACAACTATCTATTGATTCATTGGCGAAAGAGAAGGATGGCATGGCAAGAACTACACCACTGGAAGAGCAGCAAGTGGAGGTTGTGGAGGATGGACCAACAAAACCTACTAGGAAGAGGAAGTCCCCAATATGGGATTTCTTTAAGGAATGTGAAGTTCCATCGAAGAAAAAAGAGGAGAGATGGAAAGCAAGGTGAAGTGTAAAACATGCGGAAGTTTGCCAACTAAGAACAGTAGTGGTACTACATCCCATTTTAGGAGGCATCTTGACCAATGTGATTATTACAAGCTTCAACAGAAATCGAAGTAACAACAGATCATCAATTTTCGTAGCATCAAGGAAGGTGATGTTGATACTGAAACTCCTTATGTTACTGCTCTTGGTTATTATGATCCTACAAGAATTTGTGAACTTCTTTGAAAGATGATCATTGTTCATGAGTTACCATTCAGTATTGTGGAGTACACATTGTTTAATATTTTGATGAAGTCACTAAATCCTGCATACAAAAAGGTGTCTAGAGTCACTATTAGAAATGATTGCATGAAGATCTATGAATCTGAAAAGGAACTACTGAAGAAGGGTTTTAAGGATATTAAGAAGATTAGCCTCACATGTGATCTTTGGATGTCTAACCAAACACTATGTTATATGAGTTTAGTTGCTCACTACATAGATGTAGATTGGTCAATGCATTGTCGTATCATTAACTTCTTAGAGTTGGAACCTCCCAACCCTAGTGTAATCATATGTAATGCCATTTCTGATTGTTTGGCTGCATGGAAAATTGAGGAGAAGATAGCTAGCATGACATTTGATAATGCCTTAATTAATGATTTTGCTGTTAAATTGCTGCTTGCCAAGTTTACATACTGAGGTGCACTTTGGTTTACTTTCTATTCTTGCATAGGAGGATGCTAATTCCATTCCTTTGTAATCAACCGACACTACAACAGCAATTTCGATTATGGGTAGCAATTAGTTATTGTGTCTTCCTTATCAGGTATGTTGGCTCACAGGTTGAATGGATCAATATGTTATTATGTCTTCCTCTAATCCATATTATGTCTTATGGCAATTAGTTATTATGTCTTCCTTATCAGGTATTATGTCTTAATTATTAGTTATTATGTCTTATTACTTTCTAATTGAATGGATGAATGAGCTGCTATAAGGAAGATTTTAAGACATTACCCTCACAAATGTCTCCAACCTGCAGTCTTTTTAATAATAGCACAAAATTCAGCCTACTATCAGCTAAAGGGGTGTTTTTGCAAAATTCAGCCTACTATCAGCTCAACTCCTATGTATGTTGCTTGTTGTAACTTTACTAGCAACATCTGCAGGGCATGATCCATTGATCCACAGATCATAGTTGTACATCTTCGGATGAATAACATATCTTGTGTTACATGCTTGCCATGGAAAAAAAGAATCTCATCTGCATTTGCATACATCCTATTCTATGAGGACATTTTAAGGATTGTGTTCGAGTTATCTGCTCATAAAAAAATAAACTCGTAATTTGTTTTCTAGATCATCACATATTGTCAACTACCTTGTCTTTTTTTTTTTGACATATCCTGTAAAGATACAACCAGTGTATAGATGAACTAATCCATTTAAAATTCACATGTTGTGGGAGGAAGATAATCAAGTAAATTTGCATGTTGCAAGAGGACAGGATTTATCCTGTAGCAGTACAATTTGGCATAGCTGTGATTGGGTTGTTCAAGTAACCGGATTGGATCAACAATTGACTAATGAAATTAGTAATATTACCTCTTGGAAAGTTGTTTGCATGTTTGATTAGGAATGTGAAAAATGAACTCAATATATTTGTTTTGTTATAGATGAAGTGGGCAAGGGTTCATTTCTATGTTTTGTTGGCCATTCCCAATATATTCCACAAAGCTTCTGGCCCTGGCTTGCTGCTGCTGTTACTGCACATTTTCTTGTACTATGTTTTTGGATTCCTCTTCATCGTCTTGTACTCTTGTTACTTCTGGTTATTGTCTGCGCTGAGGTTTCCTTGGTTCTGACTTAATGCACCTCTGCGTCGGGGATTGGAAATGGTGGTGGATTTTGGAAATTGGCATTATGTGATGGTTGTGATGTAGTGATGGTTGTTTAATTTGTTATCATGCTGCTGGCCTCCTATTCAAAACTTTTATATGTGATGGTTGTTAACCTGTACTGTTATAATGTACTGATCGATTTTGTGCTATTGTGTACTATTACAAACTACTTCTATATTGCTCTCTAATTAGCTGATTGCCCTGGTTAGAATGCTATTTCTTTGCTGATTCATATGCTACCGAGCCTACACGAGCTGAGCTTGAGCGTTTTTGCTGATTCATATGCTATCGAGCCTACACGAGGCCAGCTTAAAGGTCGACGTCAATCTTAAGCTCGCTCGAGCTTTGCTCGAATTTCTACCGAACTCGAGCTTGTCAGGTCAAGTTCACTCGAGCTCGACTCGTTTACAGCCTTACAAACAAATGAGTACACTTTTCCATCCATGTGTACTTCAGCCATGTGGCATTCTGGAGACCATGCATTGAAATTGCTTCAACCCTCTTTCAGATCTCACCAGCTGTTGCTCATGTATGTATTTCAACCCTGTATGTCCTTTTGGAATCACATCCGAAAGATGGACATGGAATGATTAATGAAAGAGAGCTAGCTTTATGCTGATGACAAACAGTTGCAGCTTCATTTTCATGGCAAATTAACATTGCAAACTATGAGCGCTGAAGCAATTCCAAAGACAACAAAGATACTAATATATTATCATCGGCGCATCCCATGACTTTCATATATACATTTTCTTTTGAAAGAAACATTCAGCTTAGATATACAATGATAACACTAACATTGCAATGTAGCCTGCCGGCTGTGCTTCCAGAATGGAGAATCCATTCAGACAAAAACAACAATCTCCAATTATTTTAGCTGCCTCAAAAAGGACATTTTCTGGACCCTGAATGAATCTCCTGATACTTGCAGTTTCCAATATAGTTTAGGCATACAATGCCAAGAAGAATGAATCATTGGGGCGCCCTTGCGCAAAAGCAAATCAACATCATATGACACTGTATGACTATTATTAAGTTGCATGTACCAATTAGTTCATCTAAAATCTTAAACTGATAAGAAAAGATAGGCAGTATATTTCAATATTCTCCCCACGTCTAGGTTTTGCTAGGCCTAAGACGTGGACTTAGTGGGCTGCAATATTTTTTTAATACTGCATTAGCCAAGTCTTGAATTTATGACATCTTGGCTCTGATATCACATTTCATTGCATACACTAACCAGTTCACCTAAAAGACGAGGAAATATAGGCAATATATTTCAACGCCCCCTTTTATATCTAGGCTTCGCTAGGTCTAAGACGTTGACTCAAGGTGAGCCGTAATAATATTTTTAATATTGCGTTAGCCAAGTCTTGAACTTAGACTTTTTGGTTTTGATACCATATTATATTGTATACATCAACCGGTTCATCTAAAAGCTTCTGATGAGAAAATATGGACAATATATTTCAACAACTATCACAACAACTGGCCTCACCCTTAAATTAACATCAACACAGCACTGCAACTTCCAATCGCAAACACGATCGAGCTCATGTAAACTGATTTCTTATCAGTACTTTACTGCATTGTATACGCAATTATAACACCAAACAAATCTCTCAAAAGCGGTGTATTATTCACAGCACTGAAAGGCAATGAGCAGATGCTACAGCTAGTACTTAGTAGTAGCCACTGACTCCGTTGTACGCCATGGGCATCCCGTAAGGCATCGGCATCGGCATGGAGGTGTTCGACGCAAACACGCTGCCATTGCCACCGCCGGCGAGCCTGTTGAGGTCGGCCTGCCCCTGCATGCCGCCTTGCCGGTACTGTATCCACATCTGCTGCTCCTGGACCAGCAGCTCCTGCTTCCTCTCCATCTCCGCCATCTGCACGTACGACGGCGGCGGCACGGCCAGCGACGCCGCGAACGGGTCGCCCCCGATCGTCTGCACGGTGCCGTCGGGGGCGGGAAGGGCCAGGACGGGGGTGGCCGCGCCCTGACCGGGCAGCGCCACGCTGCTCGCGCTCCCGGACGCCGCCTGCGCGCGCACCTGCTGCCGGACGGAGCCTTGGTCGTACATCCCGTTCAGGAGCAGCGGGTCCAACCCGCCGCCCATCGCCGCCTTCTGCCGCAACAGGTTGCTCGCCGTCTCCACCAGCGCCAGCTCCCAGTCAGCTTTCCCCGGCTCCGCCGCCGGCGTCTGCCACGCGGAGGTCACCTCGGGGGCGTCGTCTGAAGGGAAGGCAACCCAGCTGCCGTCCGTGCCGTTTGCCAACGGTGTCCCGGAGAAGAGCGCGAGCGCGAGCTTGTTGCCCTGCTCGTCCGCGGTAGCCGCAAGTTCCCTGAGGTCGACCAGGTCACTCTGAGCCGCCGGATCAGGTGTCTTCTTCGCCACCGGCACAGCTTTCTGCGGCACCGACCGCGCAGGCGCAACGTTGTAATGCTCTGGCGCCGGAAGAGCCTTGATGCCGTTAATGTCGTACTCGTCGGGTTCGTCGCTCAGGGCAGGTTCTCGGACAGGCTGCTGCGCCTGCTGTCGTGGCGGCGGCGGCGGGGTCTGGCCTGCCCTGCGGCGCTCCCGCATGAACTGCTCCAGCGTCTCGAGGAGCTTCTCGTCGATGCGCTTCACCTCTGGGAAGTCGGACTGCCACGCGATGCCGACGTCGTTGCACCAGCTATAGAAGGCGAGGAGGTCGTCGATCTGCCTGGCGGTGCTAACGTACGCCTCAAAGGCCTTGACACAGTCGGGGTACTCCATGTCGAAGAAGCGGTCAAGCAGGACAGCGAGCACGACGGATACGTCGGCGTAGAGCTGGGCGCTCTCCTTGACCACGGGGTAGAGCGTGGCAAGCACGACGCGGCTTTGCCTGGCCGCCCCCGACGGGCGACAGGCGAGGACGCGATCGAGCAGCTGACGCAGCTGGCGCGCGCGGCCCAGGAGCCCCTCGGGATCCATGTCGTGCACCGACGTCGTCATCGCGGGCGCCGGTGACACGCCTCCGACGGTAGCAATAGCATGGTCGTCGGCGAAGCGCACGGTGCGCGGTGCGGGGAGGAGGGAGAGGAGGTAACGGACGCGTTCGTCGAGGTAGAGCGCGTAGGCGCGGACGAACGCCGAGTGGTCCCACGACGCGGAGTGGGCCTCGTCGCGGAAGTCGGAGAGAAGCGCGAGGACCGGCGCGCCGCGGCGGCCGGCGGGGCGGAGGATCTCGTGTCTGAAGTGCGGGTCTCCATCGGCGACGAGGCGGTGGAGCAGGGCGAGGCACTTGGCGGCGACGACGTAGTCGCGGGTCTTGGCGAGGCGGCGGGACAGCGAGGCGACGCAGGCGGCGACGTAGGCGCGGGAGTGGGAGGTGAGGTGGAGGACCTCGCTGACGTGGCGTTCGTCGGCGGGGCCGTCGTCGTGGGCGGTGGCCCTGACGATGGCGACGTCGAGGTCCGGCGCGACGGTGCTGGAGACCTTGGCGATGCCGATGCTGGTCTGGTCCTTGACCGCGCCCAGCGCCTTGCGGATGGACATGGTGGATATATCGCAACCAATACGTACCAACAAGGAGGGAAAATGCAAGCTTTGATGAGATTTTGCGAGGAGATGAGGGGTTCTTGGTCTTGGAAGAGGAGGAGGAGGAGGAGATGGAAGGAAGACTAGGAGGAGACGCGGTTTTAGGAAGACGAAGAGGAAGGAATGGTCGCTGAGCCAGCGGACGGGTGGGATCGGGGGATTGGTGAGATGGAGGGGCAGGATGGGTTTGGGAGGGGGAGTGGGTCGCACGCACGTAGGACTGGGAGAGGAAAGTCAAACGTTGCCGGCTGCCGCTGACGTTGGGTCCCCCCCGCCTGCGGACTTTTCGAGGGAATTGCATGGATTGGTGCTGGTTCTTATGCTCATGTTCTTGGGGTGGACGAGAGACTAATTCAATTCAATTCGGTAGCGTCGAGGAGAAGAAATATCTAGAATCAATCGTACCGACTAAGGCATGCTTCAAGGCGGCCCCCCCTCAAAACGGTTTAGACTTTTAGCTTCTGACTTATTTTTTATCATTCAACAATTTTGTCTTTTTCTAATTTTTTTTGACTTTTTAAGTTTTTTTTGTTAGTTCTTTTTTCCGTATTCGTTTGTACCGTTTTGTCATGGGTTAACCTATTTTTTCTATTTTTTAAATTTAATTATGCCAAATAAACTATCATCAGTTACAATGCAATTTCAGTCAGCTACAGTGCTTTTCAGCCATAAGCCACTAAAAAACCCTTTTAAGCACCCCCTAAGCTTCTTATTTATAACTTCAACTGTCGATTTTTAACTGAATTTATATTATAACGGATACTAATATTTTTACTTATTCAATTAAAAAATATTATATTATCACGAATAATATAAAGAAATAAGAAGACAAAAAAGAGAAGACAAAAAAAGCTAAAATAAATTAAAATTAAAAGTTGACGTATTTTAAATGATTTCTGATTTAAATAAGTCGGAGACAAAATATCAGAAGTTAAAGTCGTTAAGAATACAGAAAGGAAAATGTCGACATGGAGAATCGGAAGAAAGCATATCATCAGCCGGGTGATACGGTTCCGTCGCATCTTAGGATGGTTATGGTGGTGGGAGGACGTCACATATTTAACGCTATCGTACTCTTATTATTCGAAAATTAGTTCAAACAGTTATGAAAATTTCCAAAACAAATTACATAGTTAGGGTATGATGTGATCTACCCTACTAAAAAATTTTAAATCCAAATTCACTCTACATATTGAGAAACGAAAAAGAGAATTTTTAGTGAATAGTAGCTTTATTTTTTTTCCTTTCTTTTCGGATTTTTTTCGTCTTTCTTGTTTCTCAATGTGTATAATGGATTTGGATTTAAAATTTTGTGGATGGTAGATCATATCATACTCTACCTATTTTTTGGATTTTTTAATAATTACTTAAACCGTTTTTCCAGTAATGGGAGTACAGGTACACCAAATTGTTGGGAGCACCTGACACATTCTCATGGTGGTGCACATGAAAATCTATGGTGTTAATCGGTAGGTACCGTAAAAGAGTTAATGGGTCCAAAAAATTAAAACATTGTAGAATGCTCCATAGTATAGTGTGGATATTTTATCTAAAAGAGGACCATTGGGGGCAGTCGACCCACGAGACTCGTTAGCATAGTTTAGTTTCATATGTTTTATTCTATCATGAAGTCATCTGACCTCCCCCTATATAAAGAGGGGTACGAGCTGCACATTATACACACAAGTAGGGGTGGCAACGAGCCGAGCCGAGCCAGGCTCGGCTCGGCTCGTGAAAGCTTGGTGGAATGGAGGCTCGGTTCGGCTCGGCTTGGTTAGGGTATCAAGCTTTTTTGTGGGCTCGGTTCGGCTCGTGATGCGGCTCGAGCGAGCTCGAGCCGGCTCGCGAGCCAACAACCACCGAGGGGAGGGGAACCGACGGCAAGAAGACGAAGGCACGGCAAGAAGACGAAGGCACGGCAACCCCACCGCAAGCAAGCGACCACCACCACCACCAGCCCCAAACCCTAACCCTTCTCGCAATCACCAGTAAAGGTAAACCCTACAAATCACCGTCCATGTACTACATTCATCCATTATAGCCAACATTGAACTAGAAACCACAAGCATGAAGCATCCATCCTTAGTAGAACACATGGAACCAATCCAAGCATATCACTAGGGGTAGAAGAGGGGAGAAGAGGCTTACCGAACACCGACGAGGATGGCGGGCTGGCGGCTGCGTGCGACTGTCGGGCGCCGGCCGAGCTCCCAGCTACCACCAGCATAGCCACACCTCCAACCACCACTGTACTCCCGGCCTGACGGCAGCGCCTAGCACCTTGAGCAAACCATTAGAGCAACCCAAAATAGCAAACTAAAACCGATAGATCGGGTAGGATATGGGGAAAAAGCACCAGATCGGCCGGATCTGGCCATAGCTCACCGGATCTGGCCATAGCTCACCGGATCTGGCCATAGCTCACCGGAGTCCGGGAAGTCTGGGAAGGAAACCGATAGATCTCCCTCTCGGATCCGACGGGCAAGGAGGCGCGTGAGAGGGGGAAGTCCGGGAAGGAGAGAGAGAGGGCCGAGCGTAGGCTGCGTGGGGAGCGCGGAGGCCGGAGACCGGAGTAGAGGCCGCGCGAGGAACCAAGAGAGGCGCCGGCGGGGCAAGGAAATAGGGAGAGGAGGGGCGCGTCCGTCCGCGCGTGAGTGGAGTGGAGAGACCGAGAGGAGAGAGAGAGAGAGGGGAGAGAGCCGAGTGGGGGAGGCCGCCAGCCGGTGGTCGGGGCTCGGGCGTCGGGCGGGCCATTGGGCTGGGCGCCTGGGCCACATCAGGCGATTGGCCGAGCCAAACTGGCTCGCGAGCTGGCTCGGGCTCGGCTCGTTTAGATCCCGAGCTTTTTTGCTGGCTCGGCTCGGCTCGTTTCATCCACGAGCCGAGCCAAGCCTTTACGAGCCCGAGCCGAGCCCGAGCTGGCTCACGAGCCCGAGCTTTTTTGCCAGCCCTACACACAAGCCTACGAGCAAAAGAACAATAAAGTTAAGAGAAAGTTTGGAATTCATCTTGTGCCTCCTGTTCTACTTTGGAATTCATCTTGTGCCTCCTGTTCTACTTTTATATTCTTGTGAATTGACTACTTGACCATCGGCAATGTGACCACGAATATACAACACATTATCAACACGATAACGCTCTCACTAAGGTTACTAGGTATGTTGTCTTTGATCTAGCTCGTCAATTCAAGTTTTGTGGTGATGTTTTTTTGTAGATTGGTTTCGACCTCCACAACCGTCACTACTCCCTCTGCTACCAAACGACCGGTCGTACGCCTTGTGTATGCACCAGTGTGTCGTTGTCGAGGTCAACTAGAAAACGCCTCTACAGCGCTCCGACGATTGCCCCGTCAGGCCAGGTGCTGCCTCTGCGGCTACCAGCCAATCGAGTTGAATGACTGTACGCCTATTCATACATGCTGCCAGTCATTGCCGAGATCAAAATGGGCATGCTCCTGTGAGCACCATCGATCGCTCTAGACCTATGGTCATGCGCCTCCGTGCATATGCCACCGATCATCGACGGGTCAAATAGATGTGTGCCTCCGCGCATGCACCACGGACCACTACCATTGAAGATGACAGCACGCACGCCTCCACGTGCACGCCATAGCCACCCCAACCCGCTGGCAAGGGCATGCCTCTGTGTGTGCCGTTGTCATCATGGTATTGTCCCCATCGCTAGTTGTCACCTCCGAATTGTCCATCATCGAGCTAGGGTCTGTCATCATCACCAAAGCCCGTTGAGCACTTGCCCTTGCCTTCGTGAGGAGCACTACCAATGCCTTCGCATCATTGTTGCTGACCGCACAAGCGCCTCCACACTGTGTTGGTTGCCACCTCCCTTCTCCGCCATCACCGATGCCTCTATGTCGGGTCGCTAGAACTAAAGGAGATGACCATGGCGCCAACTCACCATGGCCGCCGCCACCATTGCCTCACACCCACACCGCTACCTCCGCGGCATCACACGTCCGAGGCCGCCTCTACTCTATCACTGCCACCTCCGTGGCACTAAATGAGCGAGGCTAGGTGAAGAATTTAGACCCCCCATTATGTGTTACTGACAAGTTTTGGTAATTAGTAACAAACAGATTTTTGTTTTTCCATCAATTACCAAAAAAAGTGAAGATTAAAAAATCTTGCCCTGCCATTATGTGTTAATGATGAGTTTTGGAAATTGATGACAACCATTTGTGAGACTAATATTTTCCATGAGTTGGTGAAATAGGTTAGGTCTCATGATAAGGATGACTTGGGAATGTGTCACGAGTTGATCGTCATCAAGTCAAAGTTCTGGATGAAGGATAGCATCATATTTTGATGAGCATCAAGTCAAGATTCCAAAGAAGAGATGATCATGAGTTGATTATTAAGTCAAGTGAAAACCATCATATGTTAATGAAGGGCAAGTGGTGGTTTGCATCATGTATTAATGCACATCAAGATATGTACCCGGACTTGAGGTGAAGATGTTATTCATTAAGCTTTAAGAGGATGCGCAAGTCAAAGGTACAACTAGCATAAGTTAAAGATGTGTTTCTAGTTTTTTATCAGTCTTGGTATTTATTTGGGAGATTGGATTACTAGTATAGGTTATCGTACTATTAAGAGGGGTATTGTTTAGTAGTTTGAGTCTCATTGCATGTTGATAGCTAGTATTTGCGAATATGTTTTGAAAATAGTTGAGCTCATGTATCTAATCTTTCTTGCATATGACTAGAATTTACAAATGTGTTTTGCAAATAGTTGAAGTCCGTATTACCTACTCTTTGTGGCATGATGCTTAGGTTTGCGAATGTGTTTTGCAAATAGTTAAAATTTATGCATAATCCTTGTAGCATATGACTTAGGTGGTGTTCTTTTGGGTTGTGGTTGATGGCTTTTGTCAGCGCTTTTCGACACGGTAGTGGACGGTGGAGACGCCGACATGAATGACACACATAGTTTTGGGTTTAGGAAGCCATTTAGAGAATTTGCTTCAAGTGGTCACCCTATTTTTGATATTTGACTTTTTAACTTCCAAAGAAGCCAAAAGTCAAAAGCAGAAACGAAAAGCCAAAACGAATAGGATCTTAGGTTTGCAAATGTGTTTTGCAAGTGGTTTGAGTCCACATCCCTAAACCTTATGTCATGATTCTAAAGTATGTAAATGTGTTTTGCAACTTACTGAGAATCATGCTTTGATCTTTGATTGTATGGCACTATGATTTGCAAATATGTTGAAGTTCATTCATCTCTGTCTTTCCTAGAAAATTAGGGTGGTATGACTGGCTTTGTGTAGGCGGTTAGACCAGCCGTGCGGTATGATTGCCCTTTGTGTGGCGGTATGACTAAGCGATACGACTAACTCTGTGTGAGTGGTCAGACTAGCCATGTGATACGATGGGGTTTGGTCGTTGGTTGATTTTTTTCCATAGAGACATTTTTCTAGTTCTTGGTCGTGCGGTACGATCGGCCTCTATGGCGGTATGACCGGACCCTGTGAGGGCGGTCTGACCAACCGTGGCTATAATGGCTAGTTTTGTAGCTGTTGCGAGGAGGCCGGTCCGACCAGCCTTATGCCTATGGTACTACCGCTCCTCTTGATTTTTGCTAAAATCTTGTTCCAACGGCTAGTTTGTGTGTGGGGGGCTATAAATATCCACCTTGGACAATTGGAAACAAGGCTGCTGCATGCTATTCTAATCTCTTGAGCTAGTGTGAGCTTCTCCTATCAATTGGCATGTGTTGCATTTTGTGAGCAAGGAAAGAAATCTCTAGTTGCATATGCTGCTTCTAGAGATAGATTGAGTATTCACGTTATATATGTGTTGCACTTGTTGTAAGTCAAGTCAGAGGTTTGACTTGTTACTTTTGGAGGTTGCCAACTTCTAGATAGTGTTGGAGGCATCGTGGTCTGGTGATCTTCTTAAGAAGCTTGTGAGAAGGTTTAGCGTGTTGTGAAGGTTAGAGCTTACCTACATAGAGGGGAAAGAGCTACCACTAGTGGAATTGAGGTATTTGACTTAATTCATAGAGCTAGTCCAATTTGTTTGGGCTTACCTCAGCGTGGACTAGAGGAGACCAATAAGTCTTCAAACACTACGGTAAAAAGAGACTATGTCAATTATAGTTTGCTTCCTTGTACTCATTCCTAAAATTGTATGGATTGCTTGTCACTCTAGGATTGCAAACCTTGATAGACTTAGGGTGTTGATGCACTTAGGTGAAACTAGACGATTTATGTCTTAGTTGTGCAAAACTGATTTGATTTACACTTCTGTATATAAACTTCTGTTTTAGCTAAAGAATTTTTAAAAACACCTATTCACTCACTTTAGTCGGTCTCCTCGACCTTACACTAGGGAACTAGTTGCAAAGGTTATATGGATTGAAACAGTTAGGTCGTATGTGGTACACCCGACTGAGTGAATTCCTTTTGTAAAAGGGATATGTAAACAATAGGGTTTATCCGTGTGTGTTTATAAAGAAGTCCATGAGTGGATTATGCATCATATCGGTATATGTTTATGACTTGAACATAATTAGAAACACACAAAATATTCTTGAAGCAAGCTCATACTTAAAGATGAAATTCGAGATAAAAGATTTGGGTGGAACCAAATATTATCTCAGTTTGTAGGTGGAGAATTTGCCTAATGGCATATTTATGCATCAAACCACCTACACCAAGAAAATGTTTGAGAGATTCCATCTCGATAAATCTCATCCACTGGGTACACTTATGATTGTCAGGTTGCTAGAAGTGGAGAAGGATCCATATGGACTTAGACAAGAAAATGAGGATATATTAGGGCCCAAAACTCCATACTCAATTGCTATTGAAGTCTTGTTACACATTGCCAATTATACTAGGTCTGGTATTATATTTGTAGTAAATTATTTTTTCACTGGGTTTTCGGAAGGAGTTTTTAATAAGACATAAGCATGGCATTGGCAAAGTGTCAAAGGGAAGTGTTGTATATCAACTATTTACTAAGGCCTGATAGTTTGGATACTTTACCTAAACGAAAGCCCATTAGGGGCAGCCAGCTCATGAGGTCCATTAGCATAGTTTAGTTCCATGTGGTTTAGTCTATCATGAAGGCAACCCATCTCCCCCTATATAACGAGGGGTAGGGGCAGCACATTGTACACACAAACCTACGGGTAAAAGAGAAATAAAGTTGAAAGAAAGCTTGAGACAACATTGTGTGTTTCATGTTCTATTTTTATATTCTTGTGAGTTCAATGCTTGATTGTCGGCAATGTGACCCCGATATACAACACAGTAGACCATAGTCCATAGATCGGCAAACAAGCAAAAAAAATGCTCACGTTAGAGAGAGAAGGTAAATTGCATTGTGGGTCACTGAACTTGTCCAACATATTCAAGTAGGTCACCGAACTTCCAAACTGCATATCTATGTCACTAAAATTGTTTAAGTTGATAACTCTAGGTCATTATCACACTAGCCCACACACATGCATGTAACATCCCAAAATTTGGCTTTTTGAAAAATTTAAATTCAAATTAATTATTTTAAGGTAATTGGATTTTACTTGGCTTTTAATTGCCTTTCTGGATTTTCTGGAATTTAAAACCTATTTTAAAATTTAAAAGGTAATTTAAAGTATGAAAATAAAATACCAACAGTAGTTGGAAATAATTTTGTTTAGTCCAAAATATGTCCAGAAGCTTCTATGAATTTTTCTGGAATTTTTGGAGGTATTTTCATATTTTTCCGAGGCCTAAATAATTTTCTAGCCTTTTCTGAAAATCTAAATCGAATTTGGAAAATAAAAATTCCTCCCTGCCCCTCCGGCCGACGCGTGGACGGCCCAGATCCGCCCACCTCGCCGCTCGCCGATCCAGCCGCACCTCCCTCTCCTCGCTATCTAGCGGGCCCGCCCGTCGGCGGCGCCCCGCTTCCCCTCCTCCTCGCGACGCGCGTGGCGGTTGCCGATGAGCGCGTCTTCGCGCCCGCCTCAATCCACCGCCTTCCACTTAACCGCGCCACCGCCGATCCTTTCCAGGCCGCGTGGCGCCATCCGCGCGCGCCGCCGCTCCTCTCTCTCATCGCGCGCGGGGCCGCTGTCCGGATCCGTCGTCCCCGCGAGCCGCCTTTCCTTTCTTCCCCTCTTTCCTTTCTCACCGCCAACCGAGACCGCGCCAGATCCGCCTTGCCTTCCTCGCCTCTCCTGGTTTTGGAATCCCGAGCCAAGCGGCGAATCCTCAACGCCGCGCCTCCCTTCCCTCTCCGCCCCTATTTCCTTTTTCCCCAAACCTTCCCGCTGCCACCGAGATCTCCGGCGAGCAATTAAGCGCCCGTGTCCCCTCCTCCGCCCTATAAAAGCCCCGCTCGGCTTCGCCTCCTCCCGCACAACCTCCCAGAGCGCTCCACCACATCTCCCGAGCCCCGTGGCGTCCCGCCACCGTGTTCCTTCCTATCCGAAGCTCGCCCAACTCCGCGAGCCTTCGCCGCCTCGGTCATCCGCGAGCCCGCCGTCACCTCCCGAGCTCCTCTCGTCCGTGCGATCCTCCCGACACCTCGGCCGCCTCCGCCACCGGAGCGTCGCCGCGCGGAGGACCCGAGCGCTCCGCCATCCTCGCCGCCGCCACCTCCGCCGCCCCGAGCCCCGCCGACCCGCCGTTGGACTCGTCTCGCTCGGGTTTGCATTTCACGCGTCATCCGCACCCTCCGCCACTCCTCGCCGACGACGACCGCCTCCGCCACCTTCCCACCTCCCCTCGGCAGTAACTCAAAAGAATTGATCGCCCTATATGGGTAGGCAAAGCCTCCCGCCCATCCGTTATCGTGCGATCTCCTCCTCTCCGGCTCCCTCGGCGCGTTCGAGCCACGCTCTCGCACACGAGGTTGAGCCTTTCTATTATTTTCCGCGCTGACAAGTGGGTCCCACCCGTCAGCGGCAGCTGTCCTCGCGGGCCACTGACGACTGGGCCCCACCCCTCTGCGCTGGTCACTGACAAGTGGGCCCGGAGTCCAGTGGGTCCCACGTGTCAGAGGCTGAGCCAGTGGGCTCACTGTCCAGTGGGTCCCACATGTCAGGGGCAGCTCTCTGTGGACTCACTGACCAGTGGACCCCACCTGTCATTCTCTCAGAATAAAAATAAAAATTAAAATCTAATATTCCAGTGGGCCCCACCTGTCAGAAATTTGGAAATTTCTAGATTTGTTCAATCTGAGATTTTCAAATGAGCATAACTTTCTCATTTTAACTTCAAATTCAGCCATTCAAATTTCTAAATTCTTCTAAAATCATAATCTATCCAACTATGGCCTCTGTTGAATTTTTGGATTTTATTTGAATTTTGTTTGTATTTATTTGCTTTGTTTGCTTCGTCTTTTCTCGCGTAGATTCCAACGTTGTCGATTTATCCTTCTTCACAAAGAATGAAGACCTAAAACCCTGCAAGAAGGCAAGTCTCCTTTGATCATCTTGAACCTATGCTTTTGAAATGTTTTAAATATTTTAAATTATGTGCATTGCTAGTTACATAAAATCACTAGTTCAAATCTTTAGGAGTTAGTTATTCCAACTTTGTTATGCCCTCATTTGACATTGCCTGCCATGTACCTTGTCACCCTAGAACTCCCTTTGTCTCAATAATGAGATTAATATTAATCTTTGTGAATAGTAGAATGGTAGGATAATGCTTAGTCATGCTATCTAATAACTTTGGAAAATCTTGAAAATGGGAAATTATGATTTAATATTGAACCCCTGTGTTTGTAAATGAAGTGGCAATTGGAGTTGTCACTGTGATTTTAAAATAAAATAAAATGTGAAAGTTGGTTTAGATTAGGGTGGATGGTTGGTTTGGGTTGGTGCAGCAAGCACGAGATCTTGTTAAGTGTATGTTCCACCCTAGTCAATTAAGGACCGACGCTTGTGTTTGTCCAGATCGAGCATTAACCGCACAACCACAAGTCTATATGGGTGCGACCTAGTGACTAACTTATGATAGTCTAGTTTAGGTGCCACCAGAGGAAAGTGGGTGCTGTGGTTGGACCGGTTATTCACGGTGAGGGACAGGATTTCATCGTACTCATATGGCGCAAGAGGGGCTTGGTTGGGCGGTTAGCCTACTGCAGTGAAACCTCAGCAGTGGTATCTAGCTAGATTAGAGTAAGGTAAAGGCTTTGTGATATTTTATCTGGGTCTCATGCCAAAGGAAGCGTGTTGACTTGTAGGATAATTTATCTCTTGTGGGTAAAGTTGTACAACCTCTGCAGAGTGTTAAACTATTCGAATAGCCGTGCCCACGGTCAAGGGCGGGCAAGGAATGCATTCACATGGTAGATTTCTGGTTTTTGTTTTAAAATCAAAGTTTCTGTATTCGAGAGTGGAGGAACTCTCGGAAGGGAATCTGGCGGTTGGAGCAGAGAGGGTGGATGTAACCCGCAATATTAATCGGTTCATTGGAAAAGATTAAGCTGGTGTTGGTGGATAGAACCTTCACTAGAGAATAATTGTTAGTTCTGTTAAAATCATTTACTTTATTAAATTGATGCCTTCGAAAATAATTAGTAGTAATTGAAATTAAAATATTGCTTTGTGCAAAAGAGCCATATAGCCTTTCTTTGTCAAGCCTTGCATCTATGCATTTTTCCCAAGACTTGCGGAGTACTTTATGTACTCACATGCTACACTCCAAAAATAAATCTCAGAGGAAGTTGAAGCTCAAGAAGGTGACTACGACTACTGCTTCACTTGTGGCTGTGATGGATTCTTCCCGGAGGACTAGGTCGCGCTTCCCCAGTCAATTGCCTGTGGCGAATTGATGGGTCGTCCTCGAGTTATCTTTGCTTCCGCTTTATTTCTTGTGTGCGAGGTCTTGAACCTCTATTGTAATAATGAGACCCTGTGGTCAGTACTCTTGATTATTGTAATAAATCGTTGATGGTGATGTTTTCCATTCTGTTTAACTGTGTGCACTAGCTTTGATCTGGGACTAGTGCTGTAATACACAGAGGGTCCGGGTTTGGAAATCCGGGGGCCCGACAGAGGACCGATGACATGGCACATTGACTTGTGCCAATGTGGCATGGGGTGCACGTGATGATGGGCATGTCCGTTGTAATTTTTGCACCTAACCCGTGAGTGTTGGTGTTTGGATCCTACGATGGTGATTGTTGCCGGGAGCAAAAAAGAATCGAGGCAAAGCGAAGCCAACGCCGTTGATAAGGGCTCGGTTGCGGATGGCACCAGTGGCGGAGTCAGAATTTATCGGAGCATCGGGCCCAAAACTAAGGAGGACATAAGTCTATAACTAATATAAAATACTATCAGTACTGAAGTATAACAAAAGTACAATACAAATACATAATCAAAATAAAATTTGAATTCCATGTTGAACGATACGACAAAATAGATAAAACATAACAACTCAGTAACTAAAAGCTCCACATAGGAAGCATGGTGAATAATGAGAACTCAGTAACTACATGCCTGCACTAACAGTGTTCAACTAGATCTACTATAACCATTTGATTGAATTTGGCTACCTAAAGTTCATATGATATTTGATAACAGTCGAGGTAGAAAGATTGTGTGAAAGATCAGTATCAGGGTTCGCAGTCTATACTTGCTTCAAATGGCTATTTTCAGAGTTACATATCTATAGGATTGGAACCAAGCATAATCAAAACACACCTAAATTCAGAGAACATTTCTACATAACCAAATAGAAAGGCAATTTATCATTTTCTTTCTTCAATCCAAGATAAAAGATAGCACACACTATCCTATTTTCTCATTTCGCCAATGTTGTGCTAAGTTGCTACTATGTTACAACCTAATGCCAGACAATCCAAATAGTCTCTATGTTACCATGAACAATCAGTCAATCACAATTCAGTCACAGAAGCTCACCGGGAGAGCCAGCATCGGCGGACGGTGGTGAGCAGTGGGGCCGGCGTCGCGGCGGAGCCGCAGAGAGGAGGCGTCGGCGAGTCGCGAGAGAGGCGGCGGGGCGGTGCCAGCGCGCGCGCGGCCGAGGCGAGAGGAGGCGGGCTCAGCGGAGAGGAGGCGGGGCGGGGCGGTGCCTTAGCGGAGATCGGCGGAGAGGAGGCGCCGAGGCGAGAGGAGAAGCGAGGCGGGGCCGAGGGGCGGTGCCTCGCGGAGATCGGCGGAGGCCGTGCGCCGCGCCGCCGCCGAGGCGAGAGAGAAGCCGAGGCGGGGCGGGGCGGTGCCTTGGCGGAGATCGACGGAGAGGAGGCGCCGGCGGAGGGCTGGGGCGGCGCGCGCGCGAGGCGCGGAGATGCGCGCTCTTTGGAGCGGGTCGCGACGCCAAACCAGGAGACGGAGGGCGCTGCGGTTAGGGTAGGCTGGAGGGATTGGGCCGCGGGGGCGCGAATGCGAGATGGACGCTCATCCGCTGCTGGGCTGGCTGCTCCGACGGCTGGTAGCAGGCCGGCCGGGAATAGTCTCGGGCCAGCCGAAAAGCCTCGAGCCCAATTACTATACACCATTTTTTTGGGTATACTATCAAAAATTTTACACTGTTATTTTTCCTGGGCCTCGGGCCGTTGCCCAACCGGCCCGAGGCCCATCTCCGCCCCTGGATGGCACGAAGGGTGCAGTGGGAGGGTGAGCAATCTTCAGAATATGCATGGTGAGTGATTTTGTGACTAGATGTGTGTCTCTTTGTGACTAGATGTGCGCCTTATGCCACGGTGACACGAGTCAAAACGTGCCATGTCATCGGTTATGCCTGGGCTGGCGTGCTACTAGCTTTTAAACTACAGTACAGCCCACACGGTCGTCGGCCTCCTCCTGTTGCTGTGCAGGTGCAGCAGCCCAGGAACTGGAGTGATTTGCGGCCGTGCAGCCCAGTTCTTCGCGCTAGATGTGGGCCGTAGGCCATTCGGCATGGTCATGTTGTCCCCATGGTGCTTTCAGCCTGGTACACCTCTCACTCCAGAGTCAGTAGCTGCTTACCATGGTAGGATCCAGTGGCGGATCCAGGAAAAAATTTTGGAGGGGCTGAAGTACCTTCAGCTCGACCTCAGCCCCTTCTACATTATACATCCATGGCTAAAAATTTAGGGGGGGCTCCAAGGGTCCGATAGCGGTAGGGGGCTCGAGCCCCCGCCCCACCGCTAGATCCGCCCCTGGTAGGATCAATCGATGGATAGATGGGTTAATCGTGTACATGCACAGATGCACTATAGATTATGGACCATGCCTGTCTCTGCTGCTATAATGCCAGTGAGAGACTGAGCTATTAGCTGGGTCTATTCGATTATGATCTTTCTTCGTGTTATACATGTTGAGATAGAGACCAATGCTCCCTATTGCTATGCTATATTTACTGTTATCTATTCTTTTCGCTCATGGGGTTTCTGGATCTGAGAGAGAAGGGGAGAGGGAGAGGGGTTACCGACCGTCCATCGCGTTGGATGAGGAGCCGGTCATCGCGGGTTCGTTGGTGAAGATCTGCGCACGGCGCGCGACGGCCGGGAAGAAGGAAGACGACGGCGGCGGCGTCTCGCGGTGGCGACGATCTCCCTGGCCGGTGGTGGCTTCCCGTCGCTGGAGCGCCCCCTCAACAGATCGGGTTAGGGTTTGTCGGTGGGTCTGGCGGCGGCACGGTGAACCTCGTCCTGCGTGCGCCCGCCCCACCTCTCTTTATATGGCGCGGCGACAGGGCCCACCACCTATTGGTGGGCGCCCGATCGTATGCGCGAGGGGAGGGTATTTGGCGTTGGGCCAAATGCCTCTTGAGATCATTCTAACATTCTCCCCTTGATCTCAATCTATACTTTATCTTTAATTACTTTTTTTGACTTTACACATTCCATCATAGATTAGTGCATAGAACATGTCTCATCGTCACGGTCAATCGCCGATAGATTCAATGACTACAATACACCTCTGCTCAAATAGTTACTTTAAACCTTTTGGGCCATCTTTTAGTCCAGAATCATAGGCTTTCCTTAAAACCCATGCCGCTACATGTTCTCTCAACACGTTGGGTGGTAAGCCTTTAGTAAGCGGATCCGCTAACATCTTTGCGGTACTTATATGCTCTAGACTTATAATTTGATCCCGAACTTTATCTTTCACAACATAGTACTTTATGTCAATGTGTTTGGCAGCACCACTTGACTTATTGTTGTGGGCATATGTTACTGCGGGTTCATTATCGCAGATAAACTTAAGTGGTCTATTGATGTCGTCAACCACTTTTAAACCGGTATGAACTTCTTTAGCCGTTCACCGCCTCGTAGCCTCATAACATGCTACAAACTCGGCATACATTGTGGACGATGTAGTGACGGTTTGTTTTGAGCTTTTCCACGATATAGCTCCTTTAGCGAGTGAACACATATCCGGATGTAAACTTTCTATCATCTCCCGCAAAATCGAATCAGATACCCCACTATATGGAGTGAATCGATCTTCAGATGTCATCATGAGGCCTTTTGTTCCTTGCAAATAACGCAAGACTTTCTTTATCAATTTCAATGTTCTATTCCAGATTGCTCGAATCGCCAAGTAACCCGTAACAAATATTAAGTCGTATGTGTGCACACTTGAGCATCTTGTAAGCTTCCAACAACAAGCATATGGAACCGCTTTCATTTGCTCGAGCTCGATTGTTCCTAGGGCATTGAAAATCCCCATATCATCGCCCTTGACTATAGGTGCAGTGAAGGACTACATTTATGCATACCAAATTTCTTTAAGACTTTCTCTATGTATGCCTTTTGTGACAGTCCCAATATCCCCTTGTTTCTATCCCTGAATTTCGATCCCTAGAACGAACGAAGCTTCACCAAGATCTTTCATATCAAAGTTTGAGGACAAAACTTCTTTGTTTCGATGTGATCGACATCACTACTAGCCAGAGGATATCATCCACATACAGATTAGGAAGATAAACTTCCCATCTTTAAACTTTGCATAAACACAGCTTGTCCTCTACATTCTCTTTAAACCCAAATTTTCTTATTGTCTTGTCAAACTTCAAGTACCATTGTCTTGAAGCTTGCTTTAACCCATAAATCGATTTCTTTAGGCGCATCCCATTCTTTCATTTCCTTCCACGACGAAACCTTTCGGTTGTGCCATGTAAACATTTTCCTCCAAATCCCCATTAAGAAATGCCGTCTTTACATCCATCTGATGTAACTCTAAATCATAATGTGCTACTAAAGCCATTATGATTCTGAAGGAATCTTTACATGAGACTGGAGAAAAGGTCTCATTGTAATCAATCTCTTCTCTTTGCGTAAAGCCTTTTGTCACAAGTCGCGCTTTGTATCTTTCTATATTCCCTTGGGAGTCATGCTTTGTCTTGTAGACCCATTTACAGCCTACTGTTTTGGCTCCTTTAGGAATAATTTCCAAGTCCCAGACTTTATTAGTCTTCATGGACCTCATTTCCTCTTCCATGGCCTCAAGCCATTTTGAGGAATTTTCGCTTCTCATGGCTTCTTCAAATGAGGTGAGATCATCCTCCATTTGAAATTCCTCTGTATGATAAATCTGATAATCATCAGAAATAGCTGATCTTCTTACTCTTTGAGACCTCCTCGGGGCCTCCTCAATTGATACATTTTCTGTTTGAGGCTGCTGTTGCTCCCCCTCATCTGTGGCAATAGGTTCTATAGGATCCTGAAAGACAGGTTCCTCATTCTCACTCATTGTTGCCACGGGAGGAACAATAACAGTGCCGGCACCACGTTGTCTTGCACCGTCGGTGCGACAACAGAGTAGTGTGAAGAATGACTCTTGAATCATCGGAGTGGGCGCATACACCGCTTCTCTTCAAGGTCAATCTCACGAGCTACCATGCTCCCCTCATCATTTCATCCTCTAAGAAGACATCGTGTCTCGTTTCTACAAACTTTGTATATCCGTCGACAAGACAAACGATAACCTTTGACTTTTCAGGTAGCCAATGAAATGACAACTTACTGCTTTGGGATCAAGTTTCCCAAGGTTTGGGTTAAATACTTTAGCCTCAAAGCAGACTCCCCACACACGTAAGTGGTTTAGTGAGGAACTCTCCTGCCCACAACTCGCGGTGTTTTGGGCACCGATTTACTAGGCACTCTGTTGAGAATATGAATGGCGGTTTTCAACGCCTCCATCCATAAACTCAATGGCGGTGTGGAATAGCTCATCATGCTTCGCACCATATCCATCGAGTGCGGTTGCGTCTTTCACTACTCCATTTTGCCGAGGTTCGCCCGCATCGAATCTTCGGCCACTATGCCATTTTCTGTAAAACCTTGCAAAGGTCCAGAACTTGTCCATATGGGGTATGTCAACCGTATTACTCCCCCCACGATCAGATCGGACTATCTTAATCTTTAAATCGTGTTGGTTTTCAACTTCAGCCTTAAATATCTTGAATTTATCCAAGGCTTCATTTCTTTCTTTGATTGGATAGATATATCCATAACGGGAGTAATCGTCCGTGAATGTTATGAACGAGTCATAACCATCCACACTTTTCGCAGGGGAAAGGACCACAAATGTCTGTGTGAACAATTTGTAGAACTCCTGTGCTTCTTTTAGCGTCTTTCTTTATTTTCTTTACATATTTTTCTTTAATGCATTCTCTGCATTGTTCTAAGTCTGAGAACTCTAATGGAGGAAGAATATCATTCTTTACTAGTCTTTCTATTCTCCCCCTCGAAATATGGCCTAAACGACAGTGCCATAATTTCGACGACTCATCTAGAGTTCTCTTCGTTTTACATTTACATTCGTGAGACGAGATTGATTCACTTTCTCACGCGACGTTCCCATTATCGCATACGACATTCACATCAATGTTCTCACCTTTCTTTGCCATTGTCATCTTTAAGTAATCATGACAGTTCTTCTTGTAGTGTCCGTCTTTTTACAAAGTGAAAACACCGATCTTTGTCTCATCGCAAACTTATTCGTTGAGGCCGATAGACAGGGCTTTTCCTTGTTCTTTGAGAAGGAGTTATTGTTGAAGTTCTTTTCTTGTTATCCTTCACATAGTTGATGGATCCACCATGTGAGGATTTAATTCTTTCCTCCTCTTGCACACACATAGCTATGCATTTCTCCAAGTCCCATTTCTCAGGCTGCATATTATAGTTGACAACAAATGTGTCAAACTCTTTAGGCAAGGAAGCAAAAACCAAATGAATAAGAAACTCATCCTTGAGAGCCAAATCCATTGGTTTAAGCTTGGATGCAATGTTGCTCATCCTCAGTATGTGCTCTCTTATGCCACTGCCACCTCCAGAGTACCTCTCTGTCACAAGCTGCTTGATCAGCTGTGTAGCATAAGTCTTTGAAGAGCCAGTAAACTGGCTCTTTATCCTCTCAAGGTACTCTGTGACAGTGTCACACTCTGCGATTGAGCCCACAATTGTAGGCTCAATCGTGTTCTTTATCACAGCCAAACATTTCTTGTTGGCAGTGACCCACTTTTTATGATCAAGATCATATGACATTTTTATGGGAGCATAGTCCCTCTGTCTGGTCTGCCAAACAGCATCAGCCTCATTTTCATCCCTCACCGGTGCCACAAACTCTGTGGGACACGGTGTGGCGACACAATTCATATACAATGAGAACAATTAAACATAATAACAACAACTGCATGCCTTGGTTTCAACGTTGGTTAAAATTAAAACATACAGTTGTTTACACATTAAATCTACATCACCGTTGGGCAGAAATAGAAATAATGCATAAAATCATCAATTAAAATTATAATACTGTTAACAGCAAAATTATATGCCTTATTTCCAACATTGGTCAAAATACGACATACAATTTAAATCAATTTTATCTATACATTAAATCTACATCACCGTTGGGCAGAAATAGAAATAATGCATAAAATTCATCAATTAAAAATTATAATATTGTTATTATCAACGTTGGTCAGAAAATAACAATATCATAATTATCTGGGATTTTTCTCTATTTTTCCAAAATTAAATTCTCCCGTTGGTTCGAATTTAATAATGAAAAAATCAATCAATAATATCTTTTGCAGCGGAAACTGTAATTATTCTAAAAAATAATTCAATATTCAGAAGCAATATACAGTACACTTTTAATCTCTGGAAATAATTAACACGTTGGTGCAAAAATTTACAGAGAATTTGGATCAAATTTCATTGAAATTCATTAAAAATTGCTTCTGAAAATCATTATAATCAATAAAAATCCAATTTTGGATTTACTGTTCAATTCGGCCTGTTGGCCCATTCTTTCGGCTCCACTGGCCCATATGGCCATTTCGGCCTATTCTTTCGCAGCCGGCCCACTCGGCCAGCGGCCCACTCGGCCACAGCCGAAAATCGGCCCATTAAAGGACGACCGTCCGATCCAATCGGACGGCGGCGCCATTGTGGCGGGACAAAACCCCAACCCTAACCCTAGCCATTCGCCGATTCCACCGAAAAGCGGACGG
Organism: Dendrocalamus sinicus; assembly: GCA_036346575.1. Taxonomy (NCBI): domain Eukaryota; kingdom Viridiplantae; phylum Streptophyta; class Magnoliopsida; order Poales; family Poaceae; genus Dendrocalamus; species Dendrocalamus sinicus. The sequence continues at coordinate 13,849,726 of CM070655.1, forward strand.
GCGGGCGACGCAGCGCAGGCGCGGCGACAAGCGGCGCGCGCGGCGGCGCCGCGCGACGGGGCTCGGTGCGTTCGCGAGGCGCCATCGGCGGCGCCCGAGCGGCGCACCCGAGGCTGCAGCGGCGACCCGGCGCTGCAAGGCGGCGCTGAAGCGGCGGTGGCGGTCGGCCCTAAGAGGCGGGGCGACGCGCGACGCCCTCGGCCCACGAGCGGCGGCGGCGGCGGCGGAGGCAGCGGCGCTCACGCACGCCGACGGCTGAGTGGCGCGGCGCGCGACGGCGCAGCAGGGAGCGCGCGCGGCGGCGCGGCGAGCAGTCCCCTGCCGATCGATTCTTTCCCCTTTTTTTGTTCTTGTTTGCCACCGATCCAAGAGGGTTCAAAATGGGAGTTCAATCATGGCTCGATACCATTGTGATCTATTCTTTTCGCTCATGGGGTTTCGGATCCGAGAGAGAAGGGAGAGGAGAGGGGTTACCGACCGCCCATCGCGTTGGATGAGGAGCCGGTCATCGCGGTTCGTTGGTGAAGATCTGCGCACGCAGCGGCGGCCGGGAAGAAGGAAGACGACGGCGGCGGCGTCTCGCGGTGGCGACGATCTCCCTGGCCGGTGGTGGCTTCCCGTCGCTGGAGCGCCCCCTCAACAGATCGGGTTAGGGTTTGTCGGTGGGTCTGGCGGCGGCACGGTGAACCTCGTCCCGCGTGCGCCCGCCCCCACCTCTCTTTATATGGCGTCGGCGACAGGGCCCACCACCTATTGGTGGCGCCCGATCGTGGCGCGAGCAAGGGGAGGGTATTTGGCCGTTGGGCCAAATGCCCTGCTGAGATCATTCTAACAACGGACAGTGTATAAATTGTCTTCTTCTTTCTCTTAGAGAGCGCTGACGCACTTGTCATGTATAATATAATCAATCCTTCTAGTTGTAGAGCTAGCTAGACGAGTACTTATTTCACTGTTAATCCGGCCTATATCTATCTAGCTACCTCTTGAACGAATTAGCTAGGGCACATGCTTAGAACGTAAAGAATATTTCGTGAATTTAACAAGGAAACGACACCGTTTCTCCGTCGGAATCCTGTATGCTTTACCGGCCGTTTTTTCCCCACCTTTTCTTCCATTTGTTCAGTCGGGCCGATCGATTGCTTGTTGGAAATGTCTTTTCCATAGATACTTAATAAACCAGTTTGTTTGTGCAGTCGAATATATATTCCGTGCAAACTGACGTACGCCATCACCGATATGATTGGCATGCATGTACGCGATGCTCCTATGTACGTAGCTGCACAATCTGCTATGAGATACCTTAAAGAATATGTTACATCGATCTATCTCGGATGCAGCATGCATGGGTTAAATCATTCCTCCAGAATCCAAAAAGAACTCACTGAACAAAGAATTTTACACAACCCTCTCTCTCACAGAGTCATAGTAGGAGAGGAGAGGAGAGGAGAGGAGAGGGAGGAGATGATACAAGAGGATATAGAGTATGTGCTGTAGTGTGCATCTCGGTCAGTGCATGTGCATGGTAGCTTTATTCTCCCAAAGGGGAGAACAGAACTGGGAGGGGCTAAGGCCTAGGCCTTCGAGAAAGCAAAGCAACGCAACGCAAAGCTAGCAGGGAGAATCTGATTCCCTCCGAGTAACATGCGCATATCAATGCAACAATTCCACGTCTTGGACCATTCCCGTACGCATTACCATACGTATTAACCCTACCTATAGCTGCATCCTTCTCTCTCTCTCTCTCTCTCTCTCATCTCCCTTAGCTCGCTCTCTCTCTCTCCCTCTCTTTCATCTCCCTTAGCTCTCTCTCCTCTCTTTCATCTCCCTTAGCTCTCTCTCTCTCTCTACATTCTTTCGTACGCTTCTTTCACTTTCATGTACGAGCATTGTTGCCAGCTTGTGCTTTTGGGCACACCGTTTCATCCATCGTCCCTAGCTAGACCCCTGTAAAACACAACCACACAGGCACTTCTTCCTTCTCTTTCTCAGTGTTCTCAAACTTCTATGTAACTGATAATGTGTGCATGCGCTGCATGGTTCCATGGAGCTAGCTACCTACCTAGCCATTCTCATGCATGCATCTCTCCGCGTCCAATCTAATGCTCACTTCCATATATAGACTCGAGAATCATTGTAAGATTGGCTACCTCTAGCTTAGCTTACGTGTACATATCATATATGCGTATGCATGCAGTGCCTTTCCTTTTGCCGTCAATTTGTTTTCTTTAGCTAGGTCTTGTCTTCTCCTATATGTATATTCGTAGCGTATGATATGTACAGGAATACTTAGCTATATAGCTGGCAGGCTTATGCGAATGCTTAGTTACATATATCAGGTAAGTACCAGTAGATCGCTTTAAAAGAAACTAGACTTAGAAAGAAGAAGCATGCAATTGAAAGTAGCTACTAGCTAGGTATAACAATCGAGATAGCTAGCTAATCAAAATGGTCCTCATGAGACACAAAAGATCGATCTGTGAGATATATTCATGCTTTAGTACGTTCTACCACTGCAAAAGGAGAAAAAGGGAAAGGTAAAAACTAAAGAGCCCTACTTTTGAATGGGCCTCTCGGCTCTTTGACTACGCCCTTCTGCAGCCGTAATTAACATTGCAATGCTACCGACAACCATAGAGATACATATGCAAGACTAATGGAAAATATATAGCCTACAAATCGAAATATCCATCACTGGCATTGCATGCTATCTACCTCAAATTTATACACATATATGCACCAGGCACGCATATATGATTTATGCATGCATATATATGCATGGCATCTTCAATTTCATTTCATCTACCTATACATATATATATCTAGCTCCTAAGCTTATAGTCCAGTGATCAAATAAACTGAATTGCATCCGTTAAATACTAACTCAGTTGCACCAATTGCTCCAATGCACCAACAATAGTCGCAATTTTGGATCACAGAAAGCCACAAACAGAACCACATTCATCTTGCATGCATGGAGAGAGAGAGAGAGAGAGAGAGAGAGAGAGAGAGAGAGAACACTATATATAGGAGAACTGACATATAATAGGAGTTTTCCATGAACAAAATGAAGAACAGTGGTACACATAACCTCACCCCAAATGCACGAGAAAACCTAAAAAAAGAACAAGAAACATAGCAAGTGATCATGCGAGCTAAACTAGCAAGTAATAATAATAATTGTGCATGATCAATTAACACACGGCTCCATCGTGCCTCTCCTCCGGTTCTTGAGACATTGCAAATGCAAAGGCTAGCCTTTTCTATATCATAATAGCATCACATATCTAGCTAATTATAGGATTGCATCTCGCAATTAATCTCATTACAAGAGATGGTTACCTGTAGTAGTATTGGAATAGGAGGTATAGCCAGTGAGGTGATCACCATACATGCCTCCTCTTGGGTAGCCTTCCCTCTTTGATGGCATCACATGAAGCTCTCCTCCGTCTTCGCCGTTGACACCACCGCCACCACCGCCATCTCCATCTAAACCTAAATGGAACATCCCCGGCATTGCCATTGCCGGCGCTGGCGCCATCGCCGCCTGGTCCATTGCATGAAAGAACGGGAAGCTTTGCATCTGTTGCACTCTCCATTGCTCCAGCCCGGTGGCACCACTCCCGCCACCGATAGAGTAGCAACCCGCCGCGTCGACGGATGGCTTCCCCATCCCAGAGAAGGTAGAGCCGAGGCTCATGGCGTCGAAGTCGGCGAGGCGGAGCAGCGGCGGCAGGATGGACAGGTTGCTGCTTAGCATCGCCGGGAGAGCCGGCGCGTTGGCCGTGGTGCAAGTGGACGACGTCGTGGATCCAGCTGGTGCCGATGCGGCTGCAGTGGCCGCTGGTGCCCCCGAGGCCGCCGCCGCCTGCTTGGGCTTCGCGCGCTTGGCGTGGCGGCGGTAGCCGCCGCCCACCGGCACGTTGCGGAGCGCGCCGCCACGCGTCCAGTAGCGGCGGCACGCGCGGCAGAAGTGGCGCGGCTGGGAGAGAGAGTAGTTGTTGAAGTAGCAGAACTTGGTGTTGGTGGACTCGCAGCGGGGGCACTTGAGCCCCGGCTCCGGCAGCGGGATCCTCGCCAGCCGCGCCCTCTCAGCCATCGACATCTGCTTCGCAGGCCCCACCGGCCCGCCGCCGCCGCCGCCTTCGGGGAGCGCTCCCGGCATGATTGATGGCTGCAGAAGCTCATGATTGCCTTCGCCGCCGCCGCCACTGGCCGCAACCTGGTGGTAAGCATGTTGCTGACAATCGAATTAGCTAGAGATGCATCAAGAATTAAAGATAAGAAGCTCGGAAGCAAACACGAGCCAGAATTTAGGCCAGAAATTTGGCCAAGTATATCCCAAGATAGTGTTTTGGATCAGAATATTTAGCTAGCCCTAGTATTCTCTTCCTTTTCAGTTTTAATATTTGTACAACTTTCTCCTTTTATTTGTGCTAGTGCAAAAGAGAGTGACTAAAATCTCGGGAAAAGAACGGGAGGATGACTGAAAATTACCTGGTTATCATTCCAGCTTGAGGAATCCAGGAAGGCAGGTGGGAAGATCATGGTGGGTGGCCGGTGATGTACTGATGTTATCTGGCTAGTTCTATGGAGAAAGTGAGTCTTGTGCTAGGGTTTGGCTCTTGCTTTTTTCCCTTTCCCTTGTGCCTTGTATTTTTCTTCTGGTGTGGTTAAAGGTTGTGTTTGATAGGGGCTTGGAGGTAGTGGAGAGAGCTAGCCAAGGGTCCTCCTCATGGGAATCAGAGAGAAGAAAGAAGAAAGAGAGAGGAAGGGGGCGATGAGACAGGATCAGTGAGTGTGGTGGGATGAGCTAGAAAAAGAAGAAAAATGAAGCATGTACCTTCTGTGTAGCCTTATTTTGTGATTTTGTGGCTTTTCTTCTTTGTGTTGCTGATGAGGCCAGAGGGATACCCTGTTTTAATTTGGTGCTGACAGCTAGCTAGCTTGGTGATGGTTCTCCATTCTCCTTGCTGAATCAAAAGTAAAATATGCTCACCGCCTTGCTAAGTATATAGTATATGCATGTTATTTTTGGTAAGTATAGATAAACGTTTTCAATGTAACTATTAGAGTATAAAAGGTACTTAGATTATTAGCTAGCTACATGAACATTACACCGTTAGTGTTTTCATTTTAACAGTATTCCTTTATAGTATTAGCAAGCAGTTAGTGTTTTCGTTTTAACAGTGTTAGCAAGCAGTTAGTGTTTTCGTTTTAACAGTATACTTTTATACAGTTCAAACAAACATTATACTTTTATAGTGATGAAAGTTGTATCTTGAGGCTATATAAAGTGTCGGCAAAGAGTTGTATTCAGGAACACAAAGATATTAAAAAATAATAGGATGAAGGGCACACTCCTCCTTATATAAAAACAAGTTTCGATCCTTTCCCTATCGTGCTATCTGGCAACACAAATCTTGAGGCAACCAGCCCACAAACCATCAAGTTCCCAAATATCACCTGGCACAAACGACAGAATCAACACATATAATTTGTTGGTTGATTGCTTCAAGATTTATACTATGTTTGGAATGCTATTGGCTTTTTGGCAGAGTTTATTGCAAACTCAGCTTTAAATCCTCTCTCATGAGGTGTTTTCAGGGTGGATTTCAAATAGATTGGAACCAACAGGAGAAAGCTTTCTGTGGAGCTTACAAGCTGAAATCATGACTCACAACTAGGTAGCTCCACAAAGAAGTTTCAATCACTCTAGAAATCTAATTAAGTTTGTCTTCCCAGCTGTTACAAGATCGCTCATTAAAACATTTTGAGAAACCAACCAATGTTATACTACCCTGTGACAGCAGCTTGCAACAAATGGTCAAACCAACCAGTGCTTTTTTCTTTTCGGGATACATGAAGATTTTACTATAGTGTAGACTTTCAAATAATTGTTAATACATTCATCAAGCAGCATGCAATGCTCAATTGGATTGGAGAAAAGGATGAAATGATAATATTAAGACTGCTCAATAATAAACTTAAAAGATGTAATGGAAAGGGACATATATAACAGAACACATATAGCCTCTCTCTCTCTAAAAAAAAAGGAAATTGACACAGTTCTCTTGCAGTTCTACAGGATGTCCAAGAGCAACAAACAAACTGCATTGGCTCAATCTGAAGTTGGGCTAGCTACATCCAGACATCCAACATTTTTGTGACAATTATGCATATGCATTCCAAGCGATTGCAGAGAAAGATCTAGATATATAGTCATGGGCCTTGTTTGTTGGATATGACCACGAGAGTGTTGATTACAACCACGTAATCAACGACCACTCGCTGCTTTTTTTTCCGACCATGTTACTTTCAATCACTCATATGTAGTTACGACCACTTTGATTAATGCTTACAACCACATGCACTCATGCTTGAAGACTTTGACCACTTTGTGCACAAACTCGAATCTTCGACTATTGTGTACTCGGGAACTTCGACTGCTTTCACACGAAGCTTCCGATCGCTCTGCTCGGACCTTCGACTTCAAGCTCGAAACTTCAACTTGTTAGCGAGTACTCAGTTCTCGATACTTCGAGTACTAGTACTTCCGATCCGCAGCTCATCTACTCCTCTTGTCTTCAAGTATGGCGGTGACAACACAAAAATAAACCAAGAACACAAGTCGACATTCCAGGGCACCAAAGTACTTCGCTTTTTTGTATTTCCTTTTCCCCCTCTAGATCACATCCGATTGCTACAATACTTTGCACTTCCTAGCTTCTTCCGGTCACATCCGATCGCATCTCCTTGTTATGATTACAAGCCTACCCCTACTTTTATACTCAAATACTTAGACTAAGAAATGGAAATGGACTTGTCATGAACTCGTACACGTATACATATATAACTCAGACTCATACATGGATTCGCAAACAAGATTAGTTCCAACTTTGTTCTAGTTAGGTTGCTGTTCATGACAAAGCTAGGTTACATGGTCAGTAAATTGATGCTTGGAGGCTCCATCTGCAAGGCTAGTGGATGCGATGTGTCATTCGATTTCATCTGTTTCAGCATGTAGATCAATCTTTTCTGAAGCGAGTTAGTACATAGGAGGGTGTTATTTGTACTTACCACGTGGGAGATCGATGTACTAAGAACAGGGGGGAAATTTAAAGATAGAAAGGCAACTTCAGTCCTCAGTCCTCACCAGTGAAATCAGTGTACAAAATGGACCAGATTTTGACAATTTTCCTGTCCTCCTTTGTGTTACTGGTAAGAGATGCCAATCATTGCGTTAACTCACGTACGGTTAATTTGGATCTTTTACTTTGAGTTTCTGTAATTATTTCATGATCCAATTGGGATTAATTGTGAGTAGTTGAGTATGGCTTTCTTTGTTTTGAGCTTCTCACCTGGAACTCGCCGAGGCCCCTTTACAAGCATATTCTCTACATAGTGAGATATTTATGTTGTATGAGTATTCAATTAGAATCTAAATATGAAAAACCATTAATTAATGTCATTTTGAGCGGTAAAAAATGTTGTTCTGCATTCATATAGATATAAATATACATATACACACACATATATATATATATATATACATACACATATATATATATACACATATAGGACGAGTGTTTCATGCACCATGGATTCAATCTTGCCTCCTACCCATAAAAGTATATTTGAGATGTCAAACTATTTAAATTCAACTTCTAATTAGTTTGCCTAGGCATATATATATATATATATATATATATATATATATATATATATATATATATATATATATATATATATATATATATATATATATATATGTATGTATGTATGTATGTATGTATGTATGTATGTATGTATGTATGTATGTATGTATGCATACGTATACATATGTATGTATGTATATATGTGTGTGTGTGTATATATTGATCGAATTGTGGAAATGTATACATACTAATTCATGTTGATTCCTTGTTTAATTCACTGGATAGCATGCGGGTAGCTGTTCTTGATTGCGCATCTATATATGTATCAGCATGCAGGTAGCTGTTCTTGATTGCGCATCTATATATGTATCATGAAAAGATGGCGATGATCGCTTTAAAAATAAATAAAGGTGCGATAGATCAGTGAATTGAAGCTAGCATAGCAGCCATGCTTAGCTCAATAAGATTGCCCTGCTTGCTTCTGGTCTGGTCTGGTCTGGTCCCCAAAAGGGAAAAAGCTACACACACTGCTGTTTCTGCTGGCTTTGCCTCTATTATGTGCGTATACTGTGTAGCTCATCGATCTGTCGTTTCTTGTCATCCTGTACCTAACTACGATCCCGACCAATTAAGCCTACTTGCCATATACATGCATACATATGCATGCATGTAATGTAAAGCAAAAGGAAGCTGATCTGAAATTAGCCTAGTGGGCAGTAGCATTATTACATAAAGACTAATTGATTACTCTTAGACCATGTGGATAGGTCGTGAATTTAGTGATGATGAATAATTCATATTTGAGTTGCGTTGAAATTTGCGTTTGTAAAAGTTTCGGTCGATGCTCTTTTGTGAAACTAGAATTACAAGAATATTCAGGATAAGCAGTCTAACCGTCTTGTATTGGGCGGTATGACTGGCAGGCTTCGATCACATATAGTAGTCGGAGGCATGGACCACGATCAGTAGTCGGTAGTCCGATTGGCCTTGTGATGTATGGTTCGATCGGTGGGCGTTGACCACGACAGATCAATCACAGTAGGTTGACCATGGAATGTCGAGCACGGCAGAACGACCATGACAGGTCAAGTATGGCATAATGACCACAGTTGAACGACCATGGATCGGAGTTACAATGAATTGGTCATTAGTTGTAGCTACAGTGCCTGGTCAGTGGTCGTTGTTACATTACTAGGTCGATAGTTGATAGCTACAGTAACCGGTCGATACTTGAAAGCTATAGTGCATAGTTGGCGATTGGTAGCTGTAGACTTTGTGATCGGTAGTCGTAGACTTTGCAATCTATTGTCGTAGTCGTAGGCTTCGTGATATGTTATCATAGACTTTATGATTGGTAGTCTTAGACTTTGCGATCGGTTATCGTAGACTTCATGATCGATAGTCGTAGTCTTTACATCGGTTGTCGTAGGTTTCATGGTCGGTATTCGTGCGCTTTGATTGTTTCAATTCTTTTTAATCTTCGAGTACCTCAAATACTCATGTCGGTTGGGCCAGCGGTATGACCAGCCTGTGCATAGTGGTTATACCAGTTGATGAGGATATAATAATCCTCTAATTATTATGTCATTATATTATCCGAGTATACCCCTTATCAATAAGGGAGAGACTTCACAAGATAGTCGCAAGTCTTATTGCGACTACTCCTTAGTCGTAAGTCTTTCTATAACCACATAGTCGTAAGTCTTACTGCGACTACTCCTTGATCGTAAGTTTCTACAACCACAAAGTCGTAAGTCTTACTACGACTACTCTTTGGTCGTAAGTCCTTCCACGACCACATAGTTGTAAGTCTTACTGCGACTACTCTTTGGCCGTCAGTCTTTCTACTACCACAAAGTCGTAAGTCTTCCTACGACTACTCCTTGGTCATAAGTCTTTCTACGACCATGTAGTCACAAGATATCCTACAAACACCTCGTGGTCGTGGGTCTTTCTACAACTAACATATTCCTGACTAGCTTGTTTACGACAACCTACTTCATCGTGGGGGTCGTCTGATAAGACAGTTAGAACATGTGCTTATTCCTAATAACCACACATGATTTCTCTCAGACAACAACCATCGCACGACAAATGAGCCACTACGTCTCTCTGACAGTAACTTCCGTTAGACGGTTATCATCCGAAACATTGAGGCATCTTTTGGCACAGGACAATGGCCACCACTTCGTCAATTATATAAAGGTTGACTTTGGAGAGGAGAAGGGATAGAAGACATTAGAGCAGGAGATAGTGCTAGGCATTTCATATTACTCTCGGTTGTAATTCTCTTTGAACAATAGCTACACAGGACGTAGGGTTATTATTTTCCCAAGAGAAGGCCCGAACTTGTATAAAAATTCCCGTGTCTCTATTTTGCATGTGCATACACCGAATCTTCTAGAGTTTCCTTGAATCCAAATAAATCATACGTAAGGTCAATATTAGAACATCGATAGTTGGCACCATCCGTGGGAAGACATTCTTCCAAGACTCTGGAAATTTTCTTGTTGGCAAGTTCTCTTTCTTCTATGTCCTCATGATAGGGGAGTGAAATGAGGAGAACTAGTTCAACTTTGCCGACTACGTGGATATTGACATGGTGGCCTGCTACGACTACAAGCAAGTCATGCTTGCTTCTGACAGTGAGGTTGTCCCTAGAGATCTGTCTCGAGTTCACAGAGACTGCATCGCGGGAAAGGCTGAGGAGGGATCCATATCCCCGCAATAATACGCTAGACGGAGGAACCAGTTCCCCTAGATGGCAAGGGTCAATCCAACCATGAGCAGGGCTCGCAACATGATGAGAGGCCCACCTCCAAGTGTTCGAGTCCCCCATCAACCACTCCAGCAGTTTCAGTGAGCACCGGAGTCAGTCGTTCCAGGAATTCATAACCAACTGGTGGTCGTAACTCTCCTGTTGTCCATGCATAGAGGATGGGTCGACTCCCTGTGAGTCCATCCACACTCTCATACGGTTCAGCTCCAACGGGAGACAATTATAATCTAGAATTCCCCTACCCAGAGGGGTTTACTCCAGGCCATGATGCACTCTCGCTGAAGCATTCTTCAAGTGAGGGGACCTTTGTCGAAAGTGTAGATTCTAGACAGGAGGTCTTTACCCTCCCTGTAGATCCTGATTACTCTCTCGGAGGAAGACCTAAGGATCCTCCTCGACAGTCACACCCTGCCACTCCTCGTCAGGATGGCGAGGAGACCTCTAATTATGAATCAAGTCAGTTCTCGAATGAGCATGGAAGAAATCCTAGAACAAATTGCTCTTCATAAGGCAGCCACAACCAGCCTTAGAGATTGAGGATCCTGAGACCACTCGAAGGAAGCGATTGGCTGCCAGAGGTCATTGCCTAGGCATGCCCAATATTAGTCCGAAGAGGCTCGAGAGCTCCAATGCGTCAATGACCTCCTCGAGGACCCGACTCCAGAGCTCGCTTAAGTGCCAAGTTATGATCACTTCGCCGAGGGGATCGCACGGAGACTTCACAACATGATGAACAGATTCGAGCAGCCTCGCTAACATAACTCTGGAAGTTGAACAGGTATGACCCTGTCTAGTCATTCACAGAACTCATCTCATGGGGTTTGACATGATGACAGGTCGCGACGGTCTCCAAACCACAACTCTAGCCGAAGGTTAGTTCCTTGAACGACTCCAGATCGGTGAGTTAACCGAGGAGGAGATGGACCACCACTTCGGGCAAGGAATCTACAACAGCAAATGGAGTACGAAAAGTACTACCCTTGTATGGACAAGGCCTACTATAGGTCCAGTCTGTCCACTATTGGGCATCATCGAGTACTGTTGCCTGGTGATGCCAATTACCCTTTCCCGCAAAGGAGATGTCAGAAACTAGTTACTGGATGTCAACCATTCATCACCAAACTTTGAGCAGTATGCTGGCCACCGCGATTTGGCCAGTAAACATGGAGAAATTTGATGGGTCTCAAAATCCTATCGAGTTCCTTCAAATTTACACGATCGCAGTTCGGGTGACAGGAGGAGACGGGCACGTTATGGCAAACTATCTTCCAATGGTGCTCAAAAGATCTACTCAGTCTTGGTTGCTCAACTAATGATTTGAGTTGATCTACTCATGGCAACACCTCTGCAATCTTCTATTGGCCAACTTCTAGGATACATACAATCACCCTGGAAAAGAAGACGACATGCATCATATGCGGCAGAGCAACAATGAGACCATGCGATAGTTCATCAGGTGGTTTAGCCAGGTTTGTAATTCAATTTTGGAGGTCCTGATGCTTCTATTATCAGGGCATTCAAGCAGGGTGTTTGCAATAGGAGAGGTTCACGGAAGACATCGCCTTGCATCCTCTGACCACCGTCGCCAAGCTCTTTGAGATGGTTGACCGTTACGCGACTGTTGCTGAGGCGGTCAAATGGACAAAAACCATCTACCAGGTCAACCGAAGTTCTAAAGAGGAAGGTGAAGGCAGTAAGAGGAAGGAGAAGGCCAAGAAGTCCAAGAACAAAGCTAAAGGTCAAAGGCCTCAGGCTGAGACCTCAAAGGAAGTCTTGGCCATAGGCGATAAGGAGCCACAGAACCCCAAGCAATACTCTGATAAAGGCAAAGGCAAAGTACCCACTCGGAAGGACAATAAGCCTAGGTGGTGTCCGTTTCACAAGAAGGGCATGACCTACGCAATTGCTGAGTTTTCTGATGAAAACTCAAGGATTACTATTTTGGCAAGGGACCACTTCCCACATTCGATAAGGTGGGGGAAGTCAAGTCTTTGCAGATTCGGCAATAGGTTCTGTTGCTGCGATGGTCTTAGCATCGACCACCATCTCCACATATTATTTTCTTTGATTTCTTCTCTTTGATCATATCTGGTCATATAAGAACATCCTCGACCATGTCTGGTCGAAGGCCTCGAGCAAGAGTTGCTACCCCTTGTTCCTCTTGTTTCTTCTGGTAGTCGAAACCAATTTCGACCACCTGGAGAACAATCTCCTTTTTGACCATAGGTTCTGTTATTGTAGTAGTCTCCTTCATAAAAGATATGAAACTTTTCCAGTTCTCCTTTTTGAGTCTCTTGATAAAGTCTTGAGAAGCACCTACTAAGCTAGTTTCAGTATCGTAATAGAAGGGTAACTTGATCTTAGGAGTTGATCACTCGAATATAGCAGCTCCTATCTCACCTGCCATACTTATGTCTGCAAAGAATTGCTTAATGGGGGTGCTTTGAGTAGCAGGAGGAATAATAGAAAGGGGGACAGCAACACCGGGATTTGCCTAATCTCCTCCGATGGCTAGTTTTGTCCGCAGCTTCAATCCATCTAACGAATTTCTGAGGAGAATCTTCTCGTAGGCTTTGCGATCGGTTGTCGTAGGTTTCACAGTCGATACTCGTAGGCTTCGAGTGCTTCAATTCTTGTAATCTTCGAGTACCTTGAGTACTCGTGTCTGTTGGGCCAGCAATATGTCTGGCTTGTGCATAGCGGTTATACCGGTTGATGAGGATATAATAATCCTCTAATTATTACATCACTATATTATCAGAGTATACCCCTTATCAATAAGGGAGAAATTCCACAAGATAGTTGTAAGACTTACTGCGACTACCCCTTGGTCGTAAGTCTTTCTATGACCATATAGTCGTAAGTCTTGCTGTGACTACTCCTTGGTCATAAGTCTTTCTACGATCACATAGTTGTAAGATATCCTACGAACACCTTGTGGTCATGGGTTTTTATGCAACCAACATATTCCTGACTAGCTTGTTTACGATGATCTACTTCATCATGGGGTCATCTAACAAAGCAGTTAGAATGTGCGCTTATTCTAAATAACCACACATGATCTCTCTCTAAAAACAACTATCTCACAACAAATGGGCCACTACATCTCTCTGACAGTAACTTTTGTTAAACAATTATCACCCGAAGCATTAAGGTGTCTTTTGGCGTAGGACAACGGCCACCGCTTCGTCAATTATATAAAGGTTAACTTCGGAGAGAAGAAGGGACAGAAGACACTAGAGCAGGACATAGTGTTAGGCATTTCACATTACTCTCGGGTGTAATACTCTCTAAGCAATAGCTTCATAGGACGTAGGGTTATTATTCTCTCAGGAGAAGGCCCGAACTTGTATAAAAATTCACGTGTCTCTATTTGCATGTGCATACACCGAGTCTTCTAGAATTTCCCAAATCTAAACAAATCATACATAAGATTGATATTAAAACATCGACACCGGTTTTTCTAAGTGGTCTGAGATTGATTTTTGGAAAGCGTGAAAATTGAGATCATGGATGATATGGTTTGTGTTTATGGTTAAGGGTGTGTTTTGCATGTGTGGACTAATGACGATCAAATTAGAAAGAACTTGTGCTGGGGAAAAGTTCTTTAGTCTTTGCATATGCAGGATGGGCGTGGAGATGGTCATGGTCATGATGAGGAGGACCAGAACTAGGAGGGGAAAAATCTGAGGTCCAGGTAGTCGAGGATGTCACAAGGTGGTTGGGCTCACGCTAGAGCACCTAGAGATCAAACATGGATGATGCGTGGAGAAGCTACAGTAGGTGCAGTCATAGAGGCTTCGACACGTGATGAGTTGGAAGGTGTTATGGAAGGTGTCCATAACTAGAAGGTTTTGAGATTTTGAAAAACCTATGTTGGAAGGGTTTCGGGTCCCTTGATTTTCAGAATCGGATATGATTTTATGTTCTTATTTTTGAGGACACAGATTAGGGCTCTAGCATATAAAAGGATGGAGAGGTTAAGAGTTAACCTGTGGCTTTGATATGGCCTTTTGGAGAGTTTTTGTGCTAGGGTTTGAGAGGTGTCGTGAGGGCACTTTGTAGCAATGCAAATCAAATTCTGATTCAATCCATGGAGAAATCTTGCATCTGTTCTTAGTCTTTTGCTTCATTTTGTGAAATAATTTGTTTTCGTGATCCATGTGATTTTGATTTGATTCTTTTTTGAGGAATATATTACAAAAAGGCCTAGGAACAGATCTGCAATGTTTCAGTGGAATTCTCTAAGTCGCTTGAAGGCTATTGCAATTTTTGGGTTTGACCTAGTTTTTTATTATCTCTTATTGCGATATGGAATTCTTCGAATCTAGTTAATGTTTCTTGCAATTTCTTGTTGGAATAGATTCTAGATATCTTTAGCATCACGTGTGTCAAATTTGAGGTAAATTGGAGTTGATTTGTCGAAGTTAGATCGATTCTCGTCCTCATTGGTCTTGTTGTTTTCAGTCAGTGAATAATGCTAAAGGTTAGATTGCCCTCGTCGTTGCGGTTTGACTGGTCAGAAGATTGGTTTTTCAATTTCTGTTGCTATTTTGTTTAGGGCTTGCTTTTCCGGTTCCAATAGATAGGTTTTTCAATTTCTGTTGCTATTTTGTTTAGGGCTTGCTTTTCCGGTTCCAATAGATATAATCTTTTGGTTAGGGTGTTTTTCTTTTGGTTTGAGTTTCGCTTTTAGGTTCTAAAAAGCGGAGGCAATCATTCACCCCCTTCTGATTGCGGTATTCAATGCTACAAGTGGTATCAGAGCAGGTTGCAATGACATCAGATTGAGATCATTTTTTAGGTAAGCCACTGTTTTTTTTATGGATCAGATAATCTCTATTGAAGACACGCATAGAGGTTTTTCTATAAGCACAAGGTAATGCTATTTGGCAAAAAGTTGAAAATTCTTATATAGTGCCTCCTATTGTTACTATTGAAAATGCTACTGATATTGAAGCTAATGCTAAGGCTAGGAATATTTTGTTACAAGGTTTAAGTAGAAATGAGTTTATCATAATTGCTCTTATTAAATATGCAAATAAAATTTAGACTACCCTAGCTAATTATCATGAAGATTCTAAATTTATTAAAGGTGTTCATCAGAACCAATTCAAAAAGAAGTATTCTAAATTTGAGATAAAGCCTAGAGAATTAGTAGATGCACTTTTTGATCACTTCAATAAAATTGTTAGTGATTTGTAATCTGTTGATGTCATATATTCTAATTCTGACAATGCTCGTCAAATTTTAAATGCTTTCGATATGTTTGTTTGGAATGTGTTAGTAGGTACTATTAATCATTCTGTTAACATAGAAACACTCACTTTAAATGGTTTTTATTCCAAGATGAAAACACATGAGATTGATGTTTTTGCCAGGATAAACAAGTCTAATTCTAGGATAAACTAAGCTGACAATTGTTCTAGTTCCTCTATTGTTTCTTTGTCTGCATTGTGCTCTATTTCAGATGAACAATTAGAATAGATTCTAGAAGAGTAGCTTGTACTTCTCTCCAACAGGGTGACCAAGGCAATTAATAACATCATATCAATGTGGAGAGGAGATCCAATTAGATGCTATGAATGTGGTGAGCTAAACCACATCAAGATGAATTGCCCCAAACTGAGGAGCAAGGAGTTCAAGGATGAGAAGACACCAACTCATCGCTCTCAAGTTAAGATTGACCCAAACAAGAAGCACAATTATTGCAGGGTGGTCAACAAAATAATTTCAGCACTTGATGAGATTGATTTGAGTGATGATGATTCTAGAAGCGATAATGAGGGTAATGGCAAGAAGAAAAAGGAGGTGGACTTCACAGGGATGTGTTTTATAGCAAATAGTAAAGAGCTCAACAATGATGATCTCTATAGTGATCCTGATGAGTTAAATCTTCTTATACGAATTTATCTCGTGTTGTGCTTAGATTGACAGAGGAGCTCAAGAAATATAAAAAGAAAATTAAAAATCATGATCTTATTATTGAGAGCTTAAATTTTGAAATTAATAGACTTAGAGCTTCTATTCTTGATGATGAAGCCTAGAGTCCTGTCAAGTTTTACATTCTAAGTTGGAGTCTACTAGAATAATTAATGCATCAAACTTGGTTCAACTTAGTGGTGTAACTGCTGAACTTGATGAATTAAGATTGACACATGATTCTTGTGATGAAAAGTTAAAACGTGCAAATGATGAAATTGAAAAACTCAAGTCTAGTTCTCTTACATGTTTAGAGATAGGTATTTCAAATGCTCAATCTAAAGCTTGCTCTAATTGTGAATTGTTAAAAGCTAGATTTAATTCATCTCTGGAAAAAAAATTCAACAGATGCTTTATCATAAGATATCTTCTTACTCAAACTGTCCTAAGCTTAACACTGAAATAGAAGCATTGACTTGTTAACTTAATGATTTTGCTATAAAAGAAAGATTGGTTCAGTCTAGTGGTTATAAGAATCTTGTGATAGAATCTGCTAAGTGCACATTTTGTTCCTCACTAGCTAAATAAAATGAGTATCTTAAGGACACTTTAGAGATATTTTCTTTTGGCAAGAAGAATTTGAATATGATCCTAGACAAGTCAAAAATAAATGTGAAAAATCGTATTCTAGGATTTAATTTAGTTGAGAATGCCAAGAATAATCCTTCTAAGATTGTTAAGCTTCTTGAACCTAGAAAATTTGAAGTAAAATCTGAACCAAAATAAATTATCTTTAAATCTGTTGGTATTGTGAACGATTCCACTACCATAGTGGGTGTTGTGAAGGTGATTGATACGACTTCTCATCAAGTCAAGTAGCAATGCACTCATTGTGGTAGAGAGGATTATTTGGTTTAATTTTGCTTTTGAAAAGTGAAGAAAGAAAAGAAAGACAGGTTAAGAAGGTTTCTCATTCTGGAGTGGAGTTTGTACAAGATCATTATCATCGCTTTGGTCCCTCTAATCCATTTTCTGTTGGTTCGAGACTTTTTGCGACAGGACCAGTCAGACCGGCATTTTACACGCGATCAGATCTGTCTCAAGTGGCCAGACCAGCTTTGCCTTGGCGGTCAGACCTCCCGGAGGTTAGACCGGACTTGCTGAGGCTGTCAGATCGACACTTCAATGATGGTCTGATCAGAATTTGACAATGGCTAATTTTTCACTTAAATCTTTATGGTGGCCTGCTGTTGCCCCTGTTCATTGTGTATTTTAGTACTGGATTCCTAAATCTTATTTCACTAACCCTAATAATGTGAGACCGATGTTTCTTGTGATGTAAGAATAGCTAACGAGGATAGAGAACATGAGCTTGATTGGGTTCTAATCTTTTACATCATTGCTTGGTTGGAACACTTGATGGTTCTTTACTCCCTTTGATGGCTTCTAAGATATTTCACTTTATGATAGACCATGTGGAAAAGGTGATGTTATTCTACACCTTGTTGAGTTTAATTCTTAGATTGCTCATATTCTCTCAAAACCGCTTGATTCTTCATGTTTTGCTCTTCTGCGAAGTGATTTGGGTGTGTTGCATCCTATGGGATTATTCTGAGGGAGAGCTTGTTGTTTAAAGAAATTTCAAAATCTTTGTTTATTATACTTATCAAATAATATGTCAAGTCCAAGTCATTGAAATCAAATGAATAGTAGAGCTTTCTTTATCATATTTACTCATATACTGTGTAGGTTTGATCATGACTTGTTATAATAAATCTGCTATATTTGAACTAAAACATGACATAGTAGAATACTTTAACTAGATTGATTATAGATAGTACTTTGCGGTGTTCATCTAAAAGGATTAACTTGATTGTGAGTCTTATTTTAAGTCTTGGCTATGAGGCTCGCATTTTCATATTACAATCTTTTTATGTTCACTCAATTTGGCATGTTATGAAAAAAAAAATTAATGAGAAAGAGAGTTAAAAATATGTATGCTTCAAACATGCCATGGTTAAACAAAAAGAAAAGGCACAAAAAGTGCATAAATAAAAAGAAGTATACTTCAATTATGCCACCATCTAAAAGAAGTATGTTACAAGCATGCCGTCATAAAAGAAGTATGCTACAAGCGTGCCACATGCTTAAGAATTGAATGTGGAGCAATAGGTTGTTATATGAAACTGTTAGCTCGTCTATACTTAAACTTTGTTTCACTTTTAGGCTTTCTCTTTTCGTTGTGATCCTCATTATGCTTTTTATAATTGGTTTGGTCATTGTTGAGATGCCTCTCATTAATCTAAATTGCTTAATCATGCTAAAGGCTTATTTTGATAGTGCTATATGATATATGACTTTATATGATCTAGTTAGCTCTACTTAAAAAGTTGGGTTGATTAATTTATTAAATCAATGCAAAGTGACTTGGATAATCTATAAAGTTTCTTCATGTTTACTCTCATTGCTCCTTCTTAGAATAATTCTTTTTCTAAAGTTTCTTGATGATTACATTGCCAAAGGGGGAGAAAATAGGAGAAATTGGAGCTATTTTCATTTTGGAGTAATTGGAGAAATTTGCTAAAATTGCATTTCTTGTGTTGAGGGGAGTTTTGTGAGTTTTTGCTGAGAATTTGTTGCTATGGCTTGTCAAATTATTTTCTCTGCAGCTTTGAAACTTTCTGCTGGAGGAGGGTCCCCGCGCTACCTTAGGCCCACAACCACCTCAGAACGGCGGTGGCCATTGGAGGGTCTACCCCGAACCAAGTCCCCAAATTGACCCTGGGCGAGGTATGCGAGGCCGACCATAGAAGGGTCCGGGGCCAACCCCAGATGAGATACGCGAAACCGACCCTAGAAGGGTCCGAGGCCAACCCCGGGT
The DNA here is from genome assembly GCA_036346575.1 of Dendrocalamus sinicus. NCBI lineage: Eukaryota > Viridiplantae > Streptophyta > Magnoliopsida > Poales > Poaceae > Dendrocalamus > Dendrocalamus sinicus. The sequence continues at coordinate 13,868,963 of CM070655.1, forward strand.
AAGGTACGCAAGGTTGACCCTTGGGAGGGTCCGGGGTCAACCCCGGAGTCCTGGACATTGCGGAGCCCATGTGAGGCAAATGACGCAAATACCCCTAGGAGTAAAGTAGTCCCAAGGGCAATCTTGTAACTTTACTTGCCTTCCCCTCTCCCTCTATAAATAGGACCCTATGTAATAGAGGAGAGGCTATTTTTGTAACACTAGAACACTCATATTGAATACACTTGTTGGCTGTGTGCTTCTCCTTAGGTCCCTTTGCACCCTCAGTGGTTTTCGCATCCGACCAGGGGTGCCTCTAAGTTTACTATGCAGATTCGTACTGATGACAGTTAGCGCCATCCGTAGAGACTCGGATGAGAAGTCGCCTACCATATGAAGGTTCTCCGAAATCCACCTTGAACCCTGTCCATGCCGAGATTCTCCGGACCACCTCTGGAACACCTCAGCCCTTCGTGGCAGAAAGCCTCTTCGCGGAATTGGACACGGGTGTCACCGGATCGGTGAAGTTTGGCGACGGCTCAGTGTCAACATCCGCGGGCGTGGCACGATGTTGTTCACCTGCTAGAACGGTGAACACCGGGCGATTAGCAACGTCTACTATATTCCTAGGTTCAAGAGCAACATTATCAGCATCGGCCAGCTCGATGAGCATGGCTGCCAGGTGCTGATTGATGGGGGAGTGTTGCGGATCCGCGATCGGCAATGTCAACTGCTTGCCAAGGTGAAGCGCGCCAAAAACCGCCTGTACATGCTCAACTTGAACATTGCGAGGCCGGTGTGCTTAATGGCGCGGCAAGATGATGAGGCTTTGCTGTGGAACTTCGACGCCTTGAAGAGGCTGGCGCAAGGCGGGATGGTGCACGGCCTCCCGGTGATCAATCATCCTGGTGAGGTTTGCGATAGCTGCCTCATTGGCAAGCAAAGGCATGCTTCATTTCCGGCAATGGCCCAATACCGTGCCAAGGGATTGCTCGACCTTGTGCACGGTGACCTATGTAGGCCCATCTCACCGACGACTCATGGTGGCCAGCACTACTTTCTCCTTCTCGTCGATGATTGTAGCCGCTACATGTGGCTTCACCTCCTGACGAGCAAGGATCAGGCGCTACCGTCATCAAGCAGTTCAAGGCCAGTGTCGAGGTCGAGACCGGGCGGTGTCTGCGCATTCTGCGAACTGATCGAGGGGGAGTTCACCTCAATAGAGTTTGGGCAGTATTGCGCGGATTAGGGAGTTGCACAGCAGATCACGGCACCATACTCGCTACAATAGAATGGAGTCATCGAGCGGCACAACCAGACAATCGTCGGCATGGTGCGTTGCTTGCTCAAGGCGAAGAATATGTTGTCTGACTTTTGGGGGGAGGCGGTGACCACCGCCATTTTTCTCCTGAACCGTGCGCCCACCAAGAGCTTGGACGGCATGACACCGTTTGAGGCCTGGCACGGGAGGAAACCCAACGTCTCCTTCCTGCACACGTTCGGAAGCATCGCTCACGCCAAGGTAACTCCCCCAAATCTGAAGAAGTTCGATGATCGCAACGTGAAGATGGTGCTCCTTGGGTTCGAGCCTGGATCGAAAGCGTATCGGTTGTTCGACCTAGTTGCGCACCGCGTCCACATCTCCCGTGACGTGGTGTTCGACGAGAAGGCCAACTGGGATTGGGCACCCGGAGGACCATTGATCATCAGCGTCTACGTCGATGACCTGATCATCACTGGGACAACTCAAGCAGGCATCGACAAATTCAAGCGCAAGATGATGTCCATGTTTCTCATGAGCGATTTGGGGCTGCTCACCTACTACCTCGGCGTTGAGATAAGCCAGTGTCAGGGGGATAACGTTCTGTCATAGCGCCTACGCTGGGAAGCTCCTGGAGCAGAATGGCATGGCAGAGTGCAATCCTTGTCACACGCCGATGGAAGAGAGACTTAAGCTATCCAAGGCATCAACGGCACCACCTGTGGATGTAACCCGCTACAAGAGCATTGTAGGGAGCCTACGCTATCTGACTCATACCTGCCTGGACATCACGTTCGCCATAGGATATGTGAGTCGATTCATGGAGGATCTGCGGGAAGATTACCTCGTCGCAGTGAAGCACATCCTCCGGTACATTGCTGGGACATGAGGTTTCGGCATAAAATACCCAAGAGAAGGAGGCAGGCTGGCCTTATTGGGCCACATCGATAGAACATGGCCGGCGACCTTGATGGGTGAAAGAGCACTACTGGCATCCTTTTCTTCCTTGGCACAATCCCAGTCTACTAGTAGTCGCAAAAATAGCAGGTTGTGGCTCTCTCCTTGTGCGAAGCAGAGTACATCGCTGCGGCGACAGCAACATGTCAGGGCGTCTGGCTTCACCGGCTATTGCAGGAACTCTTGGAACACAAACTTCCAACGTCGGAACTCAGGGTGGACAACAAGTCTGCCATCGCTCTTAGCAAGAATCCAGTACTCCATGATAGAAGCAAACACATCGATACTAAATTTCACTTCATCCGTGAGGCGGTCGATGGAGGAAAAATTATTCTCGGGTTCACTGAAACCGGACGGCAGCTCGCGGACATCCTGACGAAGCCACTCGGCCGTGTTCAATTCCTAGAGCTCTGCGATAGTATTGCGTAATCGGGATCAAGTGAAGGCAACAGGATTAGGGGGAGTCTGTTAGTATAATCCGTTGTTGTTCTGTTTAAGAGTTCGTATCAGACGTTTGTTTAGAGTTTGATTAGGAGTCAGTTTTGTTCACGAGCGGACTTAGTTTCAGAGTTCGTTTAGGAGTTTTGCTTGCCTAGTTTAGATCCTTGTTTTGCTATAAATAAAGAGTCGAAAGGTGTGGCAATCAGGCAACACAAAATATTGTGTCTTTGTCTGTTCTTGCCTCAACGTTGTGAGTTCATGTGGGCGATCGTGATTCTTTTCTTTTGCCATCAGACATCCCCAAGTGCCCTGAGGGTCCCGCACTTCACCATCTCAGGCCACCCCGCAGGACCGCGCCTCGCCACCTCGGTTCACCTCGAGGGCGTCGCCACTCGCCGCCAGAGATCTTCGTCACCTCGGGAGGCCGCTCCATCGCCTTGATTTGTCCCAGACTACGCCGAGGGTCATCGCTCCTTGTGCCACGGGTCACCCCGGGCGCCTTGCCTCCTCGCACCATGTGTCTCCTGGCACCAAAACAACTCAGCTGGGCTGTGGATAGAGCACCGGTCGATATGATACATGCGAGAAGTTTGCACACTGCAACATAAGTGAAAACTTCACTCATTGACCCGTGAGAAAAAACAGCTGCAGACCGCCTCCATGCCTTGCCGGGCCCAGTGCTGCCATTTCGCCGCATGTGTTGGTTCCACTCCGAGCTACTCCAGTGCTCCCAAGAACACCTCTGCATGGTCCCTCCAGAACCCATCCGGGTCTGCTTCCACGCTCTGGGACTTCGTGGGTAGTGATGGGAAAGAACCATAGGATGTGTATGTCCAAACTCAATACGACCGCTCTGCAGTTCTTACGACTATATAACGAAAACAGAGGACAGGAAGACGAAATCGCTCACGACTATTCTGTTGTCGGACGAAGAACAGAGTTGGTCGAGTTACTCGTGGACACACACTACACAAGGAAGTCGAACGAACAGACACGAAGGGAATTTTTCTGACGTGAACTCAACTCGCGTCGCTTTTCCTCTTTCTCTGCTTATTCAACTTACTCAGCTCTTCCATATTACATGGTATATATATACAATCGGGCCTCCCTACAGAGCACTCAACTGCTCCACCGCTCGCCCATGCTCCACCATCTGCCCATGCTCTGCTGAAAACTACTATAGTGCATACCAGCCGCAACTGCTGCCCACACCGAGCAGAGTGCTGACGACTACTATAGTGACCACCGTATGCTATAGTGGCCACCGACTATTACAAAGGTTGGTCGTAACCGACCACACACAAGTTAGTCATCTTTGACCACACACGTCTGCTACAATGATCGGTCGCTCTCGCTTTCAGCCGCATACGTCTGCTATAGTGACCGGTGCTTTGACCACGGCTTGTCTTCGACCGCATCTCCGACCACAGCTTATGTTCGACTGCATCTCCAACCACACAGCTTGTCTTTGACCGCGTCTCCGACCATAGCTTGTCTTCGACCGCGTCTCCGACCACAGCATGTCTTCGACCGCGTCTCTGACCACATATCTTGTCTTCGACCACGTCTCCGACCACACAGGTCGTCTGAGCACCGACCATTGTACTGTCGACCATGGTGCTACGACCATGACCACGGTTGCCACGACTACGATCTCATACAGACGCCATGACCAATGTGCTAGTGACTTCGGCGCTAATCGTTACGACCACACACAACGTGGTCCTAACCGACCACTCACACAAGTGACACAACGCTGGTCATTATGACCATACACAACATGGTCGTAACCAACCACTCACAAGAGTCATGACCACAGCCACTACGACCACAATCACTTCGACCACAGCCACTCTGACCATGGTTACTCCAACCACGGTCACTCCGACCATGACCATTTCGACTACGGCCACTCTAACCACGATCACTCCGACCATGGCCACTTCGACCACAGTCACTTCAACCATGATTTGTCATTCGAGCTGTGCCCGCGGTACTGACAAGCATCAAGATTAATTCCAACAAGTAGTGCATTGGGTTGATCACTTTACATCAGCAAACGCCAGCACATCACCTTAGCTTGGTGTGATCAGGACTCACGACGGGCACTCCTGGCTTCATGGGCCATGCATCTGTGAGCCGAGCGTGTAGCGCGCTTTCAACTCATAACGCCATGCCTCGACGGGTCAAGCAGACAATGGTGTAGAATGTATCCCCTCAACTTGAAGGTTGGACCTCGTCGGCCTAGCCTCGAGTACACTCACCGACTTGAACTCCTCGGCATGTTGGCATGCATCGATCAATCACGTCTTGAGATGTCATCCAGCTCGGCATCACCAATCGAGCTCACGCGTAGGGACACATACTCCACAGTTGACTTCATGCGCTTGAAGCTCCATCACACCTCAAACTAGTGAAGTACCCACATTTATCCCGTCGAGGTCGTGCAATGCCTCTATTACCCAAGGACTCCGTGCATCTTAAACCGACAAGTTAAGTGCTTATTTCTAATATGTTCACATGGGTCACCCTTTTGCCCCCTTGGGTTCTGTTGTCCTTTGGTGGGCATGTCTACGTGAGTCGAGCTCGGCACTTCCGTGTATACCTTCGCCTCTCGAATGCCATGGGTCAAGAACTAACTTCACGAGGCACTTCTTTGGGCTAAGTCCTAACCCCGCACCTCCACATAACCTTGGCATCTAGGTGGTTGGTGCTGGACTCCATAACTGTTCACGGCTCCACTTCCTTCTTGTGCAACAGTGAAATCCCCGATACGATCCAAAATTGGTCGAGCGGAGCAACAATCCCTCGGCGAACATCAGGGGAACCCAGCTCAGAGGCATGGGCATGACATATCACTCGAGGTTTGCGTGAGGATTTAAGGTATTTTAATATATTATTAGAAAGCATTGCAGGGTACCGATGGGACCGTCGACACGAGGCCGCGCACCGACCCCTTTTTCAAGTCGGTGCGCCAGCCTGGGCAGGTGGTTAACAACCACTCGGATCAACGAGGGACTACTGTTGAAGGACAGTCCCCGTGCTACCTTGGGCCCATAACCACCTTAGAGTGGCGACACCTGTTGGAGGGTCTACCCCGAGCCAAGTCACTAAATTGACCATGGGCGAGGTACGCGAGGCCGACCCTGGAAGGGTTCGAGGCCAATCTTGAATGAGGTACATGAGGCTGACCCTGGAAGGGTCCGACGCCAACCCCAGGTGAGCTACATGAGGCTGACCCTAGGAGAGTCCAGGGTCGACCCTGGAGTCTCGGACATGGCGGAGCCCATGCGAGGCAAATGACGCAATACCCCTAGGAGCAAACTAGGCCCTGAGGGCAATCTTGTAACTCTACTTGCCTTCTCCTCTCCCTCTATAAATAGGACCCATGTAATAGAGGAGGGGAGGCTATTTTTGTAACCCTAGAACACTCATATTGAATACACTTGGTGGTTGTGTGCTTCTTCTTGGATCCCTTCGCACCTTCAGCGGTCTTCGCATCTGACCTGGGGTGCCTCTAAGTTTATTGTCTAGATTCATACCGACGACACTTTCTTTTCAAAATTTTTGTTTTTCTTTCAAAACTCATCTCATTTGAGAGATTTTGAGATGTTGTCAATGTATTCATCGGGGGAAATGGCATAATAAAAGACGTAACAAGGATGATCGATGTTTCTTTCTAGTTCATCACACAATCGCATTCTTTTGCATGACATCATACAGATATAGGGCCTATTTTTTCAGTTTCTAAAAGCTGCTTTTCTGCTTTACTATAATAACTAGCTTTCAAATGGATTGTCTTCTCAAGGCAGAGTTTACAAGTTAATTGTAGTACACACTGTAACGGCTTCATTTATATCGGCCAAAACTACATGCAAGTTTCTCTTATTCAATACCCTCTCTCATTAATAGCCAAAAGTTATAAGCTACAACCATAAACTGTAGCTCAAAAGAACAGACCCATAAGCAAGCTTAATTCATCTCTAATTTTCATACCATATGGAGCTCCTGTCATGGACATATATTCCTTCACGGTGACTACAATGATAACAACAAGAGTACCTACGCTGTGAAAATTGAACCTTAATTTAAGCTAGCTGATCCAAGAAAGCCATGTGTGTACCTCTCTAGTTGAGCTACAACCATTAGTAAATCTTACGTATCAATTGACAAATATTGGATACTACAACCTAGCATCTATGTGTAGTGAACAAGTGAGATCATACTACACTACTGATATATAATAACCGGGCGAGTGCCCTCTCCTGAATTAATATATGGCAATCCCCTTACCCCGGTTAAAAAAAAAGGGGCGAGTGCAGCGTGGAACAGCTCGAAACATTGCAAGCCGCCGCAGATTTGCATGGAAGGGAGGAGTGCCCTAACGGCGTTTCAGTGTAGGCTGCAGAGTTGGTGTCCAGGGTTTAGATGGACTTAGAGCTGGGAGTTGGGCCATGCTGTGCCGGCATGGCCCAGCCCTATCGTGCTTTGTGCCGTTTCATACTGTGCCAGCTTGGCTCAGTCATCTCACCGTGCCATGTTGTGCCGGCCCGCCTCGCCTCCATCTAGGCCCAAGCACGGCCCAAACCCCGTCCTGCTAGCGTTCGTGCCGTGCCAGCCCAAGCCCAGCCCAAAATAACTATACACGACGAAGGCCATCTTGCGTAAGCATGCTTTGTAGTGCCGGTTCAAGTGCCCTGTATCTACAGCTGTACGAGCGCTTAACTTAGCATTGCAATAATTACAAGTTGCAATGTCTACCGTTTCACCATCTCAGATTTCCTGGCTGCAGGTCATGTGCTTCCAGCAATTCGCCCTTCATCCAGACCCACCAATGTTAGCGTCCATAGACAGGGGAGAGAATTCTATTGTCCCCGTTGGCTCCAGACCGCCCTGATACTCCTCATAGCCCTCCGTACCATCCATATGACGGTCATCCATGCCGTAGTCTCCCATGCTTGGCGAGAGCTGATGAGCATCAATAGGAGTCAGAGCCGGAGGAGGACTAGGGGAGCGACAGCGAGGGCTTACACTAAATCGTCCTGTTGCCCTTTTCGAGCTTTGACTCCTCTGCATACTGCTTGAGAGCTCCTTGGTATTGCGACTCCTTGGTAACATGGTGGATGTATGGTGATTAGTGAATAAATGAGGAGTACAAATGCAGGAAATGGGCTTGTGAAATGAGAAGTAAGAAATGAGAAGTATGAGCTTGTCAAATGACTTGGGGAGTGTAGAAATGTTGGAGTATGAAATAAGAAGTATGAGGTTATGAAGAAATAGGAAGTCTCAGCATACAAATTTATATGCAGTAGAAAAGAGTCGTTGCCCTTCCGAACGTTACCTCTGAAATCTATTTGTTGCTGCGTGACCATTGTCTCTCAATCTACTCTCAGAACAAAAATCAACACACTCTGGCTCACTTTTCGCAACTCCCAATACCTAGCCTAGCCCCTACGCCTACTTACCCTAACCGCGCGTGCGCGGCCACACCTGATTCCCCCAGTCCCACGTAGCCATGCCCGCCCCTCCCCTTATCCCTTCCTCAGTTCCTTTCCCCCACCTCCCCGGCCGTTGGGCCCCTCCCTCCTCCCCACACCTCCCCCGCTGCCGCCTCCTCCTCTCCCCACCTCCCCCACCGCTGCCGCCTCCTCCCCTACCTCCCCCGCCGCTGCCTCCTCCTCCCGGGCCCTCCCTCCTTCCCCACCTCCCCACCGCCATCTTCTCCTCTCCCCACCTCCCCACCGCCTCCTCCCCACCTACCCGGCCCCTCCTCCTTCCCCACCTCCCGAGCCCCACCTCCTCCCCACCTACCGGGCCCCGCCTCCTCCCCACCTACCCGGGCCCCTCCTCTTTCCCACCTCCTCCTCCGCCGCCTCCTCTCCCCCACCTCCTCGCCACCTCCTCCTCCCCTACCCCCGCCATCGCCTCCTCCTCCCCACCTCCCCGGGCCAGCTTCATCAGGGCTGTGCGTGGCACTGGCGCCGTTCGTGCTCGTGGACCCCGCACTCCCACGGTGGCTACCGAGCTTAGGGGTTGAGGTACACTCCTTCCCCTCTGCTCCCTCCCTCTCTCTGCTCTATGCTTGTGTTGTGGGATGACCGAGAGATATGTGCTTGTGTTGTAGGATGACCGTGGGATGGCGGGAGGGCATCGGTTGTCCATGGCCGGCGACCAAGGCAATGCGGGTGGCACACCACGCTACCATGGGAGATGATCAAGGTGACTAAGAGAGGGACCGGCTGCATGAGCCCCCACCAGAAGCCACCACGATGCGTGTCTGTGCCAAGCCTAGGCAAGGTAAGTTCGGTCCCCGTCTTCCCCTCTTGCTTTCTTCTTCATTTCTTGGTTTGCACGGCGTGGCTGAGTACGCAGGGCGCATGGCCGACGAGAGGCCGAAGACGTGGCCGCCACCGGTGCTAGCCGTGCCCCTAGTGCCGACCGTGCTCACTGGGTCGGGCGTTCCCCCCGTGCCGTTTGTGCTCACTGGGCCGGGCTGGGCCGAGCATGGCACACCACGCTGGGCCGTGCCGTGCCGCCCATCGTGCTAGCTATCCAGGCCCAGCCCACCATTCATGCTGGGCCAGCACGGCCCGCCACATGTCGGGTTAGGCCGTGCCAGGCCAGCCATGCTTCAGGTTGGCCCAAAAAAGCACGGCCCGTCTCCCACCTCTAGATGGACTCATGGACCCAGCCATTCAAGTATTGTGTTGCCCCTTTAATTATGCCGTTGGTATATGACTTACTCTCTTTAAACAAATAAACGAAATAGTCTTTTATCACTGTTTTAAAATAGTTTATCGAAATATTCTATTAAAAACGGTTTATCAGTTTTTAATTTATTTACATAAAAACTCGTACTAGAGTCAAAAGGTATAAGCCGTAGGCCGACACTCGTTGATGCAATGCACCCAACCGACAGGAGGATCACGAGTCAACCTTTCAACCCCCACACCTACCATCTTCCCAAAGATGTACGTGCAATTCGATCGATAGAGCTATGCTTGCAAACATGAATCTTGCTTGTGCAAGTTTTCGCGAGATCCAACCATACGTGAGTGTGTCGCTGAATATCACAGAGTTTCATGCACCAATCGTCTCACTCTGTTCTATGCCCGAGTTTTATGCACTAACCATCTCACCCTGTTCTATGCCCCAATTTTCATACCGGCTCACCGTGTTCTATGCTATCCATCGGAAAAATGACAGACATTCCGCTGGTTAGCCATATTCAACATTCGCCCCCACATGGAGCCCGGGCGATTTAGGTTTGAGGCATCGTGGTTGGCATGTGCGGAAGGACACAGGTCATAGTCTAGATTAAAAGACTAAGTTCTAGATCACCTGCTGTAGATAGCATGTTAAGCACAAATTGGAATGCCTGTCCATGGACGGCCATGCTCGTGCAGATTATTAGACAGTGCAGTGTACTGCAGCTTAATTGTCAGGCTGCTTTCTGGTGGCTTGTCACTTATCAGACACTGGAAAACGACGAACCGTGCACGGTGCACCGTGCCACCTACCTATCATTGTAGTAACCACAACGACAGAAGGTTCTCATTTCTATTGTCACGGCCGAAACCAGCAAAGCAGGCATCAAGCAGTTCGTCTTATACTCAACACAACCAAGCAACCATACGAGGATGTTTGAAGGATGGTATACTGTAATTAGAGAGATGAATGGTTGTTTTATTTTTTGATATCTAAAAATAAATCTTAAACCAAAAGAAAAACAATCTAACAAAGAGTTTTACATATTACGTGAGTAAATTTAATATGATCTACTCAATCAAATTATTTGCGATAAATCTCTTAAAACAGCAAGTTACGAACTTGAGCATTTAAATGAACATCTGCTTTATTTAGATTAGTAACAACAGTAAGAATCTCATAAAGTCTAGAAACCTTATTCCAAACATTACTACCTTGAGCCTCAATGTAAGTTTGTATACGACACTTCCAAAAAGCAAAATTAGTATCATCTAGCATGGGGAGACGATTCATATACCTCTCTAACACCATTGCAACCCGCTTTGATACCATTTGTAGGATCATATACCACAATCAAAGGGGATGAACGATTTCCTCTGCTTCTTGGTGCCCAAAACCAAATCCCAAATCAAAATAAAAATAATCTAACTAACCATATGTAGATTTCAACCACAAGATGCTCGACCACTCGCTTCCACTTGCTCGACTGCTCGTTCGACTGCTCACTTGACTGCTCGGTTTGCACATACTCGAAATCTTCCTCCGCTCGAATGCTTCGACACCGATGCTATTGGCGCGATCGAGTGGACTACATCGTGCGCAACCGAGGGAAGTGAAGTTTACAGAGGGATACTATCTCGCCACGCACTGCTCGGAACAATAACGAGTCGAAGACAATGTCCAAAAAATCCGCCGCCAGAGTTGACAAATTTTTCTCAAGATAGATCTAATCTTTTATTGTTGAATCATGTTTCGTGGCTACAAAATGCCCTCATGGCAACTCTCAAACTCTAGCACAAAAACTCTAAAAGCTTTCTCCTCGAAGGCCCTACAACATCCTTGCGTAGCCCTTAGTCTCTTCCTGCTTTTATAGGCTAATGCCCAAACACGTCCTCATCAAACACGAATACAAAATTCTATCTCTTACAAAAATCAAGGAACCCAAAACCTTTCCAAACACAGGTTTTTCAATATCTCTAAACCTTCCAAGTTATGGACTCCTTCCATAACTTCTCCAATCTCACAACGTGACGAAACCTCCACGACCGCACCTCCCATAGCTTCTCCATGCATCAACCACCTTTGATCTCCACGTGCTGAAGCATGAGCCCGACCACCTCATGTGACATCCTCGATCGCCTGGACCTCAGATCTCCCTCTCCTAGTCCCAGTCTTCCTCGTCACTGACCATGATTATCTTCACGCCCACCTACACATGCAAAGACCGCACAACTTCTTCACACATCATCCACCTTTGACCTCCATGTGCTCCAACATGAGCCCGACCACCTCGTGACATCATCAACCGCCTAGGCCTCATATTTCCCCCTCCTAGTCCCGGTCCTCCTCGCCACCGACCATAATCATCTCCACGCTAACCCGCACATTCAAAGACCAAAGAACATTTTCCCCTAGCACAATTCTCCCAACTTGACTGTCATCTGACCACACATACACACCACAACCTCAACCATCAGTAAACATAAATCAGATCATCCACAACCACAATAACTAACACTTTCCAGAAATCAGTCTAAGACCACTCAAAGAAACCAGTTGGACCGCCATGCACAAGCTGGTCAGGCCAGTCAGACTGCTGACCCAACAAGTACTTCAAAACCACGAGTACTCGGAGTACTCAAATATCACCAGAATTGAAGCACTCGAAGTCTATGAGTATCGACCGTAAAGCCTACAGCAACCGATCGCAAAAGCCTACAAGTATCGATCATGAGGTCTATGACACCAGATTGTAAAGCCTACGACAACAGATCGTGAAGTCTATGACTACCGACCAGCAAAGTATTCGACTACCGATCACAAAGTCTTTGACTGTTGACCAACAAAGTCTACGACTACTGATCAATAAAATCTACGACTACCGAGTACCAACCAGGTACTGTAGCTATGACCATAGACTAGTTCACTCTTGCTCACGACTGGTTCACTATTGCTCATGACCGGTTCACTATTGCTCATGACTGGTTCACTGTTGCTCACAACCGGTCCTTTGATCGAGGTCAAAGCCTACTGACTACCGATGGTATGTGGTCATTCTACAGTGCTTGACATGCTGTGGTCGATTTGCCGTGGTCATTCAGCAGTGCTCGACATGCCATAGTTGGTCAATATACCATGGTTGTTCAGGCGTGCCCGACCAACCGTACTCGATTTGCCGTGGTCAATTCCTGCCGTTCGGACCATCCATCACAAGGCCGACCGGACTACCGTCCGTGGTCGAAGCCTGCCGATTGCCAACCGTAGTCGACCGAAACTTTCACAAACACAAATTTTAGTGCAACCCAAAAGTCAATTATTCATTATCACTATATTCACGACCTCATATGGTCTAACAATCTCTCCCTTAATGAATATATTGAAAACACCTCAAAATCTCTCAAAAAGCAAAATTTACAAAAAGAAAGTTTCAAAACTGCAGAGAAAAGAATTTTGATAAACCACAGCAGCAAGCACTCGGCAACCACAGTAGCAAGCACTCGATAAAGACAAACCACATCAGCAAGCACTTGGCAAAGACAACACTCATAAAACTCCCCCTCAACACAAGAGAGCAATTTTAGCAAATTTCTTCAATTACTCCAAAAACAAAATCATCTCTCCAATTTCTCTAATTTCTCTCCCTCTTTGGCAATGTAACCATCAATAACTTCAGAGAAAGAATAATTCTAAGAATGAGCAATGAGAGTAAATATCCATAAGCTTTGTAGATTATCCAAGTCACTTTGCATTAATTTAAGAATTTAAGGAAGCCATCTTTTTAGTAGAGCTCTTTAGATCATATAAATTCGTATATCATATAGCACTGTCAAGACTAGTCTTTAACATGATTAAGCAAATTAGATTAATGACAAACATCTCACAGTGACCAAACCGATCTATAAAGAGCACAACAGGATATTATACTAAAAAGAGTAAGCCTAAAAGTGAATCAAACTTTAAGCTTAAACGAGCTAGCAGTCTCATATAGCAAGCTATTGCTCCACACTCAATTTTTAAGCATGTGGCATGCTTGTAGCATACTTCCTTTCATGATGACATGTTTATAGCAAACTTCTTTTAAATGGTGGCATGCTTGAAGCATACTTCTTTTCATTTGTGCGTGTTTTGTGCTTTTACTTTTGTTTAAACATGGCATGCTTAAAGCATACATCTTTTCAATCTTCTCTTTCTCAATTTTTTTATATATAACATGCCAACATGAGTGAACATAAAAGGATTGCAATATGAAACATATGAGCCTCATAGCCAAGACTTAAAATAAGACTCACAAACAAGCTAATCCTTTATATGAACATCACAAAGTACTATCTCCAATCAATCTAGTCAAAGTATTCTAGCATGTCATATTTTAGTTCAAGTATAGCAAATAATTTTAACCAATCATGATCAAACCTACACAACATATGAGTAAATATGATAAAGACAGCTACCACTCATTTGATTTCAACGACTTGGATTTGATGTATTATTTGACAAGTATAATAAACAAAACATCTAAAAAATTTACAACAATAAGCTTTCCCTCAGAATAATTCCAAAAGATCCAACACACCCAATTCACATTTCAACTAAGCACAAAGAGAAGAATCAAGCGGTTTTGAGAGAAACCGAGCAATCTGAAAAAGGAACTCAACCAGGTGTAGGACAACATCACCTTTTCACATGGTCTTATCAGAAGGTGAAATCTCTTGGACACCATCAAAAAAGGTGAAGAACCATCAAGTGTTCCAGTCAAGTCAATGAGGTAAAAGACCAAAATCCAATTAAGCACATGTTCTCCATCCAGCGTTAGCTAGACTTACGTAACAAAAATCATCAATCTCACAGTATTGGGGTTAGTGAAATAAGATTTAGGAATCCAGTACTGATATACACGATGAACAGTAGGCAACAATAAAGATTTAAGTGAAGAATTAGCCAATATCTCATTTCAGTCAGACTGTCATTGAAAAGCCGGTCTAATCACAATGCATTTTTACCGCCTTGGCAAAGCAATTTGACTGCATCGATCTCATCGAGTAGAAGACGCTGGTCGAAGCACTGGTCTGACCATGGGACGATATAACCACCAACGCAAGGCTAGTCTGATTACCGACCGCGTGGAAAACATTGATCCGACCATGGGGTGGTCTGACTGCCTCAGTAAAGCTATTCTGATCAGCGACTGGTCTGATCATGTGAAAAATGCTGGTCTGACTGGTCCTATTGTAAAGGCTCCTGAACCTGTAGAAGACTAGTTAGAGGGAGCCAAACGATAATAAGGACTTTGCACAGACTCCACTCGAGATTGCAAAGGCTCCTGAACTTGTAGAAGACTGATTAGAGGGAGCCAAGCGATAATAAGGACTTTGCATAGACTCCACTCGAGATCGAGAAAACTTCCTCAACCTGTCTCTCTTCTCTTTCTTCATTTTTTGAAAGCAAAATTGAACCAAACGGCCCTCTCTATCACAATGAGTACACTGATACTTGACTTGATAAGAAGTCATATCTTTCGCCTTCACAGCACCCACTATGGTAGAGGGATCCTTTGTAATACCAGTAGATTTAAAGATAATTTATTTTGGTTCAGATTTTACTTCAAATTTTCTAGGTTCAAGAAGCTTAGCAAGCTTAGGAGGATTATTTTTGACATGCTCAATAAAATTAAATCTTAAACCATGATTTTTCACACTCATTTTTTACTTGTCTAGGATCATATTGAGATTTTTCTTGCCAAAAGAAAATATCTCTAAAGTGTCCTTAAGGTACTCATTTTCCTTAGCTAAAGTAGGACAGGTTGTCATTTAACAGGTTCATTTACAGTATTCGTAGAAGCATTAGACCGAGCCAATCTATCTTTCTCAATAAAACTATTAAGTTGTTTAGTCAAAACTTCTATTTCAATGTTGAGCTTAGAACAGTTAGAGTAAGAAAGAGTCTCATGATAGAGCATTTGTTGAATTGATTCCTGAGATGCATTAAGCCTAGTTTCTAACAATTCAAAATTATAGCAAGCTTTAGATTGATCATTTGAAATACTTCACTCTAAATATATAGAGGAACTAGACTTGAGTTTTTTAATTTCATCATTGGCAAGTTTTAATTTTTCATCACAAGAATCGTGTGCCAATTTTAATTCACAAAAATAAGTTACATCCCTAAGTTCAACCATATTTGATGCATTAATTGTTTTAGCAGTCTCCAACTCAGAATGCAAAACTTGACAAGACTCACATGATTTATTATTAAGAATAGGCGTTCTAAGTCTATTAATCTCATAATTCAAGCTTTCAATAACGAAATTATTTTCTTTCAATTTCTTTTTGGTCATTTTTCAATTCAATAGCAAGTTTAATTAGACCATCTTCAAGCTCATCATATGATAGTTTTACCTCATTGAGATCATTGTAGTCATCATCGTTATTGTTGCTTGCCATGAAGCACATGCACGTGAACTCGTCATTCTTCTTTCTCTTTCCTTTAGCATCATCATCGTTGTGGTCGACGTTGTCGCAATTCTCATATTCCACATTGCTCAAATTAAGATGATCAAGAGACAATATGATCTTTTCAGCAAACTTACAATGAAAATTGTCACCCTTGGTGTTGTTGTTCTTCGATGGTCGACGATAATAACTTGTGTCTTCCTTGATCACCTGCCCTTTAGCTTGGGGTAATCCATCTTAATGTGGCCTGGCTCGCCACATTCATAGCATTTGATCAAGCTTGAAGCGCCTCCTTGCCTCCTCATCCTCATGTTGTTGAGTGTCTAGAATGCACGTAAGGAGATCAATACCAAGTCTCTTTAGGGAGCTGCTTGAACTATTCCTATAGAAAAGAAGTAAAAGCAAACAAGGAAACATAAGACAACGCACTCGAAGCAGCCTACACGGGGTTAGTTATAAATGCTAAAGATAAAGATTTATCTATCTTAGATAGCAAAGTTTCTGTCTTATAGGTTTCAATCTAGAATAAAGATCATCCATGGTTAGAGTATGCAGATCGATAGTTCGATTAATAGTTATGACAACCATCAACCACTCATAACATAAAGATCTCAAAATTTTAGTTGCATTATCTTCATCAGCAAGAATCACATTAACACCACGTAAATCACTCAAGATTTTCTCAAACCGAGAAGAGAGATCATCAATAGATTCACTAGGCTTTATAGTAAAATCAGAATACTCTTTTTGATACAAATTCTTATGCACATTCTTGATCTTAGTGGTTCCTTCATGATAATTACAAAAAGTTTTCCATACTAAGTGGGCAGATTTAATATGAGCTACTCAATCAAATTCTTTATGAGAAATCCCTTAAAACAACAAGTTACGAGTTTTAGAATTTAAATCAACATCTGCTTTATTTAGACTATTAACAACAGCAGGAACATCATAAGATCTATAAACTTTATTCCAAACATCACTACCTTGAGCCTCAATGTAAGCATGCATACGACACTTCCAAAAAGCAAAATCAGTGCCATCTAGCATGGGGGACGACGATTCACACACTACTCTGACACCATTGCAACCCGCTCTGATACCATTTGTAGGATTGTATACCGCAATCAGAGGGGGTGAATGATTTCCTCCACTTTTTAGTACCTAAAAACAAATCTCAAACCAAAAGAAAAATAATCTAACTTACTAGATGTGGATTTTGACCACATGATGCTCGACCGCTCGCTCAATCGCTCGCTTTCGCTTGCTCGACTGCTTGTTCGACTGCTCACTTGACTGCTCGGTTTGCACGTACTCGAAATCTTCTTCCGCTCGAATGCTTCGACACCAATATTGTTGGCGCAATCGAGTGGACCACACAGTGCGCAACCGAGGGAAGTAAAGTCGATGGAGGGACGCTATCTCGCCACACATTGCTCGGAACAAGAATGAGTCGAAGACGATGCCCAGAAGAATCCGCCGCCAGAGTTGACAAATTTTTCTCAAGATAGATCTGATCTTCCAAGTTACGAACTCCTTCCATAACTTCTTCAATCTCATCACGTGACAAGCCTCCAGGACCACACCTCCCGTAGCTTCTCCACACATCAACCACTTTATCTTCACGTGCTCCAGCGTGAGCTTGACTACCACGCGTGACATCCTCGACCACCTGGACCTCAGATTTCCCCCTCTAAGTCCCAATGTTCCTCATCACTGACCATGATCATCTCCATGCCCACCTGCACATGCAAAGACCAAAGACCGTATAACTTCTTCACACATCATCCACCTTTAACCTCCATGTGCTCCAACGTGAGCCTGACCATATCATGACATCATCGACCGCCTGGATCTCAGATTTTCTCCTCCTAGTCCTGGTTCTCCTCACCACTGACCATGATCATCTCCACGCTAACTTACACATGCAAAGACCAAAGAACATTTTCCCTCGGCACAAGTTCTCCCAACTTGACCGTCATCAGACCACACACACACACCCCACAACCTCAACCATCAGTAAACACAAACCGGATCATCCACGACCACAATAACTAACGCTTTCTAGAAATCAGTCCAAGATCACTCGGAGAAACCAGCCCGACCGGCATGCAGAAGTCGGTCAGGTCGGTCAGACCGCTGACCCAACAAGTATTGGAAAAACACGAGTACTCAGGGTACTCGAAGATCGCTAGAATTGAAGCACTCGAAGTCTATGAGTACTGACCGAGAAGCATGTGGCAACCGATTGCAAAAGCCTACGACTACCGATCATGAGGTCTATGGCACCAGATCGTGAAGCCTACGACTATGACAATAGATCACAAAGTCTACGACTACCGACCAGCAAAGTCTTCGATTACCGATCACAAAGTCCTCGACTACCGACCAGCAAAGTCTACGACTACCAATCAGCAAAGTCTACGACTACTGAGTACCGACTAGGTACTATAGCTACGACCAGTTCACTGTTGCTCATGACCAATTCACTGTTGCTCACGACCGGTTCTCTGATCGAGGTCGAAGCCTACCGACCACCGACGGTCTATGATCGTTCTACTGTGCTCGACATGTCATGGTCGATATGCCGTGGTCGTTCAACTGTGCTCGACCTGCCATGATCGATTTCTGTCGTTCGGACTACCATTCATGGTCGAAGCCTGCCAATCGCCAACCGTGGTCAACCGAAACTTTCACATACGCAAATTTCAGTGCAACCCAAAAGTCAATTATTCATTATCGTTGTATTCACAACCTCCACATGGTCTAACAATATCACTATATCTATATCACCAAGCTACCTGCTTAACACTAAAACACATCTCATTCAAAGGCTGTGTTTCTAGCAACATGACAAGTGCACAACCTAGATATTTCAGTCAGCATGCAGCAAGGAACAACAGCAACTGAAAGATCTCCATAGCAACAGATAAGGAAGATCAGAGCTTATATATGAAGCGGATTTTGCTGAAATGAGCAAGCATCACTGGTTGTTCTATATAGCCTTATATCCTAGACAACACTCTTGGGCAAGCTAGAAAGGAAGACAATTGCATCAACTCGATCAATTACCATATGAACGATTAGCTCCAACTCTTAATGCCATCGTTTGCTGACATACTCAAAACACAATCATGATGGTGGTGGTGGTGGTGATTTCGTTGGCTCATTGCCTTGGGGGCCTTCGCCAACAGCCTTCTTCTCCAAGGGTCCCTTCAGCCCTTCTGGAGAGGTCTCTACATAGCTCTTCAGCGCATTTGTGTGAGTCGAGGAGCGCACGGGTCATGTAAATGCGCCACAATGCAGGCTTCAGGGTCTCCACCCCACCCCTTGCCGTGGCCGCGAGGTCCTCAAGCACGGTAGACTCACTTGTCGCCTCCTCAGTGTTGGAGCTGGATTGATTCCTGTGTGGCCTTCTTGTAGTCGTTTGGTCTGAGCTCAGGGCCGTTGTCTCTGACCCAGGCAGCCCCATAGAGCCTAGTTGCCTCCTTGAGAATACACCACTTGTCTTTCCAGGTGAGCTTAGGCCGCTTCTTGATGTGCAGCGGGTCTGGCAGAGAAGAGGGAAACGCGATCTCCCTGAGATCGTATCTCACGCAATCATACACCTTCCTGCAAACAACTCTGAACTTCATCCTGCTTGTTGCTACAACAACTTGTTACCTGCGGTTTGACAGTAAATTAACCTGCACCACGATGAAAGCAAAGGTTATTAAGCTCTTCATTTTTGCTCCCACAATCTAGATCCTAACACAGGGCAGTAAAAAAGCACACTGAAGTTGGTACGCAATACAAGCCTAGATTGATTAAGCATGTAAAGTGACAAGAAAGCTAGCAAATCATCTGTGAAATTAAACAAGCAAGCGCCACAAGCACCCGTTGCATCTTGCTAAGCTCTCTAGTGGCCACTTACCAGAAGAGTAGCTAAACATGATCTACTCTCCTAGTTGTAGTTAGTCTGATCTGTAATAAGGGGATACCACGAGCACCCGTTGCATATGTTTTTTCATGACAGAAGCATTTCATCGAACACCTTACCTTCAAACAAAAATTGGGGTTTGAAAACGAGATGCACACTCACCTCTCTCTGGGATTTGGGAACAAGACGATGACGCCGCTCGCCGCTCGCCGTGCCACCGCCCGCACCCTGTTTCGCTGTCCGCTGTGAGCCGCCCTCGCCCCGCGCGGTGCGTGGTGCTCGCCTCCTTGCCGGCGCCTATCGGTCGTCGGTCCGCCTCAGCCCCGTCGCCTGGCGGACTCCCTCAGTCCCTCCCTTGCGCGTGGCTACTACCCGCGTGCGCCCATGGTGGGGTCAGGTGGCGTGCCGTGGTAGGGATGTAAGCGGCCAGTCCGCAAAAGCCCGCATCAGCCACAAGACGGCTTGTGTGTCGCCGCCGGCCACACGCACAAAGAGCAAAAAAAAAAGTCCAACAACACAGAAAAAGCTCTCGTCCACAACAGCGGCGGCGACGTCACCGTGGAGGTTGCTCGTCTCGTCCGATGGAGAAATCCCTACACGCCATGGCTTCCACAGACCACCAAGAACCACATTTTGCCGACAAATTGTTCGGACACAAATGCATTTGCATGTCCCATGCAAGGTTATTAAGTCGTAAAGTCGAATCAAGTCGTCAGGGGGGCGACTTGGACGTCTAGTCAACTTAGTCCACTGACTAGCCCAGACTCAGGTCTACAATTGTTACAATCATAATAAAGAAGCAAGCTGGAATTATTATACTAATACTACAGCCAAAATAATGCGTATGATGTGCAATGAGGATCTTGGGTTATTAAGTCACTGGTATTAAGTCTCGGCCGAGCCGAGCCTCTCTAGTGGGCCTCAAACTTACTGATCCAGTGGGTCGGCTTCTAGTCGTGCGGCTGAACATGGCTAACTAGTCGTGATTAGTCGCTGACTAGTTGTCCGGCCGCTTGACTAGTCACTCCAGTCGAGTCGGCATCCCTAGTTGTCCGTCATACACCGACTGGACGACTAGTCATGGATTAGTCACCAATTAGTCGACGATTTAATAACATTGGTCCCAAGCAAAAAGCTCCAAACACAGTGGAAACTTCATACTGAAGATCAAAGAAAATCAGGAGAATAACAAGATGAGCTCTCAAGAAGGAATGCTCAAAATAACTAAACCACTTGTGGTCAATTCTTCCAAGAATTGACAAAGAATTCACAGGAAATAACTAAGAATAGGGGATGTTGGGATTGAATTGCTCAATCCTCTTTATTAAAAATCACTCACTGATTCCTTTCGTTTCTCTGGATGGACACACATAGAGGGACTAATACACCAAGTGTTGGGATTGAATGGCTCAATCTTTTCTATTTTATCTCCATGCTTAACAGGAAATATACAGCTTAAATAAGCCTCACGCACACATGGTCACATGACCTCCATGCACCTACTAACTTCACTAGCTAACAACTAGGACCTATTCTCATGCCACTATCTAGAACTTTCTCCACGATCCACAAGACTTTGTCAGCTTATTGACTCCGACTGTGACCGCTTCAGTAGACGCTCCAACTACCGACTAGTTACCGTAGCTTCCGACTACCGATCAGTTATTGTAGCTTCCTACTACTAACCAGTTACTGTAGCTTCCAACCACACTTATGATGTGGCCCTTTGCATGTTGCAGATATTGGCGCCTCCGTCCAACCACTTCTCACGGCTCAACATGCACTTCGGTTCAAGCCTCCATACTTGTATGTATCATGCGTATTGCCGTGCGCTTCTTCTTCTAGTGCCACACACTGCTACCATGCAAAGACCTATACAGCATGATCACTACATGCAAAAGATCAAAGTAAACATGCAAATACAAACTTTGACAAGATTAGTATCTAACAATTTCTCCCCTTATCTTGACTGACCACACTTCACGAGTCTTCACATAAAAGCTGGCTCATCATCACTCTGAAATTCACAGACTAATGCTTTCTCCTCTTTTCTTTTCTCAGGACACTCATATGCGAAGTGACCAAACTCTTAGCATTTATAGCACATCACCTTGGTTTTGTCGAACTTTCTTCGACCACCGCCACTACTAGAACCGCCGGAGGAGCCCTTTTCTTCTTGCTTCGACAGTCGAGTCTCCCACTCGGCCTTGGTGAGAAGAAAATGCTCCTCATCCCCCTTCTCGCGCTTGCGTATCCACTCCTCATACGCTTTGAGGCGGACAATCGCCTCCTTGAATGGCATGGAATCCACATCGGAGAATTGCTCAATTGCAGCAACAACCTACAAAAACTTGTTAGGAACTGAGTCAAGCAACTTCTTGACAAGTGCGGTATCCTCCAGGGTGGCACCAAGGCTACTGAACTTGCTCGCTAGCCCACTGATCTTACCAGCAAACTCATTGATGGAGTCGCTTTCCTTCATGCACAGGGCCTCAAATTCACTTTTCAAGGTCTACAGTCGCGCCTTCTTCACTCAATCAGTGCTAAGATACCTCGTCTTCAAGCTCTCCCATGCCTCCTTGGCTATCTTCTTCTTGGCAACCTGGTGGAGCACATCCTTGGGAAAGGCCTGAAAGATGCACGCAAGTGCCATTTTGTCCTTCCTCTTTTCCACGACCTCTCCGGCCACAAGTTCGATCGCCTCCCAAATGTCATGTGCCTCCATACAAGCGTACATCTTGATGGCCCAGGTGGAGTAGTTGGAGAAGGTGAGTATCAGGTACTAGAGAGAGACACCTCCCTTCCTCGTCGATCGTGCCACCGTTTGCTTGGTGGTGGACATCATGTTGAAGTGAATGTACTTGGGCATACACCGAACTGAGAACTCATGTTCTGATACCAGGTGTTGGGATTGAATCACTCAATCATCTCTACTAGAAATCACTTACTGATTCATTTTGTTTCTCTGGATGGACACACATAGAGGGAGGCTAATACACCAAGCGTTGGGAGGGGGAAATGATGAAGAAAAGGTGGGATTGGTGCTAGCTTCTTCTTGGCCCTCGTGAATCATGTCTCGCTTCCGCACCCAAGCCATGCCTTCTCGTTCTCTTGCCATGCCTACACGTTCACTTTCATCCCTAGCCATGAAGTTGTGAACACCACGGGGTGTGTTAGGGTTTGAGGGGGCCTGTTTGAGCCTTTGAGGAGGGGGAAGGCCAAATGGGCTTAATGCATTAATTGGTCCGGACTATGGCAAGGTGCAGAAACTAAGAGCTAAAATTATATGGGCTACAATTGTAGATTGTTTTCGCCCAACTATCTTACCTGCCTTTACCTAGTTTGTTATTACCTTCTTTTTTTAGTTATTAATAATCATGTGTCCATGCGTTACAACAAAAACTCATACTTGCATCAAATTTTTTTGAGCAATAGGCACTATCCATGTCTAAAGCATACTATTCACTCTAAATGTGCAATCATCAAATGTTCGAAGCATTTCATCGAAGTAATTAACCACATTTTTTAGTAACTCAAACATAAAATTATCTCTAATGTTGAATGCGAAGGTCTACACATTATAAAGTATTTTGTAAAATGTGCACTATGTGCGGTATCAACTATGTGCAGTCTAATGGAGCTCAAATGTTAATTCTTCTTATACAATGGCAACTTGCAAAGAATTAAAATGAATTCCTCACTATAACTTTCACATTCCCTTTCAGCATTAAAGGTATGGCTAATACATTGATAGGTGCAAAATAGATCTATCTCCTTGAACTATAGGCAAACTTAGACAATGATTGTAAGTAAAAAAATTAAGAGGTCACATGATTTCTTACAGATCCATATAACCCGATTATCCCAGATAATCAAAACAGGCCTTGAGCACTATGATGAAACAAAGGTAGAGTGGTAAGAGAATCTTCTATGCCCCATGCTATAGATTAATATGTAAGGTAACAAATATGCATGCTACTGAAGAAAATACCTTGGCTTTTCCTTGCATATCTCTAGCTTTAAGAACTTAGTCATTGCAAGAAGTAAAGTTTCTTTATTCAAAAAGTACCACGGCAAAACAACATTACTGATTGTGTCAATGAAGAGAAAACTTTGTCAATCAAGATAATATTAATCTACAATCTGAAACATGGGCAACAATAAAGAATGGATATATTGGTATTCACTGTCTCTAATTAATGGCAAAATTTAGTATGCAATCTAAAGGCCACCTGCGGCCTTCTTGCATTCCTCTAAACATCAATTTCAAAACCATGTTGAACATTGTTGCTACACATAATCACCTAAATATTCTAAAAGGGAAGATGAGTTACCAATAATGCAGATGTTGGATCTGCAACCATCATTTAGTTATGGGTGTATCAAACAAATTGTCTTGTGAAACATCGATGACTACAACAAACATGCAATGTGATGTAGAATAGAGAAAATTTCATTGCATGTGTTCAATACATTGGAAAAGACTATCTCATAAAATACGTACATTGTGTTTAGTATTGTATCAAATCATTTGGTTGAGCTCCTATATATACCACTTCATGTGCACATACTATAAATAAACAGGTCAACAGAATTTGCTAAGTTTTACAATCTTAATCAATCATGCAATCCAAAAAAGAAATAAATAAAAGGCTTAATCCAAATCAAAAGCTACAATAATGAGGCAATTAGTATTTATCCATTAAGCATCACTTTCAATGAGCTTAATCAATATAATATATCAGGATCCAGGAACTCATGTATCTTATTGATTGCTACAACTAGAAGCAGGTAGAAGAATGAAGAAAAAGAAATAGAATCCAAACAAATTTATTATCCCCAAACCTGATTACACAAATTGCAGAAATTGTAGCAATCTATATATGTGAGGCAACAATTTCAGGAGTCCAATAATACAATGAAATTGAAAGGAAAATGAACAATCAAAGACAAGTCAAACTTAATCAATTCTAAACAATAAAATGGTATATCATAGCAACCTAATGGGGGAGTTCACACCCAAAGGAACAATGAACTGCTATAGTAATTTGATGGGGAGTTCACACAAATGGAACAATGAACTCTTGTAGCAATCAATAATTTAGAACTAAATGATGAAACTAGAAAAGGAACTGATGCAAATGAGATAGATAGAGCTAATCTTGTTGGAGAGGTACTTGCTGTGAGTCTGTGACTACAAATTGGAACTAAGGGGACAACTACTGAGGCATAGCAGAGGGCCAACAGAATTACCATAGCTTTAGCCTTGTGCAAGGGGTGAGCTATAGCCATTGGGCTCAACGTCGACCATGGAAGTGGCTAATGGGCGGCGGCGGATGTAACCTCCACCCGAGAGGAAGGGAATAGACGGATGTGTTTTGCTTAATGTGTATGTAAGAGATGGGAAGGTGAATCCAACAGAACAACGGAGGGGAATAGAAGCATGCTCGACCCTTGGAATGCATGTGATGGTTTCTGAATGAGTCGCTTGTCGTCCGTTATGGATTGGAGTGAGCATGATAGCGGTGCTGGGAGGAAGAGTGTTTCCTAAATTCAATAGCAATGGATCACCATGCATCGTGGTGCTGAAGTGACAGCCGAGGTTGAGGAAGGACAACGAGGATGACGTCAGTAGTGTTAGGGCTGGACCCACAGTGGCGCTGCCCCCTCGTAGCCCTGGTGTCATCGCATGCCTGCACGCCGCAGCTGTGCTAGCTAGGGTTTGCTATCGATTTGGTTGACTGGGGAATTGATTGCTGGGATGAGAAAGCTAAGTGAGATAGATGGGTAATGGACTTTTATGTGCTTGGCATGCAACCTTACATGGCCGATACAATACCTAGAGAGAGAATGAACATGGGGCTCCCGAGCAGTTATTCCTCCGCTGCCTCCGATGAGGTGTTGCAAGCGCATGGGCTAGCTCATGCCTTCACTTTCACTACTACAGAAAACCGTATTACAGACGGTTCAAAAACGTCATCACAGACGGTTTTCTGAATCGTCTGAATTTATGGGTCAGTGATAATCGAAGGTTATCACGCATTTTTCAATCGCTCAGGTGTAAATATCACAGACGGTTTGTAACTAAAAACCATCTGTGATATTCTTTTCTACCCCTAAATCAATTTCTGTTTATTGGCTAGTCTCATGAAATGCTAGCCATGCCCTCTGAAACAAGCAGATCAACATGTACATGTATACATACAATTCACATCTCAATGCATTTCACAAACATAAAACATCCAATTCATATCTCAATTCATTTCACAAGCATAAAACATCCAATTCACATCACACTTCATTTCACAAACAAAAAACATCCATTTCGCAAATCAATTAATTGAAATAAAATAAAATATACATTAACAAATACACAATTACAAAAGATCTACATTGCATTTGCACTTAGATGGTAACATTGCATTTTTTTATTGCTCTATCACTTCAGAATCAAGGTCTCGCGAAAAGAACAGATCCATAATCAACGAACTTGTCAGGCTACACAAGCAATACTTGGATGGTGCATGATTGTCATCCAAGTATTGCTTGTGCAGCCTGACAAGTTCGTTGATTATGGATCTGTTCCTTTCGCGAGACCTCGATTCCGGAGTGATAAGAGCAATAAAAAATCATTGTGCGCAGTGGAACTCTCCATCTGATCTTATGACTTTAGACCACAAAAAGAAAGCGCACTCTCCTCGAATTTGTGCAAGGTCCGGCTGTTTCAATGCAGTTGTAGAGATGGGCGCAGCCTATCGATAGGAATATCAATGTGCGTACATACATAACCTGACAAGTATGAAATAAATGTGAAAAGATTGACAAACCTTAGAATTGGTGATCTTCTAGAAATCGAGGAGTAGTCTCATATGGTGGCAAACGTAGAATTCACACGTGTTGCCCGGCTGCTGCTAGTGGCACTGCAAAAAATAGAATGTGTTAATTCAAGATGTATTACTACCAAGTGTTGTATTGGATTAATTAATGTGTGCTAGCGAATACCCAAACATTGCGAACATGTTTCAAGGGCTTGGCCCCTTTCGTCAAGCCACTTGTCTGTGCAACGTACGTGGCGAACGACCTTCGTTATTCGAAAAAGTTAGATTAGTCATTCAAAAGAAAAGAAAGAGTACAATGTAGTTATGTATGAAGAAAATGTACTTACCTATCGAGTAATTGGGCAATAGCTGTGTACTCGGATTTGTTCTTACTTAGAGAATCAAGGTATATAGCCTTATTCTATTTTGGTATAATTACAATTAAAATCCAATGGAAGTGCTCATTGTATGGTATAAGAACAAATTCCTTATCGCGGTGAGCTAGCAGTTTTGATGTAATATAGCTCTTGACGAAGGATGCATCCTCGTTGATGGTATCAATGGCGACCAAACGTGGGTTCAGGAAACCAATTGGTGATTTCGATGATCTAGCTTGCGTCAGCATGAATCTATATATATACACAGAAAAGCAACAAATTATATATGACATATATCGGTATTACATGAACAGAGACTGTGATTGTACAAACTTACAGCGTCTAGCATCGAACGAGTGAGGCGCCGAGAGCGTTGAGCGTGAAAAGATCAAATATATCTTCAAAGGTCACCACGAAGACACAATCCTGAATTTCGTGTTGGAAATGATCCCGCCTGAATTTGACAGTGATACCTGAGCGTCGTTCTGCCTGTGGCTTATTGGACTGTTCCATATACCAAGCGTGTAATGTTTGACAACCAATTCCTAGGGTTAGGAGGTGCTCTTCCAGGATTATCATCGGCTCGCCTAGCACGAATTTGTGGGCCAATGGCAGGTATGGGATATCATCATCATCCTTCTTTGATTTGCCCCTGCCACTGCCTCAGCTGTAGGTCGACTTTATGGTAGTCGACTGTAAAGGTAGCACTGGTGCAAGTTGCTTTAGCGATAATAGCACTCGTGGAGATAGCACTGGTGCAGGTAGCGATGGTGGAGATAAGTCTTGTGGAAATGGCACCAGTGCGTGTAGCTCTGGTTCGTACTGCCCTTGTGGTCCTGCCATCGGTGAAGAAGCCTCCAGGAAGATGTCGCTTTTGAGCCACTGGATGAATGTTCCAATGGCTTGCCCTAGAGTCACGATCTCATCGTTGGGGGGCTTCGGTAGCAGGACGATCTCAAAATTGACATGCACACCAACCACATTAACTTTTGCGAAGCCTGGTTCTGCACCGAAGTCTGCAAAACTCCTATCGATGTATGCATCCCATACCTATACCCTTTCGTTCCACAGTACTTTTAGATCTTCCACCAACGGTGCTAGGTACACATCGATATCATTCCCAGGTTGCTTTGGCCCTTGGATAAGTATCGACAGCAAAATATACTTTCGCTTCATACACAACCAAGGAGGAAGGTTATAGATGTAGAGAGTCACGGGCCATGTGCTATGTCACTGCTCATGCTATCGAAAGGATTCATTCCATCTGTACTCACTCCAAACCTTATATTCCTTGGTTCTGCACCGAAGTCTGCAAAACTCCTATCGATGTTTCTCCACTGGGTGGAATCAGCAAGGTGTCTTAGCATTTTCATTCTTCTTGCGCTCCTCCAAGTGCCAACTCAGTAGTTTTGCCTCCTTTGGATTTGCAAAAAACCTTTTCAAACGGGGAATTATAGGAAAATACCATGCCACCTTAGCAGGAGGTCCTTTCTTCACCTCTGTTCCCTCGCCGTCATCTGATTGATTGTTACGTTTGTATCGGGATGCGTTGCACACCGGACATAAATGCATGTTTACATACTCTTTACGGTAGAGGATACAGTCGTTCGGACATGCATGTATTCTTTCTACTTCCATTCCCAATGGACAAAAAACCTTCTTGGCTTTATACGTGGTTTTAGGCAACTTATTTCCGTCCGAAAGCATGTCCGCTAAAAGACCTAGCAGCGCCGTGAAACTCTTGTCGGACCAACCGTTGCTTGCCTTCAATTTCAACAGTTCAAGCACGGCCGACAACCTCGTGTACTTTGACTTGCAGCACGTGAACAGAGGTTTCTTCGAGTCCTCCATCAAGCTCCAGAATTTAACATAATCTCTCTCATCATAGTTCTCTTCTACATCATGAAGCATGTGATCCAGATTATCATCGTGCAACCTATCCGAATCCAAACAACAATCGACACCATCCGGCGGCATGTCATTCACTTCACCGGCGATGTCATCCGGCGGCGTATCGTTCACTTCACCGGCGATGTCATCCGACGGCATATGATCATTGACTTCGCCATGACTGGTCCAACACGTATAACCCTTTTTGAAACCCCTTCGAATTAAGTGCGCTTCAATTTGCTCTCGGTTCTTAAACATCTTTAAATTCTCGCAGTCAATGAATGGACAGTACATATATTACACCCCCCTTATTCAACATATCCTCCTCGGTAGCTCTTGTAAAAGTAGGCACGCCATTAATGTACTATTCACTCACACGGTTCGCGGCATACATCCAGATTCGGTCCTACATTATGTATATATATAACAACTTAGTATTAAAAATTAAATTAATTAATTATTACTACATATATACCACATGCATTGAGTCTCTGCTAGCTTAATTCATATTATAAACACAACAACTATTTCCCCAGCGATCGTTGAAGGTATATAACCAACAATTTTGACAAATTTGGCCTCCCACGTGACAGAAACTGATCATGTATGGTCAAGTAGAGTGGGTGGTGACGCTTATGGAGGGGAGAGAGGGAGGGAGGTGGGCATGTGGTCAGAGGTGCGGGTGAGGAGAGAGAGCATGGCTTCAGGCAGCGACAAAGTAAGAAAGGAGGGAATCGCCCGTGGCCCACATATCGGCGCCCTTTTTCTTAAAAAGAGGAGGGAGGGGGACGAATATGCCACTTACCAACTCTCTTTTAAGTAGCAGAGATAACTCCATATGTACTTAGTTTCAGCAAATAATTAAGATCAGCAAATGAATCCATAATCATACGTGAACGTGGCACTAAGTACATCGCGCGCATTTGCTGAATTATTGCTAGTGTGGTACATGCATGGATTCACTCGATCGTATTATTCAATCCATCGTAGCTAGCTAGCTAGCGAAGTAGCGATTAATTACTCGTAGCAGCGATTGACATACTACGACTACGAGTACGTACGTAATCAATTACGGGTTCAAGACGATCTTGTCGTACTCGCCGGCGTGGGAGGAGGCGGCCGCGGCGTCCTGGTCGTCGAGCGGGAAGAAGAAGGGGTAGGTCTCGTAGCGCGCCATGCAGCTGCTGTAGAGCACGCGGCAGCCCCGCCGGAAGCGGCAGTAGTTGGGCATCTCCGCCACCGCCTGCGCCACGCACAACCCGCAGTCCGCTGCGGTGATGTCCCTGGTGCACCACCCCAGCCCGTAGACGGTGACGCCCTGCGCGAAACTCGCCGTCTCCCTCGCCAGCCCGCCTTTCGCCGCGTCCCCGGCCTCCTTCGCGACCTGCGCCATGAGCTTCCGCTCGGCCAGGTCGAACGCCGCCGGGTCGCCGCTGGCGTTCTGCGTGTTGATCAGGATGAGCGTGTAGCCCGTGTCCGGCAGGCCGAGGAAGTCCGCGTCGTCGTAGCGCATGAAGCAGTAGTCGTACCACACCCGCGCGTCGGCCCGGCCCCGGCACGCGGACGCGAGCTGCCTCGCCGCGGCGGAGATGCAGAGCTGGCAGTCGGAGGCGGGGATGTCGCCGCGGCACTGTGCGAGGCCCCAGATGGCGGAGTCGCCGCTGCCGGCGTAGGCGGTGGCGTAGAAGGCGGCGGAGGCGCGCGGGACGAGCGAGGAGAGGACCTGGTTGATGCTGGCCTGCGTCTGGGCGCTGCTGAAGTTCTTGGCGCAGTACGTGGTCACCGGGTCCACGGCGGAGCAAGGTTTCGGTGCTGCCGCGACGAGCAGCAGCGGCAGGAGCAGAAGCAGCGGTGCCGGTGAAGACGAAGACGGAAACGCCATTGGTCGATCGATGGAGCACGACCTTGTTGTGGATGTCTTCTTCTTGCGGTTGATTTGACCTGTAATTTGTATGCATGCATGGGCCATGTGGGCTCGACCGATCGGGAGTGCGCTTTTATATGCATGGTGCACGGCGCGATGAATGGCTGGTTTGGTCCAAGTGAAGAAAGCTCAGCTCGTTCCATCAATTCGCCCGCAGCCATCATTGACCGCAGCTAGCTATGTAGTGTACATGTGGGCCTAACCCCTATGCGCCTGATGGTTAATTTGGGATAATACTCGTTGCGATTTTTTTATTTTTTAGAATCTATAAATTTAATCATTAATAAATTTAGAACTATCTAAATTACCTATACGAAAATTATATCATAAAATCTATTATTAAAAATTCTTTTATAATATTATGATTTTATTAGTGTGTTATAGTGTAAATTATAAAAAAATAATAATCAAAATTATATCAATAGAGGGAGTACAGTGCAATGCAGGGCAGCAAGCACTTCGTGTCAACTTGCAGACCGTAAGTGCAGGCAAGTCTCAGCTGCTTGGATACTTAGTGAGCAATTAAGCTCGCCATACATGACCGACGAGAACTACTAGTACTCCTCTCGTATAATTCTTGAGCAACCAAAAGTTTCCTCATTGTTCATTTGTTTACGATTGATCGTTTGATTATTTGCTGGATCGGATGACATCGATGACCTTTTCTCCAGCAGCATGCAAGATCCCTAACATATATTTATACCCATTCAAACTCGATCTCAAAGAGTCATTCAAACTCGATTGCAAAAAAGTGTAAATAATCTTCATTTCTAGAAGAATTACTATAATGCAAGCAACTGACTTGAGCACATTCGTAGTGTAGGTGTGTGATATATGAATTGAATTGTTCTGCTCGCACTAGCTAGCTAATCAAGGTAAGAGCAACTCCAATCGGTTCTTTATCCTATTCTTCATTGTATATTTACCTAATATGACTCAAGAAATGGACTCCAACCGGTTCTTTATCCTCCTCTTCATTTTTATCGAGTCGCTATTTTCTCCCGGCCGCTAGCTAGATTTGGCGAGCGCCTCCTCACTCACTTCTCAAATAGCTAGGCCATTGAAATGCTAACTCAAATAGAGAGCTGAAAATAATAGCTAGCCTCTTCATCTTAGAAAATAGAGAGGGAGAAATGACTAATGCCATAATTTTCTCAATAGCCATACAGCCGGCTAGCAGGCAATTAAATGGAACTTGTCAAAAGGCTAACCAGCGGTAGTCGCTCGTGCGGGCGCGGAGGAGCTGCTTCGCAGCGGCGCCATGCCTCGGGTACGTGTTTCGGGCGTGGTTGCCGGTGCTAGGGCCGGCGTGTTCAAGACCGCGACGGCGATTTTCCTGCGGGCTGCGGCCGTGTGGATTCTTTGCGCATGCAAGCGCCGCCGCTTCTCTCGTTCTTTGGTCGGCCGGCCGGCGCTAGTGGCAAAGGCCGAAGCGGCAGGAGTTGGGGTCGCTGGTTTTGTCCAGGACCCATGGCGCGACATTGCTCGCGCGGAAGCGTTCGTCGTGGAGTTCAAGGATGGTTATGCCATGGCCTTGAGGCGCAGTAGATCCCGTGTGCCGGTGGCGGTCTTTGTGCGTGGGTTGTCGGGAGGTGCCGCGAAAGCCTTGCCGGTGTCCATACCGGTCTCGACAACTATGACGCCTTTGGACGCCATGTTCCTTCTTGAAGGGTTGTCTTCGCACTTCACAGCCCTAATTGGTTCTCCAGTGAAAGCCTAGCCTCGGAGGCGGCGCGTCGGCGACCCTCGTCGCTTCTTTGAAGACGCCGCCTCGAGTTTCATCGCGCGCAAAATAGACCGGAGTTTGGGTGGCTCACTGGAGGAGGTTTAGGATTGGTTGAAAGCAAGAACGGAGAAGAAATGTTGAAGCTTAGTCTTTCTAGCTTTTTCTTAGTCCTGCTTTTTTTTTTGCTGTTGTGTAATCCTCGTGTTGAGACTTTGAGCCCAAGAGCTCGTGTAACTTTTAATGTATATATCCCAAGTGGATATAGAGGCCGGATTTTATATCCTTTATCTAAAAACCGAAGTAGTGGCATGTCAAACCTTGGGCGTCACCATGTTGATGAACAGTATTTGATTTAAGTATCTTGCTCATGGCAATTCAACCTTAGCTTAATCTTTTCTTTCTGTCTTTTCTTTTTTTCTTGAAAGGAACCGTAGCTTGGTCATCGCCATTTTTGAACTGTATCTGCAAGTTTTCTTCGGCAACGACTATTAAAATCCAAACTTGTGAAATAAACCACCATCTATTGAAATTTTTCGTTGACCACTACTCCCAATCCTATATTGGATCCACGAGAAAGGTCAATCGGTGAACATAATTAATGTTGGATTCGAGTATTTGACAAGTTAGGGCGTAGTCGGTGTCTGCATCGGTGGCGACACTAATGCAGCGTCATACTGGTCAAACTCTTTCTGGATGTGGAGAGACTATTGAGAGGGAGCTAGCCGTCGATCGAGACATTAATTAGGTCTAGTTGTAGGGCCTTTTCTTTTAGCTGTGGTTTGTGGCTTTTGACTTTTGAGGTTTTTGGGTTGTTTGTGCGAGAAATTACAGAGTAACAAAAACTCATGTACAGTTTTTGCCGATATAAATGAAGTCGTTAAAGCATGTACTACAATTAACTAGTAAACCCTATCTTGAAAAGATACTTCGTTTAAAAATTAGTTACTGTAGAAAAGCCAAAAGCAGCTTTTAGAAGCTGAAAAGAATAGGGTTGTATTATGTTATCCGAATATAGCCGAGTTCAACCACGTGAAGAATTCCATCAAGTTTCACTCAAAAAAAATATATTTCGATCAGTATAACTAATCAATAAAGCGAATTGGTCAGAGGTTATGATTAGAATTATCTTCGTGTCTGTGATAGACTTGGCACCGACTGAAGTCAGATGTGACTACCTACGGCGCTTTCGACTACAACTTTTTACCGTTATCTTCTAGGATTATGTTTTGCCTCCGAGCGGGATGTTGTTCCCTCCTCTGACCAGGTTACTGTGTCAGTTTTTAATTAGGCCTCTGTTTCATTGCCGACTAGGACTCTGTTCCTTCCTCGTCTGGAACTCCAAATTTTTTCTATTTAAGCCCTTTTTTTGAAAAATATTCAAATTTAGACCCCTGGTGGTTTTAATTCCGTTTTTGGACTCAGGGTCGAGCCGTGACCCACGGCGCCGAGGTAACACGCCCGGCGCCGTGGTCCATGGCTCCGAGTCGCATGCCCACCCACCGCCGCTCGCGTGGCGCCGACGCAGGCGGCAGCCGGCGCGTGACTCGTGGCTCCGAGCTCGGCGCCGTGACTCGTGGCTCCGACCGAGCCGTGGGTCGTGGCGCCGACCTCGAGCCACGAGTCACGGCGCGAGGTGCCCGCCACGCGGCGTGGAGACGGCGCCGGCGCTCGCCACGTGACGCGAGCTCCTCGCCACGTCCGGAGACACTCGCGCCTTGGGTTTGCACCGATCAAAGCTTTACGTTGTCGCAAAAGAATTACTAGTTGTATTTTTATTTTGATTATTTAATTATAGTAATGTTATGTAATATATTTATTTATTTATAGAGAAAAATACGACATATGTTTTTCAAATTCGTTATGTTGCAGATGATACATGTAGGAAATTTGTTGTAGATTTTTTTAAAATATTATGGTACGTTGGTAATGGTTTTTGAAACATAAAATTTTGATGTGGAAAACAATTTAATGAAAAATTTTTGAGCACAAATGTGATATGAACAATTAGACGAAATGAACGAAAGTGATATTGAAATGAACGAAAGTGATATGAACAATTAGACGAAATGAACGAAAGTGCAAGAACTGTAATGATTATAAGTTTTGTTAATTATGTAGTTGTGAATTACAAAACAATCTGATAAAATTGTATCCAATGAAGTTTATGTTCATTGGCTCGTTGTAGATGCATAAAAAAATATGGTAATTTTTTTAGGAACGATTGTGCGTAGAACGGTCGATATATAAAATGGTAAGTGACTTTTAAGGTTTGGTATGTTTTAAGGGTTTGCAATTCCCGTGGTTTTTGCAAGGTTTGGTAATTTTGTAGTTGTAATATGGGAACGAATCTGATGAAGTCGTAATAAAAGTTTATGTTCATTGCAAGTTGGACATGCAAACCAAATTATGCTAAATTTTTTGCCGAAGGATTGAGCGTAGAAATATCGATGCATATAGTGGTAAGTGATATTTCAAGGTTAGTGATATTTTGACATGGCAGCATGTGGCATGTGTGCAACTCTATACTTCTAATGTTCAGATTCCACCACTAGTCCTAACATGCATGCCTTAGGAAAATAACTTGTCGGGTCTATTACATATTGTCTACGGGTGTAGCGTGGTTGTTTCCCTTTTGTCACGCCCAAGATGGCTCCACGCTTCCTTCTTCCCGTCACTCTTGGACTTGAGGGTCGCCACGAGATTGAAGCTCTTCCTCCCGACGCTTGATGGTCGCTTCACGCAGACTTAGCTACTCCCGCCTCCTTTGCAGCTCATCCTCCTTGCCCTTCGGACGGATTTGGTCCACCTCACGCGGCGCTCTTGCTCGCCGCATCCGCTGCTCCACCTCGCGAGCCCGAGTCATCTTGACAAAGTATTATCCTTTGTTTTCCACCTCCACCGCCGGTTATTTGGCCATGCCGCCGCACTCGATCTACCCATTCCATGAACCCGCAAGCCTATGTGTGGCGTGGTAGATGTCATGGATCAAGTTGAAAACGATAACGGAAAAGAAATGATTTAGTTATGGTCGTTACCACGGTCGCCATCCGTGTCGGGACACTTGAAGAACCTACGGCCAGATTTGGCTCGTTGTACTCGATCGATCCGCACTCCCAACATCGTCCTAAAGCCGCAATGGCACTTCGGGCGCCATGCCACTCCGCACTCCAAATGGGTCGGACCTCCGTGAAGACATTGTTGTGTAGTAGTATTGTGATTCCTTGAGGAGGAGATGTGGTATGGAAGACATAGGAGGGAGGCCTTTATGTAGGCAAAGTTATCCGTGCAAGGGCATAGTCCATGGAGAAGATCTTTCGCTTTCCCGGATTCTAGTGTAGCAATAAATGGCCCTATGTAGGCTTTTCAGAGACTATAATCTCGTAATAAATTCATAGTTTGTAGCCTTTTCAGAGATTGGACCATTCAAAGCCTAGAAGGCAAAGACCTACGCCCTATATGTGTACAGCCTACAGCCTACTCTCGTAAAGGCTAAAGACGTGCGCCCTATATGTGTACAAAGCTAAAGGCCTACTCCACATCACAAGCAGTCGGCATATGCTGCCCGCTTTCTCATGTCATCGAGCAAAGCTGCCTCTTTGTCATCTCACCGAGCAAAGCCGACCTCTTGTGTCATCTCACCGAGCAAAGCTGACCTCTTGTGTCATCTCACCGAGCAAAGCTGACCTCTTGTGTCATCTCACCGCATTAAGCTGCCCGATTTGCTATAAGTAGCAGGGTTGGGGTCCCATGACATTGTGAATCGAACAAAGTAGTACCCTCTCTTTCGTGGTGAAACATACCATGTCTGAAGTCGAGGGGCCAGTGGGATTTCAATCAGCATTCAATCCTAGCCTGGCTTCTGGATACTACTCCATCATACTCTTCCAAATTTCTCGGATACTAATCCTAGCCCGATGCATGTAAGAAGACACAACGACGAACGAAACCACGAGACCCAAAAGGCATGGATAGTGCCCGCCGCTGCCCCCAACCCCAACGAGTTGCGTTCTTCATATATACTACTCCAGTACGTACGTATAGTATCTCTGTCCCTATGAGCTTGTTTCCCTCCCATCCATCACTAGCTTAATTAGCTACACACGCAGTCACACTCACTCCTGCTCCCATTTCTCTCCAACCAAACCAACGCCACGAGCCTCCCAACCATTCAATTGCTCATCGCCCTCGCAGCTCACCTCCTCGTTGCTTCATTGATTGTTTTGTTCGATCTCTCTCATCTGCTCGATTTCATTCTACTTCTAAGAGAAATAACAATACATCTTAATTGTCATTTGCTCCACGAATTGGCCATGCTCAGCAATCCAACAGTGTGTAACATATGTGGAAAAAAATTCACGATATACTAGAGATTCACCTTGAAGGCTTGGCGGGGCCGGGAGGCGCTGGCGGCGCGGCGCTGGCGGCGTTAGGCGCGGGCGGGCCGGAGCGTGGCCGGGGAGGCGCCGCGCCCGGAGGCGGCGGGAGGCGGCCGGGCGGGAGGCGGCGGCCGGGAGCCGGCGTGGTCGGGAGGCGCCGCGCCCGGGAGGCGACGGGAGGCGGCCGGCGGGAGGCGGCGGGGCCGGAAGGCGGTGGCGGGGAGGCGGTGGCGGCGGCGAGGCGCCGTGGCCGGGGCGCTGCCGCGCACGGGAGGCGGCGGCCCGGAAGGCGGCGGAGGCGGCCGGCTGGGAGGCGCGGCCGAGGCGAGGCGGTGGCGCCGGGAGGCGGCCACGGCAGAGGCGGCCGAGGCGACGCGACGCGACGAATGAATGCTCGGCATGGCCGATCGTAATGTCGCTAGCTCGGCGCCAAGATCCACGGCCCGAGGTCGGAGCCACGAAGTCACGGCGCCGAGCTCGAGCCGTGGATCACGGCGCCGAGCTCCGCCACGCCGGCTCCAAGCGGTCGGCACGCCGGGCGCTGGCTCAGCACCTCGGAGCCGTGGTCCACGGCGCCGAGACGCAGTTACTCGCGCCGTGATCCACGGCCCACCCCGGGTCCAAAACGGAATTAAAACCACCAGGGTCTAAATGTGAATATTTTTCAAAAAAGGCTTAAATAGAAAAATTTGGTCCGGAACTCTTGTTCCTAAGACTATTTATATCCCTTTACGTCATAATAGATAGCGTGCTTTAATTTATCTATACATGTAATACGTCAAAGAGCGTTCTATAATTTTTCTATATAGTGGTTTCGCCGATTGTGTTCGTGGTTTTTTTAAGGGTTTTATATTTTTTATCTTATACTTTTGATTATTCTTTATTGGTTTATGTCTCACCATACGTTTTATGACAAGTGGATGTATCGTGGCGTTGCTGTCTGACTAATCGGGCACTCATGTCCCCATCTTTCACTCGGCACAACTGAAATTCCCATCTCCATCGATGTACAGAAAGAGTATTTGTTAGTATCTCCATCGATATACTTTTGTTCATGTTTATTGCTAAGCACACATAATTATGGTAGACGCACTCCGTTTTTTTGGGGGCGCGAACTAGTACCAAATGTGCACTCGTAGTACTACTTAATTACTTACGGAGCATGGTAAACTAATCTTGGCTGCCTTTGAGGTTGTCCAGTGATAGATCAAGCCATCCGAGGGATCAGTCACAATCAGGCATGGTTGTGCATCTTTCAGAATGTTCAAGCGCCTGCCTTTCAAGAGCAGGAGTGCTACCAATAGTACCATGAGCTGCTGTTGCTGCTGCTGCTTTCTGTCTTAACCTCCTCCATCTTCCTATCCTCATGCCGTACGCGTCGACGTCGAACCCTGCCTCGGTTCTTCCTGCAGTACGCCTCCTCCCGGGGTGAAGTCAGAAATTGGATATAGGGGGCAACATGGACAACAAGTAGAGTAGAACCAATGAATCATGCTAGATTTACCGATCCAATAGTCATATATCAGAGTAATATGTTTCGCAAATTACAATGTCTTATGTATCCAAACAAGTTCTAGAGGTGTCGAGTAGATGGCCTAGGATTTAGACCCAATCAAACAAAGCCTTATGTATCCAAACAAGTTCTAGAGATGTCGAGTCGACTAAAGTCTTATTACAAACAACTTATGGCTTTTAGAATCCGGTTTTTGAATAGAATGACTTTTCAATATAGTTTATATATAGTTGTTTGTAAGTCACTGTATGAGCTATTTTGAACGGGTGATTTCTTATTACGAATATCTCTTACTCTCTTAATCTCTTTCATAAACAGTTAAAAATCACAACACTTTTAAACAGGACGGCGGTAGCCGATAGGACTTGTTTTCCCGGCTTGACCTAATCCCAACACGATTTCGGACCAAAAAATTGGTGAGGTCTACTGTCTTCTAAGCACTTGAAAACAAGCAATCACGGCAGTGTTTGCTTAGGCATCTAACAAATAATACACTCCAGTTTTTATTTATTTTACAATTAAGCTCACAAAATATGCATTACAAAATATGCATTATTATATATTAAAATAAATATAAAAATAACTAAACATTATATGTGAAAGAAATAGAAATGGAAAATGTTAAAGTTATTTAGTATGCAATCACGGCAGAATGTTGGGGGCCATGATTGTTGCATACATGATCATTGATCGATGTAGTATGTATGCGCATATCACCATGTGCGATGACTTGTAGACCGATTTTTGGAAACTGAGCGTGCAGACCAGTAGCCAGGCCACGTTATGCTCAAACTGCAGACAAATTTAGTTGGTGGATTACACGTTCATGCAAAGATACATGATCGGATATATGATCACACACACACAAAAAAGATGGTCGAGATGATCAGGAGAAAGAAGACGCCAGCAGGTTCAAAATGGATGAAGAAAGCCGTTATTTATATTTAGGCCCATATATCTACCCCTTTGCAGTTTATAGGCCCATATATCAGTATATGCGCAGCGTATGTCAGTATATGTATATATTACGTACATTGGCCGTCATGAGAATAGAGGTGCAATCACGGCAGAATGTTGGGGGGTGCCACTGCCTCCTCCATCGCGTCGATGTCGAAGTTGTCGGCCATCACCTTCTGGCTCTCGGCGTCGCCGGTGTAGATGAACTTGGCCAACTCGTACGTCGCGTCGTCGATGAACGCCTTCATGAGCCTCCAGAAGGCCTGGAAGAGCTGGGAGGGTTGTGGACGACGGCGAGACCGACCATGTCGGGGTAGTAGTTCTGGAGGATGTGGAGGGAGGAGCGTGAGTCCCTCAGTGGGGTGCTAGTAGGACCGAGGATGGAAGCATAGATGGGTAAATGCTGTTTTTAAATTTTTTTCTAAGTATTTAACAATCTTTTATTTTAATAGCTACAAAATTACAAACATTAGGATAGAAAACTAATACAAATCTCAGCAAATTAAGAAATAAAAAAACTGATATACAAACAGTAATTTTGGTACTACCGCTATAGTACCCCGGTACTGTTGTTGCTACAGTAATTTTAGGATGAACAGTGATTTTGGCACGATTTCACGAACGAAAAATCTATGAAACTTTTTATCCGTAGATCTAAATGACATCAAATTGTAGAAATCTTCTCAAAGATATCAGGAACACATTCCAATAAACGATTATGAAAATCATTGTCAAAATTGAGAGCTTTTTTAGTTTGAAGACGGATTGCACCAAAACGATCAAAAATCAAAATCGATGATTAAGACTTGCTTGTGGGCAAAAGATAGTCAAAATAGCTTTAAATATGTTCCCACATGTAACAACAAGTAAGAATACCGAAGAAATCACTCCAAAAACCCGCATATCAAGAAATCACTTGAAAGATCAAAAACGTGCAAAAATCAAGTTTATTGATGAACTTGCTACTGAAGTATCTAGATGGGTAGAGATTGATTTTCAGATATTATCTCTATCTCTTATACATTCTTAGCACAACAAGATAAAAAAAGGATCAGAGGAGAAGAAAAACCAGCTAAATCAAGAGCAAATCAATTAAGACAAGAGATAGCCATGAGGGTGATCAAATATTGATTCTATTGCTGCTTGAGGAAAAAAAGTTTTATAGACACTCCACTATGGAGGACAGAGAGCACACTCAGTACTCAATTGTCAAACCCTAACCCTAACACAAGAGAGCTTAGTTGGATGGTTAATCATAAGTTTCCATCCAAACTTTTTAAATAAATGGGCTAGCCAGCCACATATAATACTTAGTAGATACTATCCACTTGGTATAATAGGGAAACCCGATAACCTCACGTACACATGGGTTTTAACTCATTATACTTATGCATGCTTTTCAAAGCGTATAAATCCGAATCCGCTAAGTCATTAGCTTTGATTCATCTTGATTATACCAGTTTCTCCATGACATAAACCGCACTCCTAAGCGTCGCTTACTCGTCGTGGTTTTTTTCGAAAGTCATTTCGATATTTTGGTCAAATTATGAAAATATCATTTCTTCACCCAGTGATCTCTATCATTGCAAACAATCATCATGCTTACCATGTATAGGTGCAACACTGACTTACCACGTATCGGCAAGTCTCTCTCATTTTGGTTCTATCGGACAACGTCTCACTTCGACTAACCAAGCCACATGGTGCAACCCCACCATTCAAACTCGTCTTTAACATTTTCTGTCTTTCTCGTGCCATGCTTGAGCTCACCATCTCACCTGGCATACTCGATTGTTCTGGGTCTTGGCTCCTCCATGAGCATAGCCCCGATTCTCACCGTTGAACGTGGTTGATTCCAAGCGACCTTGCACATCCAAATACAAAGAAATTATTTTCAAGCATAAGTTCTTCACAACTTGGTTCACGTTAGTCAAAACATATTTCACACAACATTAATGCGCTGACCTAGATCAATCCAACTCAATTTATGACTTAATTTCCCAAAAACCCCCCGAAAAGTTTAACTAGGCCGGTACGATTGCTCCCACAGGCTGGTACGACCGTATCTTACAACTGAATCTCTCTAAAAATTAACTACTGCCAAGTAAAAATTGAAACTACCGCCTAGCAGTATGACCGACACCATGTTGTGGTACCACCGCATGGCGGTATGACCAGCTTCAAGTCGCGGTACTACCGTTTCCTAGAAAAATTCAGAAAATGATTTAGACAAAATACAATCTTTGTAAAATCAAACAACTACTTTACAAAACTTATAATAGTTTATCACAACATTATTCTAAATTTTCTCACATGATTCTTTAGTGCTCAACAGCGTCCAGCCATGGAAGTCGCTCAGCATCACCACCTGCTGATCCTGCCCGCCGGCGTCGTCCGCCATGCTCATCATCGCGTTCTCCAGATGGTACACGAAGCATCGCAGCTGCTCTGACGAGGACTTCGACCTCTGTTACGTACCCACGCCAAGAATCCATGCACAACAACACATACACGCAAAAACCCAGAATATTCAGAGCAAACTTATAGAGAGGTTGCAGAGCAATGTTAATTCTGGGGAATTTGCTCCAGACTTGTATATATGATCAGTTTTGCAATAATTTCACATGCAGATGGATTGCAAAGTGCGATGTATGTTTTCAAGTGGAGTAGCTAGGTAGGTACCGGACTGCCGAGCCTAACTACGAGAACAGTCCTGCCTTGCTTGTCTGGGTAATCGGCCCTGTCAGCGACGAAGAAGGCCGCCTAGGTCCCATGTAGACGCTGGACGGCACTCCACCGTCACGTCTTGCTCCTAAGTCGGGTGACTAGGCAGGGAGCCACCTAGTTGGTCCAAGGCGAGCTTAGCGCGACGCCGTCCCAGACGGATGCGGCAGCGCAGTCGGGTTCAGCGAGTGACTAGATAGGCATAAGTGTTGGAATGGCATGGGAGGTGGAGCACGGCTGTGTCGCACT
Organism: Dendrocalamus sinicus; assembly: GCA_036346575.1. Classification (NCBI taxonomy): domain Eukaryota; kingdom Viridiplantae; phylum Streptophyta; class Magnoliopsida; order Poales; family Poaceae; genus Dendrocalamus; species Dendrocalamus sinicus. Next base: position 13,911,231 of record CM070655.1, read on the forward strand.
GCACGCTACCGTCGCCTCCGCCTTGCCACAATCCGCCGCGTTGCCTCTGCCTCTCCGGAATCCGCAACGTGACCGAGGTCTGTTGTGCCGCCTCCTCCCTCCCCCCCCCCTTCGTCTTCTCCCATCATCCGCCTCCCTTCCCCTTCGCGCGTCTCCCCTCCGTCGGCCTCACAGCCTCACCTCCCCTCCACACCACGGATCTGCGGGAAAGTTGAGCGAGCCGGCAAGGGGGGGCGAGCGATAAGGGCGTATTTGCGGGAGAGGCAGAGGAGAGAGGTGAGGGAGGAGAAGACGCACAGGGGAGAGAGTCAGCATGCATGTGCGAGGTGAGTAGGGGGGAGATAAGGGGTTCGTGACTCTGGGTGTGTTTGGTTGCTTTTGGGTAATGGGATCGTATATCCTGGATGAGGGGAAGATGGATGAAGAGGGCCGTATTTTAAAAAAGAAGAGTGTTTGGTTCGATATATCTGTGGATACAGGCTGAATGAGTATGTGATTGGTAGGCTGTATATGAGGCTGTATGAAAGTCTTGCTCAACTCCCTCAGTCCTGGACAGGCAGAGTCGGTCGAAATGGCCTTCACTTACGGTCCCGGATGAGACCATATGCGGGGACGAGCAGATCCAGGCTTCCACAGTAAATTCGTCCAACCAAACACCCAAATTTTTTTTGCAATATACGGTGGAGCTGGGATCCGGCCATCCATATTCAGCAAACCAAACACACCCTCTGTGTGCGGTTAGAAATTGAGAATGGACATGGAGAGAGAGAGAGAGAGAAGAGATAGGGGAGAGAGGCAAATAGACTGGTCACTGGTGGGCCATCCATGTGTATAAATGGGCCGAAGCACTAAATAGGTTAGGAATTAAGGCATGAGCCAAATGGAAAAATAGACTAGAACTGAAAAGTAGGAAGAAAATAAAATATAAATTGATACACCTTATTTTTATTTCGACCGTTTAGACCCCCTAGACGCTAGACCCTACTTCGCCATCCGTCTAGCACCTTCTTGAACATTGGGCCCTGCCCTGCTTCCTGCGCAACATCTTCCTGCAAACCAAAAGGGGATGGAGTCATGGATAGAAGAACGCATTACACAACAGTGTTAGTGGCATACTGCAGTACAGTTTCTGCAATCTCCACTTCTTCTGAATGATTTAATCAGTTGATATTTCGATTTTCATCTTAAGTGGTAATATTGCAAGCATTACTCTATGTAACCAGGATAGGACTTGATTACAGATCCCAATTAAGTAGAGTAGATGATATATGCTATACCCAGCGAGTTGCTTCAGGCTTGTAGTCCAACCTCCACTTGATAGCTTCCTCCATCGCCTTGCTCGCTTTCTGCGACTTCCAACTTTTCAGCCCAAGGAATCTGCGGATCGTCGCGTCGGTAACGAAGTACGGCATAGCTGTTGCCAAAGGGCCCAGGAGCTCCCTGACGGCCTGACCTCATCTACCTGGCGAGATTTCAAGCTAAAGTTGCAGTAAGCATTTAAGAGCCAGCAGATTATACATACAGTGGCATTATACTCAGGCAGGAAAAAAAAATATTTAGATGCAAATGCAACGCTGTTGTGCTCTTACTTTGCCTTGCTTTTGTTCTGCAGAGGGGCCTTTTTCTGAAGAAGTGATGCTGGTTGATTTCTTCAGAGAAGACATTGTGCAGAAAGTTAGGTTTCCTTTTGCATGTCAGAAGTAGGACTAGCGGGGGCAAACGCCTGAATGCTGCTAGTCTTGGGCCATTGCTTATGCCTTGATATAGTAAACAGACTTGCAAGAATGCAAATGATATATGATGATATCAAGGAACTTGAGCAGAATGCATGGAGAGCTTGCAAATACGACCAATCTAAGAGCAAATTAGAGGAAAGAATGATGCATGTCCATGGTGATACCAGAAAGAGTGCGAGAATGATACGGCAGTTGAAGTAGAACGGTACGAGTGTTCTCTATTCTCACGTACTCTGGTTCTGAAGTGACAATCTAACGACTTGACGCGACCAAATTAATTGGAGGTTGGCTCCAGTTACATTCCATCCGTACAAAAAAGTATTGTAACTAGATGACCGATAATTAATTTCGTACTGTAAGCACGTGGTGATTCAACCATCAGACCAAAAAGGCAATGTTGCTAAGTGGATCCAAACAGAATTCCAGAAATGTAATGCTGCAGATTTATATTACCTAGCTCCTAAACAATAGTAGTTAAGGGCACATGATGACACAAAAAAATATTATCGTCACCATAGATGTAGTCATGTAGATATTCCAGATATAAGTCAGGGAATGGGATCAGACGTAAAGTATCATAGCCAGATGCTGAATTTTTTTCAGTCCAATTCAAACGCCTCTTATTAGATTACAAATAGAAGCAGAAAGTGCGCACAATTGGATAAACAAACAAAAAGCCTAAGTTCATTTAGAACAGCGAAGTAGAACTGGCCGGCTACATTGAAGACGCAGACAACTCCACAGGAATAGCAGCTGTTCTTTCACCTGCAGAGACAGTAGGGTTAAGCAGTTAGCATTAGCAATTTCATAAAGTATAACTGTAGGCAGAATATAACAAAATACCCCATGATTGAAAATCTAATATGATATGTCACGCATGCACAAGAAGTCAAGATGACCAACGTCAAGCAAAAGCGCGCAAGTACTGTTCAGTTTTTTTTTTTGGCTGCTCATGAACGGTTTAGCAATTATAACCATTGGAGATCCTAGCAGGTTCAAACAATTACAAACGAAGGCTTAAAATTGCCACTACTAAAATTAATCATTGGAGCATGGGGCAATCTTTTAACATTTACAAACAGAAGTTTAACATAGCCACAGCTAAAATTTTCTACAGCCGCAAAAGACCAATGGCTTATCACGCAAGTGCTGTCAAATAACAACATAAAGACGTCCCATGGGCAACCAATTTGGTCCTCTACATGTCCTCAAGGACCTCAACAACCAAGTACACATTCATACATTTTTAACAATTTAATTCTACTAAAGGTTCATATATGAGATACTGATTAAAACCAAACAGAGTATCAGATATAGTCAGATACAGCTTATTTGTCCCAATGCAACATTCCAACTTTTTTTTTTGCCATCTAGAAGATAATTGGCGACATAAAATCATTTCTTCAAGACAATATTACCAACACACGCATACAATGACATGGAAAATATGATTATTTTATTATAGCACATAGCAGACCATAGCAATGGTAAGCATGGGGATCCTTTTTTGCATCACCACAACTTACTCAACAAAACTAGCACTTGGTTGAGAAATTGATCTTATCTTGTATGCTCTTGTTTGTAAGAAATAAAAAGGGGATCCATAAGCTTGGAGCAGATCTGCTGCTCTGCAACTCCATGGGTAAGGTTTGGGCATCTTGATGGGAGTGAACACTCTAGGGATGACAGCTTTAATAGTGACGCGGAGATTCTGCAGTTTTCGTCTTTTAATTGCATAGAGCAACATAACACATGTCAAAAGTCTAGTCCGTCATTTTGTTAGAATTACAACGGCAGGACGGGAGGCTTTTGAGTGAAAGAATCTGCCGATTCAGTTGCTCATTCCTCTCCTTGGATCAATCATACCCCAAAGCCGTTGTCCCATGAATTCGTGTAACCAGATGCACCGCTAGGCAGGCAGATGTCAAGATATTACAGCATTTTTCAACGCAAACATCCTGCTTTCCCCTCTTTTCCTGCTTTTAATTCCCCCAAATCACTCTCCCGTTTCCTTGCAATCGCCGACACCCCATCGATTCGACGCATCATCAAGAAACCAACCAAACATCGCATGCCGGCATCAAGCAGGGAGAAGAATAACAAAATGGTTGGTTATGGAGTGAGTCTAATCTGTACCTTCCAGATCTACCAAAAGCTGCACAAGAACTAATAAAGTACAGATCTACCTACGGATTTCGAATAGGGTTGACCTGCTCAGTGCTTCTTGTGCTCCTGGACGAACTTGGAGTTCTTGAGGTCCTCCTCGGTGAAGTTTGAGGTCATCTTGACGATGAGGTAGCCGGTGATGGCGAATCCGGTGAGGAAGGGCCAGTTGCGGCTCCACTCCCTCCGGAAGAAGACCGGCCACGGATCGAAGGGCTTCATCTCGTCTCGGTCTCCTCCTCCGGGTGTGTACGTGTTCTTGGATGGAATCTGCTCTTCTCCTCTATGCAGCGAGGGCTGGATGCATTGCTGGCTGGCTTGTGTCGGTCGCGGTGGGTGGGTGTCAAAAGGGCCGGGCCGTGTTAAGCAGAGTTATCGCCTATGGTCCTTTGTTGGGCTTAGATGCGATCATCGAAAACTTTCGGCCCATATGACTCTACTGTGGACTTGTCTGAGTTGGTCGGCTCATGTTATTTTTTTATTTTAGGGAAAGAAAAAATGAACCATTTATACACGTGTGTGTGTGTGTGAAGAGCCTTTTCCATAGCCCTAAGCTCGAATTGAGGAAGAAAAGATGGATGAACTCAGGAACAGAGGTGAAGAAGAAGCTAATTTTGGGCTTTTTCATAGCCATAAGGCCTAAGTGCAGTCTCACATCCACCCCACCGGGTAGGCCACCGAACCAAACAGGAGAAGCAAAACACAAGGGAGAATTTCGCAATGTGCGTGCACCTAAAGCTGAAGACTAGGCAAGGATGAGAAGAAACCCTAGCGCGGCTAGGCGGTGGTGGGCCAGTAGGCGCGTAGTGCAATGAGGAGGGGAGGCACTGACTGCCCAAGGGGCACTGGGCTCATTTGGCTGGAGAAGTCAGGGCGGAGATGCGACCGTGACATGTTGTGGCCAGGGAAGCAGCCTAATGAGCTGGCTAGCCGGGAAGGGGAAGACCGGGCAAAGGAGCCGAGGAAGGGATTGAGGTGGCGTAGTGCTACACCGGTGAGGGCAGCGGCAGCATGAGGAGATGCGGGGGGAGCCTAGGGCAACGATGGTCAGAAGCTACAAATCTGACTGCCTGAGCCACTTAGGTATTTATCGTGAATTCATGATTCTTTCTTGTTTATTCTTGTAGTCTTCGTTGATGCTTAGGTGTTGTATTGCATATTTGCATAAACAATTTGAGTACTAGACAATAAAATCTAAACTAACATTTGTATTTTGTAATTTGTGTAGTGATGTATTTTTCAATTTATTCGTAGATTTGCAATGAAGAAACAAAATTAGTAGTTGGAGACTCTTAGCCTCTTGCCTGCCCTATATACAGGCAAACGCAGGTCGTAGAGAGAGAGAGGAAGAGAGGGAGGTCACGGCTCATCCCTTAGGGAGGATGTAGTGGCCACCGCGGTGAGGGCATTGGGGAGACGGCTTGGTTAGGACGTGGTGAGCCAGGGTGCTCGACGCACGTCATGTGGAGCCCGCAACTATGAGGGCGTGGCGAGGGCACGAGCATGAGGCAATGGGTGACCCACCATGGCGACGGAGAGCCTACAAGGAAGGCGCCCGACATGAGTCAGTAAATTCTTTGAGTTCACCCTCCATTTTCATGATTTTTTAAATAATCTATTTTTTATTAATATTACATAAATATACCATCACTTAAAAAATATAGAAATAATCATTTGTCGTCATTTAAAATAGAGACAGAGACTCTATCGTCGAACCAATAGGCGACAGAGTGCCACATTGGCGCCACAGGTTTTACAACCATTTCAATTGGTGATAGAGAGACCAATCATCAATTGATATGGCGATAGAAACCCACGCATCTTCAATCGCCATTTCAAATGGCGATAGAGGCCCCGCACCCTTTGTCTCCATCTGAAATGGTGATAAAAGCCAGCCTATAAAAGGCCAAAAAACCAACCAAAATTCATTTTAATTCGATAGCAAGTGTTAAGTTTGTAAGTACTGACATACATCAGTTTTGGGTATCTGTAGACACATGAGGATGGGAGTCACAAGACATGCAGGTTGGGCCCAACGCATAGAGCCATACATCCAGTAGTGGGCACTTGCATTAGAGGATGTCCACATAGAGCACACCCCCTACGACCACCCGATGTACAACGACTACATCAAGTGGCATAGCATGCGCACCAGGACTCAAGTGGTGCACGTTGCGGAGGATCCACCAATGCACTTTGCTAGAACAACAGACACCTACCCTACTTGGTTAGCAACACACAATTAATTATATTCCACTACTTAAGGTTGCATTAATTCTAACATGTTTTCCTTGCCACATAGAGTGATCTCATAAGGGAGGTTCATGATGATTTGACCTCTCTGATATCGAGGACCAAAGATGGTGGGCCCAGAGCTGTGCTTGTTGGATCAAAGACAAGGCCAAAGCATCGTCTCGCTGACATTGTGTAGGACGATAAGGACCAACGTGGTTCCATGTGCATCTACAATACATGCTCCAGGGATCAGCCACAACACACCACGTACATCATACGCACCCAACACACCTCCATTGAACGTGGTAGGAGGCTCTTCTCGGCAGGGATTAGGACACTTATTCCTTTGATTCGACAGGTTTGGACTTCGTCATGCGTAAGTATGATGTTTTGATGCTATTTATGCTTTCATGTATCGAGCGGTGCTATTTGATGTGTTTCTTGTCTGAGTTGGCTGCAGGACGTCGAGGCGGAGTCGTGGCGAGACACGAGGTGACCGGACTAGACGCAGGTGGCGTTGAGGTCAGAATGGTCAGATGTGTCGAAGACGGCAGAGATTCGATGTGGTTGCGAGTCGTGGATGACAAGGAACGCGGAAGCTTCCCGGAAGGTGCAGGAGGGGCGAATTGGTCATTTCGCGAGGCTGCACAAGCAGGAGCGGGTTCCGTTGGATTCAGCGGGCGTAATGGGTTGGAGACCTGTTAGCCAAGGGCTATATAAAGGAGGGAGTGGTTGCATGCCCCCTCATGGATTTGGGAGAGAATTAGGGTTTTGTGAGTCAAAAGAGGCTTTGGAGAGGTTGTTGGCTTTAGGGCTTTAGATGGTGAGGAGTTGGTGTGTGTAGGAGATATGGACAGAAGTGGTTTGTAGCTTGTCTCCCGTAGCTCTGTCCCCCTTCGATGTATTCTTGAGTGGTTCTCTCCTTCAAGCATGTAGAGAGTAAGGGTTTCTTGATTTGAGAGAGGGAGAGGATGGTTTGAGAATCTATGTAATCATTCCTCTTGTTCTAATGTCTATGCGTATGGGGACTCCTATGTATTCCTTGTTTTGATGGAATGAAATTTCTGAAATTTTCTCTCGTGCAGCCTCTCTGTTCTTCGTTCCTCTCTTTGAGTGATTTCTTGACTTTTTGAGTTTCTTGTTGTCTCTTGCTAAGAAGTGCCAAAATGGGTTGTTCTGTGATGGGATTATGATTTTAAACCATTTGGTCAGCTAGTATCCCAGTGACAAGTGTTTGATTTCAGATTTGGCACTTTGAGCTTCTCTGTTCTTGTTCTTGGTTCTAGGGTGTTGGTGCAAATCGTGATTCCCTTACTGAGATGGCATGAAACTTTGCATGCTTAGTTCTAAGACTATTAATTAGCTATTCTCAAAGTTTCATGTGCAAAGGATCAAAAGGATAACTGGGAATTTGAGATTTGGGGTAGCTCTCTGAAAATTTACCATGCATAGGGTTTGGAGTGATTTTCTTGTTTCCCTTCTTGATATGGCTTGAGTTTTGGCATGTTAAGTCCTGAGACTATTGAGGAGTTTTTCTCAAAGTATTATGGCCAAAGGATCAAGGTTTGGAAGGGAATGTTGATTTTGGTATTGCACTCTGAATATTTTCAGTTTTTGGGTCAAATCCCATATTCTTGTTTTTGTGTTGAGCTTTCTTGATTCCCTAGTCTCCACTGGGTATTTTAGTTGTAGTCTTGTCATTCTGGGCAGAGAAATCCAAAAGAAAATCCTCAATTGCTTTGTTGTGACAAGTTCTGAATTTTCGTTGTCTGAAAATCCACATGCGCACTGCTTTGTGCTCGAGGCCGGTCTGACCGGATTGGAGATGGCGATCAGACCGCACCTACACCACCGGTCTGACCAGAGTAGTGCAAGCGGTCTGACCGGCCAACACACTTCGGTCAGACCGGCTCCCCTTGCTTCTGTGATGTTTATTTGTTTTTCTTCTGTCTTCTAGGGTTTTGATTTCTCCTCTGTTGTTTTAGGGTTCAGTAAGTTTGAACGTTCCTCCTTCATAGCTTTTTAGCTATCGGAGAGGAGAGTTTTGGGTGAGTACTTTTTGAGGGATTAGTTTTAAAATCGACATTCACCCCCCTCTGTCGCCATTTCGGTCCAACACGCCAGGACCAAGCTAGCCGATTATTAGATCGAGGAGGCCGACTAGATGGGGATGAATAGGCGGTCTAAACATTCTTCTCTAATTAATTATCAATTTCTATTTGGCTAAACCAAGTATAAGATGCGAAAGCTTGACTCAAATTGGTTTAGCACAAATATCGCCTAAATAAATTATGTTCACCTAAGTGCACCAATACTCTAAGTCTATGTTAAGGTTTGCAATCCTAGGATTACAAGCAATCGATTTAATTCTATGAACGTAAATTGCTTGAATGTAAATTGAGTACAAGAAACAAACTACAATTTACACGGTTGCTTTTTACCGTGGTGATCCTCTTATCGGTCTCTCCTAGTCCACGTTGAGGTTTTCCCAAATAAATTAGACCGGCTTAATGAATTAAGCCGAAACACCTCAATCCACTAGTAGTACCTCTTTCCCACTCCAGGTAGGTGAGCTCCAACCCTCACAACTTTGCTGGGTCTTCTCATAACCTTCTTTGAGAAGATCACTGCCCATGACGTCTCCAACGCTGTCTAGGAGTTGGCAAACTCCAAGAGTAATAAGTCAAGCCCCTCGCTTAACTCTCACCATGTGCAACAAATGCACAAGCTCGAGTGGATACACAATCCACCTCTAGATGCACAATATGTAATCTAGAGCCTTCCTCCTTACTCACAGAGTGCAACACATGCACAATTGAGAGGGGGACCTTACACTAGCTCAAGAGAGTAAAATAGAGTGAAGCATTACTATCTCCAACCGGTCACAAGGGGGTATATATACCCACACCAGAAAAACTAGCCATTGAAAGCAAAACCCTTAAAAAACAAGATTTTCTAAAGTACCACTGGCTTACAACTGGTACTTTCACTCTCCTCTGCAATGGTCAAAAAAACTAGCCGTTGTTGGCAAATCTGGTAGTTCCGACGTGCAAAGTACGGTACTACCGATCATCGAAGTACCGCAGCACTCGTGTAGAACTACCAATTTCCTCAGGGACGAGAAGACTCCACATAGATGTCTCTCTGAAAAAGGCGTACCGCTACATAAGTCGGTCGTTATGAAACTTGGAAGTACCGCTCACACAGAGCCGATGGTACCACTCGCTGATCGGACTGCTCACACAGAGCCGATTGGATTGCTCATACAAAGCTGGTCGAAAGTACTGATCATCGACTACGCTGGTCCCTGACCACATTGGATGGTTCGACCACTCAGGTCTCTAGCCACGTTGATCTCTGACCATGTTTTCGGTTCGACCACAGAGGTCTCCGACTACGCTGGGGTCGGACCATGCTGGCCTTCAACCACGTTGTCTGGATCAACCACACGGGTCTCCAACTACGTGACAAGGCCTTTACAATGCTCAATCTCAACCCAATTCCGCCCGCTAGGATTTCGCCTCACAGCCCCCCTTGCACCTTATGAAAATCAGCAACCATGTTCATCACAATGGCGGAATTGAAATTGAAATATCACAAATTAGTCAACCAGGTCTATCCCATACTAGACATGTGGTTGTACGATAAGGCTCAAATCAATGGTGCACAAAGTTAAGTCCTTAAGTATTACCCAGGCGAAACATCCACATCCCAATGTGCAAACTGCACCCTCTTTACTGCACGATCATTCGCCCAGTGAAAACTAATTTTGTATAACCAACACCAATGACACCTCCCATGTCATTGAACTCAAATTTTATAATATGGCTGATCACCACATTCCAATATATCATTAAGTCAAAATTAATTAATTAATCACATATGATGATAAACCCAACGTTACTATAAGCAGTGCTAAGCAATTTAAGTGTACAACCCATGTGACAAGTAATATTGCATCACTATATAATTACCCATCCTAAGGTGATAATAGAATTATGGCATTCAATTTATCAATGAGGAATTAATCAAATAGGTTATTAACTACCAATACAAAGGTTTATAATAAAATAGCGATGCACGATAATTTTAAATAAAGTAATACATAATAGATTTGAAAACTAAGTTTAACATGATCAAAGGACACAACTTGCCTTAGCCTTGCTTAGTTAATGGCTCTTGATCTTCAAATCTTGCTTCAGCTCTTTCGAAAGCGTGATCTAACGAGAGAGAAAATGAAATGATACACAAAAAAATCAAATAAAATTCAAATAAACTCCAAAAACTACAAAACTAGAACCAATAGATAGAGCCCAATTTTATATGAATTCAAGAAAAATAATTGGGTCAATCGAAGCTAGGACGGAGAAGAACGGGCTCTTGAAAAATCTAATCTAAAGGAAAAAGCTGAAAATTGGAAATTCTACTGTGCTGTGAACCTGGTGCACAAAAATGTCGGTCTATAGTGAACTCGGTTCACGTAACAGTGCACTAGACGACTGGGCATGCTGACGTGGTGACTAGGGCTGGCATGATAGGTGAGGTGGCGACTGAGTCGGCTTAGTCGGTCCATGGATCTATGGAATAGTGCATCTGATAGGTGGGCCCAAGGTGTCAGCGAGTCGGTCTATGGTGAACTGAGTGCACCGAGGAGGCGAGCTAACGCGCGGGCGTAGGTGCGGGCTGAGCTGGCGGGCGCGCGGTGTGAGGTGGCAGACTTGTGAACTGAAGGCAGCAATGGGAGTTCGGCACACGTAGGATAGGCAAAGTGGCTAGCAGGGCGGCTGAACGATGGCGGTGGAACGGCGGTGGCTGGCCGAGCGGGAGAGAGGCGATGGCTTGAACGGCGACTCACCGGCGGTAGCAGAATGGCGAGGAAAAAGCAGCAAACGGAGTTGAGGCTCGATGGTCAAAGACAAAGACAATGGCGGAGAAGCAGCTACGGGCAACGAGGGCAGCGGAATCTCGAAATGAGAAAAATGAGAGGGGCGGGCGGCTATTTATACCCAAACGCCAAGGAGGCGGGGTTAGACACGGCCGAGAGGCCGAGTCGGAGACTGCACGGATGTCAAAAACTCCGGCTTAGAGACGGCGATGGTGGTGTTTGAAATGAACACGGCAGCAAGCTCTCGGGGGGAAGATGAACAGCGATTGGGTCGGTGGATTGGTGACGTGTTGCAAAGGGAGATCGGACGGTCAGCAGTGGAGATCAGCCGGATGGCTGGATACGGGCATGCGAGCGGCAGATGGCTGACACGTGGTGGTGCATAGAATGGGCTAGGCTAGAGGAATGGGCTTCGGCCCATTAGGGTTTTAGGATTTTTTTAGGGCTTTCTATTTACATAAATTCAAACAAAATCTCTTGAGCTCTAGAAAATAGTAAGTAAATCCAAAAAAATCATAGAAAATTCCAGAAAATCCTTGAGATAGAAGGAATCGAAATAAAATACTTTCAACAAATGTTAAAGTTTAATTTAATCACATTAAATCCTTTTATTGAATAAAAATATGTTATAAGTTTTAGTTAATTCCAGAAAAATCCAAATGGTGGATTTTATTTTAAAAGCTTCAAAAAGACTCTAAAAATCAGGATGTTACACAACCACTCAGGTCTCGACCATGTCAACCATGTCAATTTTTGGCCACATCAATCTTCGATCACATAGATCTCTACCACTACGTTGATGTTCGACCACACTGTATCAATCATGTCAGTTTGACCACATCAATTTTGACCAAATAGGTCTCGACCACGTCGCTTTCGACCTGCTGGTTTCGATCACACAGATCTCGACCACGTCGGTTCTGACCACGCTGGTTTGACCACGCTAGTTTCGACCATGCTGGTTTCGATCACACAGATCCCGACCACACTAGTTTTGATCACACAGATCTCGATCACGTCGGTTCCGACCATGTTAATTTTGACCACTTCAATTTTGTACCACGTCAATTTTCGACCACACAGGTCATCGACCATATCGATCTTTGACCTCGTTGGTTCGACTACGTCGACTTCGACCATGCTGGTTCCCGACCATATTGATCTTCAACCATATTGGTTTGACCACAATGGTTCTTAACCACACAGATCTTCCGACCACCAACAAATGCGGTAGTTCTATGATTACAACACCGGTAGTTCTAACTAGCGGTAGTACTGCAAAAACACTACGGTAGTTTTGAATTCCCTGAGAAGTGCATATACTTCAACAAATTTTGCAAAACATATTTGCAAATTATAGTATCATGCACACAAGGATTATCCATGATTCTCAACAAGTTGCAGAATATATTTGCACACTTTTAGAATCATGACACACGGATTATATATATGACTTTCAACCATTTACAAAAACACATTTGCAAATATAAGCCCATACTGTAAAGAATGGAAACATGGGCTTGAAACACTTGAAAAATACATTTGTAATATATAGTCCCATGTTACATGGATTCAACACATGAGCCCAACTATTTACAAAACACATATGCAAATACAAGTCTCATGCCAAGAAGAGCTAGAGCAAGTGAGGTTGAGCTATTGACATACATGATGAGACTCAAGCTACTAGACATGACTCTTTTTAATAGTACGGCAACCCATATTGGCAACCCGGTCTTCCAACCAAACACCAAGACCGGTAAAAGACTAGGAACACATTCTTAGCCCTAGCTAGCCATACCTTTGCCTTGAGTCATAGTCTTTTCATGTATCAACACATGATAAGTCTTCACTTGACTTGATGATCAATACATGTTCATCTTCTCTTGGACATACATTAACTCATGACGCATCCACCACTTGACTTGATGATTTTTAACACATGAAGTTGTCCTAAGTCTTCCTCATTTGTGGAACCTAACCTATTCATCCAACTCATGAAAAATGTTAGTCCACAAAATAATTGTCATTAATTACTAGACTTTACCATTAACTCATAATGGAGGGACTAGATTCTACAATCTTCCCTTTTTGATAATTCATCACAATCTCAACAAATAATGAGATAGAAATTGAACTGCGAGTATACAACATATATACAACAATTATATATTCTAGAATAAGCTTTCAAAACAAAGTTTACTCATCCAGTTGTCATTAATCATCTAACTATTAAAATATAATAGAAGAACTAGATGACAACCCGATTATGAGTATATATGAACTACATAGGCTATATATACTCAAGGAATATGTTTCAAAGTAAAGATTTTTAATATGTGAAAATAGAATATGGATCAATACTAATGAAACCACAAAACATAGAGTGAATCCCCATAAATGTGTGTATACAAGAATGTATTGTGAAAGTATATGCGCATATTCAAGTTTGACTTATTTAATGAAATTCATTCTATATTTCGGATCCGAGAAATGCAATAAAATAAGAATGTGATATTGAATGCATACCTCTTATGGTTTTTCACCTTTTTCATCCAAGTGAGACTTAGAGATCATAATCAATCAAAACATATTAGTCTTAGAATTGTATTTGTTATTATCACCAAAATTAATTTAATGGAGCTTGAACTTACACCGATTCAATAGGACATTGCGACTCTCACACTAGTGGCTTGCCTAGCCAGGTCATGGTACACACCTAACCAATCGACCTACTCGTCAGGTCATACATAGTGTTGGCATAGGGATGAGGCCACCCATGGGGTACCGCCTTGGAGGAACCCCGCGTAGGTCCATTTGAGTTAGTGGGTCTTTGTCATATGTGCTATATGTTAGCCACATGCTATGATATTCAAAGTGATATGCTATTCACTCTTTGTTCTAGTTTCTTTGTAAAGTTATTGTACTACATGATTTGTCATATGAGCACAAAATAGCTTCCTTCTCAAAAGTGTGATGAAGTGGTAATGGTAACAACAAGTATCACAACAAGCGAGTCAATAGTCTTTTTAGTTAGAAAAGACAACATTATGCCACCTCCTTTTTAGGCCGAAGTGATAACACTACCACAGGACTCTGTCGCTAGTTCATTGCTAGTTGAATTGGTGATAAAACCCTACACACTACCACATAGGACTCTACATAGGATAGTCACCAATTCAAATAGCGACAAGCCTCTGTCACCATTTGAATTGGCGATAGAGGATTATTTTTGCAATTTTTAAGTGATGGTGTATTTATATAATATTAATTAAAAAATATATTATTTTTTTGTAAAAAAAAAATCATATTTTCATCCTGGCTTCGCCGTTGGGCTTGTATGTGTTGTGTGTGTGAAACAGCAGTGCAGAGTTATCGCTGACAAGTCAGCGTTTGATAGATGCATGCACCTAGCTAGCTGCACATATCTCCTCTGACGCCGTGCATACATATATATGAGAAAATTTGTTGAGTACCATTGCAAAGAATCGCGAATTGGAAAATACCATCGCGAAGGAGAGGGCTTGCAAAATACCATCACAAAGGCCAAAAAATCTACAAAATGCCATTGTCATGAAGTTTTCCATCCCGCTAGAGCGAATCCATTTTGCCTTCATTCTTTCTTCTTTTCTTTCTTTTTTATTTTGCAATGTCTAGTCCCACCTATCATTCTCTCCCCAAATGAAGTTAAGATCAATCTTTCCTCCAATCTCTTTGCTCTCTCTCTCTTTTTGTCTGATGGCGATTCCAACGACAGCAAGCTCGGCTACAGCGAAGGGATTCATTTTTGCATGCAAACACAGGCTAAGGCTATATGGTGTGAGCTCACGGTGGTCGGAGTTGGGCTAGTGGCGTTGAGGTTAGGGGCATGGCAGTAGTGCACGATGAAGGCGATCTAATAGCAATGAGGTGGCTAGGAGAGGCATGGAAAGGACTTTTGGGTCCAAGGTGAAGGTGGTGATGCGGGTAGTTTGGCCTAGAATGCAGCAGAGCAATGAATACATCATTGGTGGCGTGTGAGCGCACTCCTGCGACAGTGACCAAATGCCAAAGGGGCCGAACAAGGATATCTAGGAGCTTCACTATGAGGTCTAGAAGCTAACGGTGGAAGGAATTTGGGATTGGTGAAGTGTTGGTGATGAATTTCATGATGGAGAGTGAGATGGATGTCTTCGATTACCAGTGACGAAGACGACAATCGTTGCCGTTGCTTCGGCTCTGGGCAGCTACTCAGGTGAGGGAGGTATGGGGAGTGACTAACCTTGAGCCAGGAGACGGACTCGGGCTCTATAGATCATGCTTGATAGGGCACCGACGCGTGGCTACCCATGCGTCGCGTGACTTCTAAGGGTTGCCGAGCGAGGAGGCAGGGGCAGCACCCTTTGCACTAGGAGGCGCCCTTGGCTGGATGCGACAGTGGCGTCGACTTTGAAGATGACGCACGGATCTGACCGTGGCACTAGAATGAGGTGTGGCGGTGGCTATCATTGTTGCTTGGAGGAGGAAGAAGGAACAAGAAGATAAGGCAGGGGCAAAACGGTATATACATGGCTTCTACAAATGAGGTTTATTTGGGTCCAATGACAAGGAATCATCCTAGACAACTACAACAAGAGGTGAATCCATTCCTACCTGAGCTCGTCTAGCTGTGAACAAAGGAAAAGAGGGTCATAAGGACAAAATAGTAATTTATGAATACTTCCCTCACTAAAATGGAGGTTAACGGAGCAAACAGATGGAAATGTCACGATACTGGTATTTTGTAGATTTTTCAATCTTTGTGATGGTTTTTTATAGCTCCTCTTCTTCATAATAGTATTTTTCAAGTCGCGATCGCTAAACAAATTTACTCTATATATAATTCTCTGTCTTATGATGGATCATGAGCGCACATGGGGTCAGTCAGGTCAGTGATGAAGTGAACGTGCCTCTTGATTGGAAGCTAGCTAGCTTTCAGCAAGGAAGAAGCTCAGATGGCGGCTATCGTGTTCTTCGCGCGGCCACATATTGGTCCCCGTCGTCTCTAATTCCATGCAGCCGCAAACCTAGCAGCTAGCTGACAAGGAATGGAACAACTACTATTCATATTCATTGGTCGCCGGGCCATCGTTTTCCTGAAATCCCGTTGCTTCAATTCGCTAGTTTTAGCTAGCTAGGCCCACATGCACCTATGTATGTATTGCATGATGCACCGTCATTTGATCGGTCGATCATCAGTAGCTATTTCATTAATGTAATTAATCAATTACAGCATCATAATCTGTTTAGAAATTACTCTACTAGCTAGATCAACGGCAGAGATATCTAGGTTTCAAAAAAAAAAAGATAGAGATATAATACATACATAGATGGAAAAATACCTGGAACGTAACATCAATCGTATATATAGCCGCGGTCGATCGATCGAAAAAGCCGTCAGGACAAAATAAAATTAATACCGCACCCCTGCATGACATGCATGGATTGATGCAGAGTATGATCGATGAATTCAATCCAATTACACGTACGCAAACACGTGCATCATGTTCGAAATATGAGTAATATTTTAATTTCAATATTTACTAGGAGATAAATACGGAAAAACTAGTAATATAAAACTCAGAACTAACCACAGACAACTTATTATACTTCAGAAAATAAATATAACATGGCTGATCTATCACACGAATAACTTACAGTAGAGGTTGATGAAGAACCAAAAAGCATCACAGACTTGATGCAGTGCAAGACATAGAAGTAGCAGAGCAAGAGCAGTCGTGCAAATGTGCTACCCAGAAATCTTATTACCGCCCCATGTAGAATCTTATGAGGCAATGGTCCGGAGATCCCAAGAAAGAACGCCTGTTAGGTTCATCCATGCAACACAACAACATAGATCAGGAGAAGTAGAATGAATGAATGAAGGATGTTAGTCACTTTGGCCTGAACGTCTCCAAGTCTTTTATAGATGTTTCCAGTAACTGATGCCATTAACTTAATTAAATTGAATTAATCCAGTAACTAACGTCAATAGTCGAATTAATTCAGATGTTTGAATTCGCATTCAAATAGAATTAAGAAAGAGATAATAGCATGATTCAGCAAAATAAAAAGGTGAATTTAACGTGCCATGAACAACGCTATGGTATGGCGCAATTGCATGTTGGAAGTCACAAGTCATGTGATTTTCACGTGAAAATACGTAAATATGCACATGCGTGTGTGTGAGTTTAGCCAAAGTCCTTAGTTGCAAAAAATAGTATAAGAGTGGTGCTATTGTGCTTGTATTCTTATGGTTGTTGTAGCACCTTAGCTTCAGAATATGTAGTCACTTAACATTTGCATTCAACCAAAGAAATCAGCTACTTCTTATCGCAATTCCAAAATGTTTGGTCAGGTAGTCAGGCTAAGTAACCATCAAGAGATCGCAACTGATTCCACAAAGTTGGAGTAAACTCTCAAGAGTCAAAGTCCAACGGGCATTGCATAATTGCATATCTCATGTGAAGTAGGTCAAAACTTGATTTAATAGGTAAATTAAGGAGATGTTAATGTGATAGCCCATGACAGTAGTAACTCTATATGGATTGGTAACAATAACCATGAGCAACACTAATCATAACAGCTTTTGAAAAAATATGAAACTGGCATAAGAAAACCACAAAGGTATGGTAAAGCAGATCAATACCGAGAGCAGCAAAGCGAATTCCAGCCCCTAGGGGAAAGCACAATTCAAGATTGCACTTCGCTGTAGCTACGCCCCATCCAAGACATGGCACCCATCGTCCAAGGCTCAAGAATCGCCTCTCAGGTGCTCGACGACATTACTGAAATCGGGAGCAGAAGCAGGGGTCATGAGAATGGATCATCGTGTTAGCGCCTTCGACAGCAGAGGCAGCAATGCCCCTAGGTGTTTGACGAAAGTGCTAAATCGGAAGAGGATGTGGGCTCATACCTGCGTGGCCAAGCCCTGGTGATTCCAACCAATGAACCACACAGCCAAAAGATCAAGAACTCCAAACATCCGAACACCCCCAAATTTGTCAAAGAAAATATAAGCATCCAAACTCAAACATCATGGAAAGAACCATACCGAAACACACAAACCTAAGCATCAAACGCTACCGCAAAAAAACACAGGTGAAGCTCAAAAGGATTCTAACCTCCCACACATAAACTCCTCTAGACCCTCCAAAACACCATGAAACAGAGAAAAAGCGAGGTTAGAGACCAAAGCAAGGACTGTAAATGGGGTGGAGGGAAGGGGAGGCAGTGGTGGTTGACCAAAGAAAGGGGTGGAGGAAAAGTGCTGGTGTGGGAGGGAAAGGGATGGGATAGAGAGGGGTGGAGGGAAGGGAAGGCAGTGGTGGTTGAGCCGGGTAGGGTGCGATGGAGGCAAGGAGAGGGAGGGAGGGAATGGCGTTGCCTGTGGAGACGGAGAGATCGAAGAGGAAGAGCAAGAGTTAGGTAGGAAGTGGAAAGGATCGGGGAGTTGGAAGGAAGTGGAGGGGAGGGGCGGTTAGACCTTGAGAGAGAGGAGGGGAGAGAAACGGATGGCTCGTATCGGATTCAGAGATCACACATGCAGCAAAGAAGATGCCAAGACGGCCAACTCTACCCACCGAAGGTGAAGAACATGATATGATCTGCCGCCGCCGGGCACAGGGAAGACGGTCGGAGGCAATTAGATCTGGATCACATAACTTAGCCCACTCCTTCTCCCTTGTTTAGTCTGCTCCTTCTCCCGAGGTCGACTCCAACGTGAGGTTGCCCTTTGGCTCGCCATGGCCATCGGCATCGCACCCAGTGGCCGAATCTTGTCGCCGTTGACACCACTGAGATCTTGCCACCACCGCTACCACCATCACCGTCAACTTACGACGATGGAAGGGAGGATGGGCATTGCGCTAGTGTTTCACGGAGGGGGCGAGCGCATGGGCCTATCGGCATGGAGACGTGAGAGGAGGTGGATCACACGACTGCGTGGGAGACGTGGCGAGGGGGTTCACTTGTGGTGTGTGGAGGTGATTTAGGATCACGAGTGGGAGGGGTGAGGAAAGGAACGCGTCAGGGAGGAGGGAGAGATCTGGGTAGGGAAGCTGGTTGCGGTTCCTGGTTTTTGAAGTAAACTGCCATCGTGAGTAGTGGGGTTGGCTGCGCGAGTACAAAGGGATGGCTCAGATCCATGGTGATGGATTGGAGATGATAGAGAATACACCGACTATCATTAACTTATATTTTTAAGGAGTAGAGATATATCACGGAAAGAAAACACAAATAAAAAAAATCTCTCTATGAACCGCGTCTCTTCTAGCTACATCGCTACATTTGCCTAATGTAAACGACCGTTTAGCCTAGCATGCCAGCCATCTTTGGGTTTAGCTATGTCTACCTCGGTAATAACATTGGCTCGTATATACAATTTTCGGCTTGACAACGTTTAATTTGCATAATCTTGCATCTAGATGCGTAGCGAGATTTGTTTTTTAAAACCGATGCGTGGTGAGATTTTAATTCGAGATTCTAAGGTTTTCCAGAAGGAAAAATTGAGAAAGTTAGTGGACTGCATGCTACTCGATCCGGCCATCTTGGGATGGAAAACAGTAACGGATAATTCATTTTATCCGATATTCGTATCTGAGAAAACGCGAATGTAGTAAGAAAAATCCGTATTAAAAAATGTTCGTATTCGTATTCGAGAATATTCATATCCGTATTTGAGAATATTTGTATTCGCATACGTATTCGAGAATATTCGTATCCGTATTCGTATTCGATCCGTACGAATTTTGTGATTCAAAATTTGAATTTAGGCGGTTTAAAACCGGTAACGGGTCAAAAACTGGTGAAAAATTGGCAAAACCACTAGGAATCCATTTTATCTGATATTCGTATACGAGAAAATCCGTATTCAAAAATATTCGCATTCGTATTCGAGAATATTCGTATCTGTATTTGAGAATATTCGAATTCGTATTCATATTCATTTTAAAAATATGGATTCATATTTGTATTTGAGACTATTTGGTCGTATCCGATCCGTTTCCATCCCTACGGCCATCTATTTCGGGCCTATAGGTAGGGGTAGAAAACAGTAACAGATAATCTGTTTTATCCGATATTTATATTCGAGAAAATGTGAATATGATAAGTAAAATCCATATTTAAAAATATTCGTATTCAAGAATATTCGTATCCGTATTTGAGAATATTCATATTCACATTCGTATTCGAGACTATTCGATTTGTATTCAATCCGTTTCCGGAACTCGGAAAAACCCAGACGAATTTTGTGATTCAAAATTTGAATTTGAGCGGTTTAAAATCGTTAACCGTTCTGGTAACTGGTCAAAAACCGGTAAAAAACCAGTAAAACCACTAGAAATTTGTTCTACCAAGATTTGTTACAGAAGTTATAGGAGGATACTCGTATTCGACCGAATTAAGTACATATTCGATTCAGATTCATATCCGTTACGACATTCGATTTGTATTTATATTTAAAAATATTTAAATTCATAATTATATTTATTTTAAAAATATATATTTATAATCGTATTTGAGAATATTCATCATGGCCCTTCATCCCCAACTGCATTGCTTTTTATGAATTGTGATCATGCTGGCTGCAGAGATTAAATATATGTAATTTAATTTCTCTCTGAAAAATTTTATACATGAATCTACAGTGTACGTTGATTTATATTTCTCTCGTCTATTTCATAATGATCATATATAGGATTAATTAATAAGTGGCAACAACACTCATTCTTCACAATGTTCTTCTCTTAATATTTCTCTTTCATTTGAACACAAAGTGAGCAGTATCATTCATTAGTACCGTTGTTCTGTTAGATATGTACAAATCAGCACGCTATACAGTTCACCAAGACATACTATTAGTTTGTCATATATATATTCTCCACATGTTTTATATGTTCCCTTGGCTCTTTGCTACATCTTGGGTGGTCCATGGCGTGCCTAGCTTAAGAAATGCACCAAGCTAGACTTGACTAGCTGCTCAACTCATTGTAATTGTCCTTGCATGGCCAATTATCATGCATGTTCAGTATGCATGTGAATTCGAAATATGTACTATAGCGCAATAGAATTGTGTCATTCGTTCAATTGTTGCCATCCAACGGAAAGATCAATGTACTATATTAACTACTATATCTACTAACATAAAAGAGAGTTTGATGTTCACCACCTCTCTCTTCCTTCTCCCTGTTGCAGCGCATTTCAGCATCTCCTCTTGACATACGTCGGCCCGTGTCGTTAGCCGGCTCCCTTCCTAAACTACTCATGGCCTCACACCCCAACCGCTCCTCTTCCCTTCCTCATGCGGCTACACCCTTGAGTCCCCAACCGCTAGCCACTCTCGCTATCTCATGTCCTAATTAGCGCTGCCTCCTTTCCTCGCTCCGATCAACCTCTTATAATCCTCTCCCTCTGCCATGCCATGCACAAGCCCCTTGCTAGTTTTACAAGCCAAATTCACAACGAGTGGCAGCGCTGGTGATTGATGATCACGACAAGTCAGTAGTCGTTGAGCAGCAGCTAGATTCGGCGAGCAAGGAGTCAGTGGCATGAATCAGTTAGCGTTAGAGATGGCAATGGGTACCCGATACCCGAATACCCGACGGGTTTTACCCGATAAAGAGACGGGTATGGAAAATTTTATGTACCCATGGGTACGTTATTGGGCGAAATCCTTTACCCGCCGGGTAGGCGGGTGCGGGTGTGGGTATATACTACCCATACCCTCCTACCCGCGGGTAATGAATACCCGCATTAGACAACTAGACATCCCACTCAAATGTTAATTTTATTATCTACTTCTTGTTGATTGTTTATTTGTTTGTCATATGTTGATATGGTCATGTCAAGTATGTTTATGTGATGTACTAATTTTGATCATTAGACGCTTTTGTGCTTGGCATGTATGATTAATGAATGTCTAAATTGATGATATTCTTATGTGTTGAACCGGGTATGCTTATGGTACGGTTACCCGTCGGGTAGTAATACCCGCGCAGTGCGGTATGGGTAAATTTTCCTACCCGCGTGCGGATACGGGTAACCCGACGGGTAAATTTACACCTAGCGGGTACAGGTATGGAATGGCAATACCCGATGGGTATTTACCCGTTGCCATCTCTAGTTAGCGTGGAGGTGACGTCAGGGAGGAGGAAGATGGTGGAGCTAGGGAGGAGGAAGACTGTGGCCTCGGGATCGAGGATGGCCATATCTCGTGCCACCGGGTCGAGGATGGCCAGATCTAACGGCATGGTGGTTAGGGATCACAAGAACTACTAGACTCTGGCTTCTCCCTTAGGTCCAACTGTAACATCCCAAAAAATCCTATTTCTGAAAAATTTAATTTCAAATTAAATATTTTAAAGTATTTGAATTTCATTTGGAGTTATTTGGATTTTTATTTGGTTTTCTGAGTTTTCTGGAGTTTAAAACATATTTTTAAAATTTAAAAAGTATTTTAAAGTATGAAAATTAAATACCAACATTAGTTGGAAATAATTTTATTAAGTCCAAAATATCTCCAGGAGCTTCTATGAATTTTTCTGAAATTTTTGGAGGTATTTTCATATTTTTCTGAGGCTTAAATAATTTCCTAGCCTTTTCTGAAAATCAAAACCAAATTCTAAAAATAAAATCCCAACTCCTCTCCCTCTGGCCGACGCGTGGACGGCCCAGATCCGCCCACATCACCGCTCGGCCTAATCCCGGCCGTTTCCCCTCTCCTCCGCTGCGGGCCCGGCCGTCGGTAGCTCCGCCTCCTCCTCCGGCCGTGTGGTGGCGCCCGATGCACGCCACGCCACCCCGCTCGCCCATCCAGCCGTTCCCTCCCACTTAATCGCACTCCGCCGCCCGATCCTCCTCCGAGCCACGTGGCTTCATCCGAGCCGCCTGCTCTCCCTCTCTCTCATTGCGCGGGCCCACTGTCGGACCCGCGTCTACCCCGCGCCACCTTCCTTCTTTTCTCCCCCCTCTTTCCTTCCTTGCACCGGCGACCGAGTCCCCACGGATCCCGCCTTTCCTTCCCCGGCTCTCTCCGGTTTTGGAAACTCCGGGCACCGCCGCGACCGGATCCCCGAATGTCGCGTCCCCCTTTCCTTCCGCGCCCCCTCTTTCCTTCCTTCCCCTCTCCCTTCCTTTTTCCGGCCACCATCACCGGCGAGCAATTGCCGCGCCTGTGCCCCCCCTCCGCCCCTATAAAAGCCCCCTCGGCTCCGCCTCCCTCCGCACAACCTCCCGCCGCACTCCACCTCCCCTTCCCGAGCCCCGAGTGCCCCGCACCGCGAGTTCCCCATGTGCACCCCGGCGAGCCCTCCGGTGAGGAATCGCCGCCGCCCCGAAGCCTCTCGCACCACGCCGTTGCCTCCTCCAGCTTCCTCGCGTCGGTGCGAAGCTCCCCGACCCTTCGGTTGAGCCTCCCCACCACCAGAACGCCGTCGCACCGGAGCACCCGAACCCCCTCCGGCCACCCCTCGCCGTCGCCTCTGTCCGCCTCTGCCCGAACCCCTCCGGCAGATACCTCAAAAGGTATACTTACCCTTTGTGGGTAAGAAACACCCATGAGCTCAGTTGGTTAACAGCGTTATCTCTCCCTTCCCCTGGTTCCCTCGGCGCGCGTTCGAGCCCCCGGCTCCGCACGCTGAGGTTGAGCCATTTCTATTATTTTCCGCTCTGACATCTGGGCCCCACTCATCAGTCGTTGTCGGTCTATGGGCCGGTTGACATCTAGGCCCCGCCTGTCAGTGCCTTCGCTGGCATGTCGGTCCAGAGCCCTTAGGGTCCCACCTGTCAGTGGCCAAGAGCAGCCTGGGGCCACTGACAGAAGGGTCCCACTTGTCAGTAGCTGAGTAGTAGGCTCACTGACATGTGGGCCCCACTGGCCATAGACACAGAGAATAATCAATAAAAGAAAAGGATTAAAATGTAAATTCTGTAGTGGGCCCCACCTGTCAGAAATTTCATAATTTATGGATTTATCTGAACTGAGATCTTTAAATAAGCATAACTTATTCATTTTAACTCCAAATTGAGCCGTTCAAATTTCTAAATTCTTCTAAAATCATGAACTACTTAAATATGCCCTCTATTTAAATTTTTGATTTTATTTGTATTTATTTGTTTTGTTTGCTACGTCTTTTCGCGCGTAGATTCCACTGTTGCCGAAGACCTCTCCACTCCGCAACAAGAAGACCCAGAGAGCGTGCAAGAAGGCAAGTCTCCTTTGATCATTTTGAACCTATGTTTGAGAAATATTTTTAATTATTTTAAATTTATGTGCATCGCTATTTACATAGAACTCTAATTTTGGTCTTAAGGCATAGTTAATCCAACCTTGATATGCCCTCAATTGAACTTGAATGTCATGTACCCTTGTAACCCTAGTATAACCTTTGTCTCAATAATGAGAATTACATAATTCTTTGGTAATATTAGAACTGTAGTAAAATGTTTAGTCATGCTATTTAATTCTTTTGTAACTTTGGAATGGGAAACCGTATTTCATTCAACTGGTATTTGTATTTAGAAATAAGTGGTGACTGGTATTGCCACTGTTCTTTTATAAATAAATAAAATGTAAAAGTTGGTTTAGACTGGGGCGGATGGTTGGTTTGGATTGGTGCGGCAAGCACGAGATCTTGTAATGTGTATGTTTCGCCCTAGTCGATTAAGGACCGACGCTTGTGATTGTCCAGATTAAGCACTACCGTACAACCCCGAGTCTATGTGGGTATGACCTAGCTGAGTAAATCATGATAGTTTAGTCTAGGTGCCACCAGCGGAAAGTGGGTGCCAGGGATTTACTGGTTATTCACAATGAGGGATAGGGATTTACTGTACTCATATGGCGCAAGAGGGGGCTTCGGACTAGGTGGATTTAACCCTTCTGCGGTGAAACCTCAGCGTGTGGTGTCTAGCTAGACTAGAGTGAGGAGAAGGCTTTGTGATATTTTATATGTGTCTCATGCCAAAGAAAGCGTGGTGACTGTTAAGATAATTTATCTCTTGGGGGTAAAGTTGCACAACCTCTGCAGAGTGTCAAACTATTCGAATAGCCGTGCCCACGGTCAAGGGCGGGCAAGGAATGCATTCACATGGTAGATCTTTAGTTTTCATTTTAAAAACAAAGTTTTGAGAGTGGAGGGAGCTCTCGGAAGGGGTATCCTGGCGGTTGGAGCCAGTGTGGGTGGATACAACCCACAGTTTAAACTTGATCGGCTAGAGTTGGTTAACTAGTGTTGGTGGCTATAACCTTCACTATAAAATGCTTATTAGTTTTCAGTTAAAACAATTAATTGGTTAAAATGATGCCTTCGAAAATATTTAGTAGTAATTGAAATACAATATTGCTTTGTGCAAAAGAACCATATAACCCTCCTTTGTTAAGCCTTGCATCTATTGCATTTTTCCCAAGACTTGCGGAGTACTTTTAGTACTCACATGCTGCACTTAAAATAAACTCAGAAGAATATAAAGCTCAAGAGGGAGACTACGACTACTTTGCTTGCGGATTCGACGAAGGATTCCCGGAGTACTAGGTCACGCTTCCCCAGTCAATTGCCTGTGGCGTATTGATGGGTCTTTGCTGGATTTATTTATGCTTCCGCTGTGTTTTGTGATTGTGCGAGGTCTTGAAACCTCATTTGTAATAATGAGTCCTTTCGGTCAGTACACTCTATTATTGTAATGAAGCGTGGTTGGTTATGTAATCATTTCTATTTAACTGTGTGCACTAGCTTTGATCTGGGACTAGTGTTGTAATACACAGAGGGTCCGGGTTCAGAAATCCGGGGTCCCGACACCAACGGTAGCACCGCAGTGATGGTTGGGTCCAGCCTCAAAGACCTCTCTCTCCCACTCTCCACCGACACCGTCACCTTCCACTTCTCCTTTTTGTATGGGTGTGGTCGGCTGGCTCCAGCTATGACTCCATGTTCTTGATCCACCACTGCCCCCACTGTCTCATTGCAAGGACGACCTGACCTGACAGCGGTGGAGGTGAGGACGAGCGAATCCAGTGGAGACGACCTTGGGGACGTCGGATCTGGACACGATGACCTCAGGGTCTGCCGGATCCATCGCTCCAAGGTGGAGAACACCGGCGTTGAGGATGATGACCTCGAGATCAAGTAGTCATGGGTTTGGGGACACTGGTGAGGAGCACGATAACTCCGGTGGAGTACTGAAGGTGGAGGTGGAGGTGTACTAGCCAAATGCAAAGATGGCAGCC
This sequence comes from Dendrocalamus sinicus, assembly GCA_036346575.1. Classification (NCBI taxonomy): domain Eukaryota; kingdom Viridiplantae; phylum Streptophyta; class Magnoliopsida; order Poales; family Poaceae; genus Dendrocalamus; species Dendrocalamus sinicus. Next base: position 13,937,494 of record CM070655.1, read on the forward strand.
TTAGAGATGATGCATCTAGTGGTGGTGATCTTCGGGATGGTGGATCAGGGGAGGTGAGGAGGTGGCACCACTATCAGGAGTCACCACAGGGAGGAGGCGCGGGGAGTGGTGGCTCCTGGAGGTGCTGGCATGCGAACGAGGGGAGATGAGGGAGGGAAGGAAACTGCGTCGGTTGGGAGTGGAGGGGTTGAACGTGTTTTTTTATTTACATCTAGATCAACCTCCTCCATCAACTGATTCTAGCCACTAGATCTCAATTCGATGGCACATCCGTTAAAAAATGGTGACGTGGCCAAGCCCTTTGGTTCCTCTGTTACTCCTTCCTCCCATGCACCACCATACAACTGCTGTACTAGGATGACAAAAAAGAGGAGACAAGTGGAGCGGTACTCAGTGGCGAAGAAGAGGAGCATACCGGTACAGACAATGAGGCATTGGTGTATACCATCGAGGACGATGATAGAACGGAAGTGTACACTACTGAGATCGGCGACCAGGACGTGGGGTACACCGGTGTGGACGACGAACAGGGAGGTGAAGTACATCATCTCGGACGAGGTGTACACCGTCGAAAGTAAGAAAGAACCGCGAAGCCAAGAGGCCAGGGAGGGTAGATCTGGAGCGGCGATCTCGACAACGGCGTATCCAGCCATACCGACCTAACTTTCGATGATAAGATACCTCCCTCTTTTTAATGTTCATTGAATGATTTAGGTTACGTTTGATGATTGTATCATCTTCTTTTGAAACCTCATTGCAACGTACGAGTATCTTACTAGTATACAATTATGTGTGTCACACTACCCACTGCAATAAACTTATACAATAATATGTGTCACACTACCCACTGCAATAAACTTAAAAGTTCTTAGGCCCCATTGAGTATATATGAATTTTACGACAAACAGTTCAATTCCCTCAGAAATCGAGAAAAAAAATCTACATTCCAAATCTAGTTAGACACCCACCTAGTTCATCTAAAAGCTTAAGTTGTCGAGAAAAGGAGAGCAATGCACTTTAATATAGAGTAAATAGAGCTATGCTTTATAGTGTTTTTCGACCCTAAGGTTGAGATCAAAAATATTGTGATATCATTATTACTACACAATACACAATGGTAGAACATATAGTTATTAATATATATGTTGTACTCGTAATGCTTCCTCAGTCACAAAAGAGTGATGTTTTGGACATGACCAAGATCTCTAAAATATATCTTTGATTACTAATTTCTACTATAATATATTAACAAAATCATAATGTTACAAAAGTACTTTTGAGATAAATGTACACGCGTCATTTTCACATGTCCAATCTGAGACGATAACTAAAGTTTATGAAATTTGATTACACATATCCCAAAATGTTAATCGGAGGAGTAACTTACAACAAAGTGTCTTAGTGAATGGGTTGCCTATAGCCAGATTGTTCTCCATGCAGTGTAAAACTTAGTAAGGGAAGAAATGTCTTTTTCAGCCCCCTGAAATTAGGAAAAAAATATTAAATGTGTTAAATGGCTCAAATGGCATGGTAATCAAGAGGTAAATGTACTGCATGGTATTTTTACGAAGCTAATTTTGAAAGTAGCAATTTTGTGAAGCCTACTTTTTAAAGTAGCAAATGATCAATTTTCTCAATTCCCACAGGCAGGTCCCCAACCAGCGCGTACGCCTAGCAGGAAAGAAACAAGACAAGGTGAGAGCTGGTTCCGTTCCCGCGCCCGCCCGCGCCCGCGCCCGCCTGGACGTACGAGTAGTGATCGAGTCAATGGCAGGTGGGCCCGGGTTGCTCCCGCCTCGCGCTCCCACGCTGACTCAGCCGCGGGCTCCACCTGCAATCCACAGATAACTACGCCTCCGCCGCTTCGCACCACCCATCGCCGTATCGTGCCGTGTCTGTACGCAAACACGCACACCACGTCTTCTTCCCCCCCACAAAAACGCGAGAAAAAACAATTTTTTTTGTAAGAGTCAGACGAACGAAGCCAAAAGAGAAGCCGAGGAAGAGAGGGAGGATCCGGAATCTCGCCGGCCGGACCGGGCGGGTGATGCCTGTGGGGGAGGTGGCTGCGAGATCTTCGGGGGGAGGAGCAGGAGGGATGGTGCTGGACGGCGCCGCGGCTGCGGGGGGAGTGGAGGACGCCGTGGTGATGCAGCTGGCCACCAGCCAGGTGGAGGACAACGTCATCACCGTCAACTGCCCCGACCAGGCGGGCCTCGGCTGCGACCTCTGCCGCACCATCCTCGAGTTCGGCCTCCGCATCACGCGCGGCGGTGAGCACCGCCCGACCTATATACCTCTTATTATGTACTTCTGTGTTCTTCTTCGCTTCGATTGCTGTCTCTTTCCTAAAGTTGGTTCTACGAAACTTGAGTTGCTTTGTTTCTCGCGAGTGCGAATTGGACAACTAGATTGGAAAAAAGGTTGGATCTTTCCAGGATCGTGGGTGGTTGTGTGCTTGAAAGCCTGCTCCTTTTTTCCCCCTGTCTAGTGTGGTTGGTGAGAACGGCTTTCCTCTCCTGTTTTTTGGATGGCAAGTTTTACTCTCTTTTTTTCGCTATGCGTGTTTCCGAAGAAAAATATTTGATTTTTAGCTGTTTTCCGTCCAAAAATTGGGTGTACAGCTCACGGGCGACTTGTTTTGGGTTCGTCATTATCTCTGCTCCTTTTCTGTTCGTTTCTTGAAAGGCTACTTTTTCCTTTTCTTATGCCAAATTGCCATCTAATCTAATTTTTTTGTCCATGTTACTGTGCGCTTCTGTGTAAAACAGCACATGCCTCTTGCTACAGTTCATCTCGTTGTTGGTTAACCATCCTCTTGCTACAGTTCATGTCGTTGTTAATCAATCATTAGTGGTGCTACTACTATCTTAAACATCCAAATTGACAAACCATTGCAACTTGCAAGTACTTACTCATAATAAACAACACCTGTTTTGTTGTGCTACAGCACCCCGTTTCACCTGGTTCTTCATAATTGTACTACTAAATCTTTAATTACCCTTTATCATCTAAAATTCGAGTCTTCTGGGATTTTGGCAGACGTGTCCACGGACGGGCAATGGTGCTACGTGGTGTTCTGGGTCGTGCCCCGCTCGCCGTCGATCAACATCCGGTGGGGGAACCTCAAGAACCGGCTCATGTCGATGTGCCCTTCATCGTATGCCATCCCTTTCTACCCTGACGTCACCCAGCCAGGCCCCTCGCAGTTCTACCTCCTCAAGCTCTTCTCGGCCGACCGGAAGGGGCTGTTGCATGGTGAGAACATCTCCTTCTGTCTCTTGCGTTTTGAATGGCTGTGCCATTGAAGTAATACAAGTTGTGATATAATTACATACCTTGCGATTCGCAGATGTGACGCACATACTATCGGAGTTAGAGCTTATAATCCACAGAGTGAAGGTGTCGACCACGCCTGACGGAAGAGTTGTGGACCTCTTCTTTATCACCGATGGCATGTATGTCGCAGTGTCAAACTTCAGTCGTTTTGTGCATGTTGCTGAAATATTAGCTTCAGTTCTAAGTTTCAACACTCGCTAGCTGCTGCTTTAATGTTCAATTGCTGCTTATTCCAAATGGTGTTGGTTAATTGCATGACGTGATAATTCTACCATATATATGACTGTTAATATTTCTATCTTAAGGGAATTGTTGCACACAAAGGAAAGGCAAGAAGAGACTTACTCCATGCTGATTGCTACCTTAGGTCCTTCCATAAGCTGTGAAATTTTATTAGCGGAAGGGTTCCAGCAAGGATTCTCTTGTCTTCCTCCAACAATCTCTGAGGAACTGTTCAGGTTGGAACTAGCTGACAGCGAGATCTGTTCAAGGTCTCTTTGTGCAGAGATGAAAAAGATGCAGAAGGCCACCATCAACTTTGACAATTCCCTGAGCCCTGCACACACACTGCTCCAAATTATTTGTGTTGGTCAGAAGGGGCTTATTTATGACATTTTGAGAACACTGAAGGACTGCAGCATTCAGGTATTTGGAGATATATGCATGTGTTGCACATAGCTAAAATTATCAGTCTCTTTTCTGTTAAATCATGATTATCTGTTGTCTTGTCTTCAATATGCTATAATTCATGGCTTACAAAGAACAGTAATTGCATACTTGCATCACCGTACTTATTACTTCTATGTAATTCAAATGGTTTGTGTATATTATCTTATACCATGATTTGTTACTCTATTTTAGGTAACATATGGACGGTTCTGGTCAGACAAGAAAGGTTTTCGAGAGGTGGATCTTTTTATCAAGCAGGCTGATGGCAAGAAGGTTATTGATCCTGAGAAACAGGATGTTCTGCGGTCACGCCTGAGGTTAGAGATGCTCCATCCTCTCAGGGTGATGATTGTCAGCCGTGGACCTGACACGGAACTCCTTGTTGCCAACCCTGTTGAGCTATCCGGGAAGGGACGGCCACGTGTATTCTACGATGCTACTTTTGCTCTGAAAGCGCTTGGAATCTGCATTTTCTCTGTAAGAGTTACACACTAATTAGATAAGGTGCAAAATGAGTTCATAATGAAGTTAGTATTTACTGTGTCCCTTTTTCATTTCAGGCTGAAATCGGGAGACAGGCAGCGTCGGAGCGTCAATGGGAGGTCTACCGATTCCTCCTGGATGACAGCAAAGAATTCCCCTTATCCAACAGCCCGACTAATAGGAACCGTGTTGTCGATAGGGTAAGGAGAACATTTTTGGGCTGTTTCAACTAAGGCTCGATTTCTATCTCCATGAATCCAATGCTTGAAGATTACTGCTTCAGTCAGTATCCATTGTATCCAGTTAATTACCTACCGACAGCTCAAATTATGGCTACTCCAGGGTGGGCAGTCTCAGCGCTAAACTTGCTGGCCAAACTGGTCTCTCTAGTACCCAGCATCACTGCCTGCGATTGCCAACTTCTGTTCATGTCATTGAACAATGCTGTGAATGTGTGACCAATTTCTCAAGATCAGTGGTTTTGGAAAAGGGAAGAAGCTTCATCTAGGTTGCAGAATTTCAGAGCTGGCAATCTATGTGTAACAAAGAAACGGAGGACATATCACAGAAGATGTTGTTTGGACCTGCATCCTCTGAGCAGTGTTGTAAATGGTCCCTGGAATCGAGAAATGAACGTTAGCGCATTACCATCTTCTTGCATTGTCTTGTTGCCCACACGCTGCTATGAAGAAAGAAAGAAACGTGAGGAGAGAAAAGAACATGTTTGGTGGGAGGAGCAAATCGAAGAAGCAATTATTGTGCTTTATTTGGGTCAGGGGATTACTGGATGCTGACACAGATACATCAGTTTGTTATAAATTAGTGCAAAATGTGCTATCTGCCTCACCTGCCTTGCTTTCCTGCCTCCCTCCTATCTTCTTGTATGATTGCTGCTTCCTAGAGAGATTAAGCCTGTCCCCCCATGTAGGGTTTGTACTTTCTTGTCAGCATGCGTGCCATTACGCAGGAAAAAAAACACTTTGTTTATGCAAAGCATATGCACTAAGTTGTGAATGAACAAAGGAATGTTCTAATGACTACTGTGTCTACGCAGTACGTACTTTGAACCAAACACTTGCATAATAATTGGTTTAATCATCACCTGCCTGTATCCCCTCCCCTCTGGATTTTTCCATGCTCCACGTCCCATTGAATTTTGTTTGTTCTAAAACACTCACATGTGGTCCCATATGTCAGTCATAATACATCAGTCTTATACGAAACGGTAACACACCTGGTTTATATGCCAGTAGGTAATAGTTGGTCTTCTCTTCGACGACATGGGACATTCTTATTTGTGGCTAACCTGATAGTTTGGAGACAGAGATAAGAACAATTTAGTCTCAATAAAACTAGTTATAGCGTAAGAAGAAATATTAAGATGGCAGCAAATGCATTGCGCATTGAACTCACCCCTGGGTGATGAAGCAAGATTGAGAGCAGGATGATTCGTATGTACGGCTCGTCCATATTAGTTTTTAGTTTCGACTTATAAATAATAACAATTTATAAAGAAATTTATAGATAGATATTCACGTGCGATTTTAGACGATATAAATGAAGTTATTATAGTATGTACTACAATCGACTAGTAGATTCTATTTTAAAAAGATACTCCGTTTAAAAATTAGGTATTATAAAAAAGTTATGGACATGACCTACAGTGTGGTGGTGAGAGTGACTTGTGCAGCTGATGGCCTTGAATGGTGACATCTGAACCGTGGATGAGCCACCATTGTTGTCTACAAAATGCAACTTGCCCAACTTGCGGAGGATTAGTGTTGTCATATATATATATATATATATATATATATATATATATATATATATATATATATATATATATATATATATATATATATATATATATATATATATATATATATATATATATATATAGTGTTTCATGCACCATGGTGCCTAGGCACCAATATCAATACTCGTTGATTTGCTTGAGATTATAACGTTTGATGTGGGTATCTTCATATACCCATAAAAAGTATATTTGAGATGTCAAACTCAGAAAAATTTAAATTCAACTTCAGTTTAATTAGTTTGAACTATTTTTATGGTATATACTCATTGTAGTTGCATTGAACTCAAAAGTTGTTCAAACTAATTTGAACTGAGTTCAAAACTTACTTACCATAAATATATCAAGGGTATAAAACATTTTTATACCCAAACTCAAAAAATTATCAATCATACACGTGTATACGGATGTTGGTGCCTAGGCACCATGGTGCCTTATGTAATTTTCTATATATATATATATATATATATATATATATATATATATATATATATATATATATATATATATATATATATATATATATATATATATATATATATATATATATATATATATATATATATATATATATATATATATATATATATATATATATATATAGAAAATTACATAATGCACCATGGTGCCTAGGCACCAACATCCGATACGCTGTATGATTGACAATTTTGAGTTTGGTATGAAAATGTTTTATACCTTGATATATTTATGTAAGTTGTTTTGAACTCATTCAAACTAGTTTGAACTACTTTTGAGTTCAATGCAACTACATGAGTATATACCATAAAAATAGTTCAAACTAATTAAACTGAGTTGAATTAAATTTTTCAGTTTGACATCTCAAATATACTTTTTATGGGTATATGAAGATACCCACATCAAACGTTATAATCTCAAGCAAATCAACTATTGATATTGGTGCCTACACCATGGTGCATGAAACACTGTCCTATATATATATATATATATATATATATATATATTTGAGAGTATTATGGTTTTGTTTAAGAGAGCTTGGCAATATGATTGGTGCCGTAAGCATGCTTTATGTGTCCAATAAAGCATCTTAATTAATGTGACTACTGACTTGTACTGCTATCCTTGCCTCCCAAAATTTGTAGTAAATGAATTGCTTGTTACATCAACTAATCAATAATTGCTTCCAACAAAATGTCTTGTACTGGTTTTTTCATGAACCATGGTCTTATGATATTTTTGTTGAGGACCAGGCATGATATTTTTAATGTAATAATAGAGCTTACAATGAGCATGTACACTGCCCTAGCTTATCCATTGACAACAGGTTATTAATCTACGATGATCATTATGCTGCTTGTTTCATGCCAGCGGCTTGTTCGTCGTATATGCGTCACAGGACAACATGCTGTGTTTGTTGTATTACTAGCATCTACATCCACTTTTTTTTAGTAGTAATAATTTAGTGGAGTAACCAGATGAAGTTCTCTCCTAATATGAGCCTACCAAAAACCAATGTGAACATCTAGGTTTTTAAAGTGGCTTTCTTACTCCTCTCACTCCTGTCTCACTTCAGAGATAAGACGGGGGGTTACAGACACATCACGCACCCCCTTTGGCTCCTATCTTGCGCACACATCTCTTCCTCACTTTTTCCACCGCTTGAGCCCTCCTTCTAAAAGTCACTTCTTTTAGCCACTACTATTTATTTTTACCCAAAAGCCATCAACTGCCAACATGAACAGGTACGTCGAAAGATGTTGAAATCTTACGCTTCCATGAAAAAAAATAAGTGGCATACAATGCTTACTATACCGTCTACCAGAACATCCACAGTTGTATCCTGTGTGAGGATGGTTCCTCTTGGTTTGGTCAAATCCTGTAAGTGCATGGTTACCTCTACCGAATATTAGTTTTGATCATTATCACCATTGGAGTACGTTACCCTCCAGGAAAAGCCAAAGTTAGGGTCACCTCCCCCCGATGAGTTTTCATCTCGCTCATAAAGGTTTTTTTGAAATGCAACTAACTCGAATAAGTTCTCATTTTCGCCCTTGACCATGGGTACGACTGTTTGAACAGTTTATACTCTGCAGAGACTATACATCTTTACCCACAAGAGACAATCGACCCGATAGCTCTACACGATTCCTTAGCCATGTAGATCGAGTGACCGTCATGCAGCTTTTCGTAGTTACCTCGCCACATTACCAATCCACCCATATGAAGCCCCACCCAAGGTAGGTCCTCATAAAGTTTGTGCGAGAAGTTATACCATAACATCTAGCATAGTTGGACTACGACTTTCCACAACGCTAGTGAAACGAGTACACATCACCCTAAACGGTGTCCCATCCATGCTGGACCTCGGTCCGCACATGCACAACTCCACTCCCCTACCTGTGGAAAGACTCTGAGGTCAAGTAACCCTACTTGGTCCAATTGCACTTTGTAGACTTATGATTGTACTGTTTTACAATATAAGATCTTCACAAGATTAAGTCCTTAATTTATCTGGATGGTTCATACCACAAATCATAATTTCTCGTGCAACGTTGGCATCAACCTCTCTTACCATCCGTCTAGATAGGTATAGCAAGTTTTCAGGGTATGAGAAGCACAAATTAAATTGTCGCAAATTATCAATCACTTACGTCCTGTGACTATCCCAAAAACAAGTTTCATGATTAAAGATTGATGATCAGGGCAACTTGTACCCTGGACTTATACATGATTAGGATGGCACTTAAGTATGGCTTATAGCTAGCAAGGTTACCATTAATAACTAGGGTGACAAGGATTAAGTAATTCATGTGTCAAGGGTGGTATAATAGTACTACAACATTAAATAGGCATGTATCTACCTTAAATTTGACATATATTTGCATATTAGAATTAAGCATGCAATTTGCTAATTTAAATGAACATAATTTGCATAAAATATAGGATCAATATAATCAAAGTAATGACTTGCCTTACTCGTTTTACCACGGCCTTGATCTTACTCAAAGCCCTTTCAGTCGGTGGTCTTGAATTCCTGGTCTTCGTCTTTTACCTGAGTCTGGATCCCGCTTGAACTTGTCGTCTCTTCGTGGGTTCAGCTTCTAATTATGTGACAACCGATCGATAAATCAAATAAATCCAAAGAACACTCAAAAGTCCCAAATAAATTTAATTGAACTTATTTATATTTTGCTATGACTGAGGATAGAGAGAAGTTTTGACGAGTTGCGGGATAGATATAGGTCAAACAAATTTTGAGGGAGAGCGAAGTGACGGAGTAACTTTGCTGGGAAGGACAAAAGAAGGATTGATGTCGAAAGAATATTCACAAGAATATTCTGCTTTATATTGGATAGCTAGCAATAGCTGATTATAAGATAAGAAGGCTCGATCCTTAATTAATAGCTTCTTTATTTAATTTATATTTATTAAGGAAGTTCTATATGTTAGGAAAATCTTACAGACAGATGGGAAAGATTATTTGGGATACTTAGGATTATTTATTGAGAGTTAACAACTTAGTGATTTTAGGATATAGGTTTCACATGTGATGTGCAGTATTATCTTGACAATTCGAGCTGTAGTTTTATCAGGGATTACACTGCTAGATGATTGAACCATTAATTTATAATAACTTAATTGTGTTATGGAGTTGGTTATTAAACAAATTATTATTATGAACAAAGTTGGTTACTTTGAAGATTAACGAATTCAAAGATGAGCAACGGTTCGCAATTGATTAGAAAGATGAGTTAATATGATAACAGGGTTTTCTTTTAAGATTGAACTAAACTAATGGTGAATTAAATATTCTACAATGTCATTGGAGAATTCAAATTCTAAGATGATGGATGGATGATTATTATTTAGGCAAGATTGCACTTTTAGCATGTCTTGTTAATAAAAAATGCTTGTTGCATAAAATGACATCATTTTTATGTACCTTTTTGAGATGTTTGGATTTAAAATAAACATGATTTGTCCACTTATTTAAGCATTACTTGAAAGGGAGATCTCATGATTTTGGGATGAGCAAACAATATTATTATTTTATGTGGTAAAATTCTGTTATACCGATTATATTTAGCTTGCAAATGATAACTTCAGATCTCGGGCTAAAGATATGATAATCAATACATGGACCACTTGTGTGTTGATAGGATTTGCAATTAGTATTTGAGTTGTAGGGCAAATATTGAGCTCATCGAAGTTACCTTTAAATGGCTTCAATTTCTATTTATAATAAATTTAAAATTCTTGCGCTAGTTACTCTCATGAAATTGATCGAGATTAAATATCTAGCATTTTTATTTTGCACAAGCTTTTAAATTTTTAGATTTATATTTAAAATTTTGCCTTGACATTCTTCTTATTGATTACTTGATAATTGGAAAACAGTTCATGGCACAAACTTGCTTTAATTAATCGTTACATGGGGATTAATTTAAAAAAATTTATTGGCATGCAAATTTAACCACAATTAAGTTTTAAAAATTGAATTTGCATGAACTGCCATTATACTTTCATAATTAATTCATATTCCTATTTTTATTTACAAAACATATTTAATCAAATTGCATGTTTGAATGTTTCTTCGGCATGAACTGCAAATTCTAGTCATGTCTGTAAAGCATGCTAGTGACATACATGGAATGGATACCCTTTTCTAGTTGGGCCCACAAGTCATGAGAGAAGGAAAGAGAGAGATATCGGAGAGTCTCTGTTTGAACCGAATCAAAATAGGGGAGGCTGTGGAGCGGCCGACCGACAGCGGCGCCAGTGGTGGCTAAAATGGGGACCCCTCGAGGTGAGGGGCCCAGGAGGGGTGGCGGCTTCGGGCGAGAGGTGCTGTGGCGAGCTGGTGGTGGTGGGCGGCGGCTGGTGGAGAGGCCAAACATGGCGACGGCGGCCGAGAAGGAGAAAGAGAAAAAGGAGAGAAGCGCTGGCGAGGGGAAGCCAAGGGGAACTTACCTAGGGGGATTGGAAGCACCGAAGGGAGGTCGAGCCAGGCCGGCGACGAGGACCGAGGGCGACGTGGGAAGGTGCGTGGTGGTGACTCGCTGGAGGGGAAGGAAGCGAAGCGACACTGCGACTGGCTTTGGGAGGGCATGCGAGGGCAGCTCAATCGTGGTTGGCTTGGAGAGGGAGAAGAAGAGGGCAAGCTCTAGCCTTCTTATAGGCAAGGGAGGAGAGATGATAGTTGGATGCATTGAAGGCGCATGCAGTTGCTGTTGAAGCACAGTGCAGGGTGGCAGCTCGTACGCGCGTGCGTGGGCAGCGAGTGCAGCACGCGGCGTGGCTACTAGGCGACTGAGGCAGTGCATGGTGCGGGGCGGCCTTAGGCCAGGCTAGAGCATGGCGTAGGGTGGCTAGGGCAGAGGTGGCATGGCTAGTGTGGCCGGTATGCACAGGTTAGGCTGACTCAGTTGCCTGCAGCACAGGGAGGAGGGGGTCCACACGGTAGAAGGAGAAAAGGAGGGGGAAAAGGAAATGGTAGCAAGTTGTGGAAGTTTTTTATTTTTGCTAAATTTTCAAATTCACGATTTGCATTGTGAATTAGTTTTTGAATTTAAAAACTTGTTTCAAATATTCAAGCATGAATTCCCAAAGTTGCATTGCTATTAGCTTTGTTTGAAAATTACATTTCAAATTTTTCTCAAGACAAATTTCAAAATTTTAAGATTGAAGTAGAACTCAAATTGGGATCTGAATTCTTGGTTAAATTAACTGGATGGGACTTTTACTAATATGTTTGATTCCAATTTCTATTCTCAGTTTTGCATTTCCAAATTCCAGTTTTGAATTTAAATTTTGGACTTGCAAATGAAATTCGAAATTTCCTCAATTTGATTTTCATTAATTAAATTATTAGCAAAAATCCAATTTAAGAATCTTGAATGAATGCCAAAAATTTTAATTAATACTGAAAATTGATAAAAGATTTTAGATTTTCTCAATTACACTATTTCTATACTTTGGATGTGACCTGTGCTATTATTATTAATGCATTCTCACAAACAACTTTAGAAAATTTGTTTTAGTTAAAAATGCTAATTCTCAGGAATTTTTCTATTTATCGTAACTTTCCAAATAGTGCATTCACCAACTAAAAGAACTTCAGGCCTCCCTTGATAGCTTTGCATATATTATTATTGCATTCTGTATGGTGGCTTGCTGAGTACCATTGGACTCACTCTTACTCAATTACTATTTTTCAATCAGTAAGAAAAAAGAAAGTCAAGCCCTGCAGTGCTTTAAAGGGATCGACAAAGTTGAAAGATGATGATGCCAAGAATTAGGTTGCGAACCCCAATTAGCTGCCTGTGGGTGTGTCTTGAGAGTCCCACCTGTGTGAAATTTTCGCTGGTGCATATTATTATTTCGAACTAATCGGCTCATGTATAAGTTATTACTGTATTATCTATGCTTCCGCATGATATATTTTTGGCATACAGTAATATATTTGTGAGCACTATCTACTGATTCAGGGTATAATATGGTAAAATCACAGAGCATTTTGAATCAATAAAATCGGGGTTGGACAAATTCTGGAGTAGGCTAGTCGGGCTGTAGCTCTGTTTTTGCCAGCCTATTGCTTTTGTTTCCTATTTTGGAGAACTCTTGTGACCCTGTGGTTTCTAGTAGTAGAAATCATAGTCTCCCTGCTCAAAAAAAGGGGAAAAAAGAACATCAACAACTGTATTACAGCTGCCACATGGACACACCCTCCCTAATGCATAATGGCATTTGGTTTCGAATATCACTAAGTTTGCTATTGCGAGAGGAGAAATGCCGCTCCTAAGTTCTCTTTTTTCTTAAAAGGAAAAAATTGGAGATGAAGCCGAGTTCTCTGGCAAACAGCCTGATTAATTCGGAGAATCCATGGATAGCTTCAATAGAAATGGGCCGCAGATAGCAAGATAGGCCGTGCGAGGGGTGGTAGTTAGGCAGGCCGTGGCGGTCATTCGCTCTATTATTTATGTTTTTTAGAACAACGAATAAAATCTGCATCCGGTTTGTAACCACACACCCCACTTTAACGGCCCGGAAGCACTCGGCCCATATAGACTTTCCGGACACCCAATTTAATGGGCTAGAGGGCCGTGCTTGTTGGGTTCTTCCCGGTTGCTCAGCATAATAGGCCGGGCTGTTCACGGAAACTAAACCTAAGAGCTCATGTATAATCGGGCCGCACGTGCTCTCTCCCGTTTTCATTTCAAAATGGGCCGTTCTTGTTGGGCCTTACGGATAGGCCGGGTTCTTTTTTTTCTCCAGCCCTTGAGATGTTTTGTTTTGGGAAGCTAGACTCGATGAATTATTGAATTTGATCGATCGATGGGTCGGTCAGACATGATGTGAAACTTGTGATCTTCGTACGTGCATGTAGGGGTTATCTCCTGAAGCCAATCTGACATGCATGATCCATGCTTCTTTTTATCTTTATCTCCGTTGAATTGTACTGCAGTTTCTTGGTGCTGATTCATCTTGTAGGTAATGTACATGCATGCATGCATGTGATCTTTACTACTCTCTCTCCCCTCTCCCTTTTTGCTGATTCACATCAACTTCCATCGATCTCTCGTGTTACCTAGCTAGATAAAGTTCAACGCCACACGCGCATCAAGTGAGTCTACAGAAAGCATGCATGCTCAACCGGTCAGAAGAGGCTACATCAAATAATTATAGTTACTAGTATTTTTTTTTTCCCAGAGAGTACAATGGAGCATATATTGTACAGGCTAGCATCTATCTGTAGTACATTCCAAATATTCGATAATTTGGCTTCTTTTACTACTCCACTTGATTTGTGTTGGAATATTCGATAATTAGGACATGAATTAAAATATGTTCACGTGGAAAAGGTCGCGCGAGCCGTGCCTGCCTGCCTGCTGGAATACATGCGTGCGTGCGTACGTGCGTAATTTCTTCTTAGACAATGTAATGCCGAATTCTTAATTTCTTCTTAGGCAATGTAATGCCGAATTCTTACTTTAAGAGAGATATACACATGTATATATACTTCCGTCGTAGTCGTACATGTATATATAAAGCCATGAGAGGTGTTATGGAAAACCTAAACCATAAACCAACTCATCCAAAGCAGAGGATACATGAGAGGGTTAGAGGTAAAGTTATTCTTTAGCATTAGATTTTTGTATAGGGTAAGGATTCGAGTGTCCTAAAAGTTTCGAGAGGATGGTGAGATAGTGGCAATCCCTTATACTTTTTTTTTGATATTGTGTTTAAAAAATTTGCAATTGGCTTTGCTAAATATTTCTCTCTTGTCATGATTGTTTTATCACCACTATTTGGTTCTCTCAACAAGATTTATCTACTTCATTTTTATACCATACATACTTATACCGTATCTGGTAACTTGATCTGATCTGAAGGATGTATCTTTCTATGAATAGGTACAAGAGTATACCATATCACGACCAAGAAAACACTGATGCTAAGGCCCTTTGGCCGAGCTTTGACTTTAGTTTTTTGGGCTTCGAAGTCGTTTCTCAGCCAAACGCGTGGGCTTTGAAGCTGGGCCACAAAGAAACCAAGAAGAAGTCGAGTCTAAATTGAATAACAAATTTGAAGTTGAGATTTTCTAACGTTTTTAAAGCTGGGCTCAAAAGCCAAAAACTCTTAAGCCGAGCTCGGCAAAATAGGGCCACATCAAGAGTGGAGGTGCGCACAGGTGTAGAAGAGCTAGCAAAAGGGTAGAGAGAGAGAGAGAGACAGAGTACATGCTAGGTAGCTATAGCGGCATACAATGCAACATGTCTAGTAGGGTCTGCAAACAGACCGAATATAAATTAAATAGTGCCCTTATCACATTCATATTTGTATTTTGTAAATGAATACGGATACCAATTTAAATATTCTTAAATACAAATACAAATCAAATATTGTAACCAATACGGATTCGAATCGAATATCTACTCAATTTGGTCAAATCTGGATATTCTTATAATTTATGTAGTATGAAGATATTAATGATATTTTATCCTTATACAATCATGTTTAATTATTCTAATTAATTTACTTCGCCTAAAGAAACATAAATTCATGTTCAATTAAAAAATTTTGTCCAACTAATTAGTCGTATTGTAATAAAATATACATATTGCTTTGTTGAATATGAATATGGATAGTCCGGATAAAATAAAATTTTGGATGGTAAAAGTCTATACTATATTCACATCCATATTTTTTATGCAAGTTTGAATATGAATACGAATAAAATAGAAATTGCTAATTGGATAAAAAAATTATGTTATATTTATATCCTATTAAATATAATAACCAGATAATATGGATTATTCGTATGCAATTCTCACCCCTGGTGTAGCTCACTTGTGCTGTCTGTGAGTGGTTTGAGTCTTCTGAAGGTTAGAGAATTGTGCAGCACTCCTGGCTAGCGGCTTGTTAGCTACTAGCTTAGCAATTACTACTTACTAGCTTAGTACCAGGACATGTAAAAGTAAAAAAGAAAGATAGAACGGGCGATTGCTTGAATTTTTTCTAAAAAAATAAATAAGGATTGTTGAAAGAAATGATTTTTAAAATAATGATGTGAACGATGAAAAAGTAAGGAAAAATATTTACACAAAATAAAAATAAGAGAAACTAAATATTTATATTAATTTTTGATTTCTTTAACCAGAAACCAATACAAAGCACCGGAAAAACGTGAGACACAACTGGCCGCCAGCGCCTCATTTGGGATATTCATGTTGGTTCCCGACGGTCAAGATGCATTTGGGATAGCCCACGCGTCAGCAACTCTTCACATGCAGACACAGCGAGTCCTCTCATCCGTCACGAGACCCCCGGCCCGCCGCTTCCTTCCTTTCCCTTTCTACAATCTAGGGTGCTGCGAATCGAAACCATCAAAAAAATTTCACGAGCTCTGCTCTGCACTGCTCCCTCCAAAGTCGATACAGCAAGCTAGCACTGGTACTGGTACCTCACGTAGCTCCATCTGCTCGCGCTCGCACGTCGGAGACGGGACGATGTCGTCGGTGTCCTCGGCGAACATGACGGCGCTGAAGACGTCGTCCAACGGCGTGTGGCAGGGCGACAACCCGCTCCACTTCACCTTCCCGCTGCTCATCATGCAGACCCTCCTCATCATCATCCTCAGCCGCCTCCTCGCCTTCCTCCTCCACCCGCTCCGCCAGCCCAAGGTTATCGCCGAGATCGTCGCCGGGATCCTGCTCGGCCCCTCCGCCCTTGGCCGCAACAAAGCCTACCTGCATGCGCTGTTCCCGCCCTGGAGCACTCCCGTGCTCGAGTCCGTCGCCAGTCTCGGCCTCCTCTTCTTCCTCTTCCTCGTCGGCCTCGAGCTCGACCTCCGCTCCGTGCGCCGCAGCGGCCGCCGCGCCTTAGCCATCGCCGCCGCCGGCATCTCCCTTCCCTTCGCCTGCGGCGTCGGCGTCGCCTTCATCCTCCGCCGCGCCATCCCGGGGGCCGACCAGGCCGGCTACGCCCCCTTTCTCGTCTTCATGGGCGTCGCGCTCTCCATCACCGCCTTCCCCGTCTTGGCGCGCATCCTCGCCGAGCTCAAGCTCCTCACCACCCCAATAGGGGAGACGGCCCTGGCCGCCGCGGCCTTCAACGACGTCGCCGCCTGGGTGCTGCTCGCGCTCGCGGTCGCCATCTCCGGCAGCGGCGATCACCGGAGCCCCCTTATCTCGCTCTGGGTGCTGCTCTCCGGCTCGGCGTTCGTGGCGGTGTGGATGGTGGCCGTGAAGCCGGCCATGGCGTGGGTGGCGCGGCGGGCGGACGCGGCGGGGCAGGGCGGCGACGTGTGGGTGGCGGTGACCCTGGCTGGCGTGCTGGCGTCGGGGCTCGCCATGGACATGATCGGTATCCACGCCATCTTCGGCGCGTTCGTGTTCGGGCTGACGGTGCCCAAGGACGGCGGCGGCGAGTTCGCGGGGCGCCTGACGGAGCGTGTGGAGGACCTGGTGTCGGAGCTGCTTCTGCCGCTCTACTTCGCATCGAGCGGGCTCAAGACGGACGTGGCCACCATCCGCGGCGGCGGGGCGTGGGCGATGCTGGCGCTTGTGATCGCCACCGCCTGCGCGGGGAAGATCGTGGGGACGTTTGGCGTGGCCATGGCGTGCGGCATGTCGGCGCGCGAGGCCATCGTACTGGGCGTGGTGATGAACACCAAGGGACTCGTCGAGCTCATCGTCCTCAACATTGGCAGGGAACGCAAGGTGTGTACTTCCTACGTACTACTCAACTGCTGCATCATTAATCCCACCGTATGCTATGCTATTCCCTGTTTCACAATATTTGTCGGGCACACTATGCCAAAAAATTAGAAAATATAAGTAATATTTGATAAAATTAGACTATATTTGTCTCTATTAAATAGACATTGATGAAGGTTAAATAATCCATTAAATATGATTTTAATATTTAATTAAGGTCATAAGACCCATGTGGTCATAAACTTCCAAAAGCAATTGCTCGAGTACTCCCGGTCAGAGGCCCACTGTGTATTTTACCCAACCTGTAGATCACTCAGAGATTATATGAACTAGTATAAGGGCCAGTCTCTAGGTGATTCTCTTCCATGCGACAGATAAAGCATGTGTAACCGCATAACAATTTGGCCTGATGTCTCTGACAACAGCTGCCGTGCACTACTACAAAAGGGTCATCATAGATGGTTCAAAACTGTCATCATAGATGGTTTTTTGAACCATCTAAATTTATGCGCCAGTGATAATCAAAGGTTATCACAGACGGTTTGTGAGCCGATTGTGATAAATACATCACAGAACCGTTTGTGAAGAATACTATCACAGATGGCTCGAACCAAAAACCGTCTATGATACTCACATATCACAGACGGTTCTAGCTACCAACAGACTATGATGTGTGAGTATCACAGACAGTTGGTATATAGAACCTTCTGTGATACTTCCCCATCACAAACAGTTTTTGATTCGAGCCATCTGTGATAATTCTTCATATACGGTTTATACCACAAAACTATCTGTGATAGTTCATTCTATACCTAATTTTTTCTATTTTTCAGCTAGACTTAAGAAATGTTAATTATATCATCAGAAAACAAGCAAATACAGTAATAAATACATTATCACATTCTATTTTCATTAAGATTAGAATCCACTATTACAACATCACAAGATATCAAGTAGGTTATTCATAGCATTACATACACAAGAGGACACTTACAATTTTACAAAGATAAGTTTCATGGTTATAAATTCAGAAAAATGCTTACATTACAAGAAACTTCAGACTAATGCAAGCTAGACTTACACATTCTTCATTAAACTACAATATAAAATAAGTGGTGTGGGAAAATTTTGAAGTAGTAGAAATAAAAAGACAACAAACACCATTTTCAGCTTCTATATTGGCGACTTAGAATAGTGCAGATTTGCTATTGCCTTCTTCCTTTCCATCTTGCTTCAAGCGAAATTTCAGTCGCCCATTACGAACCCCTTCCGACCTTTGCCGCACACAAACGAGTTGGAGTAGTACGAGTGGTATTGGTTCTTCGAGTAGGGAGAGTGGGGTTAATAAGGGGCGAGAGGTGGGGAGGAGAATGGTGTGTGCCGTTCGATGTGGAGAGAATAGACGGGTGAGATCGGGATCCTAGGGGATATGCCGCGGATCGGTGACGTGGCGGGACATCACAAACAATTTGGATTATAAATCGTCTATGATAGAGGCATCACAGATGGTTCATAACAAAAACCGTCTATGATAATAGGAGATATCACAGACGATTCATAACAAAAACAGTTGGTGATAATAACGTCACAAAGACAATATATCGGTACAATATAAATAGATAGTCTCAAAAGATAAAATAGCAAAATTTTATATGGCTTATATATGCTAGTTTGAAAGGTTTCGAAGAGATCTACAACTTTGCAGTTGAGGTGAAACCTAAATTCCAAAGGGAAGATAAAATATTTTGGCAAAAATAGAAACTAAAAGCTTAAAACATAAATTTGGGGCTAAAGATGGCCGATTTTGAGGGTCTTAAAGGCTGACTAGCATGAGTTGGTCATTTTTTTAATCGGGCTGATCATTAGCTTTCTAACAAGTACAAGAACGTCAAAAACGGACACCGTATGCAAAAGTTATATCTGTTTTACTAAAGGTGTCTCAAAACTGAATCCTACTCGGACTTAGGCGGGAGATTATGAAATTTTAGGGATTACGAGGTGGGAAACATATCACAGATAGTTTTTAATATAAACCGTTTATGATAACTTCATTATCACAGATGGTTTTTAATACAAACCGTCTATGAAGTATCACAAACGGTTTAAATAAAAAAAACTGTCTATGATATCTACCATTATCATAGATAGTTCTTATCAAGAACCGTCTGTGAATTATCACAGATGGGTATTAGTAAGAACCATCTATGATATCTTGTATTATCACAGACGGTTTGTATAAATAACTGTCTGTGAAAATACCACAGGTTTGTGGTGCCATAGCAAGATCTAGTATATTTAGGCCTTGAATTGTGCAATACAATTTTATTTACTCATACTTGCTCTAAAATTGAGTTTTAGCTAAAAGAATTTAAAAATCCCCTATTCACCCCCTCTAGTTAGTTATCCATGATTCTATAAAGTGGTGCGCTGGCCGGAAAGATTCCGACCGACACATCTTGAGAAATTTGATGGAAAGGAAAACCCATTGGAAATTCTACAGATCTACACCACTGCAATCAGGGCTATGGGAGGTGACGTCAATTTGATAGCAAACTATTTGCCAACAATTCTCGAGGGTTCTGCCCGGTCGTGGTTGCTCAACCAACTGGTAGGATCAATCTACACTTTGGAACAACTTTGCGACCTACTGATCACCAACTTACATGGGACGTACGATCGCCCCAGGAAGGAAGATGATCTTCATCGAATCCGACAAGAGACCATACAACAATATATCAAAAGGTTCAGTCTAGTTCATAACTCTATCCCAAAGGTCATAGATTCTTCTGTTATCTAGGTGTTCAAGACTAAATTAAGGAACAAGCAGTTTACAAAGAACATCGTAATGAACTCTCCATAGAAAATTATTGAGCTGTTCGATATGGCTAATAAATATGTTGTTGCTAGCAAAGCAGCTAAATGGAATAAGGCTATTGATCGGATAGCCAATATTTGTCAACTAGGCTTGGAGAAGAAAGAAAAGAAGGTCAAGAATTCACTAAAGGAAAAGAAGAATCGCAAACCCAATACTAAAGAAATCATTGCAATTTTAGAAAAAGACACTAATAATAGAAAGGATTATCCCATTTGGAATAAAGGAAATGTTCTGATCAATGAATCCAAGAGAAGTAAGAGGTAGTGTCCACTCCACCAAATGATAGGACATGATCTCTGCAACTGCCACACCTGGCAAAAGAAGATTGAGGATTACTACTCAGGTAAGGGTCCTCTCCCTTCTATACAAGAGATTAGAGAACCAAGCACCAAAAAGGATAAGGATGGTGACGAGGAAATGGAGTACCAAGAGCCAGAGCACACCATAGATGTGATCTTTAGTGGATTCTCCTCCTACGAGTCTAGATGACAACTGAAGACTATAGAACATGAGGTGAACTTCACCGATGCACCAGTCATCGTCTAGCCATCCAGATGGTTGGAAACAACCATCTCCTTCAGTCAAGAAGACTACCATATCCCTTCAACTCGACTAGGTAGGTTTTCTATCATTGTAAAACCTACTATAAGTAACTGTAAAGTTAATCATGTTCTAATAGATGTACATAGTTCTCTTAGCGTCTTATTTATAGGAGCTATAGAAGAAAATGCAAGTTCCTAAGTAAAAAATAAAGCCCATGAAGTATGCCTTTCATGGCATAGTCCGGGGATCTTCGGCCAAGCCGATCGGGCAAGTGTCCATACCGGTTACGTTCAGAAGTCCTGATAACTTTTGAACAGAAAGGATCCCATTCGATATAGTAGATTTTGAAATAGCATATAATGAGATCCTTGGCCGATTGACTTTATGTCAGGACTCGAAACTTGCATTCTGGACCCTTATGTGTATACTGTGCTAATCTCATGATCAGTGGCGAGTATACACATTCAACAACATTCATATCATATCCATACCCAAATAATTTAGAGCAAGTAGTGCATTTAGATAGCAAATAAGCGTATATGTCAGACTTTACAATAGTAAGGCTGGCCGGCCAAATAGAACATATAATAGCAGAGTTCAGTAGAAGTGAAAGATAAATGAAATGCCAAAATCCAACAAGTATGCCTCATCCCAACCACAGGCAACTAACTAGGTTAGAACCCTAGAAATCAGCATCTTCATCATCGAAACCTGTTGCATAATAATACCCACAAGATGTGTCTTTTTCTGTATCATCTGGATATGTTCAACAAGCTAAGGTTGAGTAGAAAATTTGTATTTTGCCAAACCTTTAAGCAAAGATATATAGTATGCATGCTGAGTCAAAGATAGTTGTCTAGTCTAGTTTAATTTGTGAAACATGCTTTTCATTGAAATAACGAGTAATATTGCAAACGGAAGTTGTAAGTGAATTTACATTTGATAAGTAAATAATGGTAAAGCATAAATTGCATAATTTAGAACAAGAGGCTTGCTGCCCTAGAATCTCGAGATAGTAGCATAACCTTGTCGAACCAACTACGCATGGATATCCCATCCATACCTTCTCGGAACTATTTTGGAAAACATAAAGGTACTTGACGAGGATATAACAATCCCCAAATTATTATTTATCCATAAATAATATTGTTACGTCATTATACTCCATGAGTATACCCCTCATTTATAAGAGAGAGATTTCACAAGGTAGTCAAAACCTCTTCTACAACAACTCCTTAGTCGTAAGTTCTTCTATGACAACTCCTTAGTCGTAAACTCTTCTACAACAACCACTCCTTAGTTGCAAGCTCTTCTACGTTAACTCTTTAGTCGTAAGCTCTTCTACAATAACTCCTTAGTCATAAGTTTTTCTACGATCATAACATAGTCATAAGTTATCCTGTGACCATCTTATGGTCGTAGATCCTCCTACAACTAAGTCAAACTCTGACTGACCTATCAACACAACCCATTGCATCGTGGGCCTATTTGACAAGGCAGTTAGCATGTATATTTATTCTCTAGAATAAATACACATAACTTCTCTCTGACAGAAATAACTACACGATGAGTGAGATATCATGTCTCTAATAACTCTCATTGGATGTTACCATTTGAGACATTAAGGCATCTCTTGGCATGGAAAAACTATCGTTGCCTTGCAGGCTATATAAAAGAGGACGTCAGGGGAAAAGGAAAAACGAGCGAGTACAATAGGACAGACCCAAGGGGGGAATACATGTAGAGCAAGGCTTTCCACATTACTTTCTTTGTTGTAATCAGTTCATTGAGCAATAGCCACACAATAGGGTTGTTATTCTCTCAGGAGAAGGCCTAAACCTGTATGAAAATCCCTATGTCTTTTCTCTATGTGATCATAGTCAGGTCTTCAAAAGTTCCCCCAAACCCTATTTCATCGAGCTTTGTCCATAATCGAGGACATGGCTACTAGAATAGATTTACACTATGAAGAGGTTTTACACTTTACCCATATGACATAAACATCCCACTATATTATGCATATCACACGATACCATTAGTACCTGTTTTGAGAGTTCATGATAAAGCTTTTACATTACTGGTGCTAACAACCATTGCCCTATAATTACATTCTTAAGACAGGGAATGCCCTTCAACGTCCCAAAACTCATATAGTGTGTTGGGTACCTTCCGTTATAGGCAAGGTCTCTCTAAATATGGAGTCTGCACAATGTCCACACTAGCCCAAGAATCCACCTACAATCTATGACCTGTGGTGAAGTTGCTAGCCCTAGTAACTTATAATGGTATGGCCTTCCCATAAAAGGCACGTATGGTTATACAGCTATACTTGGGTCTATGTCACAATATGAATCAGTCCTTAGTGACTCAACCAAGATCCGCAAACCACATTCTCATGCAAAATGCACCAATCTTCACAACCACTCGTCCAAGTCTAAAATATATTTCCCATTTTCTTTGCTAACCAAAATAACAGAGGTAAACTCCTCTATACCAATTCTTGAGTATCTTCTATTTTTGAATATTGTGACCTATTTTGAATCTAGCACTTCTAGTATTGTTGCGAGTATGGCTAAGCATCAACTACTACATTTAAATTACTAAGTTCCTCATTTTACTACCAAGGAGTATTAGTGCTATGGTGAAAATAGTAAGCTAACAATTTGTCAAGGCGGGATTGATGCAACAATTGGGTAGAACTACTGCTTATACCAATATAATGGTTTTTACCAAAATTATGCGCATACATAATAGTTTTAAAAATAATGTACATATAATTAAAATGCGGGATCAATATGATCAAAGGGGTGCTTGCCATGCTTGTTAAACTTTTTGTATTGCTCAGGTTCATTGGTGAAGTTCTCCAGAACGTGGGTATCTCATCGGCAAACATCAAATATTGCAAATAAGAGCCAAATAACTTCAAATAAAGAAATTTAAATATTTTTATATAATATGAAACAACATGATTTTATAATATTTTAGAGACAAAAATAACTTAATTTGGAGTTCATATGCAAAAGTTACATGCATTTGAATTTTGAAAAAGGCTGAAAAAGAAAAATATTACTGTGCTCAGATTTTTTATTTTTATTTTCCTTTCTGAAGGAAAGTCTGGTTTATTGAGCTTTGTTGATGTTAGCGGGGTTTTTTTTAATAAAAACTAAGCAGTTGACTTGTGGGGCCTGGTTCACAGTGAACCGGTTTTATTTTTAAACCAGACCATATTACGGGGCCCATGTGTCAGAGACACATTTTTAAGTCAGTTTTTTGAAAAATTGATATGTGGGGCCGGGTGGTCAGTGGCTCAAGAGAGAGAGGAATGGGTGGTGTGTGCACTGATAGGTGTGGCTTGCTTATTGGTGACTCAGAGTGGTGCTCAGCTCGGGCGAGCAGTGTTGGTGGCGAACGGCAGTGGGGCTTGCGAAGGTGAGGCACAGGAAAGCATGAGGGGAGCATGGGGAAGCTCTGGGGTGGCTTTGCCTTAGCTGAGTGTGGTCAAAAGTGAGAGGAGGGGCACAGGGAGGAGGGAAAAGGGGTGCATGGTAAAGCATAGTGCAAGGCACGAGACGGGGCGACTTTGCGACGTTGTGGGCGCGAGCTAGAGAGAGAAGGCTGGTAGGTGGGGCCGGGGTCAATGTGATAGAGATAGAGAGAAGAGGTGAGAGAGAAGGCATATTCGGCAAGAGTACGCCTTCGCGCGGGAGAAACGTGAAGTGGAAAGCGGTTTCGGGAGAAAAGAATTAAAAACTGGTTTTTTTGCTTTTTGATTAAAGGCAGAATTAAAGGTTGAATTTCTAAAATTAGCAAATGTACTCCAAAATTCATGAAAATTATGAGAGAGTATGAAGAGCTTATACATTATTTCCAAGCTCTGATCAGGTTTTCATAAATTTTAGAAATTCCTTTTTGGCTTCCAAAAATGAAAAACTACTTTCAAAATGTTGGAAAAAAGTTAGAAAAATCCCAAAATGCATAAATGATGATTTTTAAATATTTCTACATGTTTTGGGAAATTTGAGATGTTACACTTAAGCCATGTTTCTGGTAGCCGCGCATTACAATTACTAAAGTCTCAAAATGCTAGGACCCAAAAGGGTCATAACGGTTTGAGGGAACAAAAAAATGGCTTTTGCCTATGATCATAAGTCTCTCAAACTAGTCGATGAATTTTTGACCAAAAATGCTAACCTGCCTTCTATGCAGGTAAAGCACTCAAGGTAAAAGGTGGTTCCAAAACCCTTTGACCAAGTAAAGGAGGTATCTCTCGATAACGACAGTCCTTCATCACACCATACAGAACTTTCTGCTATGTGAAAAAGTCATTTGGTCTCCAAAATGGTGGTGCTACTTTTCAAAGATTAATGCAAAAATCCTTTAGTCACAGATTAGTTAGAACTTAGAGATCTATCTTGATGACTTAGTTGTAAAAAGTGTTAACATCGAAAACCATATATCCAACTTGCAAGAAACTTTCTTTAACTTAAGAAGACATGGTCTTAAGTTAAATCCAGAGAAATGTGTGTTCGAAGTTTCTTCGGAAATCTTCTTGGTTTCCTAGTTTCGATTAGGGGGATTGAAGTTAATCAAGAGAAAATAGCGGCCATCGAACAGATGTGTCCTCTGACCACAAAGAAAGACGTGCAAAAACTAATCAGTTGTATGGCAGTGTTAAGTCATTTCATAGCACGATTAGGAGAAAAAGGATTACCCTTCTTTAAACTTCTTCAAAAAATGGAAATTTTGAGTGGACTAAAGAAGCCAATGATGCATTTAAAAAAGTCAAGGAATACTTGACAAGTGCCCCAGTTTTAGTCTCTCTAAAAGTGGGCGAATCCTTACTCTTCTACTTGGCTACTACGCCACAAGCAGTCAATGTAGTATTAGTCATTGAACATGATAATATCCAATGACCAATATATTATATATGCAAAGTCTTACATGGACCAAAAGGAAGACATCTAGAAATACAAAATTGTTATATACTTCGAGGAAGCTAAGACATTACTTTCATGCCCACAAAATTGTGATGCTAACCGTGTATCCTTTATCTCAAGTTCTCCAAAACAGGAAATCATCATGATGTATACCAAAATAGGCGATCAAACTTGGGTAGTTTGATCTTCATTTCTTGTCACAAACAGCCAGTAAGTCCTAGGATTTAGCAAATTTCATTGCTAAGTGGACAAACCTTAAAGCCATCTAAGGGCCCAAGTACAAAAACTATGACCATTGGACTACATACTTTGATGTGTCCTTAATGATAAAGGACTCGTGGGCTAGGGTAGTCCTGGTTTCTCCTACTGGAGAAAACATAAAACAAGCCATGCAGTTAAATTTTCTCACTACAAATAATGTAGTAGAGTACAAAGGTATACTAGTAGGGCTCCGAGTAGCAAAGACGCTCGTGATTCATAGATTACTAGTGAAATGCAATTCTTAACTAGTAGTGAATCAAATAGGGAAAGAGCATAAATGCTCAAGTACCACGATGTCATCTTATCTTGTGGAAGTACGAAAATTAGAAAAGCATTTCTTTAGTTTTGAAGTCCAACACATTGCTAGAAAGGAAAACTTTCTGGTAGATCAATTGGCATGGATGACTTCCTCAAGATCACCCATCCCACCTGGAGTATTTCTCTAGTAACTCAACAAACTCTTGATTAGGCCTGGGCAAAATACCCGCTACCCGTTACCCGAATTACCCGGACCCGAACCCAAAATACCCGAACCCGAGGTACCCGATCCCAAATTCGGATAGCGATTCTGATTACCCGAAATTAGTTTGGATAGTTCGGGTAATATCCCCCGGTACCCGAACTACCCGAATTACCCGAAATCTGAGATGCGACTCACTGACTCTGTGTCTTTGTGTTTGTGATGTGTTGTCGGTTGAACACTTGAACTTATCACTTTATTAGTATATGATTCTCTCTGTTTGAACAACTGCCTGTGATATATTATTCTATGCAAATTGCTGCTGAAATTCTATGCAAATTGCTGCTGAAATTATGTGCAAATTCTGTGCAGTTTGCTGGTTTTCTGTGAATTCGGGTATATCGGGCATACCCGAACCTGAACCCGAATTATCGGGTACCCGAAATTTCGGGTAGTATTTTTTGGGGGCTAATATCGGGTAGCAGTTTTCATTACCCGAATTTCGAATTACCCGAACTACCCGACCCGAAAAAATCGGGTAACCCGAACGCCCAGGCCTACTCTCGATGTTCGAGCATTTTGAAGACGCTCCAATGAAGGTTGCTCAGATCAACCCCAACAATGATTGTATGATATCAATCTACAAATATCTTCAGCATGACACACTTCCTGATGATGACATAGAGGCCGATTGTACAGCTCAGAAGGCCAAATCATACACTTTGATCGAATCTACCCTCTACAAACAAAGAACCCATAGAGTGTTGATGAGATATATATCTCAAAAGGATGGTTTGCATTTACTATCTAAAATATATGAAGGGGTCTGTAGAGCACATCATTCCAACAAAACATTGGTCGGTAAAGCCTTCTGACAAGGATATTATTGGCCAACTACCCTACGTGATGCAAAAGAACTTGTGTCAAAATGCATACAATGTTAGTTCTATAGCTAACAAGTACATTAACCTACGCAAGCTCTCCAAACTGTACCGCTTTTTTGGCCTTTCGCAACTTGGGGTTTAGACATTCTAGGACCTTTCCCAAAAGCACCTGGGGGCTTTAAATTTTTTTTTGGTAATGATTGATATGTTCACAAAATGGATCAAACCTGAGCTAGTTGAAATCCATATTTCTCTCGAACTCCCTTCTTAGGGATGGTTTTTTTTACTTTATTAGCTTTGGCATTTGTGTTGAACACCATGCGGATCATTATCATGACCTTCACAGCGAGGGTTCTTACAATGATATGCACTATTTTCTGTGAGGAAAACTAGTTAGAAAAAAAAATAGACAACTGATATAGTCCTTAATAGCTCGAGGGCTCAAAGGCTTCATTTCTTACTTCTTCATTTTGTTCTTCTCTTGTTTAACCTGGTCAAGACAAGAAAATTTTCATAGTAGAAATCTCCTCTCTGCATGGGGTCACACCCACTAGAAGGAGTTTTCTAGTGAAGGCCTTTTTCCTACGATCTTTGTTGCCATTCAAAACCTGATATTGAATGCATTTTAGAAATTTTTTTGTTCATGCCTTTCATCCTTAGCTATCTTACAACCAGTTCGGATAACGACCACAAATAAAAGCACTTATCTTTTTCATACATTTTTGCATAATTTATTATCATTCATAATTCAACAAATTTATGTCACAGTATCTGTCTAGTCATTTTACAACTATGCTCTATCACGATTATAGCAAAGGTGTATAAGAGTAGTCAACATCTTTCACTAGATTTGTCCAACGTGATTTCCTAGTGCTACTCGATCCTTTCAAAATCATAATCAAAGTGCATTGATATACTTAGTCTATTGATCAGAGGAAACCACATTACATCTTTTCTTCTCTATTGCTTCCTTAGTATGTTATACTACTAAACAAGCAGTCGAGGGCTAGGAGAGATACAACTACTCTTCAAAATTTGAAGAAATGACATAAACTTTATTACTACCAAAGGTAAGTTTTTTTAAATATAAACATAATGCATATCAAATACATGATCACTAACTACTCATTGGAGCCTCCCAACTGGCCACTGTCCGATGGAGACCCGGCCTTCATCTCCTAAGAAATCTTGTTCCTGAAGGGTTTCACCTCTTTTAAGAACTTGCTTGCTTCTTCCTCCAAGCTGTTGAATTGTGCTTTGAGTCCTTGAAGGTTGATAGAATGGTCGGAGGCCTTAAGCTTTGCTAAGGCGAAGCTGACTCCATCCGCGACAGTGTCCCTCATGGTTTGCTTATGGTTGCTGCTAAAAATAGCCAGCAGGTCTTGAAGTCTTTCAAGTTGTTGACCAAGGCAACCTATCTTCTCAACTGGTTCCTCCGAGGAGGAGACAAGTGCTTCCATACCCATCTCGATAAGTACGTTATTGAAGATTTCCTTGAATCTCCTTATTCTCCTCCTCCTCCTCCTCAGTACGAAGGGCTTTTTCTAGTTCTTGAACCTTCAAAGCTTTCTCTATACGAGTAGCCTAAAGTTAATCAAGACAAGTTATAAACAAATTAAACTGGTCAAATTAATGATTGGTTACCTTGGTTTTTTTTTCATAAGTCTCAATGACTTCCTTATGACCAGTTTTCAATCGACTAGTCTTTGGCTTTATACATATCTTCAAGCTTCAAAATGACAGCGCCCTTCGCCTTGGCTTCTTTTTCAAAATCTTCTAATTCTGTCGACCATGACAAGGGAAGAAGTACAAAAAGCAAGTATTTGGAAGTAATAAAAATCAAGAAAAGACTTCTCAATCGAAGACTTCTCCTTAAGGGTCTTGAGAAGCTCATTCTCTATCAAAGTTGACCTAAACAGTTCTCTCTCCTCCTTGAGGGTATCCTCAAGCACCTTAATGATGCTTCCCGACTTATAGAGATGTTTGAAGGGTTATGAGAAGAAAAAACTTCACAACCAGAATGTAATGAGAAGGGAAAACTCATTACCTTTCATCAACTTGTCGACGGAGGTTAGTCCTCTCCTTCTCAAGGGTTAGTGAGTGTCTGGTCATTTCACCAACTAGGGAAACTCGTACCATGTGCTAAAAAACAAAAAAAACTCAAAAAAGTTTTGATAGTATCAATAATTCATCGAAAATGGTCTTAAGAACTTACCAAGATTGCTTTTCTTGCAAAGGCAGAGTAGAGCTCCTTGGGACCGGTCTTTAGCTCGAGGTCCGACAACTTCCTCGACCAAAGTTCCTCGAGTCTTTGGGTGTTGAAGGTGTGGCCTCAGTTGGGGATGTCCCTCGGATAAGAAGACTTCCTTGTCAGTGAAGAACTCTTGAGTTCTGGTCCTCCATAGGAGGGAAGCATTTCTACTTCCTCCTCTTCAGCCACCACTTTCCCAGTAAAAACAGGAGTCTGTTGTGACTTTATTTCCACTTCTGGACCCTTCGATGGTGCCAAAGCCACCAAAGATCCATGGTCACAATAGCCTTAGTTCCTTCTATTGATAATGCTATTAGCTGAGGGGCTGCTACGACCACTTTTCTTTTGATGCCTCTTCAATAGAAGTACTTGGGAGGAAAGTGATCGGAGTGGTAGAAGCACTACAATACCATAAGAATAAGAAGAAACAAGAACTTTAAGACACCAAGAAATAAAAAAGGTATGACACTATGCAATTTCTTACGACTAGTACATACCTTATTTTCTTTGTCTTGTAATTATAATGCCCTGGAGCATAATCCAAAGAGTTTGCCTTCCTCTTCTTCTTCTTGACCAATTACGCTAGTATAATACCGGTAGGGATGGTCGGACCCTTTGTGCTTCTCGACTAGATGCTCTCATCCTTAGTCGATTCCTCCTTGGGGCAATCGAAGATAGCTTCTCCACCCCCCTGCACCTTCGGAGGGTTGGGCTTACTCGACCACTGGAACTGTTGTCTCCACTAGTGGTGTAGAAGCCTTGGGAGTGGCCACTGGGTGTTTAATATACTTAGTGATGGTTATTTTGGAGCCCACGACTAGTGGATCTGATGCCATCAATAATGTTGTGGTTGTGGTGCCATCGATCAGTGGCTCTTCCCCTTCTCTTGTCTTGCCATCAACTAAGATGAGTTTGTTAGCGAACCCTTCATCCAAGAAACACGTTCCCGTTTGTGCAATTTTTTCGTTCTTCATACAAGAGCATGTGTGGGTTTGTAAGAAAAACTCTTAGAGTCGTAGTAAAAGCCTACCTCTGAAGGGATTTCTGTCTGCTTCTTAGGGGTTTGGGTGATTGGTGGAACATGAGATGATCCCAACTTCCCATACAACTTCTTGACACTTTATCATCTCTTGGGGCCTGGAGCAGCTTCTTCCAAACTCTCTGCCAGTCGACTCGACCATATAAACATGTCAAGAATGTTACAATATACCGGCCAGAAAAAAATGAAATTTAGATGAAGAGAATCTTTTGTTACCTTAAGTCTTTTAATCCTATCCTCTGGAGAGGTAACCATTAGGATCAAAGGAACTCCTTCCTTATGCTCAGGTTTCCCCTTGTAGATAGTCTTTACCAACTCCCTCACCTCGAAAGGGGATAAGGCTACAAAATCAAAATAGAAGGAAAAGCTTTTAAGTCAAAAAAGTATACCAAACAAAAAATGATTCAACTGGTCGGA
The DNA here is from genome assembly GCA_036346575.1 of Dendrocalamus sinicus. NCBI lineage: Eukaryota > Viridiplantae > Streptophyta > Magnoliopsida > Poales > Poaceae > Dendrocalamus > Dendrocalamus sinicus. Next base: position 13,968,663 of record CM070655.1, read on the forward strand.
ATTCTCAATGCTTACCTTCCGAAGAGTCCCTAGTCGAATCTTTTGCGCCCTCATACCATAGCATGATATGATCGTGTGATTTCAAGTGACTAATTCGGTGCATGGAGAAGTCCCTCACCACGTGCCATGAAGTTAGCCCCCTATCCTTAAAATAGATGATGGTATCAACCCATCACTCTATCCTTCCTTCCTTCTTCGAAGAAGATTTCCATCTTGGGTTCTCCATTGCTATCCATCCCGTGAAGGATAGGTTATCTTCTCTGCTGACTGTTGTATAGAACTAGAACTTCTTCCATGACGACCACAAAGACTTGGAGAACATCAGAGTGTACTCCCTCACCTTTCCATCGTGAAGCTGCAAAGAGCAGTTCTCGGGTGATGCCGTCACCTTTCCAGCCCTTTTAATCATTTTGTATTAGTATCTGAAGAGTTCCAAGTTCACCAGAATCCCAAGATGTGCCTCCCATAGGTGAGTGAAAATACTGAGATTGGAGATTGAGTTGGGGGTCGTATACACCAACTCAATCCCATAAAACTCAAGAACCTCTGATAAGAAGGGATGAGCTAGCAGCCTAACTCCACACTACATATGCCCAGAAGATTGGAATTGCATCGTTGCTCTCACTTGGAAAATTTCCCTATCGCTGACCTTCAGGGACTAGAACCTTATTGGGGATTATTCCCGCATCTTCCATGGCCTTCAATCTCTTCAATCCTAGTTCGGATGCTGAACAATCAGTGATCAAATCAGATGTTTTTTATTATGATGGCTGAAGATCTAGGTGTGGATTGAAGGGACTCGAAGCTACAGTCGGAAGAAGATGAAAGGTTTTCACTCGAAAGCGTGAAGGCAACATGCACCACACTGATTTTTATAAGGGCTTTTTCTAACTGTAAAAACAATAATTGCTAGATTTGAAGCCCAATGGGTAGAAAACCTTACAACTTTTCCCAGTTGGTTTTCTCAACTTCAAGTAAATAAAAACTTTTTATTTACTCTTGTTAAAAGAATGTTTTCCAACTTGAAATCCAATCGAAAAAATTTGGGTTATAAATTCACTTAAAGTTCATGGGTTAGCTGATAAGGATTAAATATGACTTTAATACTTAATTAAGGCCCTAAGACCCATGTGGTCGTAAGCTTCCAAAAGCAATTACCTGAGTATTCCTAGTTGGGGGCCTACTGTATATTTACCTGACTAGTAGACCACTTGAAGATTTTATGAACTAGTATAAGGGCCCGCCTCCAGGCAACTCTCTCCTATGTGACGGATAAAACACGTGCTTTATCTACTCCTAACCGCATGATGATTCAGCCTGATGTCTCGTACAACAACCACCCTACAATTGTCTCTATGATACTCTCTCACTGATAATAACCAAAGATCAGTTATTATCATATCTCTCTCTGTGTGTGTGTGTGTGTGTGATGGCAACTACCACCTTGACCTGATGGGATGATTCAACAACCAGATGAGATGATTCAACAAGGCGCTTACTTACGTGGATAACTAACATCCCTTCAGTGCTATTTAAGGGTTGATGAGAGAAGACACAAGGGAGAGGGAACTCAAACTCCAATAACAGACAAGACAATCAAGATTTTTCGATCAGTGAGAAGATTGTAGAGATTAGGGCTACTTAATAAAGAGCATCTTTTAACCAGTTCATAGCAATATAGACATTCTCATTCACTGGTTGAATCATTCCAAGTAATCTGACCTCCTTTCTCACATTTTTGTAAGCTCGGCGACTCAATCCACTACTACAGAAAAGGTCATCACAGACGGTTTTGTGAACCGTCTGTATTTATGGGTCAGTGATAATCGAAGTTATCACAGACGGTTTTCGAACCGTCTGTGATTATGAAAACCGTCTGTGATATTCGTTCCTCCTAAATCAAAATCTATTTCTGTTTATTGGCTAGCCTCAGGAAATGCTAGCCATGCCCTCTAAAACAAGCAGATAATCACAGACAAAAAAACATACAATTCACACATCTCATTTCCTTTCAGATACATTTCACAGACATAAAACATCCAATTGACATCGCACTTCATTTCACAAACATAAAGCATGCATCCATTTCGCAAATCAATTAATTGAATTGAAATGAAATATCCATTAACAAATGCACAGTTACAAAAGATCTACACTGCATTTGCACTTAGTGATAAGACCAATAAGAAATCATGGTGCGCAGTGGAACCGTCCTCCTGGCTTTATGACTTGAGTCGACAAAAATACGCCAACTCTCCTCGAATCCCTCCAAGATCGATTTGTTTCAATGCGATTGACGGGATGTCTGCACCTATCGATAGAAAAATCAATGTGCGTATATATGTAACGTGATAAGTATAAAGTAATTATGGGAAGAGTAACAAACCTTGCAATTGGTGAGCCTCGAGGAATCGAGGAGTAGTTCCATATGTTGGCAAAGGTAGTATCCACATGTGTTGCCCGGCTGCTGCTGATGGCACTGCAAAAAATGGAATGTGTTAGTTCAAGAGGCATTAGTACCAACTGTTGCATAGGATTAATTAATGTGAAATAGCGAATACCTTAAAATCTCGAACATGTGTCAGCAGGCCTTTGGCCCCGCGCTTCGAGTCACCTCCCTTTTCAATGTACATCGCGAACGCCCTACGTAATTCAAAAAAGTTAACCTTAGTCATTCGGAAGGAAAGAAAGAGTACAATATAGATATATATATGGGGAATATGTGCTTACCTATCGATTACTTGGCTGACAACTATGAAGTCCATTTGATTCTTACTTAGGGAATCAAGGTAATATACCTTGTTCCATTTTGGTACAATTACTATTAAAATCCAATGAAAGTTCGATGGAAGGGCATAAGTACATAATCCTTATTGCGGCAACCAGCGATCGATGCAATGTACCTCTCGGCGAGGGTGTATCGGTCGATGGTATCATTGGCGACCAAGTGTGGGTCAAGAAACCAGCTAATGAGTTGGATAATCTAGCTCTAGTCGGCATGTGTCTATATATATACACGAAAGCAACAAATTAGATATGGCATTTATCGGTATGACATTAACGGAGGCGTGATTGTACACACTTACGGCGTCGGCATCGAATGATTGAGACGTCAAGAGCGTTGAGCGCGAACAGATCGAATAAATCCTCAAAGGCGACCACGAACATACACTCTTGAAGACTGTGGTATAAATCATCCGACGTGAATTTGACAGTGATACTTGAAGTCCGTTCTCCCTTTAGCTTATTGGACTGCTGGATATACCACGTGTGCAATTGCATGCAACTATATGGTAGCTTTTGGAGGTCTTTTTGCTTGAGCAACGGCTTGCCAAGCACGAATTTGCGGGCCAAAGGTAGGTACGTTATATCATCATTGGTCTTCTTTGCTTTGCCCTTGCTGGCCTTGCTGCCTCGGCTATAGGTCAACTTCACGGCAGTCGACTTTGAAGGTAGCGGTGCAAGTTGCTCGTGAGAATAGGACTGTGGAGATAGCACCGTGCGATATCCGGTGGTGGAACCGATTGGTCTTGTAATGGAGATAGCACCGGTGCATGTTGCTCTGGCGAGTATGACCGTGGAGATAGCACCGGTGCGATATCCGGTGGTGGAACCGATGGGTCTTGTAATGGAGATGGCAGCGGTGCATGTTGCTCTGGTCCTACCACCGGTGAAGAAGCCTCGAGGAGATGTCGCTTTTGGGCCATTTGGATGAATGTTCCAATGGTGCGTCCTAGAGTCACGATCTCGTCGTTGAGGGCTTGATGGCGGGACCACCTCAAAATTGACATGCACACCATCCACATTAACTTTTGCGAAGCTGGCGCTAAACCTTGGCCGTGCACCATGGCCGATACGACGAATATGCAGCCCCAGCGTACAAGGAATAGAGCCATATCTCACTTGGAGCACGCGCCGTAGGCTCCTACATAACGATACAAAATTAGCTACTCGAATAGGCCTATCAATGGAGCAAGCATTCAAGAGGTAATAATTATTACCGAGGATGTCGTCCACAGAAATTTGGCGGGGTTTGCGTCGGATTGGGCGCGCACTACTCGGACGGTTGTGCGGGCTAGCGAGCACGGGAGGCGGCGATAGCGGCTGCTGACTTTCTGTTTATTTCCGCACCTCATTTTTTATTACACCAGCCAGCTCACCCATTAGCTCCTCTCTAAGAGATTCCTTGATTTCTTCTCGTAGCTGTGCGTCACTCTCCGCTTTGTTTCTCTTCCTACGCCGATACATTCCGGAGTCATCTTGGAAACCATGTTTCCAAGGAACGTAAAGCCTAAGGCCTCCCGTACGACCCGGGTGCTCCTTGTTTCCCAGGGCCACGGAGAGCATATCATTCTCCCTTGTTCCCTGGAATGATCCCAGGGTAGATTCAAAACTCAGCTCTTCCTGCAAGAGCACGAAATGTCATTTTAATTCGTACGAAGTTGTGGAGTAATTACAAGCTACGTAGTTCTATCGATATCTTACTAGACGCTCGGACACTTGCTGGTCTGCAGGGTTTCGAAAGGAGACGTCCCCCGATGTCGTTGTAGATAACCTTGCTCTAATCCAATTTCGAGCGCGGTCATCCGGGATATTGGAAAACGGCGGGGCGATGTCCTGTGCAGCTGCCAGGTCATCCTCCTTTCTCCACTGCGGGATTTTACCCGCATACCCAGCTATGCCATGTCTGTGGGGGTGTGTGTTTTTTGCCTGGAGGGCCTTGTGCGCCATACTTGTACTTTTAAAATCTTCGGATGTCTTCATCGCCTTGAACTCTTCCCATTGTGGTTCCAGGAATGGATATTTCTGAAAAGGCATTTTGTCCGTCTTCACGTATTTCCTGACAAGCGTGCTCTTGAAGTTCTTCCATGCTTTGCACGTCGCTAGGTAGGTTTGTTGTTGCACAGCGTATAGGTGTTCTTCTGGGAACTCGAACGATGCCAAAATTTTGGTCCACAGCTCACGTTTCCAAGTGTCAGGCACGTTCTTCCACGAATTGTATGTGATCTCAATTCGTTCTCGTGCAACTATTCTGACCATGCTTCGGAATGCGTTTACCGCTTTTTAGGGAAGGATAGGGACCCCAGATGCGTTTACCGCTGTGATGGTCTGTTGGCCCTCAGGCTTCTTCAATAGCCCTCTTCCTTGGCGTCTTGATGTTGGAGCGGACGCCTCCGGCGATGATGTTGAAGAATGCGCGGGTGACATGTTGCTCATTTTGTGGGTCTATTAGGATAAGATGAGAAAGTGTCATACCATAAGATAAGAAAATGCAATATCTATCTATTTCGCTCAATATAGGCGATTACAATACATATATATGTGTATATACATACATATACATATTTATACCTACATATATACTCTTCCTTGATTGGTTATGCCAAATAATGAATTCGGTATTTTGAGCTCTAGATACAAACTCTACAATCTCAAGATCAAGATATATTCAGCATGCATATATTCAGACAACAGTATTCATACAGATCAAGACCATACAAGTTAACTTTGCCCAATAATTCAGTCTTTTAACTTGTCAAGATCAAATCCTAACAGATCAATTTAATAACATGCTATAACCTGAAAACTGCATGAACCGACAGCTATTAGAGCTCAAAGACCGAATGAACCAATCTCAGTATATGAATTTATCATCATCGAGCAACTGTAAATCCCACAAGCAATCTCAGTATATGGAAGTAAGCAACTAACAGTAAGCATATACATGACAAGTAAGCAACTAACGATAAGCATATACATAAAGCAACTAAGCAACATATACATAACGATAGCATATACTATGACATCAAGCATCAACCTAAACCCTAACAGTAAGCATGAAGCTCGGGGAGGGTTTTGATGACCTTAGGGTTTTGGTGACGGAGGAGGAGGCGGCGACGACGGAGGAGGAGGCGGCAACGCAGGAGGAGGCGGAGGAGGAGGCGGCGACGCAGGAGGAGGAGGAGGAGGAGGCGGCGACGATGGAGGAGAAGGAGGCGGCGACGCAGGAGGAGGCGGCGGCGACGCAGGAGGAGGAGGCGGCGGCGATGGAGGAGGAGGAGCCGACGGGCTCGGGGAGGCGGCGACGGAGGAGGAGGAGGCTGCGGCGACGTCTTCGTCCGGGGAGGCGGCCGGCGAGGGCTCGGGGAGGCAGCCGGTGAGGGCTCGGGGAGGCGGCGGCGACGACGGGCTCGGGATTTAGATCTAGATCAAATAACTGCAGCGCACACGGAAAACCCTAGCGAGAGAGTATATATAGGGAGGTTATCACAGACGGTTCTAAGTTTATAACCGTCTGTGATAGTTTACTATCACAGACGATTCTAAACTTAGAACCGTCTGTGATAATCATATCACAGACGGTTCTAAGTTTAGAATCGTCTGTGATAAGCCTTTGCCGACTGTTGTTATTAAGACAACACTAATAACTACACAGCTGCATTCATATCAACCACCAAACAGCTGCATTCATAAAGAACACTAACCAGCTCTATACATAAATGCATACCAATTCACATGTACATCACACATATACATCACATATACATAAATGCCAATACACATATACATTTTGTCACACATTTTAACATATACATCTCAAAATTGACTACATCACATATTTTCACATATACATCTCAAAATTGACTACATCACACATTTTCACGTATACATCTCAAAATTGACTACATCACACATTTTCACATATACATCTCAAAATTGTCACACATTTTCACATATACATTCTTATTGTACTTGCTTATTTCTTTTAAAAATTAGCCCTTCATCATGATCAATGCGTCGTAACTAGTTTAAATCACGTTGTTCATCGTCGACCCTTATGCCATTTCCAAAAGTAGGTAACTCGTCAAATTGATTGTATTCCTCCTCGTCCACTACATTCTCCACTCCGACAATTCTCCTTTTTCCATGAAGAACTACATGGCGTTTCTTATTTGCCGGGTCGGTTACAAAGAAAACTTGAACAACTTAATTGGCGAGTACGAATGGTTCGTCTTTGTACCCGACACGTCGGAGGTCCACGGTCGTGACACCGTATTTGTCAACCTTCACCTGTGGGAGATGTACCCAATGGTAGCGACATAAGGAGATCTTGAAAACCACATAGTCGAGCTCCCAAATCTCTTCTGTGAAGCCATAGTACGAGTTTCTCGACCCATTGGTACTGAATGCATCTATGCGGACACCGCTGTTCTGGTTAATGCTCTTGACATCCTGAGACTGCGTATAGAATGTATACCCATTTATGTCATATCCTTGCCATGTCGTAACTGTAAATGTCGGCCCTTTTACCAACCATGTCAGCGTCTTACTCGGCGAGCTCCTAGCGATTTGCTCCTTCAACCATTGGTTGAACCGACAGTTGTGTTGCCTCATGATCCAAACATCGAGCCGCTCGGATTCATTGCGAAGCACATCCTTGTCTTTGGTCCACATAAGCGCCACTTCATCATGTGTTGCAACAGTGAAATGGGCTTGAGTATACGTGTCGAGATCTGGAGTAATTGCTTTCCTTCCGATAGTTCCGAGACCCTTCACCTCCCCTCATGGCGAGATTGAGGGACACCTATCGATTGAATCGAGCCATATAATCGACACAAAACTCAATGACCTCTTCGCTTGCATAACCTTCGGCGATGCTGCCCTCCGTGAGAACGATTCCGTCGTAGGACTTGAGAATTCCATGAACCTCTCAAATGGGTACATGCTACGTAGGAATACGGGCCGCACATTTTATCTCCCACACAACGTGAACAATGAGATGGACCATGATATCGAAAAAGCGAAGGAGGGAAATACATTTCAAGGTGACATAGAATCATCACCACCTCGTCTGCAGAGCATCTAGTCCTTCGGGATCGATGACCTTACGAGCAATTGTGTCAAAGAAATAACATAGCCTCATGATTATCTCTCGGACTTTGATCGGCAAAATATTTCTAATTGCAATAGGGAGCATCGTGTCATCGGCACATGACAATCATGAGACTTCATGCCATTTAACTTCAAATCTTGCATCGAAACAAGTTTCTTCACATTGTCGGAGTAACGAGACGGAACTTTGACACCATGTAAGCACCGCACGATTCTGTTTTCTCACCTTGGGCGAGTGTAACACGCGGGGAAGGTACGTTCGTCCATTATCGGTGCGTGTCGGTGCTAACTCGGGCACGATGTCCATGTCGGCCAAGTCAAGCCGTGCGTTGATGCCGTCCTTTGTTTTATCACGGATGTTCGGTAAGAGACCAATCAAGTGCGCATACATTCTTTTCTCGTGCATGGCGTCGATGCGATGTCGAACATCTAGGTACTCCCAATAAGGTAAGTCCCAAAATATTGATCTCTTCTTCCAGGTGTTCTTCTCATGAGCCCTCAATTTACGTCCCTTTCCGAGGACAACATCTAAATCCTTAACCATATCATAAACCTCGTGTCCCCTTAAATGCCTTGGAGCTGAACCGTCTTCCTTCTCTCCATCAAATTGTTTCTTCATCTTGCGGTATGGGTGAGCCCTCCGAAGGAACCAGCGGTGACGCATGTAGACGGTTTTGCGTGAGTGTCTCAGTCACACACTCTCGGTACCATCTAAACAGTGAGTACAAGCTTTGGCACCTTTTGTACTATGGCCCGATAGGTTACCAAGGGCAGGATATTCATTTATGGTGTAGAACAATAAGAAGCGTAGAGTGAAGTTCTCTCGTTTGTATGCATCTCATACCTGTACCCCTTCGTTCCACAGTACTTTTAGATTTTCCACCAACGGTGCTAGGAATACATCGATATCATTCCCAGGTTGTTTTGGCCCTTGGATAAGTATCGACAGCAAAATGTACTTTCGCTTCATACACAACCAAGGAGGAAGGTTATAGATGCAGAGAGTCACGGGCCATGTGCTATGTCTTTGCTCATGCTCTCGAAAGGATTCATTCCATCTGTACTCAGTCCAAACCTTATATTCCCTGGTTCTGCACCGAACTCTGCAAAACTCCTATCGATGTTTCTCCACTGCGCGGAATCAGTAAGGTGTCTTAGCATTCCATCCTTCTTGCGCTCCTCCGAGTGCTAACGCAGCAGTTTTGCCTCCTTTGGATTTGCAAAAAACCTTTTCAAACGGGGAATTATAGGAAAATACCATGCCACCTTAGCAGGAGGTCCTTTCTTCGCCTCTGTTCCCTCGCCATCATCTGATTGATTGTTACGTTTGTATCGCGATGCATTGCACACCGGATATACATGCATGTTTGCATACTCTTTACGGTAGAGGATACAGTAGTTCGGGCATGCATGTATTCTTTCTACTTCCATTACCAACGGACAAAGAACCTTCTTGGCTTTATACGTGGTTTTAGGCAACTCATTTTCCTCCGGAAGCATGTCCACTAAAAGACCTAGCAGCACCGTGAAACTCTTGTCGGACCAACCGTTGCTTGCCTTCAATTTCAACGGTTCGAGCACAGCCGACAACCTCATGTACTTGCAGCCCGTGTATAAAGGTTTCTCCGAGTCCTCCATCAAGCCGCGGAATTTAACATACTCTCTCTCATCATAGTTCTCTTCAACATCACGAAGCATCTGATCCAGATTATCATCGTGCAACCTATCCGAATCCAAACCACAATCGACATCAGCCAGCGGCATGTCATTCACTTCACCGGTGATGTCATCCGGCGGCATATCATTCACTTCGCCGGCGATGTCATCCGGCAGCATATGATCATTCACTTTGCCATGACTGGTCCAACACGTATAATCCTTTTTGAAACCCCTCCGAATCGAGTGCGCTTCAATTTGCCCTCGGTTCTTAAACATCTTCAAATTCTCGCAATCAGTGCATGGACAACACATATATTCCACCCCCTTATTCAACATATCACGCTTTCGGCGGCTCTTATAAGCGAATCGCCATTAATGTACTCTTCACTCACACGGCTCATGACATACATCCAGCTTCGGTCCTACGTTACGTACATATATAACAACTTAGTATTAAAATCTAGATTAACTAATTATAATTACTACATATATACTAGCCATATTTATTATATTGAGACTTAATTTGCTAGCTCAATTCATATTATAAACACAATAGCTATTATATAACCAACAATTTCGCAAATTAACCATTTTCAATAACACTCATGGATTAATTAGACCTAAATTGTAATGCAATTAAAGAAAAAATAAATTTCACTACTAACCATATCTAGAGCAACCAGGAAAGTCTGAATCTTCAAAGCTCAATCTCGCCTCTTCCCACCAAATTAAGCGGCACGAAATCGCCTAGCTTCCTCCCGAGTGAAAAAGTGCGCGTGATGGCTAGATCTGGATCGAAATGAAGACAGATGCGATGCGAGTAGTGCAATAAATGCCTTAGAGTCATTATCACGAGCGGTTTTAGTTAAAAACCGCAGCGATATCTGAGATTATCACGACGGTTCTTAATATAAACCGACCGCTCAGTGATAATCAGGATTATCACGACGGTTCTTAATATAGACCGACCGTCTGTGATAATCCTTTTTCCGCCACAAATACCACAGACGGCCTCCAAATTACAACCGTGCGTAATAGTGACCGAGAGCGGTTTCACAAAACCGTCTATGATGAGGCGTCTACTATGAGGCTTTCTGTAGTAGTGATCGTCAACAGACATAATACTAGTCTATCTTATATGAACCAGTATATTTTAATTTCGGTGTGTATAGGTATCACCCGGATGTTCGGATGATGTTTATCAATACCCTTTTAATTTTGTGTCTCTTTGATATGTGTGAGATAAATATTGTGAAACGGACGTAATACTGTATTGTATGGCACCTCTACTATTTTTTTTTCTACTACTACCTCTACGTTTGCGTATAATCGTCTTATTCTTCTTCTTTCTTCTGCTTGTACATGTTGATTTGTCCTTGCTCCCGAGCTGAGAGTATGAATTCAAAAGAAGATCTAACTATCATACTCCATGCACGTCCACATGGATTCTAAATTTGTAGGTGCTGAACGAGGAGACGTTTGCCATCCTGGTGCTCATGGCACTCGTCACCACCTTCATCACCACCCCCACCGTCATGGCCATCTACAAGCCGGCGCGCACCGCCGGCCGCCGCCTCCACCACCGCAAGCTCCAAGGCCCCTCCGCCCCGTCCTCCCCGACCGCCTCCTCCGCCGGCGCCGGCGCCGCTGCCATGGAGCTGCGCGTCCTCGCCTGCATCCACGGCGGCCACGACGTGCCGGCACTCATCAACCTCATCGAGACCATCCGCGGTCACACCCAGCCGCGCCATCTCGTCAAGCTCTACATCCTCCGCATGGTCGAGCTCACCGAGCGCACCTCCTCCATTCTCATGGTCCGCGCCGCTCGCCGGAACGGCTTGCCCTTCCTCCGCCCGCGAGGCGGAGGCCCGCAAGATCAGATCGACGTCGCCTTCAACACCTACGAGCAGCTCGGCCACGTCCACGTCCGCCCCATGACCGCCGTCTCCGCGCTGCACACCATGCACGACGACGTCGCCGCCGTCGCCGAGGACAAGCGCGTCTCGCTCATCGTCCTGCCCTTCCACAGGTGGCAGATGTCGCACGGCGAGGACGTCGAGAACCTCGGGCCCGAGTGGCGCGCCGTGAACCGGAGGATCCTCCGGGAGGCGCCCTGCTCGGTCGCCGTCCTCGTCGACCGCGGCTTCGGTGGCGGCGAGCAGGTCAGCTCGGAGCAGGTCACGCACGGCGTCTGCGTCGTGTTCTTCGGCGGGCCGGACGACCGGGAGTCCCTGGAGCTCGCCGGGCGGATGGCCGAGCACCCCGGCGTGCAGGTCACCGTCGTGCGGTTCGTCGACGGCAAGGCCGGCAGCGAGGAGCACGCGGAGGTCACGCTGCGCCCGTCCAGCACCAACAACGCCGACAAGACCTACACCTTCTCGACGGGTGTCGTCAACAGCCACAGGGAGAAGGTAATAGACAATGGCTTAACATGACACGCGCGGCGGAACATGATGACGTTGTTATGTGTTCTTGACGACGGTGCATGCAGGAGCTGGACGAGGTGGCGGTGGCGGAATTCCGGCGGAGGATGGGGTCCATGGTGCGGTTCGAGGAGCGGGTGGTGGTCGGCAACGTGATCGAGGAGGTGGTGGCGATTGGCAAGAGCCGCGAGTACGGCCTGGTGGTCGTGGGCAAGGGGCGGCTGCCATCGGCGATGGTGGCGGAGTTGGCCGTACGCCCGGCAGAGCACCCGGAGCTCGGTCCCATCGGCGACGCGCTCGCGTCGGCAGGGCACGGCGTGACGTCTTCCGTGCTCGTGGTGCAGCAGCACGACATGAGCAACGCCGATGAGGTGCCGGTGTCCATCGTCGTCGACGGCCACGCTCACGACGGCGGTGAGATTGGCAAGGACATGGCCGAGCCATAAAACTGGGAGACTTGCTCTGAATCAATGGAATGCTCCTCAAGTGTCACCCCCTGCTAATTATCGACTAGGGTGATGATGATATGTTAGTGAGTACAGTATTGCTTGACATGTAATTAAAGGCAATTATATCATGAGTATTGCTATACAACATTCGACTGTTTTTAAAGACAAAAACAGTCAGATTGATCTGGAGTGTTATATCTCCATCCAACGGATCCACCCATACAAGTCCCCCTCCAAAAAAATGATCTAGAGCGTTGAATCTCCATCTAACGGCTCAAAATCTGACTAATTTTGTCCTAAAAAACAGTCAAATATTATATAGACACTCCTTATATCATATGCACTCAAACTTAACCTACGATATATCTTAAGTAAAAAATTCATAAAAAATTCTAAGAAAATTTTTTACATGTGTTTCATGATTTACGTCACCTATGTAAAAAATTTTAAATTTAAATTCATTCTATATTAAAAGCAGCAAAAAGGTAAATTTCTGACAAATTTAAACTGTTAACATTTGTCAGATGTTTCTCTTTTTATTAATGCTAACATATAATGAATCTGAACTTAAAATTTTATGTAGAGTTAAAGTAAGTTTAGAAGTACATGCAGAAATTTTTTCAGAATTTTTTGTGACTTTTTTAGTTGAGATGCTCTCCTAAGCTTGAGTACATAGGATATGTTGCTGTAATTAAATGGTTTTAAGTGCTTTGGTTTTCTTTTCAGAAGCACCATATATATTTGCAGCAAATTAATAAGCAAAATGCTAAATTAACAAGGTTTACTTTCTCAAGCTGACTCCATTACCAAGAAAATTTGTTAATCAAGCATTACTATCTCTCAAGGTGACTAAGCGTTTCATTTCAAGTTGTAATTAATCTAAACAAACCAATCGCCAAACCCAATTAATTGAGTCGAAATGACCGAGTGAATCGACACAGTGACCGGTTGTTTGGGGTGCTCTAGTGTAGTTTTTGCATGTAAAAGGCGAGCCATTTATAGATCACGCCTCGATGACGATCACCTCCATTGCGAGTCTGTAAAATCTCACAAGTTCGTCGTCCCTTGAACGTTGAAACTTTATTTTCTTCATCGCAAGAGAAAAACTTCCATTTCTGTTTTGCTTAAAAGGACATCGTATGCTGAACTTGAATACAGGGTTAGGTCGAGATTTTAGGCTTCCCAAACAAGGTCTCATTGTTTAACAAAATACTGTTTTTTAGAGGATCATCCATGTCTACTCAGAGAAGCCCAGTGAAAACCCTGAAGGTTTTCCCTGCTGCTGAAGCTATAGAGGTCCAGGAAAGAAAGGCACATGAATTCTTTGAAAAATTGAGGCAGGAGATTCCAGCGCCTCTGATCGCTCCAACTAGACCGAAGAAAAATTCAGTAGTCAAGATCTCATTGATGGAGTTCACTCCTCGTTGCAGCAGTCGTTTGGCGGCAAAACAATCAGGTGGTCACCTAACTGCGGACAAGAAGGCAGAGAAGGCCATGGCCAAGCTTGGCATCATTCGAGAAGACAGTCTGTAGATGAGAAGGCGCATCAAGCATACTCTTGACATTTTTGACAAACCGCTGTCCTTGACGGAGATTGAGACGGTTGCTAAACTGTTTGGCAAGCAAATTCCGAAGAATCTGCTAAGTGGGTTTGCTGGACTGAAGAGTCAGGCTGCAGTGACGGTGTCTTAACCATCGTTGTGATATGCTGTCACCGATTGTGTTTTATTCTTGTTAAAATTAATCTTGACTTAGAGTCCTAGCATAATTGAGTTCGATTTCGTGTGTAATTCAAGTTGAATTAGTGTCCTAGTCGTATGTTAGTAGGAGTTATAAGCATATAAATTGAGAGGCTTGTAACCAGTTTATGCATTGCAATTTTTGCAAAAAATAAAGATTAGAATTCAAGGGCTAATTTCGTAACAATTGGTATCAGAGCCAAAATCTTGAGTTCTTCTGCTGCTGCCCCGGGGGGTGATCCTTGCTCCCGGGGGCGGCCACTGTTGCGCGCCGTCGCTGGCCTCGGGTCATCTGACATAGCGTCTCGGGCGCACAGGAGGCGATGAAATCGCTGCTTTCGTCAAGGCAACGAAGCGGAAGTTGGCTGCATCAGTCCTGCCGGAAAGGACGGAGGTGACTCCCAGGTCGTCGACGTCGACTTGGGCGAGAGCGTGGCGGCGGAAGTCCGGGCACGGGTCCCCGGAGTAGATCACGCGCCGAGGGTCGCGGCGCCGCGCGGCCTCTCTAGGGTGTGCGTACGGGCATGACGTCCACTCGTGCTTCCACGCGCGAGGGCACCGACGAGCGCTGGAAATCCAGCCCTGCATGCAGCCATGCATGGAGATTCAAACATGCAGCCGGATATCATGCAGACATGCATGCAGTTGGTGCTTTGCATGTGGACTCCCCTTGCATGTGATGTGGTGAGAGAAGAAAGACAAAAGAAAAAAAAACAAAGAACAGGAGAGAGAAGCAAAGTCAAGACAGAAGTGCAAGGTGCTTTGCATGTGGTGCTACGTCACGCATCAAGCAAAGATCAGGCAAATCAACAAATAGAAATAGAGTCATGTCTGAGCGCAGCAATAAAGGAGAGCCATGTGGAGAGCTCGGTTTAATGTTGTTTCAGTTTTTTCGCCCGTCCGCGTGGAGAAAAAAAATAACACAGCAGCACAAAGTCACGCGACGTAGCTCCCTCCGACTCCCTTCCGTGTGCGCGCACGCTCCACGACAAGGCCAACATCGACAAGACGGTCAGGACTCGGAGCCGGATCCGTCTCGGCTGCATCTCGCGCGCGTCTCCGACTCGGTATTCTCGCTTCCGAAATAAAAGTGTGCAGTACGTGGGGAGAAACAGCAAGAAGAAAAAGCCCAAGCGAAGGCGCAGAAACAAGGTCCAAATAAGAGCAAGAGCAAAATTCAAGGAAAAGAGAAAAAGGAAAATAGTATTTTTTTCCTTCCGTTTCTCTCCGTCCAAGAGCCTTCAAAGTAGCCGGAGTTTTTTTATCCGTGCCCAAGATCATGTCGCGTGATTCGGGAAGCGGTGTCGACGGCAACGAGGCATCATCCGGTGCGATGGCGAAGGAGAGTTCCGCTATCTCGTTGCATTATCCGATGCTCACGGAGAGCAATTATGCAGCATAGGCAATCAAGATGAAGGTGTACATGAAGGCTCAAGGTGTCTGGGATGCGATCGTGAACAGCAACGTCGATATGCGCAAAAATCAGATGGCATTGGCGGTCATCTACCAGGGCATCCCAGAAGAGACGCTCTTCCTACTGGCCGAAAAGGAGACGGCCAAAGCCGCGTGGGAGGCGTTGAAAGCGATGCATCTTGGCGCAGATCGTGTGAAGGAAGCAAAGGTACAAACTCTCAAGACCGAGTTCGATGTGCTACGTATGAAGGAAACGGAGTCGATCAATGACTTCGCCGTCCAGTTGACCGTCATCGTTAACAAGATACGGGCCCTTGGCGAGAAGGTGGAAGAGTTGTATGTGGTGAAGAAATTCCTTCGTGCTATTCCCTCACAATTTCTCCCGATTGCTTCAGTCATAGAGCAATTTGGAGACCTAAAGGCAATGACCATAGAGGAGGTCATCGGTCGTCTTAAGGCGTATGAGGAATGCATCCATGACACTAGTAACAAAGGTGAAGGACAGCTCTTGTTGACTCAAGCCAAGTGGGAGGCCCGATCATCGAAGCGTGAAGGCAAGAACACTTCCAGGGGTGATGGCCAAGGCCGTAAAGGTCGGAGGTTTGATAAGGCAAAAGTGAGGTGTTATAACTGCAATGATTATGGACACTTTGCTTCAGAATACCAAAAGCCGAAGACGAAGAAAGCATTTGTTGCCGAAGCGCTCATCGAAGATGAAGTGCTCTGAAGATGAGGTGAGTCAGGGACGCTTGAGATGTGTCGCCGTCCAAATTCAAACAAGATGGAAAGAAGTTAGAAAGTCAAGATTAAGGGGGAGATTGTTAAAATTAATCTTGACTTAGAGTCCTAGCGTAATTGAGTTCGATTTCGTGTGTAATTCGAGTTGAAGTAATGTCCTAGTCGTATGTTAGTAGGAGTTATAAGCATATAAATTGAGAGGCTTGTAACCAGTTTATGCATTGCAATTTTTGCAAGAAATAAAGATTAGAATTCAAGGGCTAATTTCGTAACAATTCTAATGGATTGCAACATTTTATGCTGGAATGTAAGGGGGCTAAACACCAAGGCCCGTAGGGATGTGGTTTTTGAGCAGATACAAAGCTTAAAACCTTCCATTGTTTGTCTGCACGAGATAAAATTGGAAGTTATCTCCAATTCTATGTTAATGCAAAATTTGGGCCCGGAATACGTGACCTTTGCCTATTTTCCATCATCGCAAATTGGGGGGGGGGGGGTTATATATTCTCATTGCTTGGCGCGGTGTTGAAATCTTGGGATCGGATTTTTCAGTTGGAGATCATTCAATCACCGTGAAGGTGTCTTCTCAAGGCTCTGACATCTCATGGTGGTTAACCTCGGTTTATGGGCCGCAAGAAGACGAGGAGAAGGTAGCCTTTTTAGATGAATTGTGTGCTGTAAGGGCTAGCTGTGCAGGACCTTGGGTGCTACTTGGAGACTTTAATTTGATTTATTTAGCGTCGGACAAGAATAACATTAATCTGAACAGAAAAAACATAGGGAGATTCAAGCGTTTCATAAATGAGGCGGAATTAAAGGACTTGTTCGTGCATAGCCGGTTGTATACGAGGAGTAATGAAAGAGAAAATACAACTTTGGAAAGGCTAGATAGAGTTTTAGATCATGTTCTTTTTCATCTTTTGAGTTTTACTTTTAATTTTTCTACAGTAACTAGCATTTAAACAAAATGTCTTTTCAAGAATAAATCTACTAGTTAATAATTGACAATATGGTAAATTTGTGATGAATAATTGATAATGTTGCTTACTATTACTTGAGGTGTGTGGCGTGTATGTAGACTGATGTTGGTCAAGTTAGAACGAAGTTGTGCCAGAAAAATGTTCTTTGGTCTTTGCATTTGTAGGTTGAGCATAGAGACGATTATGGTCGGTGATGAGGTGGACCGGGACTAGGATGGGAGATCTGAGTTTCAGACAGTCAAGGATGTCACGAGATGGTTGGGCTCATGCTTGGGGTGCATGGAGATCAGAGATGGATAATACATGTTGGGGCTGCAGAGGTGTGGTCCGGAGGTTACAACACATGATGGATGATGTGTGGAGAAGCTACGGGAGGTGCGGTCCTAGAGGCTTTAACATGTGATGAGTTGAAAAGTTGAAATTTTGGAAAACTCATATTATGTAAGGGTTTTGGATCCTTTTGTTGTTGAAATTGGATTAGAACTCGTGGGTTTAAGATAAGCCCAAGTTTTAGGCCCTATTATAAATAGAGATGGGGTTAGAGGTTAACCTCGGGGCTTTAAGATGCTATTTTCGTGCTAGATTTAAAGTTGCCAAAAGGATATTTTGTAGCTACCATAATTCAGAAATAATAGATTTATTTCAAAGAAATTTGCCGACGGCTTCGTCTCTTTCTCTGGCCACGTCGCAGTACACGTTGTGTGGCGTGCCTTTGTCATCACTCGGGCAAACGGCGTGTGTTCTTTGCAGGAGCACCAGCACGTTTGAGCCTCGGTGCAACGATCAATGACAAAAAGCGATCACGTATGCCAAAAAAAATTAAAAAAAATATAAAAAATATGTTAACCCATTACGTATAATACAAACAAATATAGGAAAAAAGAACTGGTAAAAAAGCTCAACAAAAAAATCAAAAATTCAAAAAAGATCAAATTTATAAATAGTTAAAATAAAACCGAAAACTAAAAGCTGAAAGCCAAAAAGCGATCACGTATGCCAGGAAGAGAAGCAGCGCGCGGTGCTCTGAAGCGAACGTCTAGTGCATGGCTTTCTTTGTCTCGGTCCGCGTGCACACCAACGCTTGTTCGCACGAACCAGCAGGTGCACGGTGTCTTCATCATCTCTTGCCTCAGGCTGTGTGCGGGAGAAAATCAATTGCTGCGCACGCGCACAAAGACATTGCCTGGTTGTTGCTCGGTCCGCATGCAATCTACATAGCCAAACAAAGCCTTCACATAAATCAGAAGAGAGAAGAAAAAGAGATTAGCCGAGGTGAGAGGAAAAAGAGATTAGCTAACACTGCATCCACGTGCGTGGTCTGCTGCTTGGCGAAGGACAGCAGTGCGTACCAAAGAAAAATCGAGAAGAATAGTAACAATGGGCATAAGGTATTTTAGCCTTTAATATTATTTTTTGGTTGTTTTCTTTTCTTGCCGTGATTAGTAAGTTGGATGGCCAAAAACTAGTAGGGTGTGAAAAAAGTTTTCGTTATAGATTATAATAATTCACCTCTCTCTAATTGCCATCGACAATCCTACACAGAGAATCAGTTGAGCAGTTGAAGAAGAGCGTACTCTCCTAAGAGCATGGAGCTCCTTGTTTCATTTAGACCGTGCATGGCTCACGAGAGAGCTCTCAGGACAACAGTAAGAGACGAAAGGTTGTATTGCCCGGTCCTAACCAAAATAAGAATGGGGCCATCATTCGCATCAAGACAAAAAGAGTTCAAGATTCTCCAGCAGCCATGCTGGGTTCTTGAGTAACCACCGGTCCCAAATAGGTTCAAGTTCATCCCTGTTGAGTAGGCAAACCACAATCCAACCTCACCGTAACAAAGCGATCGATGTTGAAGTCAGCAGCAGCTCAACAGCAAAGCGTCAAGTGTCTCAAGCAGTACCAAAACAAGCGAGCACGCAACCCCCTACAAGGGTCATGAAAAGAGTTGATCCCCAGACCACGGCGAAGGGTATTGAAAAGATAGATGATCCTAGTCATCTGTCAAGGCAGCAATGGGAAGAGTTGACCTTCCACCTGCCAAGATGATGGAAAGTGTTGATCCTTGGGAAGGTTTGATCCTTCATCTTCAAGGGCAACACGAAGAGTTGTTCCTCCACCTGCCAAGGTGTTGCAGAGGGCTGATCCTTCGTTGTCATCCAAGGTGATTCAGAGAGATGCTCCATCTTGGTGGGCCTTACGGATAGGTCGGGGTTTTTTTTTCTCCAGCCCTTGAGATGTTTTATTCTGGGAAGCTAGGCTCGATGAATTATTGAATTTGATCGATCCATGGGTCGGTCAGACATGATGTGAAACTTGTTGTCTTCGTACGTGCATGTAGGGGTTATCTCCTAAAGCCAGTCTGACATGCATGATCCATGCTTCTTTTTATCTTTACTAGTAGTATGTCCGTGCTAACGCTACGATAAAATATAAAACAAAATAAAATTTGTAAAAAATAAAATGAACAATCAGATTCATTAAGATTCACGTCTCATATATTGTATAACCAAATATTTTTGTCACATAATGAATGTCACATAACGACTGATCCTTTGAGGAGACGACAACATCATTGGACTCACCCACCGACGACTTTCTCCATCCCCACATTGTTTAAACTTGAGGCTACGAAGAAAACAAATATTTTTGTCACATAAAGAAATATGAAACACAGTAAGGAAATAGGTGTTTGCGGACTATTTACTTACCACATCACCATGCTAGGACGTGTTTATACACAATATTTTTGGTGCTCCCGGCCTTCGAGATTGTTCCGTGACGCCCGAGATGGAAAGAAAAACAAAACGGAAGAGTAATTTTAGAGCAGTTTTCCTATCCTTGAGGAGGTACCAAGAGGTACAAGGTACCAAGAGGTACCAAATTAGATCCGGTCGTTCAATCAGTGTGATCAATGGCTCAAAATTTGGTACCTTGTACCTCTTGGTACCTCGCGTCCGGTACCACTAGGTACTGCCAAATCTCAGCCGTCCGATCAGTGTGATCAACGGCTCAAATTTGGTAACTCTTCCCCCTCAAGGATGGTAAAATTTCCCTTGTTTCATTTCAACTCATGTTGTAGCGCTGCAGTATTTGTTAGTTATTTGAGAAGTCCTTGGTACACTGACCAGCTCATTAGCGCGTCTCTAGCGCTCTTGAATTGTGACTTCTTATTTTCTTAGGGACTGTAGTATGCAAGGCTAGATTGTGTTGTACAATCTTTGCATTTCCATCTGTTGTTTTTTTCCAGTGGCGGATACAGAACAAAAATAACGAGGGTGCACCATGTATAACCAATTGGGTGTGGCCGTGTGGGTGCACTCGGCTTGCGCCTCCGGGGGCAAATTTAAGTGGACCAGGCACCCACCCCCTGCCACATAACATGGATCCGCCCATGTTTTCTTTCTTTGGATATCTGAGATATTTTGGTGAAGTTGAGTAACCACTTCATTTTACAGAGATCAATGAATTTTTCTTTTAGTGGGTAGATAATTTAGTGGCTCCTTAGGTCATGCGCCATACAAGACTAGATTATGTTGTGCAACTTGAACATTTGATGCTGGTGATTGGGTTATAATCTGACCTTGTTCAGTGACTTGATGGGAGACTAACAATGCACTACAAACTAGAGTATTTGGATGTTGAGAACCAAGAACAGCTATTAGATGTGTGAATGCTGATAGTTCACGTATGTCATTCAGTTTATACTTCATACTCGGGTATTGTTCTTTTGTTAGATGCTTGTATCTGTTTGAATATTTGAAGATTAGAAATAGTCATTACATGTATATTATTTTGTCAGATTAGATGCTCCTCTATTTAGCTTTTTGAGGCTGCAAGGTTTCCATTATAGGAAAAAGGCTTGGTTTGCCCATTTGTAATGACGCCAAAGTTAGTGAACATCGAGTAGCCACCTATTTTCATGGAATGTAAAAATCATGAATTGATTGTTAGAATAGACATTATAATGCACTACAGGGTACCAAACAACGCGGTCTCAAGCACAGTGATCTTTTTGGTGTGCAAAAAGGGATGGTTCGACAGACAAAGAAGCTATTTGATGAGCTTTGGAGGGAGTTCATGCCAAGCTTGCTGACATACAACGTGGTTATTTTGGGGCTGTACGTAAACAGAGAGTTTTGGGATACTGGGTGGATGTGGGGTGACATATTTTAGCAAGGATATCAGCCAAATGTCACTACTTATGAGACCTTGGTTAAGGGATTCTGCAAAGTGGGGAAGGCAGATCAAGTGGCTGCTATCTTTGAAGAGATGAGCAAGAAGTGCACCCCAAGCATGTGCCAAGTTTTTGTTGATAATCTCTCTGAGACGAAACATGAGGAGATTGTTGGCTAATTTCTTGAAACCACTTCTTTGAGCGGTCGTGATTTCTTGGGTAGGAATTGCTGGGAAATCTTTGTTGGGAAAGTGATCAATAGATGTGGTACTTGTAACAAGCGTATTCATATAGTACTAGGTTTTGTAACCACGAAATGCGCAGATGATGGCTGGAACTTTTTATGCCTTTTGGTGATTTCCTCAAGGTATTTGATGTCATCAGTCTTCAGCAGATAAGTTACCAGGCGATCAGGATGTATATAGATTTGAATAGTGATGGATTGGATGAGTGGGTAAGGAATGGAAGATTGCCCATATCAACAGAGGTGGCCAGCCTATACATGCCTTATCATGACAAAGTTGCTATTGGTAGTTTGTCAGATTAGATTCCCCTCTATTTTAGATGTTTGAGACCGCGGAATTTCTGGTATATCTCCTTTCCAGTGAGAATGGATCTCTTTGCCCATGTGTAATAATCCCATCGTTAATAAACATATGTTTTGGACTTTAGTAGTTGTCTATTTTGGTTGAAATGCTGAGTGCCTATATATTGCATGTTAGCATAGGCATCTTAATACTCTACATTGTAGAGGTTGTCAGGTAAGATGGCACATATATCTTGGTTATTTCTAATTTGGTATGGTTTTGTGTCATTTTTTTTGTTGTTGTCCATGTAAATTATTTCGTTTTCCAGCTCTTGCTTTTGATATTGATAATTGTGTAATTATGAGGGCTTAATTGATAGTTGGGCACAAAATTGAGTTATCTATCAATACTGTTGAAGTTTCCCTTTTTTTAAAAAAATAAAATCATGTGGTAGACCTGTTGATTTGTTATATCATCCAATATTTGAGAAGCAGTTAGATATTAATTCCACTTGTTCCTTACTTTGAAGCTCTATATTTCATTCTTAATCTTGTTTATATCAGTGTAGACTTAGATATGCACGTTTCTTCTTGAGAAACTAAAATTTTATTTTGAGACACTGCCTCAAGTGAGTCTTTCTATGGTATACTATTGCAGTTAATGGATGAAAAATTGCAATGATTACTTTTCAAGTGAATCTCTCGATGATTAGACAATTCATGTATTTTGTGCTTGTCAGATTACTTACGTGCTCATCTCATCTCAACCCTTTGTTTGTTTAGTTTGCATGCTAACTGCGTGTTGATTGTAACCATCCTTTCTTGCATGTTGGCACTTGGCAGGAGAAATTCCAGGACTATCTTTGCCGTGAAGGTGAGAGGCTGAGGAAGCAGGACAGAGCCGCAATGGGCGAGAACTAGCGAAAAGCCTAACCCAATTTCGACGGCACAACATGTTAATTAGACATGGGATGTGTTTCTCTGCACTAGAACAAATTTTCTCCTAGAAAGCGATCCCTCCAATGGCTTTGGCTTTCCGGAACCAACTGCCTCCGTAATAAATACATGAATACATGATCATCCCCAATCCCCAAGCCCAGTGTTTTTCCTTGGAACATGAGTGTGCCTAATGTCCCGAACTCCCGATTTGCTGCTGCGGTTTTTCGGTTATACTGTTGTAGAATAAAAAAGGTTATACCATTGTAGTATAATTAAATGTTTTGCGTATGTCTTGTCCAGGTATTAACTTTGCCATGACGGTTATATTTCCCATCCAAATGCTTCATAGAATTTGAATCCTGACAACAATGATGTTTTGTTAAAATTACGGGAAATTTTACCATCCTTGAGGGGAAAGAGGTACCAAATTTGAGCCGTTGATCACACTGATCGGACGGCTGAGATTTGGCAGTACCTAGTGGTACCGGACGCGAGGTACCAAGAGGTACAAGGTACCAAATTTTGAGCCGTTGATCACACTGATTGAACGACCGGATCTAATTTGGTACCTCTTGGTACCTTGTACCTCTGGTACCTCCTCAAGGATAGGAAAACTGCTCATGAAACAATTCATTCTGCAAGACAGAAAGTGCAACAAACATTATCCCAAATCAACAACACATGACCTCTCCGGAAGTCGAGAGACACTAATCACCCACATGAGTTCATGACAACCCTTAACTACATCTGCCATAAACCAGCAGGCAGTTTCATGTCTCTGGTGGCCCTAAACTCAACAGAAAAATCGCATCCAGCAGGCAATAACGCCTTTTACAACCAAAATGTGCCCGCTAAATCTAGATTCCTAAATGGGGTCGGCACGTCAATCCCCACAGAGAGATGAACAGGCGGATCCATGCTTAGTACAACAAATCTAACAAGGACAAGCGCACGAGGCAAGCAACCAAACCAAACCAAACCAAAATATTACACACATACGAGACCGTAGGAAAAGAATACAGGATACAGAAGTCCCTCACCTCCAGCGCGGCGTTCTTCCGCTTCTCGTACAGCTTATCAGAGAGGTTGCGCAGCACGGCGCCCGGAATGATGGAGTGTGCGTCGGCGGCCATCGCCGGAGAAACCGCCCGGGAGATCCCCGCGCGCCGCCGCTCTCTCGACCTCTCGATCGCGCGATCGCCACCCACCCCCAGCCCCACGGCTTGTCGATGGCGCCGCGTCCTCGTCCTCCTCCGCTGCCACCGATGTATTCCACCACTTCATCCACCCCCACCAGCCGCCTCCGCCGCGAGGCCGTGGTCCGCGCGGCGGCGCTCCTCCGGTGGCTTCAGCACCACCCCACCCGGCGCCGGAGCCCATCTACCTCCTCGTCACCCTCAGCGCTCCCCGTCCGCCGCCGAGCACGCCTCCGCCTCCGCACTCTTCCCCCATCTCCTCGTCTTGACCGCCTCCCGTCGACCTCCCAACGACATCGAGCCTCTCCCGACTCGCTCCGCTCCGCTCCTCCCGCCGCGCCGCGGTTTGGTCCTCGTCGACCGCCGCCTCAGGATCCCCAATAACGGCAAGGGGGCAAGGGCCGTGGCAGGGTCGTGCCCGTCGACTTCGCCGACCCGGAGTGGGCGGAGTCCGCAAGGGAGGCGGCGCGCTGCGAGGAGGCGGCGGGCGGAGTGGAGGAGTGGGGGGAGGAGGAGGCGGCGGCGCGGGGTGGGAGGAGGAGGAGGAGGAGGCGACGCGGACGGCAGACGGGTGAGGGCGGCGCGTGAGGAGGCAGGCGGAGCGGAGGAGTGGGGGGAGGAGGCGGCGGCGCGGGGTGGGAGGAGGAGGAGGCGACGCGGACGGCAGACGGGTGAGGGCGGCGCGTGAGGAGGGGAGGAGTGGGGGCGAAGGAGGCAGCGGCGCGGGGTGGGAGGAGGAGGAGGCGAGGCGGACGACAGACGGGTGAGGGCGGCGTGTGAGGAGGGGAGGAGGTGGGACAAACCTGAACCGGCTCCGCGCCGCCGCCTTCTCGGGAGCCCGGAACGGGAGCTTCTAGGGCGTCGGCGCCGGCGACTCCGGCTTCCGCTTCAACCCCGATGGCAGCGGTTGGATGGCGAGAGAGAGAGGTCGGGCAGCCGCCGCGTCGAGTCTGGCGGCGTTGGCGGAGTTAGCGAGAGGCGGGGCGGCGCCATTGTCGCCAAGAGGATGGAGGGGCGCGGTCGGCGTGAGGACAGGCGGCGTGGTCGAGGCGGTGGCGAGGATGGAGAGTTTGGGGGCAGATGGGCGAGGAGGAGATGGGCAGATGCGGCGGGAGGCGGCGGGCGGATGCGGTTGGGCAGCGGCGGAGCGGGGGAGCGGGAGGCGGCGGCAGCGCGGGGGCGAAGCAATCGAGGGGTGCGGAAGAATGGGGGGGATGAGCGCGGTTCGGGATGGAGGAGCAGCGGCGGCGATTGGATTGGAACGATCAAGCGAGTGTGCGTGGGCGCGGGGTGCATGATCCGGATGATTTTGGCCTTAGGATCTTCCATGAGTAAGAGAAGAAAGCTTGAGGAGCGATCCAGGCCATTTACTTGTATGAAGTTGGATTACTTTGGTTCATAAATCTGGGTGGACTTAGATTAGGCATGACTGTAGGGGTGGTTGAGGGGGGTAGATTTAGTAAAGAAAATTTTGGTGTATTATAGAGGGGTAGAGATCTCCGTTGAATTGTACTGCAGTTTGGTCTTGGTGGTAATCCATCTTGTAGGTAATGTATAGAGGTGAGAGTTGGGCTAGGCTTTTCTGTGTTAGCCTAAAGCCTGTGCGGCCCGATACAGCCTAAGCACAGTATGGGTGGTTGGTGCGTGGAGACAATAAACGGGTTTTGAGGGGGTGGGGGGTAGCTATAAATATTAGGGTTGGGCAGATCAAACGGTTAGGGTTGTTTGATGGGGAGATCTGTGGACGATGGGCCAAAAGCCTTGGGCTCTGTTAAGCCTGTTAAAGAATGCAGTTTCCATTTGGCGTTTATTTGCTACTCTCTGTCCGGTAATATATGTTTATAGCTCACCATACTCATATACCAAAGAAATACTAAATCTAAGAAAAATTTAATGCTATTGGACCATGTATGCCCCTATTAAATGAGATATATATTGCAACAATTATACCTTTGATATTCACAATATATATATATATATGGGAACAATATCTTTTACTCCCGGGTGTAATTACACCCACCTCTAATATACCACCTAAATAAATTTTAAATACTCCTTTATCACTTTAGATATACTCATATACTAATTATAAGATATTCTAATGTGAACCACACGAAAAAATTGCAAGGAAGTCCATAGTTTTTAGCGTATTTTGTAAATACTTTTATATACGTACATAAAAAGAAGTATGTTGAAAAAATGTACATACCACCTCTGAAAAATTGTTCATACCACCTATATAGTCTTAAATACTATATACTACATGTACATACTCCTCGTTACGTGATATACGACATAGGTGTAATTACATAGAAAAGAGACTTCCTATATATATATATATATATATATATATATATATATATATATATATATATATATATATATATATATATATATATATATATATATATATATATATATATATATATATATATATATATATATATATATATATATATATATATATATATATATATATATATATATATATATATATATATATATATATATATATATATATATATATATATATATATATATATATATATATATATATATATATAGAAAATTACATAAGGCACCATGGTGCCTAGGCACCAACATCCGATACACGTGTATGATTGATAATTTTTTGAGTTTGGGTACGAAAATGTTTTATACACTTGATATATTTATGGTAAGTAAGTTTTGAACTCAGTTCAAATTAGTTTGTCCTACTTTTGAGTTCAATGCAACTACAAATGAGTATATACCATAAAAATAGTTCAAACTAATTAAACTGAAGTTGAATTTAATTTTTTTGAGTTTGACATCTCAAATATACTTTTTATGGGTATATGAAGATACCCACATCAAACGTTACGAATCTCAAGCAAATCAACGGGTATTGATATTGGTGCCTAGGCACCATGGTGCATGAAACACTCGTCCTATATATATATATATATATATATATATATATATATATATATATATATATATATATATATATATATATATATATATATATATATATATATAATGAGACGATATTTTTAAGAATAAATGCTATATTGTGGGACAGAGAGAGTAGTTGGAAATTGGAATCATGGAAACGAGCCTTCCTTCTTGTTGGCCTTTGGCTAAAATGAATCAAATGATATAGAACATGCTCAAATGTATCAAATGATTTAGAACGAAGTTTGGCATTCTTATGTTGATTCATTCTACCTTTTCTGTAAAAAAATGTTGGGGGAAATCTCCGAATTGAAGTGATGCTTGAGGCTTTTTTGTTTACTTTATTTGGAACTGTGGTGAGGTCTTGCGATCTCCGTATTTTATTACTACTTTGATTTTTCCATTACCAATACAGGAATGATGGTTTCATTTGCAAAAAAAAATGTTGCTAATTTCATAAGTAGTACTGGGAACCTAAATTTTTTTTAAAAAAATGCCAGCCATATTTTGAACATTGTTATTTAGGACGGTATACAATCAATTGGAGATAATCATATGCGCCAATAATTAAAAATTAGATAAAGAGCGACAGCAGCATCAATTAGAGGATCCTGAGATCGTGCAGGCAGCTAGCATACACAAACCTCGAACGTATGAACCATCTGGATGTTGATGAGTAGTTAATATGTACACATATTGTTATTGTACTCTTTTCCTTACTCAGGGAACCCCACTCTGGGACGTAAAGTTTTTAACGAGACAGTAACATTATGTCTCGTAAAATATCAAGGAAATTTCTCTTTCCTCCAAAATATTTACGTACCCGTATTTTTATGCAATTAATTTAATTTTAACTAAGTTTTTAGTGAGACAGGCATAAAAGAAATGAAGATGTCAACTATCACTACCATCGTCGCCGTCACTTCTGTCTTATATAATTACTTAGAGTTAAGCTAGAACTGACATGACATGACGAAATAACTAGTCCGAGCCAACACAGCACAGCGCAACACGGCCAGATGGACATCGGACCGGCATGACACGGTCTAAATTCCACCTCTAATCTACATGTATTCATGCATGTGATCTCTACTATCTCTCCCGGCCTGTTCCTTTTCCCTCCCCTTTTTGCTGATTTACATATGCTTCCATCGGTCTCTCGTGCTACCTAGCTAGATAAAGTTCGACACCACACGCGCGTCAGGTGAGTGCTACAGAAAGCAGGCATGCTCAACCGGTCAGAAAAGGCTACATCAAATAATTATATTTACTAGTTTTTTTTCAGAGTACAAATGGAGCATATATTGTACAGGTTAGTATCTATATTACACTCCAAATATTCGATAATTTGGTTTCTTTTACTACTCCACTTGATTTGTGTTGGAATATTCGATAATTAGGAGATGCACCCTACTCATTTGGATTTATACTTTTAGCTTTTAATTTTTAACTTCTTAATTTCATCTTTTCTTATTTTTTGCTATTTTTTTGGATTGTTTTGTGTTTTTTCTTTATTCCTTTGCATTGTTCAAGATGATATATCTTCTTTTTTTTTTTTTTAAATTTAATTACACTAAAAAAAACTCACATCAGATGCAGTACAAAATAAACCTAAAACAGTGAGAATAGGCCAAAAGCCATAAGTTTTAAGGTAAAATGAGCACCACCTTTTATGTTCCCGTAGAAAAGGTCACGCGAACCATGCCACCCTACCTGCTAGAATACATGTGTATGTGTACGTACGTGCGTATTATTCTTAGACAATGTAATGCCTAATTCTTAATTTCTTCTTAGGCACTGTAATGCCAAATTTTGAGAACCAAGTTTAGCTTAGGTGAGTAGTGAAGATGGTTGTATTCCTAGCCCATAAGGATTTTAACCCTAAGTTTGACCATTATATTTTATTTAGGAGAATTTTTTCAATAAGAGACGATATATCCGTCGTAAGCGAGATTTCAATGGTGATTTCGTTATTTCTTTGTTAAGCTCTGCTCTTCTAATCTTTTATAGGCGTTATGTATGTGAGTACGTGTGTATGGTGGTGTGCTTGTATGGACATCTATGAATTAGTACTGGATACTTCGTAAAAAAACGTAATGCCGAATTCTTACTCCAAGAGAGATGTACACATGTATATATACTTCTGTCGTAGTCGGACAAATTAATTAAAACAAAGTTTGATTCTTCTGCAACTTTACTTTAGAATGGACGGTCTACCGGTGCTTGCTTCTACAATAAATTATGCACGGACGACAAATTATACGTCATCTGGCTTATTTTTCACTATTCATAAGTTTCGCCTTTTTTTGAACTTTTGACTTTTTGTTGAACTTTTTTGCCGGTTCTTTTTTCCGTATTTGTTTGTATTATACGTAATGGGCTAACATATTTTTTATATTTTTTACTTTTTTTTAAATTTAATTATGCTAAATAAGCTTCTGTCAGGTACAGTGCTTTTTTCAGCTAGTTACAGTGTTTCCAGCCATAAGCCATGAGCTTTTCAGCCGAACCGATCACCACCAATAGCATATGCATCCCACAACAGTGTTTTTGGAGAGTACTCACTGATTACCTAGTTTCTAGCTAGCTAGGACACAACAACATCCATGCACATATGCGTTCATCGATCAAGTATATTGACTTTGCACGCGCCTCAAATTAAGCTAAGTATAGTATTCCATAGACCAGTATTCATTTTCTTTTTCTTTTCTTTTTTCTCTCCATATATACAACCATGCATAGTCTAAAAGAGCTAGCCATGTAACGTTGCCTGTTGTGAATGGTGCAGCTAGCTCATTAGGGGTCAAAAGAAGAAGAGAGTAACATAGATTGATCGGAAGTGGACAGATACTTCTGTTCGTCTCGATTGAGATTACTATATACTAGCAAAAAAAATGTCTCTTGGAGACCATGTACTATCAGTAGTACATGATGCATTGTACAGGAGTGAGAAGGCGTTTTTTTTTTCGTTTCGGTTGCAAGATAGGCAGACACGCACTGAGTGTCCTCTCTAATAATACATGTATAGAATAGCAAAGGCAGGAGATAATTCGCATCCTCACAAAACTTCCACTAAAACGTATTTATGTATGCGTAATGATGGGCAACAAAGGTCTCTTTAGTTTTAGAAAATTATTATATTGAGTATGGTGACTTATATCTTAGTCAACCAGGACTTAGAGATATGTGCTACAAGGATACCTACATGATCTAGGATTCCGATTTTTGTTTAATTTAGAGGAGAATTAGAGGTACCTATATAAAACTATGAGGGGTGGTTATGAAAAACCTAAATGGAAAATCAACTCATCCAAAGCAGAAGACGTATGAGAGGATTAAAGACTAAGTTATTCTTGATCACTAGATTTTTGTATAGGATAAGGATCCAAAGTCCCAAAATTTTAAGAGGATTGTGAAATAGCGACAATCTCTTGTATTCTTTTAATATTGTGTTTAAAAAATTTACGGTCAACTTCACCAAATATTTCTCTCTTGTAGTGATTATTTATCGCCACTATTTGGTTCTCTCTTTAAAATTTATCTACATCATTTTTTATATCGTACATACTTATACTTGATCTGATCTGAAGGCTGCATCTTTCTACGAAAAGGTACAAGAGTATACCATATTATGGCCAAGAAAATATCTATACTAAGGCCCCATTTGCTCGGGCTTTGAAGCCATTTTTTCGGCTAAATATTTGGGCTTCAAAGCCAGACCATAAAGAAACTAACGAGAAATTGGGTCTAAAATAAACTACGTATTTAAAGTTGAGATTTTTCTAGCTTCTTTTAAAGCTGGGCTCCGAAGCCGACAAACCACAATAGACGGCAGCAAGAGTGGACGTGCGCGCAGTGCAGAGCTAGCAAAAGGGCAGAGAGAGAGAGAGAGTACGTGTTAGGTTGCTAGAGCGGCGTACAATGCGACGTGTCCAGCTCACTTATGTTGTCTGTGAGTGGTTTGACTTCCGATGGTTGGAGAAGTGTGAAGCGTTCCTCGCCAGCAGCTTGCTCGCCACATACTCCATGCATACCACTAGCTTGGTACCAGCTCAAGTAAAGGTAAGAAAAGAAAGATTCGAAAGAAAAAAAAGAAGAAGAAAGGTTGGGTTGCTCGCTTGGTTGTCGTACGGGGCGTTTGTATTGGCGTGAGCAACGGACTTTAGTTAAAAATAATAATAGTGTTTTTAAAATAAGGATATGAGATAAAAAAAAATCTAATAATCGATTATAGTATATACTATAGTAATTTTATTTATATCGATCAAAATCAAATACGAGTGTTTCTCTATCCGTACGAATTCTCTAGAACTGTTACTACTTATAAAACAAAACCAAAAACCAATGGTAAAATTAATATGTACGGACCTCAAGAGGTGGAAGCCCTTTAGGGCAGTCCCAGTGCAGAAATCACTTAAGTAGTTTCTATCTATGCTATGTCATATAGACACTACTTTAGACACTATTGTCTCCAATACACCATGTCTATTTATAACCCAAGCAATTAATTAAGCATCAAAATCTCTCTCTCCTCTTCACCAATCATAATTTTTCTCCATCTATCATGAAGATACCATCATCTCTCCAATGCAAAATTTGGTAGTGTCTATTGCATTGGTTTTCTCATAGAAACTAGGTCTTGCATGAGATCCAGTTTCTTCCTCTTTTTCTTCTCTCTCTTATTTAATATAGCGCCACATCATCTAAAACTCCTACATGGCAATCTAATTAATGCCATAGACACTATCCTATGTGGAGCATCATCCAGATGTTTTCTTCTTAATTATCATCTAAATTTGTGACCTTGGATTAGAGATCAAGAGACCCTTTGTTTGTGAAGGGGGGATTTTATCAAGTGGAGAGGGAGTATAATTCAAGGGGGAGGGGGAAAATTTATGGTCATTGAATCTCTAATTTAACAGTCCTAAATTTAGATAATAGTTAGAAAAAAATATCCAAATGATGTTTAACAAAATCCTTAGAGGAAAATCTCCTCAGCGCGCCTTCCACGCCTTCGGCGGTGTCTCCGGCAGCTCTCCTCTTTATTGCTTGTGACGGTGCCTTCAGCGCATCTCCTTAAACACAAGAAAAAGAAAGGAAGCATTGGGTCGAGTGTGCGTTCGTCCGAGAGGCATGCGGCGGAAGTGCGTTCAGCGACGGCGGCGATGAAGCCCCGTTTGGCACAGCTCAGCTTCACTAGTGAAGCTGTTTTTTTTTAGTTTTAACTTCACGAGCAGCTTCACCGGTGAAGCTAAAGCTGTTTTAGAAAACTGTTTGGCAAAACAGCTTCACCAAACAGCTTCATGCATGGCTGAGAGAGGTCAATTGTCCAAGATGCCCCTATCTACCTGACTTGTTCTAATATTTGGAGTTGTATGTTTGTATATGATCATATGAATTAAAAAAATAATATATTTGAATGAATATGAATTAAAAAATTAAAATAATAAAATAATATTTGTGAACGGGATTTGTGAATAAAAATTAAAATAAAATAAAATAATATATTTTTAAAATAATAAAATAATAATGAATATTTGAATTAAAAAATTAAAATAATAAAATAATAGCTTCATGCATGGCTTCATGCACGGGATTTTTGTGAACTCTGCGGTGCGTACGCTGAGTGGCAAATGCGTGTAAATATTTGTGAATTAGAGGGGCATTCACTTCCTAGGAATATGGGCCTGAGGGAGAGAGCTGTGAAAAGCTACTTTTTTCAGTTTTACCTCTCTCTATTCTTTTGTGAGAGCACAAAAAAAGGAGCTTTATGGGTGAAACTATTTGCAAAATAGGTGTTTGGTAAAAAATAGCTCACAACAGTTTATGAAGCTGTTGGTGAAGCTGTGCCAAACAGGGCCGAAACGGCTTCTCCGGTGGCGACGCTGGCGCTCGCTCGGACCACGCGCTACGCGACAGCGCACTACGGAAGCGGAGCACACGCGAAAGAAACACATGGTAGTAATTAGGTAGGTGTTAGCTAGTAAACAGTGAGTATTCATACCTCTTCACATGCAGACAGATCGAGTCCTCTGATCTCTCATCCATCACGAGACAAGAAGCTACGAATCGAATACATCACAAGATTTTCACGAGCTCTGCTCTGCTCCCTCCAAAGTCGAGACAACAAGCTAGCACTGGTGCTGGTACGATACGAGTTGCGGCTTGCGACCCCACCTAGCTCCATCTGCTCGCGCTCGCACGTCGCGGACGGGACGATGTCGTCGGTGTCCTCGGCGAACATGACGGCGGTGAAGACGTCGTCCAACGGCGTGTGGCAGGGCGACGACCCGCTCGACTTCACCTTCCCGCTGCTCATCATGCAAACCCTCCTCATCATCATCCTCAGCCGCCTCCTCGCCTTCCTCCTCCGCCCGCTCCGCCAGCCCAAGGTCGTCGCCGAGATCGTCGCCGGGATCCTGCTCGGCCCCTCCGCCCTCGGCCGCAACAAGGCCTACCTGCATGCGCTGTTCCCGCCCTGGAGCACTCCCGTGCTCGAGTCCGTCGCTAATCTCGGCCTCCTCTTCTTCCTCTTCCTCGTCGGCCTCGAGCTCGACCTCCGCTCCGTGCGCCGCAGCGGCCGCCGCGCCTTAGCCATCGCCGCCGCCGGCATCTCCCTCCCCTTCGCCTGCGGCGTCGGCGTCGCCTTCATCTTCCGCCGCGCCATCCCGGGGGCCGACCAGGCCGGCTATGCCCCCTTTCTCGTCTTCATGGGCGTCGCGCTCTCCATCACCGCCTTCCCCGTCATGGCGCGCATCCTCGCCGAGCTCAAGCTCCTCACCACCCCAATAGGGGAGACGGCCCTGGCCGCCGCGGCCTTCAACGACGTCGCCGCCTGGGTGCTGCTCGCGCTCGCGGTCGCCATCTCCGGCAGTGGCGACCACCGGAGCCCCGTCATCTCGCTCTGGGTGCTGCTCTCCGGCTCGGCGTTCGTGGCGGTGTGGATGGTGGCAGTGAAGCCGGCCATGGCGTGGGTGGCGCGGCGGGCAGACGCGGCGGGGCAGGGCGGCGACGTGTGGGTGGCGGTTACCCTGGCTGGCGTGCTGGTGTCGGGGCTCGCCACGGACATGATCGGCATCCACGCCATCTTCGGGGCGTTCGTGTTCGGGCTGACGGTGCCCAAGGACGGCGGCGGCGAGTTCGCTGGGCGCGTGGAGGACCTGGTGTCGGAGCTGCTGCT
Source organism: Dendrocalamus sinicus (assembly GCA_036346575.1). Classification (NCBI taxonomy): domain Eukaryota; kingdom Viridiplantae; phylum Streptophyta; class Magnoliopsida; order Poales; family Poaceae; genus Dendrocalamus; species Dendrocalamus sinicus. The sequence continues at coordinate 14,002,906 of CM070655.1, forward strand.
GCCGCTTTACTTCGCGTCGAGCGGGCTCAAGACGGACGTGGCCACCATCCGCGGCGGCGAGGCGTGGGCGATGCTGGCGCTCGTGATCGCCACCGCCTGCGCGGGGAAGATCGTGGGGACGTTCGGCGTGGCCATGGCGTGCGGCATGTCGGCGCGCGAGGCCGTCGTGCTGGGCGTGGTGATGAACACCAAGGGGCTAGTCGAGCTCATCGTACTCAACATTGGCAGGGAACGCAAGGTGCGTACGCACTATGTAATACTCTACTACTGCATCATTAATCCACCGTATGCTATGCTATGCTCTACTACTGCAACATTGGCAGGGACACGATATTTGTCTGGCACAAAATACCATAAAATCACAAAATATAAGTAATATTTAATAAAATTAAACTATATTTTATCTCTATTAGATAAACATAGTGCCTCTTTGGTATATATCGAATAAATATTGTGAACAGGAAATAGTACTGTATTGTATGGCGCCTCTACTATTTTCTACTGCTACCTGTACATGTGCGTATAATCGTCGTATTTTTTTTCATTCCTCTGCTTGTACATGTTGAGTTGTCCTAACTCTTGAGCTGAGAGTATGAAGCCAAAAGAATATCTCTTGTGAGGACAAAAGCAGTACCTGGTTTCTGCGGGTTTCTCATATTCTCTCTCTCTGTTGGTGCCTGTTGGACGGTTGGACCATGGGGTCTATTAGTACTAGATCTATTGGTACTAGAACTGATCATATAAATAGTATGATAGTATTTTTTTAAAATTTAGTCTCTGAATATCTATTATTACAAATTTAATTTTCTTCATAGACTTTCTGAGTTCGATAGGTATCTATCAAGTAGAGCTTAACGGCCAAGCTCACCTAACTCGGCAGTTTGCCTACCAAGCACCAGCGCGGTAGATCACGTGGCCAGTTACTATAGGCTCAAATAGTACTTTAATTAGTGTTAATTGCAATGAATTAGCGCTAATCACTCACCATTCATTGCTACCGCACCTGGGGCTCGGTGCTAGATTTACAAAACAAAGATTTAATGGCTAATTTTTTTAAAAAAAATAGCAACAGTGATATTTATATAAACATTACCTACTACTAGTGTGCAGTACTGTACTTGTACTAGGTAGGTAGGCTTCCTTTCTTGTTTTGCTATCAGTCAGTGCCACATATCCAAACAACAAACGTAGGTGGCGCACATCAATCTTCTCTTTGGAGCACCTTGTCCGATTCCCATTTACATTGCACATACAGGAAAGTGGAAGCACCTTGTAGAATGACTAAAGTCCAAATAGCATCGATTTTATCGAGATCGCATTACATCAGTGATTAATCACCCTCACTTGCTTATGCATCCATAGTTCCAAAGATGTTGCACACGTTCAGAGCTTGAGCATGCAAACATGAGCAATTTGCAGTGGCTGACAAGTGGGCTCTGGTGCAAGGGTTGGGGATTGGGAGTGTCCGTTCCACATTTCCTATGCCACGTGGCATATCGAACATTGAGCTGTGTGCCATCCATGCCATGCATTTTGGCTCCGTCCAGCCCACATCTCGATGGAAAACCAATCAGATTTGTCAGCGTATGCATTCATTTGCTTTGCAAACTCGAAAAATCTTTGGAACAAATAAATCCCCATTAGTTTTGTAGGAAACAGAACGATTCATTCAAAATTTCGGTAGAACTTCGTATGCATGTCTAACTATCAAATTCCATGCACGTCCACATGGATCCTAAATTTGTAGGTACTGAATGAGGAGACGTTTGCCATCCTGGTGCTCATGGCACTCGTCACCACCTTCATCACCACCCCCACCGTCATGGCCATCTACAAGCCGGCGCGCACCGCCGGCCGCCGCCTCCACCACCGCAAGCTCCAAGGCCCCTCCGCCCCGTCCTCCCCGACCGCCTCCTCTGCCGGCGCCGGCGCCGCCGCCATGGAGCTGCGCGTCCTCGCCTGCATCCACGGCGGCCACGACGTGCCGGCACTCATCAACCTCATCGAGACCATCCGCGGCCACACCCAGCCGCGCCATCTCGTCAAGCTCTACATCCTCCGCATGGTCGAGCTCACCGAGCGCACCTCCTCCATTCTCATGGTCCGCGCCGCTCGCCGGAACGGCTTGCCCTTCCTCCGCCCGCGAGGCGGCGGCCCGCAAGACCAGATCGACGTCGCCTTCGACACCTACGCCCAGCTCGGACACGTCCACGTCCGCCCCATGACCGCCGTCTCCGCGCTGCACACCATGCACGAAGACGTCGCCGCCGTCGCCGAGGACAAGCGCGTCTCGCTCATCGTCCTCCCCTTCCACAGGTGGCAGACGGCGCACGGCGAGGACGTCGAGAACCTCGGGCCCGAGTGGCGCGCCGTGAACCGGAGGATCCTCCGGGGGGCGCCCTGCTCGGTCGCCGTCCTCGTCGACCGCGGCTTCGGTGGCGGCGAGCAGGTGAGCTCGGAGCAGGTCGCGCACGGCGTCTGCGTCGTGTTCTTCGGCGGGCCGGACGACCGGGAGTCCCTGGAGCTCGCGGGGCGGATGGCCGAGCACCCCGGCGTGCAGGTCACCGTCGTGCAGTTCGTCGACGGCAAGGCCGGCAGCGAGGAGCACGCCGAGGTCACGCTGCGCCCGTCCAGCACCCACAACGCCGACAGGAGCTACACCTTCTCGACGGCCGTCGTGAACAGCCACAGGGAGAAGGTAATGGACAATGGCTTAACATGACACGCGCTGCGGAACACGATGGCGTTGTTATGTGTTCTTGACAACGGTGCATGCAGGAGCTGGACGAGGCGGCGGTGGCGGAATTCCGGCAGAGGATGGGGTCCATGGTGCGGTTCGAGGAGCGGGTGGTGGTCGGCAACGTGATCGAGGAGGTGGTGGTGATCGGCAAGAGCCGCGAGTACGGCCTGGTGGTCGTGGGCAAGGGGCGGCTGCCGTCGGCGATGGTGGCGGAACTGGCCGTACGCCCGGCAGAGCACCCGGAGCTCGGTCCCATCGGCGACGCGCTCGCGTCGGCGGGGCACGGCGTGACGTCGTCCGTGCTCGTGGTGCAGCAGCACGACATGAGCAACGCCGATGAGGTGCCGGTGTCCGTCGTCGTCGACGGCCACGCTCACGACGGCGGTGAGGTTGGCAAGGACATGGCCGAGCCATAAAACTGGGAGACTTCTCTGAATCAATGGAATGCTCCTCAAGTGTCACCCCTACTAATTATCGACTAGGATGATGATGATGATAATGATATGTCAGTGAGTACGGTATTGCTTGACATGTAACTAAATGGTTTTAAGTGTTTCGTTTTCTTTTCAGAAGCACCATATATACTGGCAGCAAATTAATAAGCAAAATGCGAAATTGACAAGTTTATTGTAATCTGTACGTATTACTATTTTACTTTTCAAGCTGATTCCATTACCAAGAAAATCTGTTAATCAAGCACACTATTTCTCAAGGTGATTACGCGTTTCATTTCAAGTTGTAATTAGTCTAAACAAAACCAATCGCCAAACCCAATTAATTGAGTCGAAATGACCGAGAGAATCAACACAGTGACCGGTTGTTTGGGGTGCTCTAGTCTAGTGTTTGCAAGCAAAAGGCAAGCAATTTATAGATCACGCCTCGATGAAACACCTTCGTTGTGAGTTTGTGAAATCTCAAGAGTTCATTGTCCCATGAAAGTTGAAGCTTTATTTTCTTCATCACAAGAGAAAAACTTTCATTTCTATTTTGCTTGAAAGGACATCAAACGTTGAACTTGAATAAAAGGCTTGGGCCGGGATTTTATGCTTTTCCAAACAAGGTCTCATTGTTTTAAAAAACGGAAGTGTTATACCAAATTCAAATGCTTTTTTGGGTAAATTCAGTCAAATTTCTGACCTTTTGATCTTCATAGAGATTCATGCGCTGTCTTCACCGCCAGCATCTTCCTTGTCTCCGGCGACGCCGTCGTCTTTGCGCGCGGCCGCCCCGTGGGATTAGGGCTCGGGTTCCTCATTAAGGTTAGGGTTCACCCAAGCCCCCCGTGATTAGACGAAGGCCGGAGTGGCGGCAGACCGGCGGTGGGAGGCAAAGGTGGCAGGGCGGCAGTGGCGTCACCTCAACCGCAGGCGGGAGGAGGGCGGTGGGCGGGGTAGGTGGCAGGGGCGACATGTCGTGGAGTCATTACTTGCCGAAGGGTGGCGTTGGTGGATCTAGCGGCATCAGCCGCCAAAGACGGGGAAGAAGGGCAGGGCGAGGGCTTTGACGCTGGATCCGACTGGAGATGGAGAAGGCGGCTGTGTAGAAGGAGGAGGAAGTAGGGGAGGAGGAGGTGGGGGAAGGGGGAGGCAGATCCGATGAGGGCATGCCACCAGAGACTGGGAAGAAGGGCAAGCCGACGGTGGGGGATGGCGGAAGGCCAATGGTCGAGGCGAGGCAGGGGGCGTAGGTAGTTGCGGAGGGAGGCGTCAAGCGTGGAGTGAATGGGGGAGAGAGAGGAAGAGTTAGGGTAAGGGAATTAAAAGAATTTGAGGATGAATCTGAGCTGTTATATCTTCTTCTAACGGTCTTAAAATCTAACTAATTTTGCTTAAAAAATAGTCAAATTTTCAATAAACAAATCCTTTTAAATATACTTTTTTAAGGACCATTCATGTCAACTGTGTGCTCCTCTTAGCAGGCTACCACCACATAATTGCCACGCTGTCACCTCATCCCGTACATCAGTGCAGCACTAGCAACCAAATAGGCCAAACGTAGGCCTGTCCATGGCCACTTCAGGCTGGAGGGGACTCCTCTGGGGTCTGACCCCATTGAGAGGAAATAGGGACACCGATCGGATGGCCTCCACGTCTTCCCTCCGCACGAATCTCCGCGCGAGCGCCTCTCCCGTCTCGCAAGCCGCTTCCTCCCGCCCCCAAAAAACCAAGCTCCCCAGTGTTCTTCCCGGCGGCGGGCGCGAGGGCAAGGAGCATCGGCAGGAGGCGGCGCATGGTGGTGGGGAAAATGGTGATTTGGGCATTGTTTTGCTCAGTTACGAGTGATTTCACATCGCACTCAAGTGTTTATGATCTGCTTCTAGTGATCTTAGTCAGCTCCAACTAACTGTAGCTTATATGAGCTTTTTCAACGTAATTAAATTAAAAAATGAAAAAGATATGCCATCTCGGACAATACAAAAGAATAAGGAAAAAAGACAAAAAAAAAGCCAAAAAAATAGTAAAAAACCATTAAAAGTCGAAATTAAGAAGATGGTTGTTTATGGAGAAGGTTGGCGAGCCCGTACTTCGGGCATGTTCTTTTCGGCTGCGCTTATGACTTTTGGCTTAAATTTTTAAATTTTGACTGTTTATAGTAAAGATTATGGAGAGACAGATACTCACTTGCGATTTTGGCTGGTACAGATGTTGGGCTTTTAACGTGTAGATCGTTTAACTTGTAGACTCCGTGTTGAGAAAATACTTCGTTTGAAAGTTAGTACTATAGCAAAAATCAAAAACCACAAGCTTTTAAGTAAATAACAAACCCTACGACGATTTTGCTGCTAGCCTTCCTGCCAATGAATGCAGATACGCGATATTTGGCTACGACTTCGTGACTGAGAACTGCCAGAAGAGCAAGATATTCTTCATTGCATGGTTAGTACTTCATTGGTTTTCTGATTCACTGCACTCTTCACTATAATGTAATGGTGTAGCTGATTCACTTTACATGCCGATAAAGGTCTCCTGATGCATCGCGTGTGAGAAGCAAGATGATTTACGCGAGCTCGAAGGACAGGTTCAAGAGGGAGCTCGACGGCATTCAGGTGGAGCTTTGGGCGACCGATCTAACCGAGGTCGGTCTCGATGTTATCAGAGGCCGTGAAAACTGGGCGACCGATCTAACCGAGCTTTGTGCTGCTGCTACCTAAGTATCAGTCTCAGCTGGGAATTTAGTGCTCCCCTGAGGTAGGGCCGGTCCTGAGATTTTAGGGACCCGAGACGAAACTAGAAATAGGGGGCCTAGTACTACTTTTCAGGAGGCATGTGCATTCATCTGCACCACCATCCTATAAGACATGACAGCAGTGACTTATTATGTAACCAAGTCTGCCATCAGGTAACACTGAGACCACCTTATGGGCACAGTCACTATTACATAGCTACAAGATAAGGTCACGGTATCTATCTATCTATCTATAGTATAGAAAATTGTTATTTTTTACCAAAAGGATTTATTTCCTTTAGTTATCTCAACATGTAAAATTATGTAGAAATGATCAAGAATTGTCTTGATATATGGTCACTTGTGAGTAGTGACTGAAAAATGCTAGTACAACTAAAACTCTTTCTTTGACATAAAATTTCCATGTTTTCACAATTAGCAACAACTACCACATAATTATGCTGGCACAAGTACTGAAAGATTTTACTTGAGACACAAACCAATAGGTAATGCAGTCAGGATAGTTCTTACTTCTTAGTACCTTTCTCAAAGTTTCAATGAAATATCTGACAGCCTACAATCATTTATGATCCATCGTTTATTCACCGTTTATGATAACTAGCTTCAGCTTTCAGACTCATAGCTAATAACTAGCAAAACATTTGCTTAATAGTCAAATCTGTTTGCCAGAAACAAACTACAGAATGTAAACAAAATATGGACTGCAACCCCTGTTTTGCAAACTAAATTAGTAAAATCACACTTCTTAGGCATATCATGTTTCAATATTGCATACCAAAAGTATTTTAAACTAATCAACTACTAATCAAGATGGAAGTATGGAACTCACGCACGTACGTTTGCGCGTGCAGCGTTGAGGTAGGAGACTCTGATTTTCAGGGAGACACCCGTCGTCGGCGAACCGCTGACGAAGAACACGGCCAGTCGCGGCCGCGCGGCGGAAGGGCGGAACACGGAGTCGCGGTCTCGCGGACGCGGAAGCCGAATTGACGCGACGGAATACAGAACCTACCTGGCTTTCCTACGGACGCGGACGCGGAAGCCGAATCGACGCGGAAGTCTTTCCTGCATGGCTGCCTCCTGGCCTCCTGGGAATACTATACCTACAGCCTACTTACGTATCTGGGGTGGACCCCTTGGTGTCGAGGGCCCAGTGCGGCGGCAGCTCGACCCCCAGGGCCGGGCCTGGCCTGAGGCAATGGTTATGAGTTGTCATCATGTACTACTTACGGAACGATGTATACTATATACGGTGCAATGATAAATCTATCCTTTCTGCGTGCTAATTCCTGGATCTTAATTAACTTGTCATACGTCCTGATGTGATCAGTTACATTTTGATGATTGAATCCTATTCAGAATGTGACATTACTCCGTTAGTAACTCGTCCTTGTGCTCCGCATTCTAAGTATCTCGTAGGAAGGTGCAAATTTCAAATTGGAAAATGAATTCCCTTAGTTTAACATCCGACATTAAAAAAACTCATGGAATCAATTTGAGAACATTTATCTGACATCCATCGGAAGTTCGAAGCCTGATGGCAACTTTTATGATGAAGCAGGGAGAAATATAGCTGTACCTGTTGAACATTGATTCAAAACACTCACTGGCCTGTCAGGCAATTGATCGATCTAATCAACTATCAGAATCCATAACCACCTACAGCGGTACAACTACAAGCTACAATCAATGAACCACAGATAAGGCAACAACTGCGGTGTTATAGATTAATAATGCTAGTTTTGTCCACCAACACATACATACAAAAACCAGTTCAAAAATTATGGTGATTGCTCCAAATCACAGTAGGCCAGTAGAGTTCTCCAACACCTCACACACAACAGCATGATGACAACAACAAACTGGATTTATTTATAAACATCCATAGTATTTACAAAAATGAAGGTGCATCTGCAGAATGCAAAAGCCCGAATGCCTTTCAGGAAGCCTCAGCAGTGGAGAAATGCAATTTAGCGACAGTCTCACGAAGGAAGCTGCTTCCACATTTGGATTCTTGACCGCTGATGCCATTGCCCAAGATCTCGGTCTCATGTTTGCCGAGATCATCTGGTGAAGACCCACCACTGGAGGTGCCAGCATCTTTCAGTCTGTACAAGTACATGGTGCATAAATAAAAAAGTGTTTCATTTACAAATTCACAGGGGGACTAAATAGCAGTAAAATGCAAGCAATCTTACACAGGAGCCTGGAGCACAGCTGAATTCTGGCTAGCATTGTGCTGGTTTTTCTTGGACCTCCCCTTATGCTTCGGTTTCTGCTTGTTCTTGTCCTTTCTACGGGACTTGTAACGTCGCTGGTAACTGTAATTCACTGAATGACAAACAGATGTGACAGGGGGATCATACACGTCGGGGGCCCATTTGACGTGCCGATTTTCAGTTTGTGATGCCATCCCATATTTTTGGCGGCTTCCTTTCATGGCAGAGATGAGCTTAATAGTTGGCTATGGCGACAAAAGGAAGAGGGAGGTTAGTTCATCGTTACACAACATTAATAACTAAGCATTTTCTGGCATGCCAAAGGCAAGGATCCACAAAGCAAATAGTGATTGGCCAACACGGTGAGGACAAAAAACCAGCTGGTTCACATGAATGTAAAAGCAATTCTGGTTGTTTGCGTTGTGAAATTGCTAACTATGTCCTGCATGCATGGCTACCAGATACCCATAGGAAAGCATACTACATATGCTTTTAGCGGTACTAAGGTAGTACCAATAAAGAACAAGCATAGTGATTGATCCAGGCCAAAATTGTATGATAACATAATGCTTATTATATATTCCTATGGTTGCCAAATATAGGAGCGACGCAAAGGAAGAACAGCATAAGCCATTGTATCTCATGCAGGTTTCATAACTATAGGTAGTAAGCAACAAGGTTTACATTTCCACAGCAAATATCAGTGTATGACATGAATAATATCGAGCAATTGTAACCAAGCTTGCGGTTATTCTTGCAAGTAAGCAATCATTTGATCAACATCCATATTAACCCATCGCCCCTTGGTGACAGAAAAGAAAGATATATTGGCTAAGCCTGGCTCTTCACTCTTGCTAATATGGACTGGGCGCCTATACCCCTTGAGCCCTGGCCTCTAATGTGTAAACACTTCGCTGACAGATCAGAATAACGGAGAAACTTGTTGTAGTAGTTTGACATGTTACTAAAACCAGCTTGAAACCACTGCTAGCCACTAGTTGGAAACCAGTCTGTCGTTAGAATTAAAACCTTTTGTCAGAATGACAACAGCCTAAAAGTCCAGTCCAAGTATACTTCAGAAGGCAAAGAACTTATAATACAGTACTGGCCATTTGTTGATAAACGATAACACGATTTAACATGAGGCACTCACAGGTAAGGACACGGAGCGCTCATAAGTGGGGGCATCATTCGGCACACCATCTGAATCCTCCTGTTGAGCCTCACCGGTAGAGGTGGGGAAGGTGGCGCACTTCTGGAGGCCTTTCTTTGCCCCCAAGCTGATGGAGTTGGAGAAATCCACACACATTCCAGCCTCCAACGAACCATCCGCATTCTCCGCCTGTCGAGAAGCTCCATCTGGGGCACAATTCTTCTCCCGCGGAATCTTGGTGTCACCAGAAGAGGTGCCGTCAGATGTCACCGCTGGCACTCTCCCAAGACCACAGAAACGACCATCCATCAAGCAACTGGCTTTCCAGAAGCGTAACAAGCTAACACTGCAACCGTAAAACCACAGTGAGCTGATCGATGTCGGAAAACAGCTCTACTGTTCCTCCTCAGATTACCCACATATCAACATAGATAATATAGAAGAAATAGAGCAGTATACATACGGCATACACAGATTCCATGGCTAACTAGCAAAAGAATCCTTGATCCTCCTAAATTTGCAGAGATTTGGTGAAATAAAGAGGGGTATTAGTATTACCTCAGTCACAGCGCCGCCGGTCCGGCCCAATCCTAGCGCGAGCAACCGATCAAACAAAATGAAACCCAATCCAACCTAGTACGACACAATACAACACGTCACAGCGCTGTGCTGTGCTGACCACCAGACAAGTCTAGCTACGAGAGGAGGCGATGCGGGGAAGAAGAGGGTAGCTAGATAGATTAGAAGAATGGGTAGATGGACGGAGGAAGGAGGAAGGGTTAGGACGAGGAGAGGGATTGGGGATGCCAAGCCCAAGACCAGGGCTTGAGGCGGTGGGAGCAGGCGGAGGGCAGGAGGAGGGCGTCGTCGCGGCGCAGGGGAGATCCCACCTGCACCGTCGGAGGCATCGTGGATCTGCCGCCGCCGGCGAGGCTGGATTGGGTAGATCTGGGCTCGGAGGAGGATGCAGGGTGGTGACTGCGCTGTACAGTGGTTGGTGGTGAGATCGGGGGATTTTTTTTCGCCTCGCTTGGCTCGAGAGGAGTAAAGTGTTGTCTATATAGGAGCAGTGTGGATAAGTGGACACGTTAATAGCTTGGCCTTTTCCCTCGGGGAAAAGGTAGATTGGGCCTTCTTTTTCATAATGGGCTAGAGTCCAATCCAGTAATGTATTCGGCCTTTTTCATAAATGGGCTCGCTGCCCCACTTTGGGCCTGTCCGAGGCTCGTCTAAACCCGCTTTGCCACCCAGGCGCTCATGCTGTTCCAGCTTCTACCCTTTTTCCAATTTCCAATTGCAAACTAATTTGTGTTTTCCTATTTTAAAAAATAGGTGAGTAAATTCCACAAAAACTTCCTCCAAAAAAAGTTCCACAAAACTTTTTACTTTCACGAGCTCCGTCTATAAGTAGATCATAGAGTGATCACTAGCATACGGGTTTAAGAATTTTCACTGGCACCTATTGCAGTGCGCCACCAACTTGTTCATCTTGTTCTTGTGGCTTCTGCATTGCTGTGCTGTGCAGTTCTTGGATCCTCGAACTTCCTTTCAATAGTGGTCACACTCCCTTCTGTGGGACCAAGTGGATATCACCTTATATTGTGTGATGAGTATTTGACTTTTATTTATGCTTCGTTGTCGAAGGGCGGGGGCCCAACCGGCGGTCCGGTGTGACCGGCTATGAGCGGCGATCTGATAGGAAAACCGGTGTGACTGATTTTCAGTTGGTAGCATGTTTATTCCAGAGAGGCGCTTGTTGCGTTGCGTGAAGTTTTTGAGAGCGATATGATTGACCATGTAATGGTGGCCCAACTGGAGATCATCGGGCGGACTGACTGGCATGGTTGCCGCGGTCAGACTAGTCCCCTGTTACTGGGAGGTTTAAGTCGGTTCTCAACAGCCTGATTGGCCTCTAGGAAATTGAGTGAGCTGAGTTAGTTTGCAGTTGTGTTAGTCATAACAAGAGTCCAAGTAAGTGTTAGTCGTGACGGGAGTCTATGTATTATGAAAATCTTGATGTGGATGTCAAGTGGTGCATGTTTGTATCAGTTTTGTTGATGAGAGTCAAGTGCATACTACTTGTGCTCAGGTTAGTTGCTTGTTTTTTGATGTGTAGGGCGCTTGGTGATTTTTACAATCAATGGCAATGACAAGGCTAGAGGAGGTGCCCTGAGGCCACAGAGGATCACGTAAGTCCGGGTGAAGCATCATCTCAAACGGAGAAGCACGTGAAAAAGACAAGGATTGTGATAAGACAAGTGCATTGATGTGGTATGCCATTGGACTTGAGTGTTTCAAGTGGTGATGGTCCTCGGAGCATGTGTATGATCTTGATAGTAAGTCATTAGGTATCACAGACTTCGTTGAGAGGGTTGCTTTGAGGAGAAGCACCGTGAAGGCCGATGGGTGGCAATCAAGGAAATTGTCCGATACTGCATGGAGAGGTAGTTTGTAAAATCTTGGTGGTGCCCTAAGGTGGTTTAGATCACATCTTAGAGGATGGAGTGTCTTATCAGGCTATTGGAGCCATGTGAAAGTTGTGTTTTGAAAAGCGTGTAAGTGTGTGTGAGTGTAAAACCATTTTGTGTGTGGGTTACCGCGGTTTCCCATTTGTAAGCGGTTGTATCCACCAATTGTGAGCTAGTTGTTAGGGTTTAGTGTAAGGTGAGGAGCCTCCACTATATAAGTCCTTATGTGTGAAAGATTAAGCTCCATTTAAATTAGTTTTGGTGAAAATGACAAATACTATTATAAGATTTTGGTGATAATGACAAATGCATTTATAAGACTAACCTTATTTATTGATTGTAATATTACTTAGTCTCATTTGGATGAAAAGGTGAAATAAAAAGGTATGCATTCGAAATCACATTCTTATATATTAGTGCATTCCTTATATCCAAATATAGATTGAACTCTACAGATAGTCCAAAATGAATATATGCATATGTCTTCATTACACATACTTGTATGTACACATTTAGAGAGAGTTCACTCTATGTTTTGAGGTTTCATAAGTATTGATCCATGTTTCCTTTAATACATATATTTAGGATCTTTACTTTGAAACACATCCTTCGAGTATATATAGCTTGCGTAGTTCATATATACTCATTTGAAACACATCCTTCGAGTATATAAAGCTTATCTTAGGTATAAAAGTGTTGTGTACATACTGTATACTCATAAAAATAATCTTTATCTCATTATTTGTTGAGATTTTCATGAATTACCAAAAAGAAAAGACTATAGAATCTAGTACCTCCATTATGTGTTAATGGTGAAATTTAGTAACTGATGGCAATTGATTTGTGAACTAATATTTTCTATGAGTTGGATGAATAGGTTAGGTTTCACAAATGAGGACTACTTGGAATGACTTCATGTGTTGAAGATCATCAAGTCTAGATGGAAGATAGCTCATGTATTGAAGGCCATCAAGAAGAATATACATCATGAGTTGATACATGTCTAAAAGGAGATGATCATGTGTTCATCATCAAGTCAAGTGAAGACCCATTATGTGTTGATAGAGTTCAAGAAGTGGATGCATCATGTATTGATGCATGTTAAGACGACAACTCGAACTTAAAGTGATGATGTGTGTCATCAAGCTTTAAGAGGATGTTCAAGACAAATGTATGACTAGCTAGGGCAAAGGATGTGTTTCTAATCTTTTACTGGTCTTGGTGTTTGGTTGGAAGATCAGGTTGCCAGTATGGATTGCCGTATTATTAAAAGGGGTCTTGTCTAGTAGCTTAAGTCTTATCATTATTGATAGCTCAACCTCACTTGCTCTAGCTCTCTTTGGTATGAGGCTTGTATTTGCGAATGTGTTTTATAAATAGTTGAAACCCATGTGTTGAATCCTTATAACATGGGACTATATATTACAAATGTGTCTTGCAAATGTTTGAAGTCTATGTTTTCATTCTTTATGGTATGAGGCTTATATTTGTAAATGTGTTTTATAAATAGTTAAAGCTCATATATAATCCTTGTGTCATGATACTTGTTGTAGGGGTGGCCCCCACCTAAGCCCAGCTGGCCTGTTAGAAGGTTGTAAAGCCCAAAATAGGACATATATAATGACTTAAATGCCCTTGAGAGGGATACTTGGGTGTAAGGACACAATCGTGAAATACTCCCCATGAGAATATATATAGAGCCCTTCGGGCCATGGGGAAGCCCCCAAGCATTGCTCACCTAACATCTCCACTACCATACTACCATCTCTTTGTTTGGTTCGTAGCCACAACAGTTGGCGCCGTCTGAGGGGAAGACAAGAACAAGCTCCACGATCTGAAGAAGGATGGCACCAAAGAAGGCTTCATCATCGGCAGCGGCAAAGAAGAAGAGGAGTACGAAAGAGGTGCTCGGCGACGCGAGGGCTCCGGCGTTGGCTGCGGGTGCAGGCGACAGCGTTGGCGCTGCGGCTGCCGACCTCGACGCTCGTGGCGCGACGGTCGTCCCAACCGCTGGCGTGGTGGTCGGCGCGGGTACCGATCAGTGCTGACGCCGATGCCCGTGCCGCCATGGCCGCTGCCACCGCGCCCGGCGTGGGAACGGCAGGTGGCCTTGGTGGCACCGCCGGTCCCGTCACCGACTCCGGAGCCCACCACACCAATGTGCTGAGCGGTTCTGGAGCGCAAGCCATGGTTGCTGCCAGCCTGACGATGCAACCCGTTGCTCCAACTACCGCAACCTCGACGGCGGTGGAGAATGCTCTACTAACGGCCATCGACACGCTGCAACGGGAGTTGGCGGACCTCTGCGGAGTCGTGCAGGATATACAAGAGGCTCAGAGCCTACAAGTCCTGCCAGTGGCCGCACCGAAGCCCACGCCAGAGTGGGCGGACAGCCACGATGCCCCTACCTCTAGTTGCGTCCCGCTGCGGTGCGTGGATCCGGAGTCCCCCCTCTCTGCGGGCCTGCAGTAGTCGGCATGGCCGGAAGACTTCAAGTTCCCCAACGCCATCGAGCCGTACAAGGGCGACACGGACCCTTGAGAGTTCGTGCGCGTGTACGAGATCGCCATCGAACCTGTAGGCGGAGACAACACCACCAAGGCGAAGGTTCTCCCCCTCGCGCTGCAGGGAGTAGCGCTTTCTTGGTTTTTCACCATAGAACCAAACTTCATCTACGCGTGGGAGCAGATCCGTGACTGCCTCTACAACAATTTTCAGGGGAACTACGTCGAGCGTGTCGACGCAGATCAGCTCTTCGCCATCAAGCAAAACCCTCGGAGAAGCTCCGAGAATACTTCAAGCGCTTTGCTAAGGTCCGCTGCCAGGTCAAAGACATCAACGAGACAACCATCATCAATGCAGCCATACAAGTCCTCTACCCAGGGCCGTTGGCCAAGTACAACGCGCACAAGCCCATCAGGACGGTCGTGAAGCTCCTCGATAAGATGGAAGAGTATGCGAGGGTGGAGGAAGATGCGCGACAGCGTAAAGGCGATGACTCCGACACTAATCAAGCGGAGGACTCATCGAAGAACGAAAACTCATCGAAGAAGAAGGACTCTTCGAAGGGCAAGCGCAAGTAAGAGTCTTCGAAAGACGCGCGCGGCGCAAGGACGGCAACCATAAGCAGAACTTGTCGAGTGACAAGCCCAAGTCCAAGCGCAACACACGCATGGGCCCAGAGGGCCCGCTATGTCTTCGACATCAAGGGCGGCTCTGAAGACGGTGCCCCCCGCCTTTCGCGGGCGAGGACGCCGAGGCCAGGGGCGAGGGTGTGGTCGGGTTCATGACGATAAACCTCGCGTGGACCAAGAAGACCAGTACTACGGCACATGGTGCAAGGTGCATGGTCGGGGTGACCATTACACGCGGACATGCACCGCCATTGCGGTGCTCCGTCAGAGCGTCGCCAGGGATAGCCCTGGAAACGGGGCCCTTGGTGGTAGCCCATGTGCAGCAATCCCAAGAGGGCCCCCTGCGGATTCAAGACCATGTGCATCAACCCCAAGAGGGCCCCTGCGGATTCAAGCCCATGTGCAGCAGCCCCAACAAGGCCCCTTGTGAATTCAGTCCCCGGAGGGAGCTCAGCGCCGGATTATAAACGTCATCTCCGGGGGCTCTTCACTAGAGTTCTCTTCGGCACGACAGCAGAAGGCCTACGCGCGGAGGCTACACCATGTGGCGGCGTACCCGGCGCAAGCACCGCCAGAGTTCCCTCACCAAGATCCCCTGGTCATCCAGGCCGCCATCGCAGGATACAACGTCAAACGCGTCCTGGTCGACGGAGGCAACTCCACGAACATCCTGTTCGCGGCGGCCTTCGACCAGATGGGGATCCCCCGGAGCCACTTGGGCCCCTCGGGGATCCTGTTGCATGGCTTCGGGGGTCAGCCGCTGAAGGCGTTGGACCAAATAAGCCTACAAGCCTCCTTTGGCTAGGGCAACAACACGAGGAGCGAAGACGTCACCTTCGACATCGTCGACATCCCGTACCCATACAATGCCATACTGGGGCACCCAACCCTCAACTCCTTCGGGGCAGTCCCGCACCATGGCTTCTTATGCATAAAACTCCCGGGCCCGCAAGGTATCATCACCACCTTCGGTGACCAGAACCTCACCCGGCGCATAGAGCTTGGTGCTCGGGGCCCGCACCACAAGGCCCACTGAGAATTCTAAGGCGGGCAAGACCGCGCGAAGGCTTCTGACGACCTCAAGAAGCACCTCGCAGGCCTTCCCACGTCGGTCGCTCCAGCACCAGAGGCTCCCCTCTTGCTCTACCTCACCGCCACAACGATAGCGGCCAGCACCGTCTTTGTCCTCGAGCGGTCAGCGGTTAGTATCCTTTCTTTTGTAATTGCTCGCCCACGCAAACGGGACATTAATAAAGTCCATTCATTTGTGAAACCTGTCTCATTCTGTGTTAAGACGCGCAGAGACACGCGGTCTCCGCACGCACTCTACGGAGTATAAATAAGACGCGCAGAGGCGAGCCTCCGCGCACACTCTACGGAGTACACGCGGTCTCCGCGCGCACTCTACGGAGTATAAATAAGACACGTGGGGGACCCCTCTGTGTGCATTCTACGGAGTATAAATAAGACACGCGGTCTCCGCGCGCATTCTACGGAGTATAAATATGACACGTGGGGGACGCCTCCGCGCGCACTCTACGGAGTATAAATAAGACACGCGACCTCTACGCGTACTCTTCGTGAGTATAAAATAGGACACGCGGTCTCCGCGCGCACTCTTTGTGAGTATAAAATAAGACACGCGGTCTCCGCGCGTACTCTTCGCGAGTATAAAATAAGACACGCGGTCTCCGCGTGCACTCTTCGCGAGTATAAAATAAGACACGCGGTCTCCGCGCGCACTCTTCACGAGTATAAAATAAGACACGCAGTTTCCGCGCGCACTCTTCGTGAGTATAAAATAAGACACGTGGTCTCCGCACGCACTCTTCGTGAGTATAAAATAAGACACGCAGTCTCCGCGCGCACTCTTCGTGAGTATAAAATAAGACACGCGGTCTCCGCGCACACTCTTCGCGAGTATAAAATAAGCCGCACAGTCTCCACGCACACTCTTCGTGAGTATAAAATAAGACACGCGGTCTCCGCGCGCACTCTTCGTGAGTATAAAATAAGACACGCAGTCTCTGCGCGCACTCTACGGAGTATAAATAAGACACGCTCGAGCGCCTACTTTAGCTAGGCGTCAGCTCCGCTGCCACCACTTCGAAAGGTAGGGGACGGAGCGCTCGAGCGCTTACTTCGGCTAGGCGCCAGCTCCGCTGCACCACTTCGAAGGGTAGGGGATGAAGCGCTCAAGCATCTACTTCAGCTAGGCGCCAGCTCCGCTGCCACCACTTCGAAGGATAGGGGACGGAGCGCTTGAGTGTCTACTTCGGTTAGGCGCCAACTCTACTGCCACCACTTCGAAGGGTAGGGCACGGAGCGCTCAAGTATCTATTTCGGCTAGGCGCCAGATGAGCACTCGAGCGTCTACCGCGGCTAGGAAGCGTAAGGACGGAGTGCTAAATCCTACAAGTTGTTCAGAGATAGGCGCGATCGTGAAAAGCGGCGGGGACACGTACTCCAACCAAAGTCTTTATTGCATTCGTAAAAGAATATTTACAAAAGCGTTCGGTGGTCACATCCCCGAAGGCCTAATGTCTACGAGCGCCCTCGAGTATTTACGGTCGCTACTCGTCTAACTCCACCTTAATATACTCCCGCGCCGAAGGCTCACTTGCTGAAGCCTGGGCCACCCAAAAGTTCAGTGAGTCCTCGGCCCACCCGCAATGCCGAAGAC
The DNA here is from genome assembly GCA_036346575.1 of Dendrocalamus sinicus. Classification (NCBI taxonomy): domain Eukaryota; kingdom Viridiplantae; phylum Streptophyta; class Magnoliopsida; order Poales; family Poaceae; genus Dendrocalamus; species Dendrocalamus sinicus. The sequence continues at coordinate 14,020,489 of CM070655.1, forward strand.
ACCGTCGAGTCACGAGGTCAAAGACTAGCAACAGGTCCCTATCAAGCAGCTGCCCAGAGTAGAACAATACACGCGATCAGAACACGGGGACAATTTCCACTTTATTCATAAAAGGGGGGCTGTAGGGCGCCAGCCTACAAAAAGAGGGTGCATACATTGTGTAACATCCTGAAAATTTGAAATCTGAAAATGTAAAGTTTTTGAATTTCTTTTGCAAATGTGATTTATTTGAATTTGGAGTTTATGGTATTTTTCTGAATAATCTAATGAAGGTTCTAAAAAGTTAAAAGGACCAAGGGGAAACAAGCATGTTTAAATATTGAAAAATTTAGAATTTAAATACGAATATGAAAAGATGATCCAGTATAAGGGGAAAGAAATGGGCCTAAAATATAAAACCCTAATTCTGAAAATAGCGATAACAAGGAAGTAAATTCATTAAGAAAGTCAACAAATATGAGTATATACATAAATAAATAAGTATATGTGTACTTAGTAAAATATGACATCTATAAAAATTTATGTTAAATAAAAAGTACAGAAATTTATTGGAGTAAGAAGGAGAGCAAATAAATTGGAATTAAAAACATGTGTATATAAATTCAAAAGCTTAACTAAAAGAAAATAACACAGCCGGGCCGGCCATCACCCCGGCCCAGCCGTTCACTCCGCGCGAAACCAACGCGCACGCGCGACCCAGCGCCCCGCGGCCCAACCCACCTCCAACCGCGTCCTCACTGCTCCGCGGGCCCGCGCCCCTGCCTGCGCCTCTCCTCCCGCTGCGCAGTGGCCCCGCCTCCACCCGCGCCTCTCCCTCTGCGAGCGGGCCCGAGCACCCGCCCGCTCCTTCTTCTTTCCCCGGCCTCTCTTCTCCACGCGCCAGCGTCGCCATTCCCCCCCCCCTCGCGCTTGCTCCCTCTCGCGCTACCGCAGCAAATCTCCCTCTCTCTCACACACCTCCGGGGGCAAGTTCAAAGAACCCCGTCACCTCCCTCCCACACAATCTCTGAGGAGATTGAGTCCATCCCCCCTGCCAGCGGGAACAGGGCGGAGGCAAACGCTGCCTCGCCGCGCGCCCCTTTCTCCCGGCTATAAAAACCCCGCCCGAAAGTCGCAATGGCGTCGCAACACCCCCTTCATCCCTCCCTTACAAGCAATTGAGCCGTAGTGCCCCCAATCCCCGCCGGCCACACCTTCTTCCTCACGGCTGGCGACCGAGCCGCCGTTGATTCCGACCACCTCCGAGCAATTCTTTGCTCCCAGAGCTTCGTGGAAGCCAGGCGAAGCCAAATCCCTCCCTCACCGGGTCTCCCTTTGCGTGAGCTTCGCCGACGTCGACCGCCTCCTTGGACCGCCGCCATCACACGCCGCCGGCCCGCCACCGTGCCCCTTCGTCCTCGCCGACCTCACCAGCAGCTTCACCATCAACCGGGGGCTGCATTTCACGAAACTCCCGAACCTCTCCGGCCACCACTCGCCGCCGGCCACTGCCGCCCCCGACTCCTCTGCCCGGCCCCCTCCACGGCATACTCCAAAAGGATTTATTATCCTTATAGGGTAGGCAACGCCTCCCCGCTCACTTGGTTACCACCGCTCGTCTCTTCTCCCCCCGACTCCCTCGGCGCGCGTTCGAGCCCCCGGCTCCGCGTGCTGAGGTCGAGTTTTCATTTTATTTTCCCATCGACACTGGCCTGCCCGATCGGTGGCCCAAAGATACCGTGGCCACTGACAGAGGGGTCCCACATGCCAGTGACCGGACATGCTGACATGTGGGCCCTACTGGCCATAGAGACAGAGGAAAAATGATAAAAGAAAAAGATAAAATGGAAAATATGACATATGGGACCCACTGTCAGAAATTTATTAATTTTGGGATTTAACTGAACTGAAATATTCAAATAGGCATAACTTATTCATTTTAATTCCAAATTGAGTAAGATAAATTTCTAAATTCATCTAAAATCAAGATCTGTCCAATGGAACTGAAATCATAATTTTTGAAGTTCATTTGGATTTCTGGTGTTATTTGTTTGATTTGTTTATTTTTGTTTTATCCAAATTTTCGCGCACGTTAAAATAGCGTACGAGGCTCAGGAGGAAGACGCAGAAGCTGCAGCCCTAGAAGCTCCAGATAATCAAGTAGCAGACCACTGTAACCAAGGCGAGTCAATACTTTGATCATGTTGAACCTACATTTTCTGAAATTACTTTGCTTTAAATTATCAAATTGCATGTTGTTATTTTATATGCAAATACATGTTTAATTTAATATTCTAGTTATATGCCCATTGTTATCTTTGCTGAAATTACTTGATTACGTGAATCTTGTCACCCTAGTAAAATTATAATAGTAACTTTTGGAAATAAGTCCGTAATTATACGCCCTGCTTAGTACTGCATAGTTACTTGGGGGCGCTGAAATGCCCAAAACATCATTGTCATTTTAAATCCTGAAGAACTGGTTTGGGCAGTCATGGTGGGAAACAGGGATATAGCAACACCAACATGTGTTACTATAGGTTAAAGAAAGTGTTACTAGCTCTCCTCGTAATACATTTTTTATGTGTTCCAATTGCCCATGTTACTATATACTGGTCTATTGGAACACCATATATGTGTTCTTTTACATCCAAAAAAGTGTTACTAAACTGTAACACATTTACTTATATACTGGAACATTTGTCTAGTGTTACAGTGATTCTCTCTGTAACACTTTTTAGCTCTAGTAACACTTCTCATTTTTGTAGAGCATATAGTTTGGAACAAAGAAACATATGGTTTGTAACACATGTTGTACCTATTGTAACACTTTGAAATTTGGGAAAAATATTTATTTTACCTTTGTATGTGGCATATAGTGTTATTATTGATTTTTCATAGTAAACATGACACATTGCGTAATCACATAATCTATAAGTTTCAATAATCATATAAAGATCCACAGATAATAGAAAGGTTTCAAATATAGTACTTGCTCGGATGAAGTGATAGTATATGTACACAATGATATGACTCTAGAGAGTAAATGAGACATAGTAGTGAAGAGTACAAGTCCATACTACTAGAAACAAAAATGCAATATCTAATATTCTTAAAATCCATCACTTCTTCATCCATTCTTATGCGCATCGATATATAGGAATTCAGCCATTAATCATTTGAACTCGCAAATAGGTAGCAAGTTGTAACATTAAGTATTATTCTATCCATGTACACCACAAGAAAGTAAAGTTTAGAAAGCTAGTTCAAACATACAAATATCGAAGGCCAAGCAATTGGTACTCCTTTGGCATGGGCGTCACCAATGTTGTTGTAGGTAGGCATAGGCCTCACTAATGGCTCATCTTTTTCAACGGGATAATTGATACGCACTTTGTAGAATTGTTTTCCTGTCTCAACTCCACCAACATTTGCTTTTGGATTAGTGCTAATAATAGTTGCATATGCCACAATTTCCTTATTTGGATATTTGGCAGTCATGAGTAGCACTGTGGACCCAACCTGCATTAATTTGACACAATCACTTAGCGACTAACAAGCATTTGTTGTATATATCAAGATAGCGGCACATGTTGCTAAGAGTAAGTGCGGCCTATATCTTTATGAAAATGGAATCGACACTTCATATTGCGTAACTAATAAGGATAACATTAACAATAAACTGCTTGATAGCACCTAAAACCTCATCTGTGCAAAGAATAAACTTGAGAGATAGAACATTATGGCCATCTTAATTTCATGATCCTTTTGCATATGACATAGCAGATTATCAAAAAAAATATGCTCCTGCCAAGAAAAGATAGACAAAGCAAAAGCTGAAATGATTCTTGCTATGAACCGAGTGTAGGCACGGTATTATTGGTTGCGGTCATATTTATTTGAACTGAAATAACATTAAGCATTACTAATATACGATCTTAAGTATGTAGGCACGGGTATTATTGTATCTTCTTACACATGTAAAATGAGGTATGTAATAATATATGGCACAAATATTACTATAATAAATGGAAACATGTGATTCTTATATACCTTTTGTTTCTTTGTTATTCTACCTTCGCCAGAAATCCTTGGACAAGAATCAAACTGAAATGAAGAGAAAGATAATTGTATTTATACATTTTTACAAAGTTATGTAATACTTATCTTGAATAAATTTGACATTGCAAGTAAAATATATCTTATTCAATGGTTCATTGAAAATGTGTACCTCTATTTGTCTAGAATCTATAGCAGAGCCATGTGGGGATGATGTTTTTGCTTCCTCAATTGATATTTCCTTGTCATCTGCATGACCTTGGCACTAGTTCCAATAAAAATCATTAAATCATAATCACCGGGCAATAATATTGACGTATAATGAATGAAGAGTATATTATTATTCATAAAGACAGAGACCAATTGATAACCTTTTCACTAGACAAATCTACACAAATTATATTCATATGTCCAATCTAAATATTCATCAAGATATTGATAGCCAAAGTTTAAAAAGTTTAACTGCAACTCTTTTGTGACTGGAGGGAAGGCGTGTTTTAGGACATGGACATTCTTTTAGAGTAAAAAAATGTATACAGAAGAAATGGCATTGTTGACAGCACTAAACAGCAGATCAGAATACCAGATGGAGCATACATCTACAGAAATCGAAGGGAGATAACATGTATAGCATTAGCTTGTTTGGACTTCCAAATGAAACTAAAAGCAATTACGAGCAATTATATTATTGATGTGCAAGGTACAGCACCACACATTAACATGTTTCGCTTGTGCTGGTAACTACACTTTACAATTTAAGATCCCATCAATCTATGCTCGGTGCTAGTGTTATTGAGAATATGTACAAGCTAAAATCACAAACAAAATGGAAAATGTCAGCTTTTACAATTAAACAGAAAATCTCAAAATGAACCATATTTATCATATTAAAGATCAGCAATTTATGATATTTTACTAGTAAACCGCACAATTTCAAAATAAAAATAAGAAAGGAAGGATTCGATTGACCATCCTCTGAGACACGGAGAGCTGGGGAACGCCGGAGAACCTCAGCAACTGCGAGCACCGTCTCCTCCGGCATAGTCTCTGGCTTCGCAGCAGCGTCGAGACCCAGGTGCGACTTCATCCGCGAGAACGAGCATATCAAAGCCAAGCTCACCACTGCACAGTTCCAGCAAAAAAAAATCGCCAAATTTAGCATCCCGACCACAGCACCGGAGATAATGATCGGTGGGGAATGAATTGAGCAAGAGAACGTTACAGCCATCGTCGCTCTGCTCGACCGTATCCCGCAGGAACTTGTCGCGGGGGAGGTTGCTGTCGCTGAAGTAGAACTCCACCTGAGGCGATCAAGCCAAAATCGCTCAAAAAAAACCCACCAATCAAAAAGGGGAGAAATCCGCAGCAGAGGACAGAAAGGCGGGATCAGTCACCTGGCGGAGGACGCTCTTCGCCTTGGCTTCGTCGAGCGGCGCGGAGGCGGCCATGGCTCCGATCGTGAGCAAGCGAGCTGGGGAGGATTCGGCGGTTAGGGTTTGGGTTTTAGGGAGGAGCGCGGGTACTGTAGGTAACGGAGCAAAGTGGTGTGAGCTCTCCCCTTCCCAATCATAGCATTACGAGAAGCCCAAGCCCAGAAGCCCAAGCCAGAATCCCCAACCTCTCTACATTCGCATTGGGCTGGGCCCGCAGGCGCTGGACTTTAGAATTCCTCCCAGAAAAAAGAAAATAGACTCGGCTTGCGAATTCAGACAGAGCCGTGACAGCGTTGAAGAACTGGGACGCCGTCGCCATTCACCGACATGGACATGCTTGCATCCTTCTTTTCAGGGGCGGAGAAGGGAGGGCGACCAGAGACCTGATCCTTCTCAACTAGTATGATAATACTGACACTTATCATTATTATAAAATTAATGTCTTTAATGTCACAATAAATCAACAGGTACATGAGTTAAATGAAAGATTTGATATACATTGGTGGTAATCAGTTGGGCTTAAAAGCTCATGGTTTATAGCTGAAAACATTGTTTTGTGTTACTATAGGGTATATATTTGGCACACATTTTACATGTTCCATTTATGTGTTACAACATAGTACAATCTTTGTAACATTTTACTTGTAACATTAATTTTGTGTTACTATAATTGTTCTCAGTAACACATTTTTATAAAACAAGTGTTTTGTGTTACAACCATTGTCTGTAACACATTGTTTTATGTTACTATGGAATTTCTTTGTAACACATCGACGAATGTGATACAGGAATGTATTACAGTATCCATGTTTTGTAGTACTGGTATAATTTGACATGATTATTTTATGCTCCCAAAATCCCCAACTTGCTTAAATATCTGGGCGGATTGGTTTGAGGGTGTGAATGTGATGCAGTGGATGCACAAAGTGGGTTAGTGGTAAACCGCCCAGATACCACTAAGGATCGAATCTTGTCATGACCTCCTGTGTAAAATAGTACAACCACAAGTCTGTAAAATACAACTTGGCTAAGTAAATTTATCGAAACCCCGGACTCATCTCACTGGTAGGGGTTTGAAGGGGCTACGCTATGGCAAGGGGGCCTGAAGGGACACCAGTGGGGGTGAAGTTTCCCAGTTGTCCTACGTTGCGGGAAGTAGAAGCCCGAGCTGCGTAGTGGCTGTGGGAAACATCCCACGCATAGATGGGACCCACCGCAAATGGGCAGTTTCCCATAAGGTGAGATGACAGAAAGGACTAGATACTTTGAAAAGTCACTGTGATGGTCTGCTCAACCACACGTCTAAGGAATCGTGTGGGGCAACGAGTTGATTGTCTCTTGTGGTGAAAGTGTACAAACTCTGCAGAGTCAAAACTATTCGAATAGCCGTACCCACGGTCAAAGGCGGACATGGGGACTTAACTGGATATAGTTCTGTTTTAAAATATTGAAAACTGGGTATGAAAAGACTTGAAGGGCGAAGGACTGCCCTAGTTTGGAATTGACCTGGGTGTCGTCTCAGTGGTAATGTAAGCGGCTATAACGCTGAAGAATTGCTATATGGTACAGATGCCATGTAACGGTGGATGGAATCTGAATCACTATTAATATTGCATTCTTTCACAACCTATACCTGGGGTCAAATTGCTAGGTATTAGGGATTTTTAAATAATTGTATTCAAAAGCACTCTACGCAAAAATAAAATGAGCCACAACCTTTCCTTTGATTAGCCATACATGTTAAATATTGCATTCTGTGTGTTGGCTCGCGGAGCACGGGGTTGGAGTGCTCACACTCGCTTTTGCGACAATATTCAGAAACAGGAACACAAGACCATTATGCCTACGAGGATACTCCTGCTACGGAGGAGAAGGATAACGAAAGAGACTAAGGCGTAGGCCCCGTTGGTTAGACACAGACAAGGGGACTTCCGGCTTTGTGTGCACATATGTTACTAGTTAGCTGGCGACATATAATGCACACAATACCCTTCCAGTCGCTTGCCTGTGGATTTTGGGTTTACTTTTGCTAATGTTTCCGCTGCGTGTTTGTAATGAAGACATTTGGCCTAATCGGCCCTTTTGTAAACTCTATCACCCGACGTGGTGTATTTCAATTTATGTAATATAATGAATGATTATGCGATGTATGGAATGATTCAGCAATGTTCCTGTGTGCACAAACTACTGATCCAGGGAATAGTGCAGTAGACACAGTAGATTCTGGATTGAAAAATCCGGGTCTGACACATTGCAACGCACGCCTACACACTAGGACCCCGGCATCACACCTGTGGGTTCGCGTCTTGCTCTGGGGTGGCGACACTGCCTTCATTGCGCCGTGGAATCTCGTCAAGCCATTGGCCAAAGTTCCCCTCGCCACGCAGGGTCCGTCGTAGCTCTACCTTCACCGCGGCCTCCCCGATGTAGCCCCAGATTCGGTCATGGAAGGCGCGGTGCCGGCAAATGGCGCGCGGCGCTTTGACATCACCCCGACTCGGTGGCATCTCCAAGCGGGGTCGACCAATTCGTCGACGTCTTGAAGCGACCTCGGTCTTGAAGCAGTGCAAAGGCTAGGCGCGAGGTCACGAAGGAGCAGTGGTTACTGAAGGCCTTGGCGGCGTTGAGAGCGAAGCCAGAAGCTTCCCCGATTCGACGAAGCATCCGCGATAGGTCTTCGGGACCGAAGGCGCAAGGCGGCACATCGACGGAGAGGTCTTCGAAGGCGCCTTCCAAAGCCAGCATAGCGTCCCACGCCACCACCGAGGCATCACCCAGAGCCCGGTCCTTCTCCCCAAGAGACACAGTGAGGTGGTCTTTCTCCTCCTCCAGTCGCGGCTATTTGCCGGAGCAAGCCGTCATGCTCCTCGGCAGCCGCGCGCTGTGCCTCCGCCGCTAGCGCCCGGTCGTCCGAAATCGCCTTCGCGCCCTCCATCTCTAGGAGCTGGATGCAATCGTCCTTGATGGAGTGGGGCCTCTTCGGCTGTGCGCAGGGCCTCTTCGGCAACTCGCAGCCGGTCCTCTAGCGTCCCCCGCTCACGGGTGTGGGCCGCTTGCAGGGCTCGAGCAAGGGCGAGCGTCTGCACAGCGTAGTCATTAGCAAATTCCTAAATGGCGGCACACATCATCAAAGTCAAGCACTCACCCTCATCTCTGAGGCCTCTAACGCGCCTTCCAGGAGCTCCGACCCGCACGTCAAAAGCGCCTAGAGGTCCAAGGTGGCGATCGCACTGTTCACGGCCTCCTGCCATGCCCGCAGCATCTTCGGCCGAGGGACGAAGTCTGTCAAGCTCGGTCGTCTGGCCTCCGCGGTGACAATTTTGAGGGTGCCGGTTGTCGATGCCACCTCCGGGACGTCTCTGCCCCTCGAAGATTGTCTGCGACCGAGGGACTATGCCTCTGCTAACAATAGAAGGTAGTGGTCAGAGAGCTTTAGGGAAGCCTCGTAGGATTACACGAAGGGAATCAAGCTTACCTTCAGCGTCAACCGGCAGGCTCCGCTGGGGTGTCCCCTCGTCCTCAGAAGGAACTGCGAGGACACCAGCATTGCTTGAAGCAGTTGGCTCCCCGGGCCAGGCGGCCTCTCTGTCAGAATCGGATTCCAACATGCCCCTGATCCCAGTCGCCACAGCGAACCCCCTATCCGAAGGCAAGGGCGACCGTGTCCATGTCCGCAGCCGCTTCGCTTTCGGAGACGCGGGGCGAGGGTTCCTCAGCCTCGGCAACCGGCACAGGCGAGGACGCTTCGCCCTCCTGGTCGTCCACGCCACACCCTTGGTCCTTGGTGCCGCCCAAGGACTCCTCGCCTGGAGCCTCCTCCTCTGCACCTGCCTCAAGGTCCGAATCGGCATACTTTACTGAGTCGGAGTCGATGGCCGTCGCACCCTCAGCCTCGGTAGAGCTGACGGGAGCGACAGCCACCGGGCTGGATACGGCCGCGAGGGACCCAGCCCCCTTGTCACTGTCGCGGCGGTGAGCCCGGTCCAGAGTTGGAATGGCGCGCCCCGGCACGGGAATGCCCAGAGCTTCGCACACCCTGTTTATCCACCCCAGCTTTGCCACCTCGGTCGCGGTTTCGCGTAGGTCATGCTCCTTGGCCACATACGGTCCGAAGAACATGACCACCGCGCGCTCCGCGTCTTCCAGGAGAAGTCCTACAAGGAAAGGATAAGCGGAGTCAAAAAAAGTGAAAGAAACAGGAAGACCTCCGGTGCAAAACTTACGAGGAGTGGAGGGCCTCGGCAGCGAGGATACGGACGGTCGTACACCGTCGCGTTGAAGGCCTCCAGGATGGACGCGCCACCCATCGGAAGGGGTGTCACGCCGTACATGACGAACTCCCCGGTGAGGTCGCGCATGTTGAACCGGAGGGTGATCCCTACAAGCCTCCGCTCTCTCCGCTTGTCCTCGTCGTCGATTGTCACACTTGGCGAGGTGCTGAACGACACGGCCTGGCCTGTGCACTCAAGGCCGCTGCCACTCGCCACGCGGTGGTAGAAACACTGCCTCATCCAGTTCAATTCCCACTTCGTCCGTGTCGAGTTGGCGGGGAAAATCTTTGTGCATTGCGGCCGCAGGACGAAGTTGACGCTGCCGAAGTTGGAAAACATCCCTCCTTCAAGCTTCTTCGGCTAGCATCGTGCGTCATGGAGGAATGCGAACAGCGAGGCGCTAGGCCAAAACGCCTCCGTCCACAGCGCCCAGCTGTAAACATCAAGGTGGGTTATTGCGTTTGGGGTCACCTGCGCCAGCTCCAGGCCGAAGGTCCGTAGGACATCGCCGATGATCATGGCCACTAGGATTCGAAGACCGGCTTCAAAATACGCGACGAAGACGATCGCCTCCGACTTCTCCGGGTGCGGCTCCGTCTTGTCGCTGGCGGGTAGGCACACCTCGCGGCGGTCCGGCAGCTTCCCTTCGCGCAATAGAGTTTGGATTGTCTCCTTCATCACGAGAGTCGGGCCCAGGACGCGAGAGCACGGAAACTCCACCTTCTCCTCTGCTACCCACCACTTGTTCACCAGCGATGGCTCGCGCCCTACGAGCGCATATTCCACCTCGGTTGACGACGATCGTCGGGATGAGGCACCACCGTCGGCCCGGTGAGCGCGTTCTTCGCCATGAGCCATTGTCCTCCGGGAGCTGAACAGCGAGGAGCACAGCGCCTGGGGCGAATAGCGACAGCAAAAGAGGCGAGAGCACAGCGCGCAAGAGAGCAAGAGAGAAGGAGGTATGTGAAGGAGAACGCTGGTGCGATGCCAAAGGGGTATATAAAGCCCCTTCACCTCCCACACTGTCGGTAAGCACATCCAGTGGAAGCCGAACCGCTCGCCTACCCCACGATCGGTAAGGGCAACTGGTGGGAGCCCAATCATTTGCCTCCCCGCAGTCGAGGAGCGTGACAGGTGCAGTCTGAAGACGTGCAGCCGCCCGGCCGCTCGACAAGCACACGACACACCAATCACGTGCCTCCACACGTCACACATTCTCGGGGACAGACACACGACCGCAGTCACGCGGCCACCTGACATGGTCCAACTCCCGTCGCGCACCAGTGGCACAACGCCCCAATCGCGTCCCGCCACGTGTGAAGCCCCCTTGGGAAGGTGCACATGACCGCGATCATGCAACCGCCTAGCGATGCACGACGTGCCAATCGCGCGTCGCCATGCGTCCTACCCCATTGGAAAGGAACGCTTGGCCATTGTCGTGCGCCCATTGACAGCGCAGGATGCGCCGGTCCCATCTCGTCGCACGCCAAATGCCGGTGTAATCCACAGTGCCATCAATGCACCGTCCTTGAGCCACGAGATACCGGGTGGCCCTCCAATTTCAAGTCCGCGCGAAGACTCCGAAGTCCGCTTCGATCGAGTCCATACAGCGACACCGGAGGCCACCTCGACTTCGAGTCTGCACGACGACCCCGGAGCCCGCGTCGACGCCGTGTCCGCGGGATGAAGCGGTCCTTCGACTCGGCCTCGTCAGGATGAACCGGCTCCACTGGAAGCATACACCTCGCGACCGGAGGACACCTTCAGTAGAGCACCAACCGGCGGAGATCCAATCGTCCGTGCTCCCCTCGATCGGGAAGCGCGACCGGCCATCGGAGATAAGTTTTGATCAAGTACCCAAAAATAGGCCTCCTTCAGTTCATCAACATTATCTGATCGTGTTGTTGGTGCCAATTCCGCTATGAAATAGTGCCATTACAGAATGTAGATGAACTGAAGCAGGCCCATTTTTGGGAACAACATCCTCTCAGCCGTACCCGGCTACAGACCGCATGCAAGAACGATGTTGCGGTGCTAGCAGTGCATATATACCCGTCCCCCCAGCTAGGAAGTGCAACAGGCGGAAGTGTGACCGGCGGGAGGAGAAGCGTCGCGATGGCATGTGGGCACGACGCCTCACCCCCCACGGCACGCGCCAATCATGTCCTGCTACGCGTCCGCCCCCTCAGGTACGAACACACAGCCACATTCGTACGGTCGCCTGATATGGTCATTAATGCATTAGCAGCGGGCCATTAATGCATTAGCAGTGGGCCACTAGCCAATCCATCCGGCTGTGACTTCGGCACCGACTTCGTCTTCATGGGCCGGCTCTGCTGGAAGCATACACCTCGTGACTGGGAGACGCCTTCGGCGGTAGCCTCGACCCCGCGTCCGTACCATTAGGCCACGCTACGCCAATACGGTCCAGTTTTATCTCATATCATAGAAAGTCACAGGCCACAGGGACGGAGGGGGCCAAATGACTCGGCAGCATGGTTTCGGCCCGTGTAGCCCTTCACCATGAGAGGCTCCTGTTGTAGGGGTGGCCCCCCACCTAAGCCAAGCCGGCCTGTTAGAATGTTGTAAAACCCAAAATGGGACATATATAATGACTTAAATGCCCTTGAGAGGGATACTTGGGTGTAAGGACACAATTGTAAAATACTCCCCATGAGAATATATATATATAGAGCCCTTCGGGCCATGGGGAAGCCCCCAAGCATTGCGCATATAACATCTCCACTACCATACTACCATCTCTCTGTTTGGTTCGTAACCACAACAATTCTAAAAGTGTGTAAATGTGTTTTGTAACTTGTTGGAAATTATGTTTGATCCTTGTGTGCAATATATTGTTGTTTGCAAATATGTTTTGCAAAATCTGTTGAAGTATCTGCACTTCTTAGGGAAATCGGAACCACTGCAGTGTAGTTTGTGGTACTATCGTTGACCGAAACTACCGGCGTTGTAATCACGAAACTACCGTGTGCGTTGGTGGTCAAAGACCTTTGTGGTCGAGAGCTGACTTAGTTGAACCAATGTGGTTGAAGATCTGTGTGATCAAAACCAGTGTGGTCGAACCAGCATAGTCGGAATCGACGAGGTCAAGATCTATGTGATCGAAACCAGCGCGGTCAAACCATTGTGGTCGGAATCGACGTGGTCGAAGATCTGTGTAATCGAAACCAACATGGTTGAACCGACATGGTCGAGGATGTGTGCGACCAAAACCAATGTGGTCAAAACTAATATGGTTGAGATCTGTGTGATCAAAACCAGCATAGTTAAACCGACGTGGTCGAGCTAATGTGATTAATACAACATGATTGAAGATCGATGGAGTAGTCAGAGATATGTGTGGTCAGAGACTAACATGGTCAAAAATCGACATGGTCAACATGATCGAGACCTGAGTGGTTGAAACCAATGTAGTCGGAGACCAGCGTAGTCGAAAATCTGTGTGGTCGATCGGACAGCGTGGTTGAAGATCAGCACGGTTGGAGATTAGCGTAGTCAGAGACCTGTGTGGACGAACTGGACAACGTGGTCGGAGACTTGAGTGGTTGAACCATCTGATGTGGTCAGGGACCAGTGTTGTCGATGATCGGTACTTTCGACCAGCTCTGTGTGGATGGTAGATCAGCTCTGTGTGAGCTGTCTGATCAGCGAGCGGTACTACTGGCTCTATGTAAGCGATACTTCTGATTTGCGGAACGACCAGCTCTGTGTGAGTGGTACTTCTGATTTATGGAACGTTTGGCTTATGTAGCGGTATGTTTTTTCCAGAGAGGCACCTGTGTGCTGCTCTTCTCCTCCCAGCGAGAGTGGTAGTTCTGCATGTGAGAGCAGAACTTCCGATGATCGGAACTACCAAAAAGTGCACAATGGAACTACTGGATTTGACTGGTCCTTTGCTTCTAATGGCTAGTTTTTTACCATTGCTAGGGGAGTGGAAGTATCACAGTTTGCCACTGATACTTCTGATAATCCTGATTTTTTAGGGATTTGGCTCCAGCGGCTAGTTTTCTTGTGTGGGATATAAATATCCCCTTGTGGCCAGTTGGAGATGATGTTGCTCAACCCATTTCTATTCCATTGAGCTAGTGTGAGGTCCTCCTCTCAATTGTTCATATGTTGAATCTTGTGAGCAAGGAGAGTGATCTAGAGTGCATGTATTGCATCTAGAGTTGGACTTAGTGTCCATTTGAGCTTGTGCATTTGTTGCACGTGGTGAGAGTCAAGCGAGGGGTTTGACTTATTACTCTTGGAGTCTGCCAACTCGTAGACGGCGTTGGAGGTGTCGTGCATGATGATATTCTCAAAGAAGGTTGTGAGAAGATCCGACGAAGTTGTAAAGGTCGGAGCTCACCTCCCCGGAGCGGAAAAGAGCTACCACTAGTAGATTGAGGTGCTTCGGCTTACCTCATGGAGCCAGTTTAATTCATTTGGGCTAACCTCAACGTGGACTAGGGTAGGCCAGCAAGTCTCCGAACACCACAGTAAAAAGATACCGTGTCTTTGTGGTTTATTTCTTGTGCTCAATTTACTTTCAAAGAATTAAATTAATTGCTTATCATCCTAGGATTATAAACCTTTGAGATATACTTAGGTTGTTGATGCACTTTGATGAATCTAGTTGATTTAGACTTTGTTTGTGCTAAAATCAATTTGATTTAAGGTTTCACATTATATACTTTGTTTTAGCCAAATAGCTTAAATAGAATTTAATTAAAATATTTAGAATTGACTATTCACTTCTCTCTAGTCGGCCTCCTCGATCTTACAAGTGGTATTAGAACTTGATCTCTCATTTATTAAGCTTCACCGTCTAGAGAGTAAAAGATGTCGACTAGGGATATAGTGCTCCTAGATGAAGCACCTCTATTTAATGGCATAAATTATGATAGTTGGAAAACTCGCATGATATGATATTTTAAGGCCATGAGCATGAAAATATGTCAGATTGTAGATGTGGGCTTTTCTCCTCCATTGGATGCTCTTGCTCCAACAATCGAGGAAGAGAAATACTCACATCTCGATGCTCAAGCTACTAACATTTTAGTTTGTGCTTTGAGTGTAGAGGCGTTTAACAAAATATGCAATCTCGAGAGGGCTCATGACATGTGAACAAAAATTCAAGACAATCATGAAATGTCCACATCAACAAATGAGGATTGCATACAAGAGTAGATATCGGGAGAAGAAAGCTCAATCTCTAGCTCAGATGATGAAGAATCTACAAACCCCTCCACATCAACTCAATGCCCCATGGCAAAAGTTAATAAGAAGGAAAATGATAGTGATGATGATGAGCCTTCATATAATGAGTTGATGGATATGTTAGAAGAGCTAAATAAATATCTTGGGAAAGAAAAGGCTAAATATAAGATTTTAAAGAATAAACATGTTTCCCTTCAAAATGATTATTATAAGCTAGTAGGAGAACAGGAAATTCTCCTTCTCAAGGAATATTCTAATCCTAAGATGGATATAGGAATTACTTACAATTTATTAAATGATATGCCATGTGTAGCTTCAAACTCTTGCATTTCATCTAAACTTAATGTATCCATCTCTTGTGATGATTTGCTAGATATACCTTGTTGCTCTAAATTAAATGCTTCTATTTCCTCTATGCATTGCAATACTAATATTATAGAGGAAAATAATGAGCACAAGTCCCAAGTCACAATATTAAGAAATGACTTGGAGAAAAACTACAAAGGAAAGACCTCTCTTGACAAAATATTGGAAAACAAAAAAAAATCAAATGACAAGAGAGGTATTAGTTTCACCTCCAAGAAAAAGGCGAGGAGCATCTCAAAGCAACATGGACAATAATTCAACAATGTCAAGTGCTTTGGATGCAACAAGAAAGGACACTTCACCTCTAAGTGCCCCAACAAAGTTGATGATAAGACAAAGTCATCAATGAAGAGGTAAACCGTTAATGAGCAAAAAAAAAAGCAATTGCCAAACTTGTTACAATTACCAGGAAAAGGGACATGTAAGTAAATATTGTCCCAAAGGTATCACTCCTAAACCCTCTCTTTTTAGTGAACTTTATTTGCTTAGGAAGAATACAAATAGCAATGTGTATGCTACAAATGTTAGTTTACAAAATCTTAATATTAGGGCCATTTGGGTGCCCAAATATATTGTGACTAACATTCATGGACCTAACCAAGTTTTGAGTATCAAAATGTGCTTAAAGGCTTAATAGGTACTTGGATAGGCATTGGAGGCTTGGCTCATTCACAAAGAGATGAATTCCACCATGAGCAAAAAGGGAGGCAAGTTTGAGATGATCTTGTCACATCAAGAACCAATGCTATCTTGGTAATAAGTATTTATATTTGATATATTTAGTCCGTAGCATTATGTAGGTTGCATTGCATAAAATATCCTTTAAAAGATGTGTTCTTGCTCTTGTTCTAAAATTTTATTATTGTAAATCATGAGCAAGATGTTTTGTGGTACATTAAGGGGGAGTGCTAAATCATAGCCATGTATATCACATCCCTGAGTGTGTCTAAATTAATTAAGTGCTAGTATTGTTTTTCAAAATTGAGTCATTTAGCTAAAAGTCAAAATCTCAAAATTATTATTATATCTTTGAAAAACTAGTTGAAAAATGTATACAGATATATTTCAAAGGTTTTGGCTTTGGAAAACCTTATTTTAAGAAAAATTGAGTTTCAACCTAAAACTAGCAATATAGTATGTTGTTTTGGTTTTAAACTAAAAATTTGGCCAAAATCAATTCTAAAAGAAATTTGAAAAAGTGTTCATACCAAAAATCTAGAGTTGGCTATTTTAAACATTATTGGTATTCAAAAGTTTTCCAAAAAGCCAACCAATTAAAAGTTATTTGGTTTTCAAATTCACCCAAAATTTTGAGTTGACCTAAGTAATCACAATCTAGCACTTAAGTGAGTTTTGCCATTTGAGCCAAAATTATTGATATATATTGTCTCACAAGGGTATTTACAACTCATACATGTAATTGGATGCTAAAATAAGCCTCGCTTACTAGTTTTTGCAATCTTGAAGATTTTATTAAAAATGTGCTTGCTTTTGAAAATTGAAAACTTAACTTGTTAAAAATTATATTGAAAAGAGATTTGATCTTGGTATATAGTTGGAAATGCTCCATAAGTAATTTATGTTTATTTATGAAAAACTTTGGAGCATGTTACAACATTATATCAAACCTCTCCTCAAAATTCAGATCTCAGTCGAATTTCGGAACTGTCGCAATACATTAAGCAGTATTACCACTGAACGGTACTACTGCAGTTATAACGGTGGTACTTCTGAAATTTCTGACAAATATCTGATTTATTTCAAAATTTGATTTCCAATTTTTCTCAGCCATTCTCTTTGCTCTTCAAAATCAAGTTGATCCTTGTTAATCCTTGCTAACCACCCTTAAGTATTTCTTCACTCAATATGCCATTTTGCTCTCAATTTGACTCTTTTTCACAAAATGGCATCCTTTCCAAAGAGTGATAGACTTTTAATTACCTTGACCTTAGCATGATTTTTATCCCTGTCTTTACAAGTGATATCATCTCTTTCCTTCAAATGGTATCTCTTACTAGTGGAAAATGAGTGGTATCCTTGTTTCTTCAAGTGATATCCTTTTTTTCCTCTTGCCGAGTAAATCTTTTCTTAACCAAGCTCTCTCCTATATGATATCTTTCGTTTATGGTATCCACCTTTACAAGTGATATCATCTCTTTCCTTCAAGTGGTATTTCAAGTGACATCTTTCTATAAGTGGTATCCCCTGCATAATTTCAAGTGGAAATTATTCAAAATCTCTCAAGGTTAATTCAAATGGGATACTAGTTGATCATGCCAGTGACATGAAGCTTTAACAATTGAAATTAATCACACTTGGTGTCATGTATGCTCACAAGTGGTACAAGTGATATTAAGTACTTACAAAATAGATTTAATCATACTTGATATCGTTTAAACTCATAAATGGTATCAAGTTTTTACAATTGGAATTAAGTATACTTGGTATCATTTATGTTTACAAGTGGTATTTTCATAAGTAGTATCTATTATCATTATAACTAGTAAATGTCAAATCTCTTAGAATTGGATGATAAAGAGGAAGATAAAGTTTGAATGTGGAGAGATGGCTAAAGAACAAAAAAGACGGGAATCCTTTGTGTGTCAAAGGAAAAGAAAATGCCAAGAAGACCCTTTGTGTAAGGGGGAATTTTTCTTTGTAAAAAACCTATATAGTACTTTTGGGCTTAATCTTAAAAGAGGTAAAGTATTATTATTGGGAAAACTATTTTACCTAATTTATAAAAAATTTTATGTATCCTATGAATGAATACGTTTCATTCTTATTTGCTTCTTTTGGCTTTCATGAAGTGAAAATTGATTTTTGAGCTCTAGTTAAAAATCATTCTCTCTTATGTTTTCAAAGTGCATTTTAGCATAACTTATGAATAAAGACTTCTTTTTCAAAAATTCTTATTTGAAAAGTTTGTTAGGAGTCAAAAGTTCATTTCTACAAAATTTTAAAGCATTTTAAGTTGTTTTGAGAAAGTTGTGTACTTTTCTCACTTTGTCACAATGCTGAAAATTCAGAGTTTTTCATGGTTTTAAGCCAATTTGGGATTTCTGTATCTTTAAGTGGGCTCATAATCTAAGGAAGGTATAATAATGACTCTTGATTCTCTATTACTAATCTATATTGACAAATTCTCTCAGATTTATTAGATATATCTAAGTTATTTTTTTAGCTAGCTCTTGAAGCTGCATTAAAATGTCAAAGTTTAAAATTCTAAAATTTCAATTGGAGTGTGGTTCAAATGCCAAATGAGGAAGAACTTCAAACTGCAACTTCAATATAAAACTTCAAAAGCCTTCAAGGGGGTCTCAAGAGTAAGATTATTTGAATGTGCTTCAAGTATCTTCTATTAATTCATTTGGTAACATATTAAGTTAAATTAATTGGTATAAGCTCCAAATAATGAAAAATCCCCTTTTTGGTGTAACTTTTTCTTCTTCCCTTATTTTTATGGTAATCAATATTATTTGGTGATCAATGACTTTTTGGTGACCAATGCCTTTTTGGTGCTTAATGCCAAATGGAAGAGAAATTAGTGAGAATAGCTTGCTGTGGGCGTGAAGTTAGTGATAATAGATAAGTTCATAATGAAAAATTTGAAGTTAAATCTTGAATAATGCCAAAAAGGGAAGTTAAACGTGAATAATAATTTCACCTTCTCTTTTGCATTTGCTTTGTGGCATGCATGAATAATTTAATTTCCTATCATATGTTTATTTTCATCCAAATGCTATTATTAATGAATTTATCACGAATCACCAAAAAGGGGGAGATTGAAAAATCAAGGTCCATTTAAGTTGGTTTTGATGAAAATGATAAATACTATTATGAGATTTTAGTGATAATGACAAATGCATTTATGAGACTATCTTATTTATTGATTATGATATTACTTAGTCTCATTTGGATGAAAAGATGAAATAAAAAAGGTATGTATTTGAAATCACATTCTTATATATTAGTGCATTCCTTGAATCCAAAATGTAGATTAAACTCCACAAATAGTCCAAAATGTATATGTGCATATGTCTTCATTACACATACTTGTATGCACACATTTAGGGAGAGTTGACTCTAATCCTTGAAAACTTTACTCAGCTTGCCTATAACCGTGGGCACAGCTATCCAGGATAGTTTATACACTCTGCAGAGGTTGTGCAACTTACCCACAAGATATGATTAACTCATGTTGTCAGCCACTACACGCTTCCGTAAGCATGCGACTGAGTAATCATAACAAGGCATGCACAAAACAAAGCTTTCAACCTGGTCAAGTCGACACTAAGGTTTCACCACAGTAAGGAATCTACCAGACCGAGACCTCCTCTTGAGCCGAGTGAGACTTCACATGGTCTATGCCACGTTCACTTTCAACCTACAGCGAGACACAGATTGGGACCTGCCTTGTGGTAATATTATCATCATGACCAACGATTGGAATGGGTTCCTGATATCCTAGGGAGGGTTTTTAGCAAAATTCATCTTGTTTGGATCAATGGTTGAGGAGATAGCCTTTTTCTTGGTTGTGGGCAGTGCTGCTTTTGCCTCTATTCGTGGAGTGATCAAACCACCTCTTGAGATCCGGTCCTACCGGCCGAGCGGTCAGACCACCCCTCTCATCTGGTTCAACCGACTGAGTGGTCTGAATACCCTCTAGCCAGCGGTTAGACTAGTGAGATTGATTGTGTCGGGTGACTTTGTAATCTTTGGCTCTTGGCTTTAGTAAAACTTGTAGGCTTGTGTTCTCTGTTACATTGTGTTGCTAATATTAGGGGAAAGATTTTAAGAAGTCATTCACTCCCTCTGACTCACCATACCCGATTTCGTAGTTGGAAGTTAAAAATTAAACAAACATGATAGTTTTAGGGCACTTATCATAGATGGATTTATTTCTTTTATTTGGGCACCGGTGTCTAAGCTTATTTATGCTTTTATTCCCTCGTACCCTATTTTCCAATGTACAACCTAAGAACAAATAACCTTTATTTGCACATGTTTCTTCAGTACATTGGAGCCGCTCTTGTATTAGTCAATAAAAATGGCATGTTGGAGGTGCTCTAAGAGGAAATGAATTTGAGATTCACAAGAGAGAAGAAGCATAAACGGTTTTGGTTCTATTATTTTGGGTTTTTTATTTCTACTTTTTTGAAAGTTAAAATAAATGAAGCGACTTCTTTGAGTGGTTTTGAGGAGCTGCTTCTCCAAACGGCCTTTTGAGCCTACCGAAGCATGTGTTGTTTACATCAGTATTACTATCATCTACTACCATGTTAAAAATATAATAAAAAATCAATAACTATAGTTTAAAACCATCCGCCACGATCTAAAAAAACAGAGCTTTTGTTTCAGCAGGTGGTCTCGCTGCACGGGCAGTGCTAGCACGTGATGAGCACAATGATTGACGACAAGGCGGTGATCACGAACAACACACACGGGCCTCACGCCACCCGCCGCACCCTCCTGGCTTCACCAAATCGGCGCTCCTGATTGGCCCGTCCCTTCCTCACACGGATCGCGCCTCTCAAACGGATCCGCACCGTCCAGATCACCTGGATCCAACGGCGCGCGGCCCACGTCACGCGGATTGCTCCACAGTCCCCCCGAAACCCGCGCGGGGTCTATATAAGAAACAAGAGAAGGCGCTGGATTCGAAACACCGAGAATTCAAACTAAATACCTCCAAATCCTCTCGAATTCCATCCACGCCAAGACATGGACGGCGGCGGCGCTGGTGGCGGCAAGGTGAAGAAGGGGTCCGGGAGGAAGCTCGGCGGGCCGAAGAAGAAGCCAGTGTCGCGGTCCGTCAAGGCGGGGCTTCAGTTCCCCGTCGGCCGCATCGGGCGCTACCTCAAGAAGGGCCGCTACGCGCAGCGCGTCGGCACCGGCGCCCCCGTCTACCTCGCCGCCGTCCTCGAGTACCTCGCAGCAGAGGCAAGCAATGAACCGCCCCCCCCCCTCCTCCCTATCTAGCGCCGTACGTTTCTTCTCGGCAATTCATTCAACTGGACTAACAACGGAGGCGATTCTTGCAGGTGCTCGAGCTCGCCGGGAACGCGGCACGCGACAACAAGAAGAACCGCATCATCCCGCGGCACGTGCTGCTGGCGATCCGGAACGACGAGGAGCTCGGGAAGCTTCTGGCCGGGGTCACCATAGCGCACGGCGGCGTGCTGCCCAATATCAACCCGGTGCTGCTCCCCAAGAAGTC
The DNA here is from genome assembly GCA_036346575.1 of Dendrocalamus sinicus. Classification (NCBI taxonomy): domain Eukaryota; kingdom Viridiplantae; phylum Streptophyta; class Magnoliopsida; order Poales; family Poaceae; genus Dendrocalamus; species Dendrocalamus sinicus. Next base: position 14,042,040 of record CM070655.1, read on the forward strand.
CGCCGAGAGGGCCTCCGGCGGCGAGAAGGCGGCCAAGTCGCCCAAGAAGGACTCCGCCAAGTCGCCCAAGAAGCTGACAAGGGCACAGTTTGGGCTATGAGCGACTGACTGCTCATCTGTCTTCTAGGCTCTGTTCCTTCTCCTGTGTATGTAGTGTGTGCGCGGTATCCATGCATGGTTCGATATGGGACTCTACTAGTCTAGTAGCAGTAGTATTGTAGTTGTGCTGTAACCAGTAAGAGATTTGTGTTGTCCATTGGCTGTTAGTCCGTAATGCTATGAGAAGAGCGTCTTGCTTTCTCTCTGTCTCGTGAATCCATTAGATTTGCAATTGCAATTCTGCTCCATGTCCATCGATTTCTGTGGTGCTAGCACAGTTTGTGATTTGTGAGGAATCTTCTGTAATAGCAGTTTGTGTGTTAACCTGAGCGAGTTTGAAACAGGGATCTGGTTGGCACAAATTGATGCAGCTTCAGCGCTGCACAAATTCGCATTGCTCGTCAGCTCCTGGCGATTTGCAAACGAATCCGCCTGACATGATATGCCTATTCCAGAATTCCAATTGCTTGATGACGGTACACCCGTGTGAACTATGCAAACAGATCAGGTTCTTTGCATGTTCGTTAGGCTTGCAATCACCGTGGCCAAAAACAACATAGTGCATGCCAAATTAATTTTTGAATCCTTGCTTGAATCACATACATAGCATCAACACCAGGGTATCAGTATATCATAGGGGCGCTGAGGCCGGAAAAGAATATTTCCTCACTCTACTAGCTTTACTACTACTGCTACTACCACTTTTAAGACGATTACTGGCCGTATATAAGCCACACCAACAAAATAACACACTTGAATGTTCATAAGGTAATAATATCCCCACAGTTTTCGTCAACATCCTCCCGGTCCCGGTAGTGACAAGCAGATGCACCGAGCCCAACCACCAAGCAGCAGTCTACCTCCTCAGGCCCTCCACGATGTAAGTAGCATACAGATCCCTGTGTAGCAAACACCACATTGGCGCAGTGTCAGCTTGATGCAATCACAGACGGTACTCTTCCTCGCATTTTACAAAACCATGGCCAAGAATTAAAAAACACTCACATGGAATGCTGGATGGCTTCATAGGCAGCAGTTGCGGGCAGAAAGTCGTTCACGGCGACCTCCTTGTTCTCATTCTTCTTGTCTGAATGTACCAGCTAAAGAAACCGTTCAATCTAAGAGGAGGCAAGTGTTCTCAAATTTGCATTGTCTTGACCTTAAGTTGGTTTACACATGAATAACATGATACATGATCTATATTTGAGCCATCATGAAATGACAAATGAACTCAGAAAATGCACATATGTCAAATACGTATTGGTTGTATGTTGAAAATGAAGGAAACCCACAATGGTAAGGTCAACCCACGTATTGCAGGCTCAAAGTTAGAAGAGTTTTGCAAGCAAAAAGAAAAAAAGGAAATGGTTTATTTGCAGAAAACTCATCAGAACACAGAACTAAATAAGTGGATAAAAAAAAGGATACAATCCTCAAAAAAGCGCCGGATTTCAGCCAAGCGATGAGGTGGGAGCTCCTTGATATCATTGTAATGCTTGTATTCCGGATCATCAGCACACACTGCAATGATCTTGTCATCTGCCTCTCCCTATTCAAACAAATATTGGCATCAGGATACTTTTGCCTTCCTTGGCTATCAGGGTTGAGAGATGAAAAGCAGACCTGGTCAATCATAGGCATGAGGCCAATTGCCTTTGCACGTAGGAAACAGCCTGGTATAACTGGCTCCTGTATACACAAAATAACATTTTAAACGGCTTGCCAAACAAAATAATGAGAAACGGTAAGATTAGTGAATGCGAATTTGGTCTAACAGACTATAGCTCTGTTGTTTTTCAGCTTTTGGCTACAGTAACTAGCTTTTAAACGGAATGTCTTTTTCAAGATGAAGTCTATTAGTTAATTGTAGTATATCTGCATACAATAAATGGACTTCATTTATATCAATAGCAAAAAAATGAAACGTCAAATAGTAGCACCGTATGAGTTTCTCGTTTCGACTCTGTAATCTCTACCATATCCTAACCCATATTTTTCCTCCGAACGGACTAAATCGCCACAAACTAGCCAAAAGCTATAAACCTCAGTCAAAAAGAATAGGTCCTATTATTGTTCTCCAATAGGTAAAAGAAAGGCCCATGCTTTCACATTACTATATTAACAAATTAAAAAAACCTATTTTCCACCATAGCAACTTCTATTGGCTCAAAAAAATATATGGCACATGTTTTTATGTTTTAGGCCTGCTCGTTTCAGCTTCTGATTTCTGGCTTATTTTTCACTATTCATAAATTTCATATTTTTCTGATTTTTTTTTGCTTCTTTTTGAGCTTTTTTGCCGGTTCTTTTTTCCCGTATTCGTTTGCGTTGTCCGAGATAAGCTAACATTTTTCTATTTTTATTTGTTTTTAAATTTAATTATGTCAAATAAACCACCTTCAGCTACAGTGAAATTTCAGCCAACTACAGTGCATTTTAAGCCATAAACCACAGCTTTTCATCCCAACCGAGTAGGGCATAATACTACAACTAACTAGAAGATTCTACCATATGAACTTTGCAATACACAAAACAAAAATAGCAAGACGTACCTGCATTATAACCAGAACATCCAACGGATCACTGTCATCACACAGCGTGCGAGGAATGAATCCGTAGTTGTGAGGGTACACAACCGATGAATAGAGCACACGATCCACCTGCACAACCAAATAAAAAACATAACATTTTAGAACCATTGGAAGAGAGTATCACGATAAGAGGTATGAAGTATCGCATTGCTTTACCATTATCAGTCCAGTTTTCTTGTCAAGTTCATATTTAACCTTGCTGCCCCTAGGTATCTCAATGACCTGCCAAAGAAATACCATCCACTTCTTTCAAAGTTTTTATGGGGGGTGAAAACTCTGTAGCATGTATTGGGAAGTGCCAAACAACACATGAACTTGAAAAGTTCAAAATGAGAAATGTGGTTCATACGACCTTAGTTTTTATTTCGGGAGAGGTTTTTTGTTTTTCTACCGAAGCGAGTTACGCTATTGACATAGACTTCAGGCAAGAATATAGAATCAAACTTAAGCAAGGAGAAAATCAGCAGTAATATGTTAGGATGGACTTACACAGTTGAATATAGTTGGTGCACCAGGCCCTACATGAAGAAGTCCAGAATATAAGTTTTTTTATTCTGAGAGGAACACATAAACTGGCAGCCTGTCTAGCTAGATGAGTTGTCAAATACCTATCTCAAGATCATGCCAAGGATGTGCTGCAACAGATCTCCGGGACATGGATGACAGTATTCTTTCATTCAGAGCAGGGGCCTTTAGAGGTGAGCTTGTCATCTTGTCCACAGCTTCAACAGCGGGAGCCATCACAAGAACCTGTCAATGATTATAAGCTTTCCAATTAAATTGATTCAATAGAAGTCAAGTTAATGTCATCCTGGAAGAAGGAACAATGTGAACTGGAAAAAATGGTTGAACGACCAAATATGATATCATCACGCTAAGTAATCATAGGCACAAATTAGCAAAACCAAAACTTATAATAAATTGGCAAACTATGAAACATTGCACACATTACATGTTCCATGAATATAAAAATCTCAAATTTATCTGGAACATGCATTTTGAACAGCAATAACAACCAAACAATGAAACTGATGAAAGCAAGCCTTCGGAGATCAGGGGAGATGAAATCAAATGGAACAAAAGAATCATTTTAAGGTATAGAGGCTAGGATCAAATGGAGACTGGGTTTTCATGTTGCTTTCCCAAAGATGGATGTGAGTACCCTCTCTGATTTATTTACAAATGGCAAAGCGTAGTACACTGATAAACATCTGATCACTGATGGGTAATTCATTACAGAAACACAGACTTCTTGTTCTACCCGTTCATTGAGATATTGAATGTGCTTGATAACATAGAAGATGTGCATCAGATCAGCAATGTGAGGCTGGTCTTTTGGCATATGTTCTCATGCATGCATGAAGATTGTGTTCCTGTGGTCAATGAAATTGGCGAAGCTACAATGAACAATTAAGGAACAAAAAAACTTGATTTAGCATGATACCCATACGAAGAGAGGGCCTGTAAGATGTGCAATATGGAGAACATAACGTAGCACAGCAGCCCAAACAAAAAGAGCATGCATTATGCGCTATTTGCAGAACTAACTTATAGTGGACAAAGCACAACTCTTAAGAGTTGCGTGCGCAATTGTGTGGCTAGTTCTAGACTTCTAGTCTATATATAGAGCAGAGCGATAATTATGTGAACAATTACCAGACTTGGTGTGTGCAGTTGTTTCGCTAGTTCTAGTCTATATATAGTGCAATAATTATGCGAACTTATATTCTGCACAACTAGCAGACTTGCCCGCACAATTGCACGGCTAGTTCTAAACTTCTTGTTGTGTGAACAACTAGCAGAGTTGCCGAGCAATTGGACATCGTTCTGACCAATATATAGGGTGACAGTTGTATGAACAACTAATCAAGTGTGAACAATCAGCTATCTAATCAACACGGCTACGTACATAGAAAGTTATTACATACTTATATACCATTAGGTTTACAGCTGAGAGTAAAAGGTTCTTCCGGGAGCAGACTATTTCTTGGAAATCAGATTGTCATGGTTGGCATCGACCTAGGACAAGTTATCAATGATTTACATGCATTTAGGATGACTTTTCGAAAAGATTTGGATGAAAGGGCGTTTATTGTAATGTTCAAAGCTGTTTACTGAATGAGTTGTCAACACCGGATCGATCACAGTCGGCAAGTAGGTATACCCAAGCCGACACTATTAGCATTATGGTTTGCACTTTACAGTTGAAACTAATGACTTTTTGTACAAACCACTAACGGGTAAGATTCCGACAAAATAAACCACTAACAGGTATGATTCCGACAAAATAACACACTATGTAAATAAAAATCGGGCTGTCAAGACTCTAATTTGATTTGCTAAAAGAAGACTTTGATTTGTGAGTATGTGCGACAACAACTGGATGATGTATTGCAAGTCCTAAACATTTCACTTCCTGGAGCAAGCTTCGATGATGGTAACATCCATATTCCAAAATTGATAAGCGAATCAGTACATAACAGCCGAAAACTGAAATATGTCAAAACAGATTTCTCTCACCGAAGTCGCTACACACGAACACCCCAAAATTCACAGGTAATCGCGACAGTACCAGCTGCGGCGCGAAGTCACCGTAACCAAAAACCGCAAAAAACAAGTAACAAAACCGACTGAATCGACGAACAAATAGCCACAAATTCGTCGATCCAAACAGCAGTAACCGTAAGAAGAAAGGCGAGACGAGATGGGGATCTATCCAGAACACAGGTACTAGATAGCTCGCTTGGAGAGGGAACAGGGGGAGTAAAGGGGAACGGGAACGAGGCGCACCTTAGATCTGGTCTGGAGCGGGGAGAGACGAAGGGATCGAGGTGCTGTGCGCTCGAGGAGGAAACCCTAGACGCCTCACCACCAACGGCAAGGGGAAGCTTTTAAAGGAGGGAGGAGAGGCGAGCGGACACCGACAGGGAGGTGTACTTCCCGCTTCTTCGCTCTGCGCTTTTTGCCATCAAAGCCGCGCCTCCTCAAGCTTCGTTCCGTTCGCTTGATAATAAGCGCCGTGGATTTACAAAGAATCGCAACGGTGCCCCTCCTCTAGCCTACCGGTCACGACGGAGTCGCGATTTCGCCTAGGTCGGAGGGTGTTTCTGCGATTTGCGGGGCATCCGACTCGGAACCAAGAGATGCGCACATTTCCGATTCCCTTCCACGTGGCGCGCTCTCCCTCCCTCCGACTCGCGGGGACCACAGGGACGTGGAGCCAGCGCATGCGCTCTTGCTTCCCCTGATATTTTCGGTGCGCGGGAGCGATCATCTCCGACGTCGGGCGGCGATCGGACGGCGTGGGGGTGTCGGTGGGGGTGCCTCTGCCGTGGGAATCCGGAGGCTGGCGTGGAAGCAACGTCTCGCCCACCCGCCGCGCGCCTGAATAGAATAGAATACTGGAAAGTCTAGAGTGGAAGAAGGGGAGGGAGGAAAAAGGTGGCGCGTCGCGTGCCGAATCGTGCGGTTGCTGTGTCCGGCCCGGTGCGGGCGGTGGCCGGTCCCGCTCGTCAGTTGGTTGCAGCGTCCGGACGGTGGTAGCCCGGGGAGGCGCCACCTCCCCGCAAGCGTTCACCGTCTGGCTCCACTCTACACGGCTTTGATTTATAATTTTTGACTTTTAACTTATTTAGGTTAGAAGTTATTTTAAATATATTATCTTCTAATTTTCTTTTTTTGGTTTTCTTTCATATTACATGTGGAGCTGTAATGGCATTTTTATTTTTTTAATTAAATAATTCAGAAAAAAAACTAATTATTATTACAGTATAATCTTAATAAAAACTAACTATTATAATAAAAATCATAGGCTGAAGTTCTTTGGAGCCGTCTGAGACTGGGAGGCGTAATGCTTGAAGCTGTTCAGAGTACGTGCGTCGCATAGCAGCGTCGGTGCGTGCTTGGCTTAATGCATTTGCACGGCACGATTGTTGCGGCAGCGCAAGACGCGATCGCTTCCCGGTGTGGATCTGCCACTGCCACGATTGGTTTGGCCCCGTTTGGCATAGCTCTAGCTCCGAGATCTATGCTGGATCTGTAGTTTGTTGACTAAATTAAAATGATTTAAATATTTTTATTTAATATATAATATAAATGAAATGAGTCATGTAAATGCACTTAATATGCCTGCAACTCTAGATTCAGGATTTCCTAGAGCTACAGATGACCAGCTCTAAAAAATCTACAGATTTCGTAGAGTTAGAGCTCTTCCAAACAGGGCCGTTTAGTTTTGTTGAGCTGCATCCTGTCCTGTAACAAACGCCATAATTGGAGCGGTGTTAAGCTCCCTCGTGCGCGTTTTTTTAAACAAGATTTCTCGAGCGCAGATTGGCTGAATGAGATATACCTGCTATTATCGATAGTAGGGAATTCGTCTACAAGAAAATTTATTTTTTTCCGTGCACCAATTGGCCAGCGCTGACTAACGCGTGCGTGCCAGCTGTAAAGCAACGACGAGTGATATATTTTTCTGACCTGCCAGCTTTTAATTCTGACCTGCGCTGGCTGTCGTATTTTACTAGCTATGTGTGCTTACTGCATGCTAGCTTGGTACCCCAATTCGTTGGTTTGACTCGTACGAACAACACTTACAGTTATGCCTTGTAATCGAAGTACACTAGCTAGCTATATTTTTATCAATATGGTAGAGATATTATTATTTTTATAAATACGATATAAAATAATGTTAAAAGTGAATTTGATTCCACAGACAACTACGCGCGTATACCATGTCCCGGGTGGCCATGTATTCTGAAGCTACTGCTGCATTACCATTGGCGAGCACTCTTTATTACTCCTGAGATATGCTTCTTTTTGCAAGTACAGGAGTATTTTATATGCCACCTTACAAAACGAACAGAGGTGCGAAAAGGAACAGTATTTCATATGCTGAGTAGTATAGCAAGAAAGGAAACAACATACACCTTTTTTTTTCATTTATAGTTGAAGCTCAGATGTGATATATTTTTCTTACGTTTATAGAGATAACTGCAACAATGAATGGAAAGGTTACCATCTTTCGTCAAAACAATTTAATTCTAATTATTTTATAGAGCTATTTAATGTACATTTCTATATATGCATAGCATCTTTTTATGCTGAAATATGTTGCTTATGACTATTTTCTATTGTTACTTCAAGCTGAAAGCAACTCTCTTGCCAGTTACAAGGATCCAGAGCAATTAATGAATTGGAAAAACCGGAAAAATGATGCTACCACGTTGGTCCTCTCAGTTCATGGTGTTGTCCAATATATTGTAAAGATACGCGAACATAAACAGTATGTCATGAAGAGAAGGATGAATTGGATTAGGCCAAAGAAAAAAGTAGGTATGACTTTCCGGAACAAAACAAAAAAATTACTGTTGTGGTTACAGACCAAACAGAGAGGATATGGTAGTGGAGAGTTGGGAGAGAGTGATCATCCTTCCTCCCCCTAGCTTCCCCTTGGTATATATATTCATACAGGCTGTGCTTTTACAATTGTGCCTTTACATCGGTACCTCTTGTTAAGGGTATTTAAGCCATTACATGTGTCTCATTTTGGACTCTATGGCCATCTAACAGGCCTGCTTGGTTTAGGTGGGGGCCACCCCTACAACAGGAGTCTCTCATGGTGAAGGGCTTCACAGGGCCGAAGCTATGTTGCCGAGTCCTTTGGCCCCCTCCGTCCCTGCGGCCTGTGACAAGCCGCACTCCGTCCAGGTCAGTCTTCTTGGCCCCGAGGTCGGTGTTGGGGACCGAGTCGGGGTCGCGGCTGACGCTGTAGTGAGAATGGGCCTTGCGTCGCCGATGTTGCTACACTTCGGGACCGTTGTGCCCCGCGGTCTGATAGTGCGCTTTTAATGGCGGCTGGAATCGTGCCGACGCCGCCCGCTGTCGAGGGAAAGCCGCCGCGTCGCGCGATCGCCTTCCGTAGTGGGGTACGCGGCGGTTTGTGCCTGGTGCGTCGTGGAATGTGAGCGGTTGCGTGAGCGCCGTTTGCCTCTTCCCTAGGCAAGCGGGACGCGTGTCGCCGCGCTACCGGCGTTGTCGCCGCTCGCCACCTACACGCACACGCTCCTCCAGATGCCGGCGGTTCTTTCTAGTCGTGGGTAGTTGAACCGCTGGGGGTTTTTAATCTGGCTGCGCTTCTGGGCGTGGAGGAGGCGAACGGGCTTTATAAAGCGCCACCGCTGTGGTGGGGGCGCTCTATCTCGCCTGTCGCCTAGCTCTGCTTATTTCGTGTTGATAGCCCTTCTGCCCTAATCTTAGAGAACAATGGCCGGTCATGACGGTGCCTCCCGCCACCCCGGCGACGGCTCCTCGTCTAGCCGGGACGAGTTGTCCTTCCCTTCTGAGGATTACGAGCTGGTGCTGCGGGGGCGTTCGCGTGGCGACAAGCGGTGGGACGCCATGGAATACTCGGGGGGTCGCTGCTCCCGTGTGCTGGGGAGGAGCCGCATGACTGAAGAGACGCTGCAGCGGCTTGTACGGGAAGGGAAGATCGAGGAGTGTGATGGGGCTCGCCTACCCCGCCGCGACGAGACGGAGCCGAAACCCCAGGAAACGGAGGCGATCGTTTTCATCGCGTTCTTCGACGCCGGCCTTCGAATGCCCTCAACGACGTTTGTGGGCGAAGTCCTGCGGGCCTACGGGTTGGAGCTAGCGCAGCTGACGCCAAACGCCATAGTTCGCCTAGCTGTCTTTACATGGTCTACGTGGACGGAAGGCCGGCGTCCCAGCGCGAGCTTGTTCGCCACCCTGTACGACGCACGCTGTCGACCTAAGAAGGTTGAGGGGGCTGTATCCAACTTTGGTAGCGTGGATTTCGTGCTACGAGCATCCTGTACGACGCTATTCCTTGCGCCGGCCAACTTGGAGAGGTGGGAATCCGGCTGGACGCGGCGGTGGTTTTATTACGTCGTGACTAGCACGAGTGGCCTGCTATGCCGAGGTGGGCCAATCTCGTTCAACAGCTCGCCAAGTGTAAGCCGGAGGCTGATGACGCACGGAGGCTATGGAGCCTTGCCGGCGTTGCACGCCGGCTAAGTATGCGCGACTTGGCTGAAGAGTTTACGATGTACGGGGTGGCGCCACTCTCCGCTCGGTGGAAGTACGGGCGACGGGGCGATGACCGAGAGGACGAGGTGCGCCCGTCATTGTCTTGCCTGCTTCCGCCCTCCGCTCCTTGTAAGTCGCGCAGTGCACTGGTACGCACCCCTTTGCGTCTGCGTAGTCCCCGGCTGACCAACTTGTTGCCTTTGTGTAGTGGCTCGGCTAGAAGATGCAGAGCGCACGGCTGCGACGTTCCTGGGCCCGTACACGCTCAAGGAGCACAAGTTGCGCGAGGCTGCGACCAAGACGACGAAGCAGGGGCGGATAAACCGCACGTGCGAGGTTCTGCGCATTGCTGTGCCCGAGCGCGCGGTGCTGGTGGAGACTCCCGCTGGGGCTTCAAGTCGTGGTGGTGGCGGTAGCCAAGCGGGGGCCTGCTCCGAGGTTGCTGCATCCAGTCCGCCAGCCACCTCGGCGGGTGGCACCGGTGGGACAGGACGTGCGGCCGGTGATGGGTCCGGCCGGACCAGCTCGGGAGGGCGCGTCGCCCCGAGCCCATTGGCGGCATCCTCCGCCAGCGCTGTTGAGCCCGTGAGTACGCCCCTTGTTGTGCCGGAACCTGCCAACCCGGGGGAGGACGCCCCTCCTGGCGGTGCTTTGCCACCCATGGCGGCCGCCGAGGACACGCCCGGGGCGGTAGTGACCGGCGCGGCAGCTAGCTACACCGTGCGTCGCGGAAGAATCGCTGTGGAGCCACAGCAACGCCTCGAGTCCGCCCCTTCGCCGAGGTCGATGCGATGCGTTGCCGCCCACGTGCTTGAGTTGCGGCGCCGACGCGCCGACGCGATCGAAGGGTCTTCGACCACCCACCGAGGTACTCGCCTCCGATGGCGGTTGAACAAGCACCCTCCCGCGGCGGGGTGCAGAAGGTAGGCACAGTTCCCTTTCCTCGCACGACTTCGCGAAACTCTCCCCGATTTGCTCGCTCATTCCGTCGACATCAGGCGAGACGAAGTCTCCCGGACGTGGTGAAGGATCGAGCAACGGGGTGTCGCGACGTCTCGGACCTGACTGGGTCTGCGGCGGCTGCCGCCGTCGACGTGGCCGAAGCCTCCGCAGCCCCTGACGCGGTGGGGGCGGGGCTCGTCCTCTCCGACTTCCTCCCGCGCCTGCAGACGCTTCGTGCTTTTAATGCAGCCGCGGAGCGCGCCCGCGGCGGCTTTGACCAACAGATGTTGTCGTCGTGCGAGGGAGACCTCCTAGCGCTCGCACTGCGGGCCTCAGATATAAGGGTAAGTATGTGCGCTCGCGGTTGCGAGAGTACTGTCGGGCACCTGTTGACTTTTTCTGCTATTTCCAGACGCTTGTCCTTGGCCACGCGCTAGATGAGGCTCGTATCCAGGAGCGGAGAGCCCTGGAGGTCGATCTTCGTGCTGCAGATGACGCCCACGCCATGAAGGACGAACAACTTCACGTGCTAGAGGGCGCCCTGGCGGCCGTGCAACAGGAGACCGAGGGGGTCTGGCGCGTCGCGGCGGAGGAACGTACCTCCTTTCTGCAGCAGATCGCCCTTCTGGAGGAGGAGAAGGCCCAGCTGGTGGAGTCTCTTGCGGAGAAGGACGGCGCCTTGGACAATGCGTCCATGTCGGCGTGGAGGGCAATGGAGTCTCTGAACCAGGCCCTCCGGGACCTGTGTGTCGACGTGCCGGACGCTACCCACGGGCTGGAGGACTTGGTGGAGACGCTCGGGTTGGTCGAGGAAGGCGCCGGCATTGCTCTCCGCAGCGCGAAGACCTTCGGCGAGCATTGCAGATTCCTCGGTGCGTGCCTCGCCCTGGCCATGCTTCACACTCATGGGTGCAGACATGTCCACGAGCCGGCGAACCTCACCGGATCTTCCCGCCGGCCGAGGCGCCGCCGGACGCTATCCGCTTCATCGATCCCGCCTTCAAACTTCCACCGATGGATCCGGGCTATGTCGGGAGGACGCGGCGGTCGCAGCAAAGACACACGCTACACGGGCGGGACCTCCTCCGCTGCTCGAAGGGTTCCCAGCGTTACAACGGCGCGGACCCATCGGGATCGCGCGAAGGATGAGCGGTTAGTTAGGGAGCAATGTATCGCGGCACTCCGCATGTGGTTTTGTAACCCGGTATTTTTCGTGGAAAACCGGCAGCACCTTATTGTTAATATTGTATCTCGTTTTTATACTTCGGTACGCATATGAGCAACGCCGTCGTCGTCGCGCTGATTCGTGTCTTGTTTATACTCCGAGAGTGCGCGCAAGGGCGCCCAGCTGCGTCTCATTTAGAGTCCGTGGATCGCGCGTGCGGCGGCGACCTCAACGCTACGACTTCATTTAGAGTCCGTGGTCGGCGCGCGCGAGGCGGACCTCGACGCTACGACTTCATTTAGAGTCCGTAGATCGCACGTCAGAGGCGACTCGACGCTACGACTTCATTTAGAGTCCGTAGATCGGCGCGTGCGGGCGGACCTCGGCGCTCGACTTCATTTAGAGTCCGTAGACTGGCGCGTGCGGAGGCGGACCTCGACGCTACGACTTCATTTAGAGTCCGTAGACTGGCGCGTGCGGAGGCGGACCTCGACGCTACGGGGGTGATCCTATGCACATTGCGGCCAGGCAATACTATTTTTGGCAATAGCGAGCTTTATTGAACTCCCGTTTGCGCGGGTGAGCACCGTACAAGGAGGAGCTGATGCCATTATAACCCTCGTCCTGCTTCTAGGCGTAATATCGCCGTAACTTGTCCGCGTTCCATGTGTGGCGGAGAGTTTGTCCCTCCAGTGTGGCGGCGATGCGCTCCTTCGTAATGCTTCAGCCACGATGTATGGACCTTCCCACTTGGACTCCAGTTTGCCAACGGTCTCCGCGTGGAGTGCCGTTCTAAGGACTAGATCCCCAGCCTTGAACCCTCGCGGGTATACGGATCGGTCCCGAGTACGTACTGTCTGCCGCGTGTACTTTTCGACATGTTGGGCTGCGCTCGCTTGCGCCCCGTCGAGGAGGTCCAAGGACACGCGACGCTCTTCGTCGGGCGCTTGGACGAGGACCCTCCGCGATCCAGCCTTGATTTCTTCAAGCGTCACCGCCTCATCACCAAAAAGGAGCTTGAAGGGCGTGAACCTCGTTGGGCGTGTTACCATTGTACGAAGGGACCAGAGGACGCTGTGAAGCTCGCCGCCACCGCCCTTCTGCGCACTCGACTAGGCGTTTTTGATGGCGGCGAGATGGCGTCGTTAAGCCTCTTTCGATCGCTCCGTTGGACCGGGTGCCCAACCGAGGCGAACCGAAGCGTGATGCCCATGTCGCCATAGAACTCCTTGAATGGGGTGGCATCAAACTGCAGGCCGTTGTCGACAGTGAGTTCCCTGGGTACGCCAAAGCGACATATGATGTTCTGCTAGAGGAAACACTGCATGGCCGCCGAGGTTATCTTGGCTAGGGCTACCGCCTCCGGCCACCTGGAAAAGTATTCCAGCACGACTACCACGAACCGCAGGTCCCCTAGGGCTCGGGGAGTGGTCCCACTATGTCGACGCCCAGCGTGCAAGCGCCACACCGGGAATAGGGTTGAGGTTCGTCGGGGCTCGCGGATGATGCGTCCCATCCATCGGCACCCACGCACCGACGCACGAGGTCCTAGGCGTCGATGATGGCGGTCGGCGATAAAAGCCTTGCTCGAATGCTTTGCCGACCAATGACCTCGGCGCGAGGTGAGACCCGCATGCCCCGCGTGGATCTCCACGAGCTTCTTCCTCATCGCGAGAGGCGCGCGCAGAGTGCGCGCAGACTCCCTGTTTGTAGCGCGCCCTTCAAACACACGGAACGATCCGCACGATGTTGTAGGCGCCGAGCTCGGCGTGGTCCTCTGCTCGGCGATGCCTGCGCAGAAATTGAAGATAGGCTCGCCGATCGCCTGGCTGGACGGCGTGGTGAGCGAGCCGCGTCCCGTTGTCTGCGCGATGGCGCTGCGGCAACACTTCGTAAATGCCCCATCCAGGTGGCGGTTCTTGGTGGCCGCCGCTTTGCGAGCATCGGCCGCTCATTTTTCGCGCGAGGATGGCCTTGACCGTGACGCCCAAGAAATGCCTTTCCCTCGCTCTTACGGCCGCGAGGTATTTAGCCAGCTCAGGGTCCTTGGTTTGATATGACTTGTCTACGTGGCTCGCCACCAAACGCGAAGTCCGCGCGGACGAGCACTCGCCGCGCACCGATTGCCTTGAGCTTGGTCGCCAAGAGCGCGCTTCATACTCACCGTGTTGTTGGTGGCGGAACGCGAGCGCGCGAGTACAATAGGCGCTGCCCCTCGGGCGTGACAATTACCGCGCCTACACCCGCGCCCGTGACGCCGTAAGCCCCATCTATGGTGAGGGTCCAGACCGGGTCGTCGTGCTTCTGAGCGGGCTGAGCCGGCGGAGTCCATTCTGCTAGGAAGTCGGCGAGGACTTGAGATTTGATTGCCGTCCGCGAGGCGTATGTCAGGGAGAACGGGGCGAGCTCGGCAGCCCACTTGCCGATGCGCCCCGTGGATTCCTTGTTGTGTAACATCTCCGCCAGGGGGAACGAAGAAGGCACTGTGATCGGGTGGGCCAAAAAATAATGTCGAAGCTTCCTGGAGGCCAAGACCAACGCGTAAGCAAGCTTTTCAAGCTCCGTATATCTCGTCTTGGTGCCTTGGAGGGCTTTGGAGACGGCGATACGGTCGTCTGACGCCCTCCTCTAGGACAGGATCGCATCGACCGCCAGAACCGACGCGCCGTAAAGCAAGAGGAGCCTCGTGCTGGGCGACCAGTGGGAGGCTCGCCAGGTGTGTCTTGAGCTCGTTGAAGGTCTCCGCACAGCCGCTGTCCCACCGAAATCCGTCGCACCGCGAGTGTCTTAAAGAGCAGTAGACCCGCTCGCCGCCCTAGATAGGAAGCGGCTTAGGGCTGCCATGCGGCCCGCCAGCCTCTGGACCTCCCTCACCGTCTTGGGTGGCTCCATACCCAGGATAGCCTCAACTTTATCGGGATTCGCCTGGATGCCCTGTCCGGATACGAGGAAGCCAAGTAATTTGCCCGCCTGGACGCCGAAGACGCATTTATCGGGGTTGAGCTTGATGCCGGCCTTCCTGAGGTTGTCGAAGGTCTCCTGAAGGTCCCGGCCATGCAGAGCGAGCTGCCGGGTTTTGACTACCACGTTGTCGACGTAGGCTTCCACGTTCCTCCCGAGTTGGGCAGCGAGGGCAAGTGCGATGAGGCGGGTAAAGGTAGCGCCTGCGTTCTTCAAACCGAAAGGCATCCTGATGAAGCAGAAGGTCCCAATTGGTGTGATGAAACTGGTCTTGTCCTCGTCGTCTTCGGTCATGTATACCTGATGGTAGCCAGAGTAAGCATCCAGGAAACTCATTAGCTCTCACCCGGCGGTAGCGTCGACCGATTGGTCGATCGTGGCAAGGGTAATTGTCCTTGGGCACGCCTTGTTGAGCGCCGTGAAGTCGATGCACATACGCCAGCCCCGCCGCCTTTTTGACTAATACGGATTGGCGAGCCACTCGGGTGATGGACCTCGCGAATGACTCCACCGGAGGAGCCGCCACCTCCACCTTGCCGCTGCGCCGATCCATGGACATACGGCGGCTTCGTTGACCGGCTTGGCGTCAGGGCGGACCGCCAAGCGATGCTCGATCACTGCGCGGTCTACGCCCTTAATGTCCTCCGGCGACCATGCAAAAATGTCGGCGTTGTTCTGAAGCACTCGAAGTATGTCCCGCTCGACCTCCGCAGGGAGCCCTTCGCCAATCGACACAAACTGCCCTGTCGCCTGGAGAGGCACCTTTTTGACTTCACCTTCGGGCCGAGACTTAGGCGTCCATCCCGGAGCGGATGGCGTGTCGCTGAGCATGTCTGGGAGGACGTGCACCGGGCGTTGCAAGTCCCAGCTGCTGGCTTCGACGCGTCTGGCGAGGTCCTGGTCGCCGAAGACAGTGATAACACCCTCTGGGCCTGGGAGCTTCATACATAAGAAGGTGTTGTGTGGGATCGCCTCGAGGGAGTTGATGGCGGGCCGTCCCAATATGACATTGTAAGGGTGCGGGATGTCTACGACGTCGAAGATAACGTGCGCGCTTGGCGTTTCCCCGCGAATGTAATCGAAGGGACATGTGTCCTATGGCCTCGGCGGTTGGCCTCCGAAGCCTTGAAGCGGAGCTCCTGGCTGCTCTAAGCGGCTTCGGGGGATTCCCATACGGGCGAGGGCCCCCACGAACAGGATGTTCGCAGAGCTCCCCCCGTCGACAAGGATGCACCTGACGTCATGGCCTGCGATGTGGGCCTGGATGACTAGAGGGTCTTGGTGAGGGAACTCCACGCCCCTGGCGTCATCCAGGGTAAAGGTGATGTTGCGGGGGGCACCCACGGTGCGGACCGCTCAAGGGGTCCTCGATAAGGAGCCTCCGTATGCGCCGATGGTGCGGTGCCGCACGTCTTCTTTGGCGGAGGCTCGCAGGGGGTCACCTCTTGGCTGCCGCTCATGGACTTCGGCAAGGGGCCTGGGAGGTGAGGCCCGAGATTCGGCCATCACCCACCGCAGTTCCATGACCGCGGTGCACGCCTTCATAGAGTGATCGCCGTAACCATGCACCTCGCACCACTGGCCGTAATCCCGAAGCTCTTGCTCCGCTCGGGGTCGCTCGTCCTGACCGGGTCCGCCTTCACATCTCCGGCCCTCTTTCCACGATATGGGGGCAGGCTCTCGAAGGACGCTCCCGATGCCGAGGACATGGCGGCCTTTTGTGGTCTGCGCTAGTGACGCCGGGGCTTGCGCCTGCTCCTTGACGAGCCTTCCTGCTCCCCGGGGCCGTCGCCCTCGGGAGTGTCCCCCCGGGGTTGTGGACTGCGGCCCTGCTTCAGGGAATCATCGCCCGCCTCCTCCTCGCATGGCAAGCGTTTCGCTTGGGCGATGTCGGGGGCAGGGGCGTTGCGTCTCCGTGCATCCTCCTTAGCCCGCGCATACCCCTCCATTTTGTCGAAGAGCTCGGCGACTGTCTTGATAGGCTTGCGCGCGTTGTACTCGGCCAGGGGGCCCAGGCGGAGGCCCTGAATGGCCGCGTTGATGACGGTTGTTTCGTTAACGTCCTTGACCTGGCATCGCACCTTCACGAGGCGTTTGAAATAGTCCCAGAGCCTCTCCGAAGGTTTCTGCTTCACGGCGAAGAGTTGGTCCGCGTCGACCTGCTCAGCATAGTTCCCTTGAAAGTTGTTGTGAAGGCAGTCACGGATCTGTTCCCACGCATAGATGGAGTTTGGCTTTATGGTGAAAAACCAGGAAAGCGCCACCCCTTGCAACGCGAGGGAGAGTCCCTTCGCCTTTGTGGTGTCGTCCCCACCCGCGGCTTCGATTGCGGTTTCATAGACACGCACGAACTCGCGGGGGTCCGAATCACCTTTATATGGCTTGATGACATTGGGGAATTTGAAGTCTTCGGGCCACGCCGCTTGCTGTAATCCTGCCGAAAGCGGGGACCCTGGATCGATGCGTCGCAGCGGCACGCGGCTGGATGCGGGGGCGTCGCGGCTGTCTGCCCTTTCCGACGTGGACTCTGGAGCGACCACGGGCTCGGCCTGCTGGCTCCGAGCCTCTTGTATGTCTCGGACGGCCCCGCGAAGGTCCCCTAGCTCCTGTTGGAACGCTTTGAGGGCCGCCAGCAGGGCGCTTTCCACCGCCGGCGCGGGCGGGGCCGCCGACGCGCCCGGCGGATAGGTCGGCACGGGTACAATCGCCTCGCGAGCTCCCGAGCTGCCGATCACTCCGTTGTGGCTACCTCCAACCGCCTGGTCCGCGCTGCCGCCGAGCGTTGCGGTGAGGGCGGCGAGGTTGGTCGCTGTCGCGTCGGCGGGGTCGGTCGTCGCAGCCACGCCGGCGTGGTCGGTCGTTGCGATGCGGTGGCGGGCCGGTCGTCGCAGCGCCGATGGCGGGGCCGGTCGTTGCAGCGCCGATGACAGGGTTGGTCGTCACAGCACCGATGACGGGGCCGGTCGTCACAGCGCTAGCGTCGATGTCGTCGACCGCCGCGCCCGCAACAGCCGATGCCGAAGCCCTGGTACCCATGCGACGTTCCGACCCAGCCGCCTTCTTTCCCCTCGTCGCCGTCGTCGAAGCTTTTTTCGGTGCCATCCTCCTTCGGATTTCAAGCTTGCTCCTGTCCTCCCCACGGACAGTGCCAACTGTTGTGGTTACAGACCAAACAGAGAGAGATGTGGTAGTGGAGAGTTGGGAGAGAGTGATCATCCTTCCTCCCCCTAGCTTCCCCTTGGTATATATATTCATACGGGCTGTGCTTTTACAATTGTGCCCTTACATCGGTACCTCCCTGTCAGGGGTATTTAAGCCATTACATGTGTCTCATTTTGGGCTCTATGGCCATCTAACATGCCTGCTAGGTTTAGGTGGGGGCCACCCCTACAACAATTACCATTGTTGATAATTATTTTTTGAGCTGTCCTACGTTTTACACAGCCCACACCTTAGTGTTTTGTTGGATAGTATGTTGGAATTAGCCGAACCATTGTTTTTTCCATTGTAAGAGTTAGTAGGAAAGGAAAAGTGAGCCAAGAAGCTTTGTTTAATTTTTTTACGATGGAAGTTAATGGAACCAGAAGGTAGAATGCATATGTTGTTCTACCATAGCATTTGATCATGAAGAGCAATAGTGGAAGCTGAATTATTTGTAGGCTCGTATGGCATAATCAGAGGGGGTGAATGATTGTCTCCATATTTTTAACACCTGAAACTAAAACACAATGCAGATAAACAAAGGAAAAGCAATCTGAATTACCGACGGAGATAACGACCATAACTTCTTGCTTGACGTGCTCGAAGAGCCTCTGTCGTCCGACTGCTTGTTACGACCACTCGTTAGGACTGCTCGCTCCGACTGCTTGCTTATGAGTGCTCAAATCGATCGGCCAGTCGTTCCGATCACTCGGTACGATCTTAGATCAATCGCCTGCTTGTTCCAATTGCTCGGCATGACCATGACGCACATAGTCGTAACCTCCTTCCGCATGATGTCCCCAGCCATTCAACTACTGCCTGAACGAGAACAAGCTTAAGACAAAACAGAGCACGTAAAGCGGAGAGCAAGACAAGTCGCCAAGAACCTTTTTCTGGAAAGGATCTGATCTACTATTTCTTCATCAAGTTCTTGGCTACAAAGCACCTAACGACACCCCTAAAAACCTTCTCTTTGAAAGCCCTAAAACTCTGTCCGCTAGTCTATAGCCTTCCCTACTTTTATAGGCTAGCGCACAAAGCCGAACACCTCAAAACCGTGTCCTTAACCACCTGAACATGAGATCCTATCTCTTTCTCAAATCAATGGACCCGAAACCCTTACTAACACGGATTTTAACCACCTCATACAAATCATGGACTCTATCCACAACTCATACGACACACACGACAAAGCCTCCAGGATATCCCCTCCTGTATCTCCATCGTGTGAGCTCGATCACTTCGCGTGACCACCTGACCGTCTGGATCTTAGATTACCCCCTCCTAGTCTCGGTCTTCTTCGTCACCGACTGTAACTGCCTCCACGCAGCATCCACCTTTGACCTCCACATGCTCCAGCATGAGCTCGACCACCTCGCGTGACATCCCGACCGCCTGGACATCAGATTACCCCCTCTTAGTCCCGGTTCTCCTTGTCACCGACCATGGCAGCCTCCATGCCCACCTGCACATGCAAAGACCAAAGAAACTCTCTCCTGGTACAAGTTCTCCCCCAACTCGACCATATCAACACATATTAGTAAAACACACCCTTGTCTATCCCTAGACAAGAACCAAACCACCTATGACCACCTCCCAAATCGTTTACGACCACGCAGAGTCTATCACTCATTGTAACAGACCTTCAGACCACTCAATATGCTCGCTAACTCAGAATACTCGTAACCCACAAGTACTCAGAAACTACTCGCACCGCTACTGACTGACTATTGAGTATCGACCACCTAGTATCGATTAGAAATTACAACCACAACATGTACTCGAAGCCTACGAGTACAGGCACACTCCAACACACGACCGCTTACCACGACCGTGAAACCTCTTCTATCGAGTACCGAGTCCTCTGACTACGAGTACCTCTATCCTCGAGTACCCACCTGTTACTACAGCAATGACCATTCATCATCGACCACCACACACCGACAGTCAATTATTAGCCCAACACGAGTACTCAACGTACTCGAAGATCTCAAGAGTAAAGTACTTGTATCGACCATGAAAGTCTACGAGTACCGACCGTGAAGCTTACGACAACCGATCGCTAATCCTCCGACTACCGAAGATAGAACACCAGACTGAGAAGTCTACGAGTATCGACAAGATTGCCAAATCTATGACCATGAAAGTAGTCTGCAAAATCTACAACCACCAACTGCAAAGCCCTTGACTATCGACCAGTAAAACCTTCGACTATCAAGTACGACCAGTAAAGTCTATGACTATCGAGTACTGTAGCTACGACCATGAAAGCAGTTTGCAAAACCTACAACGACCGACCGCAAAGCCCTTGACTATCGACCAGTAAAACCTTTGACTATCGAGTATGACCAGTAAAGTCTATGACTATCGAGTACTGTAGCTACGATTATGAAAAAGTATTGTAGCTACGATTACCTACCGTGGTCATAAGATTGAAATCGTATTGCCGAGGTCGAAGCCAGACGTGGTCGAAAGCTACCGTGGTTGTAAGATTGAAGTCGTATTGCCGAGGTCGAAGCCAGACGTGGTCGTAAGGTCGAAGTCGTATTGCCGTGGTCGAAGCTAGATATGGTCGAAAGCTACCGTAGTCATAAGCCAGACGTGGTCGAAGTCTGACATGGTCGTAGTTGTGTTCACGCCGTGGTCGGAGTCTGAAGTCTGTGGTTGTTTGGCCATGCTGTGGTCAGAGTCTGAAGTCTGTGGTTGTTTGGTCATACCATGGTCGAAGCATGCTATGGTTACAGTCTGAAGTCTGTGATCACTCGTTACTGAGCAAATTACTCGAAGGCACATTCTTCAACTGCAAACGACCAAATCTTTCACAAACACAAAATCCAAAACAAACCAAATATCAATTATTTATCATCTCTTTATTTACGACCATCCACGTGGTCTAACAATATTGCATTTTCTAAGTGATGTCATTGGTGCCTTTTGAATACGTACATAGTATGAAAAGGTATGATTCTTTGTTCGTCAAGTTTTTGAGCTTAAGTTTTTCGTCAGAATGCACCATTAGGTATGTTCTCCGGTGCTTCTTTTTAGTTTCTACTGTTGAAGCCTTCACTCTCTTTTTATATACAGTAGTTTTGATATTTCAAATTTTCGATGCAAATTATCTTATGTGTTTCCTGGGAAAATTGCAGTTGTGATAGAATCTGATGGCTTTTAAGAAGTACAAATATGCCAGCATTTTATGGTTTTGTATGCAAATAATGCCTTTGTAACTTCAACCCCTGTACTCATCTTAGCTGAAAACAATAAAGCTAATTCAAAGACAATGCAGCGAGCCACCTAGCCAATGAACAGTCTTACCAATATTCATCATAGAGCATGGGCTTTTCTCCTGCAGTTAGCCGTGATAAAATAATGTTAACAGTTTGGCGGATTACTTGCCATGTTTAAATACTGTCATGCCATCTTTGTCTTGTTTTTGCATACTATAGCTAGCATTTAATTGATCATATGGTTGATCTTCAAGTTCCAATATAGTTTTTGTAGAGTGCGCACGTTCCTTCGCTCGTAGTACATCAAGCAGGAATTCATGACGGAACCAACTCAAGTCTAAGCCCTGAACTGAGCTAGCTGCTCTTAAATCGACTCTTGAACTAACTCTATTTTTTTATAATTTATTTTGAATTATACATAGACTTTGTTTATCAGGCCTCGGGCTACAGCCCCAGTAACCCGAGGCCTGATTCCACCACTGACACCAGCCCATCATCCTTGGTCAGGGCGTCGCGGTTGCCAACTCCTCACCACATCCACATCCTCCCCTCCACTCACCGATCGATTGCCAACGCGCAATTCATCATGAGCACGCACGGCAAACTTGGCGCGCGGTCCCGTCCCATCCATAGGCTCCGCGCAACTCGCCGTCTCCGTTTCAGCGAAAGCCGGCGACCGGCACGCGTGCCAAGTCTTTGGTCGCTCCGCTCGCTCGACGCACGAGCCTAATACTTTCTGTCACTTCTTGAATGCATTTCCATTTGTGCGTCAGAACCTCGATGAATGGAGGATGCAGCCTTGGGTCCGTGCGTGGGGGAGCATCTCGTCGGCCTCCACCTTGCCACGCGGCTTCCCAGCGGACCTGGGTGGCCTCCCGTGCCGGAGGCTGCCGCACCCCACGCACGCTGCTGCCCGCACAGTCACCGGCGGTCTCGTGCAGGCGGCGGCGCGGTCGTCGTCGAGCTGCACGGAGAAGAGGGAGTTGACGGGGCGGTGGTCCGAGAACCGCGACTCGCCGCGCACGTACCACTGCTGTTCCATCCCCTCGCCGCGCCACAGGATGCGGTCACACCTGCGCAGGCGAAGCACGCGTGCACCGTAAGGATTCGAGCCCAAGTTGCAATAAGAAATGCATCCCAAATTGTACTCCACTAGAAGTATGCTGCCCGCGACAACATGATGGGGAAAGACGAGGCACCGTTGCAATTCTTTACTTGCAGGTGCATTGCATCTGCACGCATAAAATTCATAGCTTGCCGCAACACTAGGCAACCAGGGCGCAACAAGGACTGCTCACCATGGAGTTCATGCCACTCCAGGCTGACTAATTAAATCTAAACCACTGCGCGCTAGCGATAGATAAGTGATCAAAGCTAAATGCAGAGCATCGGTTCCCGATTTCTGAATCCTACTAAACAACTTGAAAATTTTAGAAGTTTTCTTGGTCTCGAATCATCGATCGGCAGGACGTGGCGCGGCTAGGCCATATTGTAAATTCTTTCTTGGCGTGAGGGGAAGATGGTGACGGAATCATGGGATTAAGTCAACACCATGGATAGGCAGTAAGAGCAAGATTTTGCTAGGTATGCAACTGCATGTGCCCCCTCGCTCACATGATCGATGCCGGTGTAGTAGTGCTCAACTGCTCATGCATGTTCTTCTCATGTCGCATCACGTACCATGCGACCTCTAATTAAGTCCTAATTAACTTAACTGACCCTAGCTGCTACGTGGTTATTTTATTAGTAGCCTCTGATCGTCTAGAAATTTCTGTGACAGTCAGTAGCAATTAGTATTTACCATGCCGGGGTGCGATTCTTCTCCCGTGACTTGGAGGAGCTCATGGCGTAGGTGTCGGACTCCGCCAGGTACTTGTACGTCGGCGGGAAGAGGATGTGGCCTTCCTCCCATCCGGCGAACACACGGCCGGCTCTCTGCTCTATCCGGAGCTGCAATGATAGACACACAAATGCACATCCATTTAGCATGGAGTCTCCGAAGCTGTGTCATTGTATCTGAAAATCTTTGCTTAATTTCAAACCTGATCTTTCTCCAGCAGCGCTTGCCAGTCGTTCCTCTCGAACAACTCCTGCGTGGTGTCGCCGCAGCTGCCCGTCAGGCGGTAATTCAGGTCCCCGAGCCATATGATCTTGCTGCAAATTCATATCCATTCAGATATGCATGATCAGTCAGAGAGAGAGTTCAGTCACAACATAAAAAAAGATGTGAATTGATGGACAGGGATTGGTACTTTCTTGATGCGAAAGAATGACTTACTCGTGCTCCAAGATGGTCTCCGGCGACAACGCCGGCGTCCTGCAGGACCGGTGAGGCCGCGGGAACCTCGTCCTCTTGAGGATCTCGACGACGTCGCAGTTCCTCCGCACCTCGTCGCCGTCCTTCTCGCCTGACGCCAAATGCGTGCACACGAAGCACAGCGTCGTGCTCCTTTGCAGCGTCAGGCTTATCGAGATCGAGCCCTTCGTTCATTCATCACGATCATTTCAAACACAATCATCAGGATATCAGCTCCAGCAAATTAAGTTTGCATTTGATTTTATCAAATTTTCAAGAAGTTTAATCACCTTATTTCCCATGTAGCCCATAATGCCCCTGCCAACACAAGAAACCTTGAGGCTGGTGACACAGGGCATGACGTCGGTCCGGACCCAAACGCAGAGGAAGATGCCGACCATCTGCTTGCTAGCAGCTAGACGGTACCCATGCCCTGCCCTTCCATGCACCATCACAAAATCGACCATCTCCTCCTCGCTACTCGACTCAGGGTTCGAGGTAGAAGGCTCACTGTCGTCGTCTGGCTCTGATGCCATGCTGAGCCTGTCCTCCATTGCTAGCAGGTCCGAGAAGCTGACCCTGGCCTTCTGAAGAAGCTCGGGGGTCGCCTCGGTGGCGTTCCGGTAATCGTGGGGAAAGCTGTGGCTCCTTGCCGAGGAGGAAGGGTTAAGCGCTTGACGAATGAGGTCGAGCCACTTGTAAGCGGGGCCCTTGTCCTCGGCCCCGAGGACATTTCCAGCGTTCAGTGGAACTATTTCCTGGAAGCTGTGACACAAAATTCAGACATACTAGTCTTTCAGTATCACTCACGGTTGTTGCTCAAATAAAATGCATCATTATGTCACTGTTCCATGAAAAAGTGGTCCTATTTTTATCAACTGGCTTATGATTTTTTTCAAATAAATAAATAGAATGGTTTCTCCGTTGTCTTTTCGAAGTGATTTATCGGAACACTTTTCTCGAAGCGATTTATCAATTTATCAATATTTAATTCGTTAGCACAAACACTTACACTAAGAACAAAAACCATCAATAGAACCCATAAACCACAGCAGCAGCAAAAAAAAAGAGCAGTAAATTAAATTAACAGCTCCTACGTACTACAACACTCATGCTCTCAACAGTGAAGGAATAATCATGATTAGGTCCACAAACCCAAACACCGAACCCATGACCATAGCTGCAGGCTGCAGCTAAGAGCATCTCCAATAGTGACTTATGAGCTAGCTCTAAGCATATTATTTCATATTTTAATAGAAGAGAAAGAAAAGCTAACTCTTGATCAAGAACTAATCTCATACACACATTTCAAGATTATGTGAGAGTGTCATGTGAGACTATTTAGGCATGTCCGTCTTCAGAATCAGAAATGAATACCCCCCACTTAAGATTTATTCTAGTACCAGTTTCAGAAAACACTATGATTTGACGTCCTAGAATACAATTTTGTCAGGTACTGGTATGCAGTGAATTTGGACGGAACATATACAGATCAGATGCAAAACACATGTAAATTAAGTAGACAAGCAGTATTGCGCACCCAAGAACGTAGATGTGAGCAGGAGAGGAAGAAGCATGTTGGTTGAGGAGCCAGTCAGAGAGGTCCAGTCCTTGGTGCGGTGCTCTCCCTCCCACGTTCCACGTCCCCACGAGCATCCTGCATCATAATTCATACATGCAGGTATAATACATGCACCAACACCATCATTAGCCTCAGCTAAGGCTAAGAGATCAGAGTATACAATTAATTGTCTACTGCTGCAACTACTGTCCCTAGATTAAAGAACAACCAACAAAGTCACCAAGTCGGCAGCCCCAAAATATTCCCAATGTTATCCACTAATTCGAGCTAATCCATCCTTTGAAATTGAACTGAACTCAATTTAATCAGTTTGTGAACTTGTATGTGCTGAATCATGCTCGTCTGTTCACATAATAGGAAGAAAGGAAATATTCATGGTACAGCCTGTCGTTTTGTTTCTTCTCTCACTAGTCTATCCATACATAAATATAAGAAATGTGCATTTCGATCGGCATACGTAAGCGCTGAAATGCTAAGATGTAGTATCATTCAATTCGACCCACCTAAGTTTCATAGGAGGCTGCCACGAAGAACTTGGCGGCAGTGATCCATACCGGGGAGGAGGCCTCAGATTTTCAGAGCTCTCCACCAACCAACCACCTAAGCATGGACAGGAAGTAAAATAAAAAATTAAGAAAAATACAAACCAAACTGAACTCAATGACAAACATTGTTGTTTTTTACTTTCAGAAGATTAAAACTTTTAAAACCGCATGCTATGCAACTCTGTAAAAGCTCACTGTTGCATCTCGTGAAGTAAACGTGGTAAAAACAGTAGCTTTGCTGTCTCTTTTGATAATTTTGAAACATGAAGAGTGGAGTTGTTGTTGTAGTTGCAGCAGCAGCACCAGCAGTTGGGTAGTGCTGGTAAAGTTGCAATGTACCTGACAATTCTCTCCTCGTCAGAAGGCTGCCATCTTTGTCCGAGCAGCTCTTCCTCCTCTCCTGCTGTCCTTGGTCAAAGCTCTCATCTGATTAAACACAGCAAAATCTTGTGATTAGCCATAGTAAAAACTGAAAAAAATATTGAGGCAAAGAAAAAGATGGTTTACAGATCTTGTTTGGAGATGAAGGCTTACCGATGCAATCCGAATGGAACTCTGCATTCTTCAGGTTGAGCCATTTCTTGACCACTGCTTTTGTTCTCGGCCAGGACGATGACTGCGCAAATTAACAGAGGGAAACTCCTGTAAATAAAGCACCAAGGTTTTTGAAAAAGAAGAAATTTAAAGGAAAAGGTTGTTCAAGCATCAATCAAAACCTTTGGGATCCTTGCATTGCGTGTCGTCATGTCGACTGCTTAGCTCGTTGCTCTCTGGTAAACACGGGGGCAGGCAAGTTAAAGAGAAGCTCATGTGATGAGGGAAGTATCTGAATAGAATTCATAAATAAAGTTTAGACGGCTAATTAAAGAGAAGGAGATCGCCTAATGGTTCGCTCTTTAGGTGTTAAGTGCTAGTATATGTTGTAAAGTGTTACTAAATCTCAAGTAGTACTAACTAATCTATTGATTGCAGGGGAAGTACTAGTACTACTGATTAAATTAGTGCATTGCTCGGCTGGAACTGGAAGAGTAAATTAGACTCAAGATCAAGGGATCGGAGAGGAGGAAAAACAAAGCAAAGCAAAGTGGGCGGTGCATATCTGCCAATCTGTTAGGGAGTATAAAAATCTGCATGCATTAAGAAATGAAGTATTACTATCAAGAGTCAAAGGGCGAGCAGAAGTAAGTAGGAGTACATCTCTCGATCGTTCTCAGCATGGATTGATCCGCCCAAACTCCAAATGGGAGAAATCAAGGTGGAGGGGTCAAAAAGGGGGGAGGCTTTTCATCTTTCTACAATCTACAGAGTCCTATATCTTCCTACGATTATTTTTTAAAAAAATCGTACTACGATAATTACTAAACAAGAATAGACGAACTCTGAAGTATGCATTCAAGAAACCAAAAGAGCATCGCAGTTGCAGTTGATGGTAACAGGAGCTGGCTACTAGCCGTCCATGATCTGGTCTTACTAAAGAAACAGAGCACGGCAAGAAGAATGGAGAAAGTAAGTGCGCTTACCTCAACAATCTGTAGCAAGCGGGGAGACGTAGAGTGTGGTAGCTCTTGGAGCCCTTCCTTTGCAATTGCGAGAGAGGGGGAAGAGAGGGAGGAGGAGCCGTGAGTTGAAGGGAGGAGCTGCCTTTATAGGTGTGCCCTGTACTCCCTCCCATATGTAACGCAGGGGGCAGCCTGAGCCGTTGGTCAGATACTCGGTCCCTTCTGTCTCTGCATGTTGGGCCCACATTCTGTGGCGCTTCGGCTATCAAGTTGGTTCCCTACGAATTTTAACCTTTGGGGATTTTCTGTGGGTCGTATACATAACCGCACAGGTCATAGTCCGGGACTCGGGGAGACCCTAAAAAGTCGTTGAAGTGATCCATAGGGCTGTTCTTTAAGTTAAGGGATAGATTATTGCATATGCGACTGAAATTTTTTTATGTTTCAGTCACCTAAAGTTGCACTTTGAATCACCTGAAGTTGCACATATTTTTTGGAGGGGACTGCAATTTTAGTTGATTGAGAGTGCAATTTCAGGTCACCTGAAGTTGCACTCTGAATCACCTAAAGTTGCACTGCTTTTTTGGAGGGGCTGCAATTTTAGTTCATTGAGAGTGCAATTTCAGGTGACTGAAACATAAAAAAATTTCAGTCGCCTGTGCAATAGCAAAACTGTTAAGTTAAAAGCTGATGGCTTTTAGTTTTTGCTACAGTATCTAACTTTTAAACAGAGTATTTTCTCAAGATGGGGTCTACAAGTAAAACGATCTGCACGTTAAAAGTCCAACATCCATGCCACCAAAATCACAAGTGAGTATCGTCTCTCAGAATCAGTCAGAAACAACCAAAATTCAAAGACTTCATCCAAAGCCATAGCATGGCAGAAAAGAACGATCAGGCTGTTCTTTTAACAACGCTTATGGTCAAGTCTTTGAATTTTGGTTGTTTACTGATGACACTGAGAGACAGATAGTTAATAGCTCGGCATGTTGTTACAGCCATGTATGGAGAAACTCTTAGGGCCTGTATACAACACATGGATTTTACATAAAACAACTTAATATTTATAGGAATTTGAGCGTTTCAAATAAGACGTTAGCTTTGACAGTTAAGTACCACTTTGGGATGAAAAACGTCTATTTTTCAACGCTCAACTGTAAATTCGAGTCCAAATTTTAACCTATAATTCTGAAACCGTCAAAAACGCAACCCTTAATTAACCAAACTAGGTTATATTACTAGGGGTGGGTATTTTTATACCGAAATCGAAATACCAAACCGAAAAAACCGAAAATTACGGTTTATTCGGTGTATGACATTCGGTACGGTTTATATTTTTATGTCTTTCGATTTTTGGTGTGGTTTTTAAGTCATGAAAACTGAATTAACTGAAATATTATTTCTCTTATGTGAATTTCTAGTAAACAAAGACTATTCTCATTTAATTTTGTAGGTATTTTTTTAACATCTCAAAAGGAAGAACATTAGTAGCTTCTAGAGCTATCATTCGCTTAAAAATAAATCCGGTATGATACCACTAGACTAAAAAATGTTATTATACATTAAAACACCGTGCATATTTTGGTTAACTGAAAAACCGAATTAACCGAACCGAAATAATTTGGTTAATTAGGTTTGGTTTTCTATTTTAGTTTAGTTAATTCGGTTGTCAACTTTCAAAAACCGAATTATTTTTTTACCAAATAAATCGAACCGTATAATCAAATAAACCAAATGCCACCCTACATATTACCCCTCTGCCAATTCTAAGGTGGTTTTGACATAATGTGTCCACCATGTAGATCCTATTCAGAAAAAAATAAAGAAGCATTTTTAACCCTGTTCATGTGCCTAGGCTCGACAATGACAAAGGGAGAAAAGTGGTCCTCTACCTCCCATTTCCGAACAGAAGAACACCCATTAAATGCTTCGGGTGGCGGGTGGAGAAGACCGACGACAACTAGACGTCTGTGAGGCATTGGGAATGGCCAAAACAGGATGCCAACGGCACAAGGAATCTATTGGTGGTGGAAGTTCAGGGTTTGGGGCACCGGAGACACGTCGGTGGCGGAAGTAGATGACAGTGGTGGTTGGGTGAAGGCGGCGACGGCACTACGGAGGTCTGCAATCTGATGCACATCAAAATATAGGCAATGGAGAGGGGATACTCTTGTGAAGACGATTGGAGAAGGGGAAGAGGTATTGGTCAAATGGGCACGCTGCAAACGGAAAAAAATAACTTAGGGATTTGCATGATAAGGAGATGGAACACAAAGTGACACAAATGGTTCTTTGAATCTCTCGCCTAGGCAATGGGAACGTGGTGACGATCCTTGGCTAGTCTTTGGGCGATGGCGGTGGCGAGGCTTGGCATTCCACACGACTGGATTTGGGAGAGATGCAACGGTGTGGAGATAGGGAGAGGGACGAGCAGCGGAGGGTGATGATGGCAAGTGGTGCTAGTTGTTGTGGTTTTGGGGTTGGGGTGGCATGCCGGTATGCACATGGTGGCTCAAGTTAGGTGGATGAAATGAAGAGAGAGACATGTGAGGAGAGAAGAGGAAGAAGCTAGCAGTTACTCGCTGACATATGGACCCTATTACATAAAGAAATTTTTATATGTTTTATTTGCAAGTCATTGCCACAACATAGCCATGTCAATGTCCACATATCAAAGCCATTGACACATGGGATCAAAATCAGACTGGATCGAGGCAAAGGGGTTAGTAGCTTGGTATTGATAGTTGAGAGTTGTGTTTTGGATGATTTTAGAGTTATGGATTTAAAATTAGATGGAGTCAATAGTTAAGGGTTGAAAATATATTCTTTTTTTCTGATTCTAAAATTCTTTGACGTAGGGTGTGGTTGCTTTTTTGTAAGAAATTCGTGTAAGCAGCAGGGGCGGATCCAGGAATTTTAGAATGGGTATTCGAAGTTACAAAAATATTATCCAATAGAAAATATAAAAGTCCACAATAGTGAAAATTAAAGTACAAATATTCATACTAGAGACAACGTCTCAAATAATATAAAGAAATTAAAAATAATTACAAATTACAAATTAACTCGACGATTCTTTGTGCCTTGGAACCGATTGAAAGATTATAATTAGTTCCACTAATATGCAATTCCACTTAGCTCCTATTGTCTTTTCTGAAACTATCTATATTTACTCTTCACATTAGGATAGTGAAAATCAACTTGAAACTATTTGTTCACACTTGTGAAATACTTGGTATTTGTTCACAGAATCACAGGTAAGAGGTGGAGAATATGTATTTCAATAATTCATAAGCGATAATTCGTTTGCTGCTAAGGATCTTATTTCACAGATTCACAGCAAAGAGCTTAGATGAAGGCATGACATGAAGCTCAGTAGCTCACACCTCTGAAATACTTGACATATAGATATAGGCTACTCAGACTTAAAGATGTGGAGAACATGGATTTCAATTCATAAGGCATAACAACTAATTTAAAGATAATTGAGCCAAATTGAGTAATCCACCACATATAAACAAGATGTAAGCACCAAAAGTAAAACAAAGAAGAAACATATGCCGAGAGATAGAAAGACGATCAGACGCTAGATGAAGAGAGGAGAGACTGAGTGAGACACGGTTTCACAATTGGATATGAACAGGATGACAATGGGTCTGGGCCAGTGTCGATAGGAGGGGGAAAATAGGCCAAAAGGATCTGACATCAATTTGAGTTAACTGGGTGTGAACAGAATGAATTTAGCCCAACTACTAATATATATATATATGTGTATATATATATTATATCTTATATATAATAGTTTTTTATTAAAAATTTTGGGTATTCGATTGAATACCAAGAATTAGGCTGGATCCGCCCATGGTAAGCAGCATGGTTGCTACATAGCAGTAGTCTGTGTCACTATTGGAACCAGCGTCAAGAGTTGCCAGGTTGCTCCTCAGTTGTTGCCTGCTGGGCTTGGCCGGAGTTGACAGCTTCATTTTTGGTATATTATGCATGCATGGACCCTGAAGTCTGAGCCCATGACCACTTGACACCTATGAAACTCTCTACCACTGACTACTTGAAACCAGTTGCCGGCACCAGCAGATAGAGACATCCATTGCTGCCTCTCCAGGGGCGAAGCCAGCGCGGGCGAGCACCGGGGTCAGCAAGCTTAATCGACGGGGTCAACAGTTTTAATGAACAGTAGTGTACAGTATTTTTCTATTGATTGGCCGGAAGCCGTCGGTGTCAACTGACCCCAACAGTTGAACGTAGCTCCGCCCCTGTGCCTCTCCTAGCTTAGTAATATGACTTCATATGATCACTCGTTGGCAGCGTTGACCAGTCAAGCCAGGATCGATATGCATCAATGCATGCACGCGTTTCAGCTGACGGAGTTAGCTAGCTTTACTTACTCTGGATGTTCTTTTCCTTTCATGAATCGTCAACCGGCTCACGATTTCCTTTGCTAATCGCTAAAGTACCTTGTGGATTGAATCCGGTTCCATGGCCGGCGCCATATGCCCAGACGGCTAGACGTGACCTCAAGGCCAGGGAAAAGAGTGCACGTCAGAAAATGAATTAAGGGTTATTTCGTTTTAAAAAATATATAGTCAAACTTTAAAATTTTGTCTATCAACATCTTTTAAATATTTATATTATATACATGGAAATTATATATATTGATTTGTCTCGAAAAATACTTTTTATAATATTATAATTTTGTTAGATTTTATAAATATATTATAATAGTAATTAGTAGTCAAAATTGTCTTTTGAGAACCATATCGACGTCTAAAACAGTTTATTTTTTAAACTGGAGGAGTAATAATCAAATTAAAAGGCCTCCTATGTCAACGACCTACACCATTACCACATATAGATTGCAACCATGTACAATACATAACCCCATGCATATTATATGTAGGGGCCGAGGGTTGGCTCCACCATTGGGAGCTAGGGATTCATAAAGCATGCTGTAAGGCGCTGCATTGAGTTTCTTGTATCGATCAGCTCATTTAAAAAGTGTCCCTTACAGTAGAGGTATATACACAACTTATAAGCAGCCCTAGGATTAGAGAACCGGCCAACTACCGGTATTGCAGGATCGGAGGATATAGTAATTAACTAGCTCATTAACTAGTACTGCACGCACTAGCCATCATTGCTAGAAAGAATTACTCATTTCGTTCCGCAATATAAGCCATCGTTTTTAAAAAAGTATTATCTTATAATGTAAGTTTATTATAGAGACCAAAGATATAGCTATTACAAATTTTTCATGATATATCTATACTTTAATACTAAAAAATAAATGATTAGTTGTAGTATATTATTTAATAGGGGTATGCATAGTTTAGTTATATTAACTTTTTTAAATTTAATGTCTTCTTGGTTTGTACATATGATGAGTTTTAGACTTATATTATAGGACGGAGGAGTAATATTTGATTAGCTACTAGGCTACTTCAATCAAATCTCGTCGTACCGTCAGACTTTTGAGTCACTATTCCTATTCCATTACATATATACCAGCAAAGCAAAGCAAGCACGGGTCGATATTAAGTGATTATGTAGGCACTTTAGTCGTTGCGGAATAATCCCTTTGGCCTAGTTAGTGACTAGGTGCTAATGAACTTGATAAGCTAGCTATATCTATCTATGATCATGATAGGATCAAACAAGGACGTGTGAATTTGGTTGGCTTCATCGATCCTTCGGTTAAAGCATTAAATCAACTTGACTTTTTTTAAAAAAATGTAAAGATATCAGCCATTAATGCCATTGGCAGTCATACAAAATTTCATATTAATTAACAAGAGCTCAACTTATGCCATGACTTGTGAAGACGATCGACTTAACGGGAGTTAAGCTAACTACGAACTACTAGTAATCAGTTGACAGCTAATCGCTCGCCAAATATCATGTGAGGTCACACTAGCTTAGCTTGGTGATCAGAGATGTTCATGATTCATGGTAACACCCCGTGCGGCGGTCGTAGCGACGTGCGTATATGATTATATTTAACGATACTGACTCCGAATATTTTTAACTTTTATTAACCGCTCAGACGACCGGCCGTATATGATTATATATTATACTCGTACAAAGTAATTCGAAAATTTCTTCTTCCGGTAACCCATCAGTACTCTAATAAGCGATAACACAAGCACGGCAGGGTCGGTAGGTAGATACTAAGTAAAATTTGATATCTTTCGCACACCGTATGACGCTTTACGGATCACTTTTGCTGCACTTTTACATTTGTTAACGCTCGATGGATTTGTGGCGGTAATAGCTAGCAATTAGTTAAAACAAGGGAGTGTCGACGATAATGACATTACATTCTGCCATCAGAATATCATGGTATATTCCATCTAGCTAGGGTCTGCGCTCCATTCATCATCATTCGTGCAGAGAAATGTGCAGCCGAATACGTACAAATCGATCTCGTCTGCTGTTGTTGTTGGGAGAGTCGTGGCACATGCAGGTTGATGCATGCAGCCATACTCTGCTCGTGTTCAGACCGATCATCCTCTCGCAAGTCAAATCTCTCTTGTCATTTCAGAAGCTAGCCGACAAGAAACTGATGGATTGATCGGTTCACTAGACTCGAGGCCTTTGCATATATGGTACACGTATTTTTTTTCAATTTTAACCTCCGATGTTTATTTTTTTAAAAATCTACCTCATATTCGAGTTTCCAGCTACGGCACTCTGCCGTACCATGGTAGCTTGGCAGGAGAGCACCAATGTGAGAGGAGGCTAGAGCGCGGTAGAGCTTCGACGCACACGGTAGCTAACGAGGAAATTTTTGTACGGATAACCCATTTTTTATTCGAAAATACAGAAATATACTTGCGACAAATTTTTTCATAAATAGGCTCGAGTCGCCAAACCATTGGGCGAATTACGCTTGTCGCCCCACCAAAACGCGACTTATAAAGAATCTGGTAACCGTTGGGCGATTAAATGCAATCGCCTCCCCGTTAAGCAATTCAATTGAATTGCCCCCCTGTTAGGCGACATAAAGAAGAGTCGCCAATCTACCTCGAGGCGACTGCATGGATCCTGTTAAGGGTTTTGTGAATTTTGTAATTTGAAACTCGTAAAAAATATGGTATAGTCACATATACTGGTATATGTCACATTATTTTGTAATTTCGTAATTA
Organism: Dendrocalamus sinicus; assembly: GCA_036346575.1. Lineage (NCBI taxonomy): Eukaryota > Viridiplantae > Streptophyta > Magnoliopsida > Poales > Poaceae > Dendrocalamus > Dendrocalamus sinicus. The sequence continues at coordinate 14,076,352 of CM070655.1, forward strand.
AGTCACACAAGAACTGGTATTTAATATTTGTCACATTACTTGATATAGAAATAATTTTCTATTCGAAAAGAAGAGATAGTAGCATTGTTTGAATTTAAATGAACTTTATAATATAACGCAGTAACATGCCGCGTATTTATCCATTACATGCATGACATACACCCCTCACTCCCCACCCTAAGGTGCTCCATCATCGCGCCCGCGTCTTGCCATACGGCCCGCTTGGCCGCCCTCGGTCAACGGATTACGAGGCAATGGGGACGAGGGTCCAAAAAGTAAAACGATCGTGGGTTTCGCACCGCGGCTGCGCGGTGGAGTCACCGCACCTCGGCCAGTGTGGCCTCCGGTGCACCGGGAGGCCACCATCGAGAGAACCTCCGGTGCTTGCGTCGGAGGACGGCCGTGCCAATCAAAAAAAGCGGTCCACCTCGATGTGGCCCGGAGAAGCGCCCCGCTGCCGGTAAGGACTCGCAATAGTAATATCGTTAGTTCGTTGCATGTCGTCTTAGGTTAAAAACAAGCTCGAACGATGCGTACCCGTAATGTAAGTACTTGCGATCACAATAGTAAGTACGCATAAAAATATCGGCGATCACTCACGCGTGCACGCGGGCGGAATCGGCGCCCGACCGGTACAGAAGTGTCCGCGCAGCCCAAATCGCCGCATGACGCGCGCGGCGTAGTCCTCGACGTATATGCCGTACACGAGCTTCCGGCGGTCGGCCGAAAAGTCTGTCGCGCCAAAGACAAGGTGCGACAGCCCGTCGAGAGCGGGCCTGCACGCCTCCGCTGCGTAAGGCTCCCAGCGCACGTCGGAGTCTCGCGAGGCGTCCAACCGCTCCACAAAGGGTGGTACGCCCGCGTGACTCGCACGCGGCGCGAACCGCACTCGCAAGAAAGGCAAATTATTTTAGTACGACGATCGGTAATAAGTTGAGTGCGATAAAATAAAACTCACTCGTCGACGACACCAAATAGAACCCATCGTCGGCCGGTCGATGTCTCCCCCCGGGTACATCTCGGCCCCGTAGGGACCCATGTCGTCTAGTACAGGTTGTCCGAGACTGAAGCGCTCGAATGACCACAACTGCAGCAGCAGGGGACATCCCGTGAGGATCGAGTTCGCCTTAATCCTCGTGCACGCGTCGCACAGGCCGCGGTACGTCGCGGCAAGTGCGGCCGATCCCCAGCTGATCTGGACGGCCTCGCCATCCGCAATCGCCCTCGCATAAGCGATAAGGCGCGCGTCAACGGTGTTGCCGTGACTGGTGGTGAAGAGCACCCAACCAAACAGCCACAGCAAGTAAGCCTCCAGGTGGCGCGCGACGGTGTAATCGTCAGCATCTGCAACCATGCGCTCAACCTGAATGCGAACAAGTTTTTATTAGTATGTAATTGCACAAATAAGAGTTTCGAAGACGCGATCGACTTGAAACACCACGTACCCGATCTTGTGCGGCCTACCTCGGCGTCGGTCCATGCTTCGCCTCGTCGAAGATGTGGTGCCGATCGGCGGTGGAAGGACCCCGAATCGCCGAGCAGTCCTCGCGCCACTCGGCGGGAGCCTCCGGTAGGAAGGCAGCGTCTCCCGCGACCGGAAGGCCAAGGAGTACGGACACGTCCTGCAGGGTCGGCGCCATCTCCCCGACTGGTAGATGGAAAGTGTGCGTCTCGGGCCGCCAACGGTCCACCAAAGCCGTCAGCAGGGAACGGTCGAACGGGAAGCGTCGTGATCGCTCCACGCCCGCCTCGTCCCCCTCCCCGGCCAAGGCACCTCCGTCCTCATCCGTGGCCTGCACCATCCGGGCAAGAGGGAGAAGTCCGGCATCCCGCAGCCTGCAAATAAAGTGAAGGTCAGCATTAAATATTTTTATGGTAATACTAAAACGTTGGCGTAGTGCAAACCTGGCAGTCCAACGGGGGTCGAGTCCCCAGGCCACACGAGGTGTGCGTGTCCGGACCACTCCCAGCTCAGTCGACTCGTCCGTGCTCCCCGGTGGCGGCGCCGACGACGGAAGCGCGTGCACGCGGTCCAAGTGCTCGTCCAACAGCGTGTACCGCCAGTCACCCACCATAACTGTAAAATTATCTAAATGTAAATTTGTACACTACATTTTCTACAATAATACATGAAAAATAGTATACAAAATTTCGACACAACAATTTTCTACATTTAAATTTTCATCATTTCAATTTTGTAAACTGCATCTACATTTGTACATTGAATGATCTGCAATAAATTTGTAAAGTAAATTTTCCACAATAATACATTACAAATATTATACAAAAAACTATATTTTTCTCCATTTAAATTTGTACATCTAAATTTGTAAACTGCATCTACATTTCTAAATTTAATGTTCTAAACTAGATTTTCTAAACTAAATATCTAAACTACATATTTAAGCTAATTTTCTAAACTAAATATCTAAACTAAATTTGTAAACTAAATATCTACACTCTACACTACATTTTGTAAACTAGATTTTCTAAACTAAATTTTCTAAACTAGATTTTCTAAACTAAATAGCTAAACTAAATATCTAAGCTAATTTTCTAAACTAAATATCTACACTAGATTTTCTAAACTAAATTTATCTAAACAAATTTTCTAAAATTAAGAAAATACCTGCAAATCCCGCGGCTTTTCCTCCTCTCCCTCTCCTTCTCTTCTTCCCTCTCCTCTCCCTCTCCTTCTCTTCTTCCCCTCTCCTCCTCCTCTTCCTTCCTCTCTTCTGCTCTGTCTTCTCGCGCGGTGGAGAGAGTGAATGGCGAGCGAGCAGGCGTGGGGAAGAAAAGGGGCTCGGCCGTCGGGCTGTTTCACATGCAGTCGCCTCCCCGTTGGGCGACTCTTCTTTATGTCGCCGAACGGTGGGGGGGGGGGGGCGATTCAATTGAATCGCTTAACGGGGAGGCGATTGCATTTAATCGCCCAACGGTTACCAGATTCTTTATAAGTCGCGTTTTGGTGGGGCGACAAGCGTAATTCGCCCAATGGTTTGGCGACTCGAGCCTATTTGTGTAAAAAATTTTGTCACGGGTATATTTCTGTATTTTTGAATAAAAAATGGGTTATCCGTACAAAAATTTCAGCTAACGAGCCCACTGGTTTGCCATGTTACTGAGCTGGCCAGGCTCGACAGGTTGGCTTGACCGTTCGTGACGCTACAAAAGCAAGTAAGATTAGCAAACATTGTTACTAGATAGTGGGAGCTTCGGAAAACAAAAGAAGGATTAGCAATGGAGCTCCCACTGATCATTCCAATGGACGGCTTACCTAGTACTTTAAAAAAAGTCAGCTCACTTAGACATTCCAATGGAGCTCTCACTAATCTTGCTTACTTTTGTCGTGTTAAGGATGGCCAAGCCAACCTACTGAGCTGGGCAGTTTAACAAGAACTACCAAACAACAGTGCGCGGTAGGCCGATGGGGCCGTCGACTGCCGTGTGCGTTGAAGTCCTGCTGTGCTCTGGTCTTCTCCTACACTAGCGCTCTTCTACCAAGCTAGGTAGCACAATACGAGACTCATATTATCTGTCGTGGCTGTCGAGCTTAGAAAAGATACTAAATTTACAAAAATAAACTTTAAAAGCTAAAATTAAGAAAAAGATATAGTTACAATGTCATATATCCAACGGCTTCCACTAGATTGCTCGTGGGCATGCCATCCGCTGGGAGGCGCGAAAGGCAAGCAGGGACGCAGGAGCTCATGATTTGGCCCAAGAAATGGGTAGACAGAATGAGAGGTACAAGTACAATCTGTGATCGATCGTCCGACCGATTCAGAAATGTTGGAGAACTCATCTGGGGATCTGATTTGACGGTGGTTCAAGTGAAAAGGGCACTACAAATGTAGGGAAATGATCACAAATAAGTAACTGTCTCGGCCTTTAGTTTGATCATTCACCTGACCATTAGTTACCGGTGTTGCGCTAGCTGCGTACGCAGCGTACGGCATAGGTTGGTAGCGTTATTGCTGTCGTGTTTTATGTACTACCAAGGATTTTTTTCTTTCACTCCCAAAAAACTGATTTTTGTTTTTTTATAGTAATTAGATTTTAAATAAAGTAATTTTTAAAATGGGATTTACAAGTTGATTATAGTATATACTATAGCAATTTTATTTATATTAGTTAAAACCATACGTGAGTTTCTATTACTTTTTATTCTCTCTTACACGATTTATATTACGTGAGTTTCTATACGTGAGCTCATATAGTATATACTATAGCGATTTCATTTATATTAGTTAAAACTATACGTGAGTTTCTGTTACTCCATACTCTCTCTTACGAACATATAAAAAGTGATAAGTTACAATTATAAACTATAAATCGAAATTAAAAAGAGCAAATTCCTAATTCACCCAAAAGTTTACGTTGTTATCGAGAAAACATGAGCAATACACACGTACTAGGAACACTCCGATCCTCACAGAGAACACAGAAGCACTCACGTACGCGAGGATTGTGCAGATCAACACTTATAAAGACTCCACCTTCCTGTCGCTATCATGGATACATGTACAACCTTCTTGGCGCGATGCTGTCAGTGGGCCGACCACGCATCGATCTACCACCTTTTTAATTCACACGATGCATCATCACCGGAAAAAGAAAAACCCATCAGATCGGCAGATCGCACATAAACATAAACGTCAAACATGAACATGATGTAAACAGGAGGCCGCGCGCATCAATGATAATCAATTGTTGAGGAACCGACGCTGGAGATCAGTCCGAGCGATTCCTCTGCTTAGAACAAGAACGAATCAATCACAGAATCACAGAATAATAGATTGAACACAGAGAGGTAGAGAGAACTCCTGGTCTTTCTTTATTGCTTTAGATTGCATCGGGGTACATAATGAGGGGGGTCTAGGTCCCTATTTATAGTCTACGGTGGGGTGCCCATTAGATCGGGACTGGATAGAGTCCAGGTTTCCTAACACTCCCCCTTGGGCACTCACCCAACATGCTCATGCCTCGTCAAAACTCCATAAAAACCCAGTGGGAAAAATTTGGAGAAAGAGTACATGATACATGTGATGCTGCGATGCACGAATTGACTCGTTAAAAACCTTGTCGAGAAACTTCATGGAAAACTCGTCAAGGGAAAAAGAGTACAATTCACCCAAATTCATTTAGTCTGCAAGACTTTATTTTTGGGTACTTAATCTTCATGATCAAGATTTATTAGCGGGCTTGTGAGAATTCTCCCCCTGAATTCTGCACTTCTCTAAGTCTCATCATTCCAATTCCACGCACGCACCTTTCAAAGCTAGATGCGGGGAGTGACTTAGTGAATAAATCTGCGAGATTTTCACATGACTTAGTATGCAGTACTTTAATCTCGTCCATCGTTTGCAATTCATGTGCATAGAAGAACTTGGGGTTGATATGCTTTGTGAGTGACTCTTCACATAGCTCGTTTGCACTTGTGCAACGCAAGCGGCATTATCTTCATAGATAATTGTGGGGGTTTGCACAATGTTCATCCCACATGATCTGGATGTGGTGAACCATTCGGCGGAGCCAAGCGCACTCTCGTGCGGCTTTATACAAATGCTATAATTTCGAGTGGTTCGTCAAGTAGCTACCGTGCTTTGCTTAGACGATTTCCATGAAATTGCGGTTCCACCACACAGAATACATAGCCTGTTTGTGACTTAGCGGTATGCGGTCCGACAGATACCCAAAGATCTCGCATAGCCAATCAAGTTCAGATCTTGATTCTTTCTGTAAAACAATCCGAGGTCTTTGCTACCTTGGAGGTATCGGAAAATGTCCTTTATGCCCTGCCAATGCCTTTTGGTGGGCTCTGCACTATACCTTGCTAAGAGGTTCACGGCAAATGCAATGTCCGGTCTAGTGCAGTTTGCTAAATACATGAGTGCTCCCACTACACTCAAGTATGGGAATTCCGGTCCCAGGACTTCCTCCCCCTCTTCCCTTGGTCGGAAAGGATCTTTTTCTTGCTGTAAAGACTTACCGATCATCGGTACTTTCGAGGGAAATGCCTTCTCAAAGCCAAACCTTTCAAGCACCTTCTGGGTGTAGGTCGAATGATGTACCAAGACTCCTTCAGGGACATGCTCAAGTCAGAGCCTAAGCAAAACTTGGTCTTGCCCAAATCTTTTATTTCAAATTCTGACTCCAAGTAGGAGCTTGCTTCTTTTATGTCTTCGACTGTCCCGATGATATTCAGATCATCTACATACACAGAGATTATACAGAATCCATTCTGGGATCGCCGTATAAATACACAAGGACAGTCTTCATTGTTCGTGTAGCCTTTCTTGCAGAGAAAGTCGCTCAGCGATTATACCACATTCTTCCAGTTGTTTCACCATACAAGGACTTTCTCGAGTTTCACATCGAGATTTCTATTTGCTCTGTCTTGGTTCGGAGAGGAATTCCTTCAGGACTTTCATGTAAATCTCGAATCCAAGTTACAGAAAGGTATGCAGTCACAACATCCATCAATTTCATTTCTAAATTCAAGTTCACTGCCATTGAGATCAAGTATCTAAAGGTAATTCCACTCATGACTGGGGAGTAGGTTTCTTCATAATCAACTCCAGGACGTTGAGTGAAACCTTGGGCTACCAGCCTTGCTTTGTATCTCACTACTTCATTTCTTTCATTTCTCTTTCGAACAAATACCCACTTGTGCCCAACGGGGCGTATGTGGGGAGATGTGTGGCATACGGGCCCAAACACCTCTCTTTTGTTCAGAGATAGCAATTCAGTTGCTATTGCCTTCTTCCAATCTTCCCAATCTGATCTTTTCTTACATTCAGCGAGCGATGCAGGCTCGGGATCAAGATCGATGATGGTGGCAATTTCCTTTGCGAAGTAGATATCGATATTAGCTGTTGTCCTATTCAGGGACTCTCCCGTGTGCACATAATTTATAGCTATTTCTTCATGAGATGCTTCTTCTGGAGCGATTGCTTCTGCTAGAGCTTTACCTTGCACATCGCTTCTTTCAATTGCGGTGGCAAGTCCCTTTAGTTTTTCGGCTCCGATGTGTGCGCACACATCCATGCCGATGGGGATATTCAGATCCGGTATGCCCTTTTCTGAAGGTGTCATACTTGTGCCAGGTCTCAACTGGCTCCCCTTCTCATTCTGGGGGACTTCAATGATCGGCTGTGATAAATCCCTCTTATCCTTTTTCACCAGGCGTCCCCGGTTACTAAGGATTCGAGGAACCGGAGTTCTCGTCCTTATTTTTTTTCTTCTGAGGCCTCTGGACGAGATTAGGGATACCTTCTGCTTTCTTTGGTATTTCAACCCTCTCGGTGCAGTGCGTGCGAGCACATGCGACTTAGTCACGCTCTTCAAATCACTAAAGTGATCAGCGATTGATTTGCTAGTTCTTGCAAATCGATTGTCTTCTAGACTTCTCTTGTCTTCTGGACTTCTCTATTTGCTTCACTAATGCGTGGGTCATCTGCATGGATTCCCGTAGCTTGCCACGTAATTTTCCGACATTCTGCATCAAGGGGTTGATTTCCTCCCCCTAATGTTGGGAAATTTTCGGTGATGACACTTGCGCTAATTGCATAGGTGAATGGATGTTGTAGGCCAAAGGTCTAAGGTTGATGAGATTCGATGCATGGAGGACTGCGTGTCCCCAACATGTAGCTGGGAAATTACAATTATGCAAGAGGGGTCAGGCAATAATTTTAATTCTTTTAATTGAAGCCTCTGCCAAACCATTCTGGATATGGACATGCGGTACCGAGTGCTCAATTGCAATTCCCATCGCCATGCAATAATCATCAAATGCCTTCGAAGTAAATTCTCTGGCGTTGTCCATTCGGATGGACTTGATATGATGATCTGGAAACACATTTCTGATGCGAATGATCTGCGAGATCAATTTTGCACAGGCGTGGTTTCTTGTGGACAACAAACCCACATATGACCACTTCGAAGAAGCGTCAATGAGCACCATGAAATACTTAAACGGCCCTGAGACGGGCTGAATGGGACCGCAAATGTCTCCCTGGATGCGTTCCAGGAATGCAGGGACTCCATCCTTCACTTTCAGAGTGGAGGGTCTAGTTATTAGTTTCCCGGTGGCACATGCAGAGCACACAAAATCTTCATGATTCGGGGAATTCTTCACATTAATATTATGCCCATGCGAGTTATTTATTATATTTCTCATCATCCGAAGACTTGGGTGGCCTAATCTGTCATGCCAGAGACAGAAGAGTTCAGAGCTTCTAAACACTGTCTTCAGTACAGTGTACGCTGCAGGCGCTTTAATGTTGGTATAATATAGCCCAGTTTCAAGTGAAGGAAGTTTTCTAATATAATTTTCTGTTCTCTTTGCGCTTCATAATGAGCAGGTATTCCTTACCGTACTCTTTTCAGTCTCAACGTGGAAACCATTTGCGCGGATATTCTCAAAACTTAGGAGAGTTCTAGTCGATTTTGGGTACAATAAGGCTTCTTCAATGACCAAATTGTGCCCATGTGGCTCTTCCGGAACCAATTATACATGCATCGCTTCCGGCGATTGTCGTAAGGCTGCCAGTGCTTTTACGAATCGATCAAAATACTTAGTCTCTCTTAAGATGGTATGCGTTGTGCTGCTAGCTAAGCACACTTCCTTCATAGGCGCTACACGCGTTCTAATATAGGGTATTTTATTAATATGCATGAGAAGGCAATCAACACATAGATAAAATACTCCAATATCAGAACATATCATGCCATCATTAACTGAATAAATGAATGAATTCTTCAAATATCATTCAACCATCACGAGAAAATAACAATTCTTAAGTACCATCCATGCAAATTCTAACATATTCTTCCACACAAAATAAATGACAATTAAAGTCAAAATGCATTCAGTGCACTAGACTTCTTCTGCTACTTTATCAGGGGTGACATTCTCTTCAAGAGAAATCATGGCGTTGGCTGCTGCTAGGTCGAGAGGGGTTGCTGCTATCGTGATGGTTTCAACATTCACCGATCAGCGCACTACTCGAACTCTCCCTCACCGATGAAAAGTGGGTTTCATGCGCCTTTGTCATCCCGTTTTGGCTTGCTGGCCTTATTCTCTCGTGGAGCATCTGATTTGCGTTTCTGGGCTGCGGCCTTATCCTTCCTTCCCCTTCTCTCATTAAGAGCTTTTCGCACCTTGTAGCTCCCGGCGTTGGCTTCACGGCCAGCGGAGCTCCCAGGTGGCTGAGTGACGTAGTTCTTACAGAGAACTTTGTCCTGAGCCTTCGCAACTTGCATCATATCAGTCAATTCGGCGTATTCCTCATAGCCATCTTGACGATAGTTGCGTGCGGATTGTGCTACATTGGGGTGGAAGGATTTTCTCAATTTTCTATATTGGGGTACAAATCACTGCAAGGCGAATTGTATTCCCCGACCGTCTTAAAGTCGGCAAACCTCAGTCTGATCCACTCCTACTCTGCTTGAGGAAGAATGGTGTACTTTAGCCTCTCAAACCTGCTTCTTGGGTGCGGTCCAGAGTGCTAGCGCGCTATTCTCTACCATGTACTCATTCTTGAGAGTGAGCGATGGTGCTGAGAAGATGAAATGCCTGATCATTTTCCTCATGTTTGGGTTGGGCGTCATTCAGTCCGCCAATCCCAATAGCTGCGCGGAGCTTCCTGGCTCCAAGCACAATCTCGACATCGGATGCCTATGCCAGATAGTTTTTGGCCATGCTGGGCCAGCTCCTCGAACTTCTAGTTCGTGATGCTAGTCATCTAAATGTGTATAAGTCTACTGCTGGTAGACATGCACGGAATAATTCACTGCGGGTAAATAAATGGTACAAAAGGTTCTCGCAATGTTTCATAATTTTCTATGCATTTTCTATAATTTCTTGCTAATTTCATGATTAAAAGCAATTTTCAGCAATTACAATTAACCAAAAACAGTAAATAAATACAGAAAATACAGAGAATAATAATGGCATAAATAAATGAGCTTCAAATGCTAAAAATAATTCAAAATTCAGATTCCCGAGGCCCATTTATGCTAAAATATGAAATTTCAGCAAAATCTGCAATTCCAAAGGGTTTTTACGCAAATTTTCAGTTCAGAGAAAATTCGCGCAATTTCCCGATTTACAGAGGGGTTTTCTGCAAAAATCTAGACCCACTCGTAAATTTGAGGGCTTATTCGCAATTTTCGGAACTGCGACGCCTTTTCTGCAAACTTCTGGGCTTAAATTAAATGAATAAGGGCCTTTCAGTAATATACAAGACTTCGGGGCCTTTTCTGCAATTTCACCATGGCCCCCCAACCAGCCGGGCCCTTCCCCCTTTTTTTCTTTCCACCGTCCGGCCCATTCGCTCCCCCCGGCCCACTTAATCTCGGTCGGTTGGCCCAGATGGCCAGAGGCCCATCCGGCCGGTTCATTTGGTGGCGCTAGGGTTTCCTACCCAGGCGGCGGCGGCTTTGACCGCTTGGGCGCAGGCGCGGGAGGCGGCCGACTGAGGCGCGGGCCGCTTCGGGCGGCGCGGTGTGGCGGCACAAGGCGGCGGGGAGGCCGCACGAGGCGGCGGGAGGCCGGCGGTCAGCGCCGGCGGCGCGGACCGCACGGGCGAGGGCGGCGGCGGCGGCGGCGGTGGCGCTACGGCAGCGGCGGCGGTGGTGCTGCCGCCGCGGCGCGGCGGTCGGCGAGGTCAGCGGCGACGCAGCAGAGGCCGGCGAGCCGGTGCGTGGGACGGCGTCCTCGGGCAAGTCCGCACGGCAGGTGGCGCCGGCGCATACGAGCGCGATTGACCGGCAGGGGCGCGCGCGGGAAGAAGCCGGCGGCGCACGGGGCCGAGTGGCGGCGCGAAGCCGGCGCGGGGCGGACCGGCGGAGCGGCCGTGCGGGCGTGTGCTCGGCGACCGGCCAGGCCGGTTAGAGGCCGAGCGGCGGGGCGCCGTGCAGGCGTGGCGGCCGAGCGGCCGGTGGCGCCGTGCTCGCGTCCGGCCGGTTGGGAGGCCGAGGCGGCGGCGGCGCGCCGGGCGTAGTGGCGGCCGTCGCGGGACTCCACGTGGCGCGGCCAAGCCGGCGCGCCGTCCGTGCGGCGGCAACCGCTCTTCCGGGTGTGGCGGCCGATCCGAGGCGGTATGTCACGGCAATGCCGTGCGGGCATGCGGCCGAGATTAGCGCATGCGGCGCAACCTATCCAGCGGCCGACGTCCGGGATCAACAACGCCGAGCCGGTGATTCACGGCGATGAGAGGCGCCGCATGCGTGCAGCGGGCGTCGGCCGATGGTGTAGCCGCGGCTTCGTGCCGATGCTTGTTTTTTTTTACGTGTGATGCTTTGCATGAACGAAACGATGCATATATAACGATCATGCAGATCAAACAAATTAATGCAAAATTTCCAATCTATGATGCAATCGATATCTACCCGTTTCGCAATCTACCGATCGACATTGTGCCGGCGATTTCAGATCTGCTCGCGGTAGATTTAGGGCGGATTTGCATCGTTCTACAGTGCAATCAACATCTACCCCGTTTCTCAATCTACCGATCGGCATTGTGCCGGCGACTTCAAGTCTGCTCGCGGTAGATTAGGGCGGATTTGCACCGTAGAATTTCAATCTAGAACGCGAAAAGAAAATACAGATTCAAAAGCGATCTAGAAAAATTCAATCTGTGCTTCGATGATTACCTCGTTCACCGGAGCGAAGTCGTGCTGATAACGTGTTGAGGAACCGACGCTGGAGACCAGTCCGAGCGATTCCTCTGCTTAGAACAAGAACGAATCAATCACGTAATCACGAGAATAATAGATTGAACACAGAGAGGTAGAGAGAACTCCTGGTCTTTCTTTATTGCTTTAGATTGCATCGGGGTACATAATGAGGGGGGTCTAGGTCCCTATTTATAGTCTACGGTGGGGTGCCCAATTAGATCAGGACTCTGGATAGAGTCCAGGTTTCCTAACATCAATAACCCCCTTTTAGTTTTCTTGATCCGCTGCAGATTAAGAAAAACATTTGGCTGCGACACGCGCCAACACCGTACTTATCGGACTGATTCGGTCGCTAATAAGCGCCACGCGAACGAATTAATCAAGGGCAGCTCGTGCTGCCCAACCACACCAAAACACCTCCTCCTTGCTGGTGAGGGGTTATGCATAGATGCGTATATGCTGCCGTTTGTTAGCAGCTTGCTATTAAGACCATGTAGTAGGAGTTCTATAATAGTGATGAGTATTTGATTTTGCTCTTACTGTGTTGTCATTGATTGAATTTAATTTTGTGCCTATAATTCTCTAGTTGTTGGCAAGGGGTGGAAAAAAAGCTCGTTAGTGGGCTCGTTGGCTCGGTTCAAAATTGCTTCAATTATACTTGCTAATTGGTTAAACATTAAAACGAGTTGATTTCAAATGAATTTGAATTTTGGTCAAGCTCGGCTCGGCTCGTTAGCTCGTTTCTAAAAATACTTTTAAATTATTCGTAAAATGATATTAAATCAAAATATACCAATTTTAGAAAAAGCTCGATAAGACGAGCAGTTGGCTCGATATCCACCCCTAGTTGTTGCTGTCAGAGTGTCGGCAGTCTAATAGGCCCTAAGGTGGTGGTATGATCGGCCAGCGGTATGACCTACCAGTGCATGGTGTTCTGACCGGTAAGTGTTAGGGCAGTCAAACCGACTTGGTGGCTACGGTCAAACTAGCCTCTATTACCGAGAGAGGCCGAGGGTTGTATTGAGGTACGTTGGTTTGGGTGTTAGTCATGGTGGGGTTCACGCAATTGTTAGCCAGGGGTTTCCATGCAAGTGTGGGGCATCACGGACTATGATGCGATGTGGTGTGCCATTGGATTTAGGCGTTTCAAGTGGCGACGGCCTCGGCGTAAGTGTATGATCTTGGCGGCGAATCTTTGGACATCACATCTTTATGAAGACCGGTGGGTGGCAATTGAGAAAATTTTTCAATACTGGGTGGAGTAACGGTTTGCAAAACTGCAACATTGGTCTAAGTGGTTTAGATCACATCTTGGAGGGTGGAGTGTCGTATCAGGCTTGTGGGGCCATGTGAAGTCATGCTTTAAAAAGTATGTAAGGGAGTGAAATGTAAAACCTGTTTGTGTGTAAGTTATCGGATTTCCCATATGTAAGTGATGTGATCCACTAATGAGTGATTGATTGTTAGGGTTAAGTGAGAGGTAAGGAGCCTCCACTATATAAGTCATTGTTGGCTTAAAGCTTTGCCATCCTCAAGGAGTGGCTATAAAATTATTCATCTCCAAGTGAAATGAGCATATAAAGTTTGCCCAAGTAAGTTGTGCTATGAATTTTTCCTTGTGTTTTTGATTTGCTTGGCTTTCTTGTTTGGCTTTCTCTCTTCTTGATCTGCCAAGGATGTGTTAAAGGTGGTATGTCTCTTGGAGATCACATCTCATACATCTAGGCACCTTCTAGGAAGAGTTTTTGAGTTTGCCCGGTTTTCCTCAAGAGAGATGTGTTTTTGGGGTTTCGCTCTTGTGAGGTGAGAATCCATCCAAGATTATCTAGATCATCTATGACTCACGAGCAAGAGTTGATCAAGGTTCCCCTCTTTTGCCCAGTTTTAGTACAACTCCTTTTGTTTTGGATAAAGCTCAGAACTTTGGCATCAATTTTCATGATCCATGATTGGAATAGATTCTTGACATCCTAAGGAGGGATTGTAAGTTTCACTGTATTTGGATCAGTGGTTTGAGAGTTGCCTCTTTTCTTAGATCGTGTGCAGTGTTATCTGCATTGTTCCTTGGTGAGTTGTCAGACCATGAGGAACCGAGCGAATAGACTAGTCGTTCTTGGTTAGACCGGCTGAGCAGTCAAACTACCATATGGACGATGGTTTGATCGGTGGAGGTAGAGTGTCTCAGTGGTTTTTGGCTCTTGGCCTTTGAGTGCTTGAGAATTTGTGTTTCTATTGCGTATTATTGTTGATATTTGGGAAAGATTTTGAAAGAGTCATTCACCTCCTCCGACTCGCCATACCTGATCCTACAATTAGTATTAGAGCCCAATTTGCTCTTTCCATAGATCTTAATCGATCTTGAGCATGGCGAGTAGGATGAGAACTTGTGAGTGGCTCTTTGTTTCTTGTTGTGATTCCCTTGTCGATGATGTCTGTTGTGACAAAAGGCTTGAGTTCAAATTGGAAATGAAGGCAACGAGGAATCAAACCCTTTGCAAAGCTTGTGGTTGATTCTTTTCTTTCAATTATCCTAGTTTCAGGGATAAGAAGTTCTTGGATGCTAAGGAGGAGAAGGAGAGCTATGGACATTATGGAGTAGCGATCGAGGATGCTTGTGATGAGTCAATTGAGGATGATCATGATGAGCTATTTGAGGATCTTTCCATGGATAATCTCCTACACAAGTTACGCAAGGTAAGTAAGGTTAAACTCATTGAGTGCTCATTGTTTGTAGCAACTAGAATGCATAAGCATAAGGATAAGGTAGAAAAGCTAAAAAGGAAAAATAGATATTTGTGTCATGAAAATGCTCAGCTGAAATCTCCCTTACCATGTGAATCATATGAGTCATTACTCAAGGATTTATGTAAAATGAACAAATATCTTGCTTGCTTAAAAACTGAAAATGAATCATTGAAATTGAAGAATTCTATGCCATGTGACTCTTGTATTGCCTTACATCATGATCTTGATAATGCTAAGGTAGAAATAAGCAATCTTAGGTGTTTGGCTAGCAGTGAATATGATTCTTGTAAAATTATGCATGCTAAAAATGAAAAATGAAATTAGCTCATTCTACTTGTGTGGAACAATTACAAAATTCAAAAACTAAAAATAAAAAGTTGAAATTAAGCATTTCCACTCATCTTGAGCAATTAGAAAATGTTAGGGCTGAAATTATTGAAATTAAAGCTAGCTCTTATAGCATGTGCTTAGAGAATGAAAGATTTCTTATAGATGATTTACCTTCTTGTGAGAATTGTGCTAACTTGAAAATTGAAATATATGCCTTAATTCTAAGCTTACTAAGAATGACCTTTGTCATCTTGCATTTCTTTGAAAGGAGTTGAGTCTTTGTAGTAAATACACAATGATATGAGCGTCAAGTCTTGTGACTCTTTTGGTTCTTCGTGTATTGTCTAAAGGATTTCAAATGATAAGAGTGCCTCTTCTTCACATGGTACTATATTTTCTAAAAAGAAATAGCATTGTATCTTTTGTAAGAAAGGTGGACACACACTTGAGTTTTGTTTCCGCCATGTCAAACACGAGTGCCAAGTGCGTTGTCAAGCTTCTAGGAACACACATTGCTCATCTCATGGTATGTGTGCATCTAGTGCCGGCACAAGCATTATAAGTGGTGGTGGCTCTTCTTGTTTATCCCAAGGACTTCTTCTTTGATCAAGAGTGGTACTTTATTCTTCGGGACTATGTCTACCTCTAGATCTTTGTACCATTACTGTTTTTTGTGAGAATGATGGGCATCTTGTGGAGTTTTGCTTTAGGAGTGCCAAATGCTTGTGTGCATCCCATGCTTCTAAGTCTTCAAATGTTCATAGTTTTTCTCATGCCATGAATATTAAAGAGCCTAGCTGATGACTCACTTTGTTGATAGCTTATCTGATCAACCTTCTAGTGGATTTGGATGACGTTATGGACTTGTTTTTTATGGTTTTGATTTTAGTCCACGTGTTGCTTCTAGGAAGGATTTTTACTGTTTCTCAAGTGGTAGACCTCTTCTCCATTGAGGTGCGCACTCATGATGAGGACTATTGAGTTCTATTGGTGTTTTTGTTGGTCCACAATATGGAGCTTCCAATAGTGGCATTGTTGCTTTCCTAGTGATGATACTCACTTTCTTCATTGGGTTATCTGCTCGGGGTGTGCCTCCAAGTTTGTTGTTGGATCTTCTCACTTGAACCTTCGTATTGGTTCTTTTCCACCTATTGGTTATGTGTCTTAGTACTAGATACCTTGCTCTTATTTCATTAACCTTAGTACTGAAGCACATGCTTCCTCTGTCTCTTTGATGTAGACTTTTTAGGCGAGGAGGAGATCACACTACTACAAAGAAGACCATACTGGACGCCTCTTCACAGACGGTTCCCCGAATCCATCAGTGTTGCAATTATCACAGACAGTTTTACATGCGTGATCGTCTATGTTAGTAGCGATGGATAGAACTGTTCGTGATACATTATTATCACAGATGGTTCGTATTAATAACTATCTGTGAATTATCACAGATGATTCTAATAAAAAAAACTGTATGTGAAGTCTCCCATTATCACAGACGGTTCTTAATACGAACTGTCTATGATAAGTAATTATCATAGACAGTTCATGGTTGGAAGTTTCAGTGATGCATCACATTATTAAATACCTTACTAGGCCAGTCCGGATATATCTGTCTGCTCTACATTGCTCTATTTTGAAGGAGCAGTCGGCTTTGGGGGAGTTTGGTGAAAGCATACCGCAGATTTGCAAGTGTGCTTGTAGATCAATTTGTTTTTGGTTATTTGAGGTTAGTATTAGCTTCTAATTATATGTATTATAATAAAGAGAGATGATAACTAGGTTTAGATCTAGCTTGGTAGTTTGCTCTAATTTAAGAAGGGAAAGTTGATCATATACCCTCCCTTTATTTTGGGAATTCAGGATTTACCCTCCCACCTCAATGACATGTGGGGTCATCATAAGTCACTGACATGTGGGCCAGGAGGGTAAATCCTGAATTTCCATCTAAGAGGAGGGTATATGATGAATAAATCCATTTAAGAATGGGTCACTACTCTTAGTTTACTTCAATATACTTATATATATATATATATATATATATATATATATATATATATATATATATATATATATATATATATATATATATTTTATGAATAGTATGATAGTACCTAGCTACTTTAGATGGATAATTTATTATGGTGAATGACAATTATATGTAAGTATTAGGCTAGCTAGCTATAGAAGTATTAATCTAATTTGATACTAATTTGTTACATGCATAGCGTAGATGGACCAAATCTGGATGTATGTTGAGAACCATGTGAGTGAAGAGTACATTGATGGCGTATATGCTTTTAGAAGAGCGACTGAGTAGGATATATTAAAGAAGGGGATGTAACATATGTACTGTTCATGCATTGATTGTGGTAATCTGAAAATGTTTACCAACTTAGCGCAGATCGAAACTCACTCGATTCGAAGGGGTTTCAAAAAGGGGTATACATGTTGGACCAGTCATAGTGAAGAGAATATACCGGAAGGTAGTTATAACATCATTGAGAGAGAGAGAAAAGATTTGACAGAAAAAAGAGGACAACTCAGCTCTAAGGCTTTTAGCGGGAAAAAGATCTACGATATGGTTAAGGATATCGATATTGTGCTTGGAAAGAGACATAAGTTGAGGATCCATCAAAAGAACGTATGGAAGAATAGATCAATATTTTAGAACTTGTCTTATTGGGAGCACTTAGAAGATAGCAATTGCATCGATGTCACGTACATAGAGAAGAATATATATGATAGCTTGATTGGTCTCTTACTGAATATTTGTGACAAAACAAAGGACAATGTCAACGTACGGCCGGCCCCTATTGCCAAGAGAGACTGAGGGTTGTGTTGAGGCCTGTTGGTTTGGGTGTTAGTCATGGCGGAGTCTATGCAAGTGTTAGTCATAGGGTTTCCATTCAAGTATGAATCATGATGTAGGTTCATGCATGTGTTTTGCTAATTGAGAGTCAAGTGCATGTCATTTATACTTGGATCAGTTGCTTATTCTTTGATATGCAGGTGTTTGATGATTGTTGTGGCTAGCGGTAAGACTGAGGTTTGGTGTTCATGGCGTGTTGCGTAAGTCTGGGTGGAGCATCATCTCAAGTGGGGAAGCATAAGAGAAAGATAAGGATCGTGAGGAGGAAAGTGTGTGCATGTGGTGCGCCAACTGGACTTGTGCGTTTCAAATGGTGACGGTTCTCGGAGCAGATGTATGATATTGGCAGCAAATAATTAGGCATCATGAACTATGATGTGATGTGATGTGCCATTGGATTTGGGTGTTTCAAGTGGTGACGACGTTGGCGCAGGTGTACGATCTTGGCGGCGAATCTTCCGGGTGGAGCATCATCTTAAGCGGGGAAGCATGAGAGAAAGATAAGAATCGTGAGGAGGCAAGTGTGTGCATGTGGTGTGCTAATTGGACTTGTGCATTTCAAATGGTGACGGTTCTCAGAGCAGATGTACGATCTTAGCGGCAAGTAATTGGACATCACGAACTATGGTATGATGTGGTGTGCCATTGGATTTGGGTGTTTTAAGTGGTGACGACGTTGATGCAGGCATACGATCTTGGTAGCGAATCTTTGGGCATCACATTTTCACCGGTGGGTGGAAATTGAGGAAATTTTCTAATATCAGGTGGAGTGGTGATTTGCAAAACCACGATATTTGTCTAAATGGTTTAGGCCACATCTTTGAGGATGGAATATCTTATCGGGCTTATAGAGCCATGTGAAGTCTCACTTTGAAAAGTGTGCAAGTGAGTGAAATGTAAAACCCGTTGGTGTGCGGGTTACCAATTTTTCTCATATATAAGTGGTGTGATCTACTACGTAGTAGCTAGTTGTTAGGATTAAGTGAGAGGTGAGGGGCCTCCACTATATAAGCTTTTGCGTGTTAAAAGAGAGATATCACTTGGGAGAGAGGGTTAAGAGCTTTCTTGTGTTGCAGCCTTTTGTGTGTGTGCTTTAGGTTTAGAGCTTTACCATCCTGAAGAAGTGGCTGTAAAATTATTCCTCTTCAAGTGAAATGAACATCTAAAGTTTGCCCAAGTTATGCCATTGATATTTTTTTGTACTTTTAATTTGCTTGCCTTTTTTGTTTGAATTTATCTCTTCTTGATCTTTCCTGGTGGTAAGGACATGGTAGAGATGGAGATGTCTCTTGGAGATCAGATCTCATCCATCTAGTCACCTTCTAGGAAGAGTTTTTGAGTTTGCCTAATTTTTTTTCCTTAAGAGAGAGGTGGTTTTGTGGTTTTGCTCCTATGAGTGATTTGGCTTGAATTTGTGCTATGATATAACTTGCTATGGTATGTGCGAATCCATTTAAGGTTATCTAGATCATCTAGAACTTACGAGTAAGAGTTGATCATGGTTTTCCCTCGTTTGCCTAGTTTTGATCCATTTCTCCTTGTTTTGGATAAAGATCAGAACTTTGGTATTGCTCTTCATGATTCATGACTGGCATATGTTGTTGACATCCTTAGGAGGGTTCATTCCAAGTTTCATTTCATTTGGATCAGTGGTTTGAGAGCTGGCTCTTTTCTTGGATTGTGTAAAGTGCTGTCTACACTGTTCCTTGGCGAGTGGTCAGACAATGCGGAACTGAATGGTTAGACCAGTTGTTCCCAGGCAAATCGGTCGAGCACCCTATTAGACCGGCCAAGCGGTCAAACTGCCATCTGGCCAGTGGTCTGACCGGTGGAAATAGAGTGTCTGAGTGATTTTTGGCTTTTGGCCTTTGAGTGCTTAAGAGTTTGTATTTTGGTAGTGTGTTATTGTCGATATTTGGAAAAAGATTTTGAAAGAGTCATCCACCTTTTGACTCGCTATACCTGATCCTATAATTACAGTACTAATTCTATTACTTTGCTCTAATTAACTTTTAGCTAGCATCATTCATGGGCCATAATGATAGGGAATGAGCATGGTGGGGGAGGCATATATGCACCTGTCTGAATGTAGCATGTCCTTGTGCCACAAATCTGCAAAGGCAGCAGAAAAGGTCGTTTGAGGCAGACAACTACTTGTTCTTTCAGGTCAGCGATTAGTTGTCAACTGACGGCACAAGAAGGCAAAATGGCAAATGTATCATGCACATCAAAACCCACCATGTATATATGTGTGGAGACTTTTTTGTGTGGCGTCGACGAGTCTGTCCAATCATCATTTGAAGTGGCAGCTTAAGTGGGGAGAACTTTTCAGGGAAAGCTAACAAACACAGGCCCTAGCTAGCAGAGTAATTATTAATTATAGGTATGTGGAACGTAAGAACCACTCTGCTTGATGCATGTGTATATGGTGCCCAGATTAAGTGGAAAACATATATAGCTACCACCACTCCCACACTCCACTAATGGGAAACTGATGCGAAATTAACTAGTATACTTGAATAATCATTTGTGCAAGGAGCTGCACATATTATATATACTCCCTAAAGTAAGGTAATTCTCAGATCTTAGCAGTTCAGGTAGTCCTTCAGAAATTTATTTGCCCTCTGAAGAGCAGATGAATTATCAGATCGAGAGCGCATAGATAAGAGAGATACTACTGCTACTACAGCAACATCAATATACAAAAGAAATACTACTGTAGAAGCCAGTCCAATCTTTTGGGAGGTGGTGGTTGGCTTCCAGGAAACCAGCAATTGAATCAAGGGTTTGTTAAAAAATCACACAGGCTAGCTAGCCAGTGATTGTGATGCAATGCCTCTTTAATTGGTGGGTTCACATGTTAATCAACTTTTGTGATGGCGATGTCCTGCAGTGTTGTTTAATTTAGCGCTTGAAGTAACCCTGAAACATTGCATGCTTAACGCATGCATGACGATCATTCGCCGGGCATTAGGTTGGCGTGGCGCACGCGGCCGGTGTTAAAAAATTGCCATGTCGATCGTCGTCTTTACTCTTGTTTCTTAGCGTTAGTTTCAGCTTTTTTCCAGTGACAAGAGAAAGGAAGATAGCGGCCACCGCTACTATTGTCGCTATCGTTTTTGTCATGTATAGTTACTTTGGGCTGGGCTTGGGCTGGCACGGTACGAACGTCGGCACGATGGGCTTTGGGCCGTGCTTGGGCCTGGCCGAAGACGAGGTGGGCCGGCACGGTATGGCACGACGGGATGACTGGACCGAATCGGCACGGCACGAAGCGGCCCGAAGCACGATGGACCTGGGTGTGCCGGCACGACACGGCCCAATTCCCAACCCGCCATCTGAAACATCTCCTGCCATGCATCTCTCGGTCGTACGAGCATTGTGTCGCAATTGGTGTTTCGTATTCACAGAAGCTAGCATGACTACAGGAGTAACGTGTGTGGGATTATTGAGCACATATATTATTTTAGTAAAGTCAGATAGGATATTAGATTCTACGATTTAATCGTGTCAAAATGTCTTCGATTCGATCATGATTTTGATAATCTTACTTTTAACCATTTAATTAGAGGATGCTGCAAATGTGCACAGAAGATTTCCAGCTCTATCAGTCACACACAAACAATTAGAATGGAGTAAAAGTGCGGATTTGATATCTTTGTACGAGTAAAAGTGACTAATAAGAAAAGGTAAAAAAGAAAGGGAAATACTAGTGTCTGGACGTTCGATCAGGACGCTAGCTACGGACGCTCGGCTACAACATTTTCAGCCATATTTGCAAAATTTTCACCTATGCTTGCAATATTTTTCGGCCATGTTTTTGTTGCATTGTTTTTTATTTCGTGTATGCAATATCGATTTTTATATCACACATTTTTGTTACATATGGTGATTAAAATTGTTGCATACATTATCTATGAATGTTGCATCAGAGCGTATGATGTGAATACTCACATGTTCTTTATCTTTTTTGTTGCAAATATAGATAAAAAGTATTACATAAATAGATGAAAAATATTATAACCGAGAGCCGAAAGATAGTGGCCCTGTTCTTTTCAGCTTCTAAAAGCTGTTTTTCGGCTTTTCTACCGTAACTAGCTTTTAAACGAAGTATTTTTTTAGATAGGGTCTACTGGTTAATTATAGTACATACTTTACTGACTTCATTTATATCGACAAAAACTGTATGTGAGTTTCTGTTAATCTGTAATCTCTCATAGAAACGGCCCAAAAACCATAAGCCGCAGCAAAAGAACAGACCCAATGTCCGGATTGGATGGTCTCCGAGCATTACCCAAAAATTGAAGGGGAGAAGACGATGCGCATACATATAAATGGCCCTAAGCCATCACGGGGTTTTCCTTTGTTGCAACACCGCTGCTGGACTGAAGACAATTGGGCTTCCAACGCTGATGGATCGGACAGCCTAACTGCACCAGCAAGCGATTAGCAATGGGCTTTGGTGTCCGGAGCCCAACACCGCCGCACGGGCCCTGAGCCTCGCTTACAGTTGTGAGTATGGAAGTATCATCATTTGATGCCCTTTTTTGCGCTAGCCTTTTGAGCTTGAAGAACATTTGAGTTTAATTAGGGCATCTGCCTTAAAGAAGCAAGTCCAAATTAATACTTGTTCCATGTGTGCATTCGAAACATTCGATGCTTACACATTCCTAGATTTTCATACACCCACAAAAATTGAGGGGGCTACACGCCTACACCTGGTTTCTTGAAGGGTTGTTTAATGTACACCTATTACTACAAGATGCAGCCATGACAGCACTCTCTTGCTACTCCAAGGAGGAGGAGAAGCGTGGGATCATTGCCGGTGTCTATGAACTGGTGCCACGCCACCTGCCCAAACTCCTCCCCTTCCTCCTCGACGTTGCCTTCTTCCGTGCCCTCCGGCGGCAGGTTCAGGTCCAGCACCTACGGCGGTACGGGCCTCTTCTTTGCGCCTGCGCGGTGCTGCCTCATATGCCTGCCGAGCGTCTGCCCGACGGCGAACTCGAGCCCGCAAACGGCGCACCGTGCATCTTGACTGTTGGTTTGAAGCGTTCTACATACAAGCTAAACATATGGTTACATATAGAAAACTCAATTGATATGAGTTCATCCAGATGCAAAGACTCTAACTTGTTGAGGTAGTCAATCTTATCTACGATTTACCCAACTCAACACAGAAGGGCGACACATCTTCTCAATATTCCGGACTCAACTCAGCTTACTTGAGTTTGGACGGTGAATATATCTTCTTAACGTTTCGAATTCATCTTAGCTTACTTGAGTTTTCTTGTACATCTTCATCTTAATCGCTCAGGCTGTATAATTTCTCATCGTGAGCATCGGATAATGCAGCGAGACAGCGAAACTCATCTTCACTATCACACTGGATGATTCCTTATCACTGATGACATAACTTTCTGGAGAATGTGTCATGATGTTAGACGTAGATCAATACCTTATGCTTGCTTGAAATGGCTCTTGGATCGAGGGATGGAATCTTATCGTTGGATTTAGGATGAACTGCTGTGGAGCACTAGGCTAAGGGACTGAAGCAAAACACTATTTCTCATTGTCGTCTACTGGACAGTTTGATTTTGTCTACTGGACAGTTTGATTTTGTCTTTAACTGAAAGCTCGGACCAAAAAAACTGGCACGTTACTGTACATCGACGTTGACTTGCTCTCCGCGTGGACGGACGGAAAAAAACTGAAGTCGCTTTCGCTGGACGATCTCGTGCTTGGACTTTGCGTTGGTTTAGGATTAATACCGACAAAGACTCAGCCTGACGTTTGTTCGCTCGGACGTTTGCCTCTCTGTCCTGGCTTTGACCTCTGCCGTGCTGCTCGAAGCTGGACGAGGAAGTTTTGGTGCTGCACAAGGGGAAACGTCTCCTGTTTACGAGAACCAAGGAAACAACCTGCTGTTGTCTATCTTTTTCGTCAGGAACCTGCTGTCTTGACCTTCTTGTGTGACTTCCTTGCATGGATGAGTGCGAAGACGTGGCCTTTTCCTGTGCGGTGCAGCAGCTCTCCTCCTTGCTCCAAGTGCTCAGAAGTCAGAAAGCAACCGATTACGCTGCTCTCTGATTTCTATCGGAGACGGACACAACCGGAACACCTTTTCTCTTTCTTCGCGTTCAGACCGAGGGCCGAAGGCTTGCTTTCTCGGGACGACGTGCGCTGCTTCGGGAAGCTGGCGCTCTGCTGCGGCGACCCTGTCGAAACACGCTGCGGCTAGAGCTGGGACTTGGGCCGTGCTTTTTTAGGCCAGCCCAAAGCACGGCCGACCCGGCACGGCCCAAGCACGGCACGGCACGGCACGAACCGTGGGCCGGGCCGGGCGTGGCAAACCGGCACGGTGGGCGGCACGGCACGGCAGATCGTGCCGTGCTTGGGCCGGCACGGCACAGGGGAGCACGGCAAGCACGAGCGGCACGGCAGCACGCGCGGCACGGCGGCACGCCGGCGCCGGCCGCGGCCCACCTCGCCTCTACCTCGCCTCCCCGGTCCCCTATCGTCGACATCTCTCACGGTCATCCCATTCCCGCATTCCCACAAGGCCACAACCACAACCCATCACACACATCAGAGCAGAGAGAGGGAGTAGAGGGGAAGGAGGTGTACCGGTCACCAGGACTCGGACGAGTGGACGATGGCCGCAGCAGGAGGAGCGGTGTGGCCACAGCAGCTCCGGCGCGAAGACACCCGGCGACGGCGGCTCAAAGAGCGAGCCATCGATGATGAACTCGTCGTCGCTGCCCGGCCATCCGCTGCTAGTGGGCTCGCCGTCGGAGTAGTCGAGGTTGCCATCGCGTCGCTCGAGCAATCAGAGGCCGGGGAGGAGGGGGAGGCGGCGGGAGAGAGAGAGGCGGCGGAGGGGAGGAAAGGAGGCGGAGGGGAGGAGGGGGCGGGGGGAGGAGGGCGGCCGGGGAGGGGCGTCCGGGCGGAGGGGGTGGCGGGAGATCTGGGAGGAGGAAGGAGGGGCGGCGGGGAGGGGGGGTGGCGGCGGGAGGGCGGCGAGGCGAGGAGGAGGCGGTGGGGGAGATCTGGAGAGGAGGGGGCGGCGGCGTGGAGGGGGCGGCAAGGCGAGGAGGGCCGGTGGGGGAGATCTGGAGAGGAGGGGGCGGCGGCGTGGAGGCGGCGGGGGAGATCTGGGGAGGTGGGGGCGGCGGGGAGGAGGGGGGCGGCGGGGGAGATCTGGGAAGGAGAGGGGCGACAGGGAGATCGGGGGAAAAGGGACCGAGAGAGGCGCGGAAATCGGGGGAGGAATGAGTTGGGCGGCGGCGAAGGATTTTAGGGTTAGGGTTTTTAGATATTTTGCCATTTAGCCCTTTATGTTTTCTGAAATCTACGAATATGTTTCTATCTATTTTGATTTTTTCTGTTCTAGCCCTCGTAAATTCTAATTTCATCACGAAAAGATCATATACATCCGCTGTGACATGTACATCTATACAAAGCAGTCCTTAGAATGCCAGATTTGAAGATTGAATTAGGTTTTGGATATGTGAATGTGTGGTGTATATATATATGAGATGAGGAGAAAGATGAGGATTATTGGATCTTAATATAATGAATGAAAAAAGTGATTGAGATATGCTGTGATTTAGGCCGAGTTCATTTTGCACTTGTGATATAAGGTGTCTTTTGTTGTTCTTCATTTTTGCACTTTGTGTATATAAGGTATCTTTTATTGTTCTTTCTTAAGAAATATCATCATACAAAAATAATAAGTATTTTTAATGTTGCTCCTCCTTAGGTCACCACCACCGAACCCAATGTCGCATCCTCACGAATTTCTTACTTCTTTGTGTAAAATCATAGGGCTGGACTGCTGGAGAAGAAGATCAATCAAATCAACATATTCTAACATATATTATAATTTGACAACATAGCTCACCCCCATTGTGATTTTATTTTATGTAAGCAAATTACTACTACATGTGATTCTAATTCTAACATAGCTTCCTTCACCGACTGCCTTTTTAATTCGAGCAATTGATGAGATAACCACCCCACGTATGTTACAATTAATCATTATGTAAACAGAGATATATTGTTATTGGTGTGTGTATTCCAAGTAGTTACTAAATGTTTCAGAAACTATTTAAAATTGATTTCTTAATTATAGTACGCTGCACTCATGACTCTCCTTGAGCTTTTCTATTTTACTAGTTGGGCAGCTCTATGCTAGATTGTCGGGCAATGAGCTAGATGTCCACGTACGCCACAGTCCAATTTGCACCAAGATATGCATACCATTGGACTAGATGACCAAGTTCGGAGGTGGAATGGTATGAGACAATAGTATAGAATTTTAAGTAGATTTTTAATAAGGCGGGTACAAGAGAAAGGAAGATGGCGGCCACCGCTACCATTGTCGCCGCGCTTTCGTCGTGTATAGTTACTTTGGGCTGGGCTTGGGCTGGCACGGCACGAACGCCGGCACGGTGGGCTTTGGGCCGTGCTTGGGCCTGGCCGAAGACGAGGCGGGCCGGCACGGCACGGCACGACGGGATGACTGGGCTGAGCCGGCACGACACGAAGCGGCCCGAAGCACGATGGGCCCGGGCCGTGCCAACACGGCACGGCTCAATTCCCATCTCTAGCTGCGGTAGTTCGATATCCTGGCACCGCATGATACTCGGGATGCGTCGGGACGGAGAGAACAGAGAGGGCCCGACGTCGTATTTTTCTTCTCGATCCGCGTCACCAGTCTCTCGTGCCAATCATTAACTTTATTCTAGAAAACGCACGTCACAAATAAATAGAAAGAAGACGAAATAACTTTTAAATTTCATTATTCTCTTACTTATATTTTACAAAATAGATTACATGTCTCTTATTTATATAGCGTAGGACTTACATAAATACTGGAGTATTTCTAATTCAAACACGTAATGGACTCTACTTGAGTTACACACGGAGACAGAGTCTACTATGCCCAGGTTTTTGATAATCGATTTGAAAATTTTAACGAGGGCCGGGGGGGGAGTGGTCTGGTAGCACTGATTTTCGGTAGTTTTGGGCCAAAAATTTCAAACAAAATCCAAATTTCAAATAAAAATCGGTGAAAATTAGACGAAATTGGTCAAAAATATCGGATGGAAATCTCATATTAGAAGTAAAATAAAATAAATCATCAAACTCCTCGAACAATAGCTAATGAATAGCAATTACATGGAACAAAAGTTTCTATTACATGCTATTAGAAAGTACTACAGACTACATAGTGTTGCTCAACATAAGAGAAAATAAGCTCTCCTCGACAAAAGTTAGCCGTAAACCTCGCTTCATATCCCTTCATCTTTGTCATTGATGATGCCAATCCTTCCTCGACAGTAATGACTTCCTCATTAAGATCTTTAGAGAAGCAGTAGTAGTTAGTCAACAGAGATTGAAGGGGATAATATGAAAATACCATGCTAGGGACACATCAATACCTGGCTGCGCACCAACACTAGCTGCGCCATGTGCCGCACTGAGACCACGCCCACGCCCAGCTCAGGCTCCCTCCATCACTAGCTCTCCATCTCTATCTCCCTCGACGACATCTCCAACGCAGGCTCCCTCCATCTCCAGCTCAATGCGCACATAGCATCACATCTCAGGGTTAGTGGCGGTTAGCAGCCGATGGGGAGAGCTAGGGGCGAGTGTGGGGACACACCGAGAAGGAGATTGGGCGATTCATGGAGGGGTGAAGAACTGATGAACTAAGGAGATGGGGAAAGTGAGGAGAATTGCCATCGGGAACAACGGGAAGGAATGGAGATGGTTAGGGCAACATTGCTGCCGTCACATGGGCCAGCTGGGCCACCCAAATTTCAAACCGGACCGAAAAGTTTTGCTCGGTAGACTATCTTACCACGGGAAGGGGACGGTAGCACCGATAAAACCGAAAATTGGCCAGGTTTTGGCCATTTTTAGAACCCTGACTGCGTCTAGGACTCTATTAAAACTCAAGATTATTTCCAACATTGGCCTGCAGTCTGGCAAGCCCGCGCCACCGTCCATGTTGGAACTAATCTTGCCAAATTCTAAGTTCAGTGTCTGTATCAAGAGTTGAGTCTGAGTCAGTTTAGAAGTAGAAATTCAGGTTTCAGAGACAATTTCTGTATCTGAGTCATGTTCAGATACGTAGAAGTATTGTCTATGTTTAACATGTAAATTGTGTATAAATAGTGGAGAAAACCACGGAAAAGGTGCGACGATTGGTGCACCACTAAAAGATTTCGTTTGCTCTATCTCTCGGTTGTTTGTGCTGTCGCCGCCGGCAAATAGAGAAAATACGAGTACTCAAAGATTACGTGTGCTCAGGGTACTTGAAGGTTACAAGTACTAAAGTACTTGAGGGTTACTACCACTGTAGAGGCTGAAGTCTACAAGTAACGGTAGCACTCGAAGTTTACGATTGCTGGTCATGGTTGAAGTTTATGACTACCGGTCATGGTCGAAGTTTATGACTGGTAAGAGTTTACGACTGTTGAGCGGTCGAGTGCTGAGCGGTCAAAACCATCATCGAGTTTATGATTGTTGAGCAGTTGAGCGCCAAGTAGTCGAAACCTTCTTCTGGTATCAGAGCACAGTGCCAATCAACTTGTAAAAGAAGAAGCACATGGCAGCAAGTGGATCTTCGTCGACAATGAAAGAAGGACCGAATTCCCTTCTATATCCAGTTCTCAATTTAGAGAACTACCAGGCTTGGGCAATGAAGATGCGGGTGAATATACATGCCCAGGGGTCTAGGATGCTGTAGCCTATCCAGTCGATGCTAAAGGAAAGGTTGTTCCAAAAGGAAAGGCTCCGGAAGTCGACGTGAAGACTGATCAAACTGCCTTGGCACTCATCTACGTTGCCATACCCGACTCGATGCTCAGTCAACTTGTCGAAAGAGATACAACACGAGAAGCTTGGATTGCTCTTTCGACTATGCATGAAGGTGTGGATTGAGTGAAGAAGGTTTGGCTACAAACTCTTTGAGGGGAGTATGAGGTGCTACATATGGGTGCAAATCAGTCAGTAGATGAGTTTGTATGTAAATTAACTGTTGTGGTCAATGAGGTTCAATCTCTTGGAGGTACATTGGAGGAAACCACAGTGGTCGAGAAGTACCTACGTGTCCTACCTAAGAGATTCGTGCCGATGGTTACAACTCTTCTATATTCAAGTGATATTCAGAACATGGAAATAGAAGAGGTAATTGGATCTCTCAAAGCTCACGAGGGATTGTTTAAAGGTTGTAAGGCCAGGACTGACCATGCATTGCTAGTAAAAGGAGAAGCAATGGTTGAAAATAAACCATGGCGGGAACCAAATTCAAGCCAAGGAGGTGGTAGGGGATCTAGCAAATGGCGTGGACATGGTCATGGTCTAGGTGCCTGCGGCTTTGGTCGAGGAGGCTATGGTTTTGCTGCTAGTTGTGGGGAGAAAGCAATGTGCGGTGAGTTCTCCTACAATTGAGATAAGTCAAAAATTAAGTATTTTATCAATGGTAGAGAAGGCCACTATGCTGCAGAATGTAGAAGTCATATAAAGTGTTTTGAGAGCTAAAAGTTTGGGCACTATTCTGTCGACTGCTGGTATAAGAAGGAGGAGGCAAATTTCATTAAAGCCAAGACTGAGTAAGAGCCAGCCCTCCTGCTGTCCATCTGTGAAGAGAAGAGCACACAACTTATGATGCTAAATGAAGAGCATGTTCAGCCGCAGCTGCTAAAAGTTGGAGAAGAGGTGGTTGAGTCTAATTTTTGGTATCTTGACAATGGTGCTTCAAATCACATGACTGGACAGAGGGACAAATTTAGTGAATTGCATGAGCGTTTTTGAGACAGTGAAAATTGGAGACAGATTAGTTGTTCATATAGAAGGAAAGGGCACTATTTTATTGCAAGGCAAGAAAGGAGAGCAAAGATCATTGATGTATGTCTATATATACCATGATTGTGCAACAATATCGTAAGTTTGGGTCAGTTGACCAAGGAAGGGTGCGATATGTCACTAAGAGGACCATACTTGTTGCTGCATGATCACGATGGACAACTGCTAATGAAGGTGACGCGAATGCAAGATTGGTTGTATAAGATTGAACTAGAGTCAGTCAAACCATCCTGCTTCGGTGCCTGGGTGGATAATACGGCATGGTTGTGGCATAATCATCTAGGTCATGTGAATTTCCATGCATTATTGCAAAATAAACAAGACTCTTATTCCCTCAGCAAGTTCAATATAGAGCAACATAGCCCCCTGAACTACTTCATGTGGATCTTTGTGGTCCTATTACCCCTGACTCAAATGTCGGTAATAAGTACTTTTTTTCTTGTGGATGATTTCTCTAGAGTAATGTGGGTATAAATGCTGAAAAGAAAATCAGAAGCCAAAGACATGTTTCAAAATTTTATGACACTAGTTGAAAAGGAGACTAATCACAAACTCAAGGCGGTGAGATCTGACCGTAGAGGTGAATTCTTAGCACAAGAACTCAAATCAATCTGTGAGACAAAAGGGATTAGAGGTACTTCACAGCTCCTTACAGTCTGCAGTAGAACAGAGTAGTTGAGTGTAGGAACCGAATGGTAATGAATATGGCAAGGAGTTTACTCAAGAGCAGAATGCTACTGGGGAGATTTTGGGCTAAAGCTATAAGATATGATGTATACATACTAAATCGGGTGCCCACAAAAGCTTTGGAATGGAAGATTCCGTATGAAGCATTAAGCGGAAGAAAACCAAATCTAGAATACATGAGGGTGTTCAGTTACTTGGCATATGCAAAGGTGCTCACTCATCTGAGAAAATTAGATGACAGGTCAAAGAAGATGATATATTGGGAGTTGAACCATGATCCAAACCAAGCCGACTGTACAGTCCACATGAAGATAAAATTGTAGTGAGTTGTGATGTGATCTATTGCAAAGATAAAGCATAGAAGCCAACAAAAGAAAACAATCTACATAAGTTGATTCCCTTCTCAGTTGAAGGAGAGAACAATGGTGAAATAGATCAATTTTATCTTCAAGAACTGGTTACACCCTTGTCGAGTGCATATGCCAATCCACAGGTGGTTGCAGAGGATGCCCCATCTTCTCCTCAAATTGGACAAGAAGAGGTAGAAACTCCACTAAGCAAAACACCTATATCCCGAAGCCTAGCTGAGATTTATGAGCAGATTGAGCCAATAGAGATGGAAGAAAACTTGCAGCTGACAACAGCAGATGAACTTACAAGTTTGTAGCAAGCTCTCACCAAACATCATTAGAAGATTGCTATGCGAACCGAACTGGATTCAATAGAAAAGAATAAAACTTGGCTGTTGACTGATCTGCCTGATAATCATAAAGCTATAGGGCTAAAGTGGATTTTCAGGGTCAAAAGAGATGGAGAAGGGAACTTTGTTCGACACAAGGTTAGACTAGTGGAAAAAGGCTACATTCAAAAGAAAGGCATAGACTATGAAGAGGTATTTGCACCGGTTACTAGAATAGAGATAGTTAGATTGATATTTACTCTTGTAGCTCAATTTGGATGGGAAGTACACCATATGAACATCAAATCTGCATTGTTAAATGGAGATCTTATTGTGGAAGTGTACGTATCACAACCATATGGTTTTCAAGTGAAGGGACAAGAAGGCAAGGTGTATTGATTCTTAAAGGTCTTGTCTGGCTTGAAACAGACGCCTAGGGCCTGGAACAAGAAACTGGATAGCTTCTTGATTAATCTTGGTTTTGAAAGATGCAAGCAAGATCCAGCCTTATATACAAGAAAAACAGTTGATGACATGTTAATACTCGACATATACTGTTTGACAAGTTTTTGTACAAATTTTTTGAGTTAAAGCAAGTACTGAAGTGTATGTTTGGGAGCAAAACTGTGGTATGTGTACGTGGTACATGGTCAATGCGTTGCGCCTCATAAGGCTGCAAGTCCTAGCCGACCATGAAATATATGCGCCAAGATCATCCTCTGTGTTTGTGGGTCTTTGACCATGTTGAGACAACCACGTACTACGACCACGCCTACTCGAGCACCTACTACGACCATGTTTGGCAACAACGTGGGTCGAGCATGCTCTTTGATCTATGACCATGTCTTTGGGAACTGTGTTGCTGTGATGATCATGTTGATATGACCATGTTGCGACCACATGTGTCGAGCACGTTCTCCGATCTATGACCACATTTTGTTGACTGGCCGTTATGACTATGTTGTGTCGATCAGGCCGATACAACCACGCTTCGCGACTGCGCCTTCAACACATGGGGGTGTCGAGCACAGTCTTCGATCATGTTGTATCAACTACACTGTGTCGACCGGGCGTTACGACCACGTCATATCGACTACACCACATCAACCGGTTATTAAGACCATGTTGTGTCAACCATTGCTCTGACCACAGCACCTCCCTCTCGGTCTTTCAATCACGGTGCTATAAGCTCATGAGTACCGTGGCACTGCACCTCATATGACCACATTTTGATTAGTTACGGCGCTGTGCCTCACATGACCGCATGACTCAACCAATTGCAGGGCGAATCACTGAGTTATGGCAACCTATGCACTGGGATGGAAGGCAAAGATTGATTATGGGCGCATCATCTTCACAATGGAAAGATGATCGCACTGTAGCCCCATCCGATGGAAGTAATCCTTAACAAATATTTTGATATGGGAAGCAAAGTTTTGGAAGGTAACTAATTCATAGTCGATCAGGAAACTTATCTCAATTTAAACGGCATGATCGACACCGCGTGGGAGCCTCGTACAAGGCCTATGGCCCTTGCCCGCGCCTATAAAAGGGGACAGAGGAGGAGGGAGAAGAGAAAACAGATGGACGTTCATGAGAGGAGAGGTTCACGCAGAAGGACCGTAGACACAGATGCAGACGGGGTGAAGACGCAAGCGCACCCACAGAGAAACAGAGATGGAGGGAAAGAAGAAGGAGAAGTTAGAGAGACTTAAGGCAGCGATCTATACAAGCTCAGGCTATGGAATCCTATGTTGAGAATGGTAAAAATATTCTCGCCTCTCTTTCCTCTGCATCTTAATCTGCATATGATGAATGGCGGATATGATGGCAATGTCACCAAGCGACTATGTCAGCTCAGGTGCTCTGGGACTCACCGAGATGCGGCCCACGACCCTTGAGGATGTTCCCGATCGCTGGCCAAAGTCAGCACCTCTGATCGCTTCAGAAGTCGTGCATCCCCAATCGCTGGCCAAAGTCAGGCATCTCCAGCCGTTGTTCAAAGTCGCAAACCCCCGATTGCTGGCCGAAGTCAGTGCCTTCGATTGCGTCAAAAGTTGTGCATCCCTGATTGCTAGCCAAAGTCAGGCCACTGTTCAAAGTCAAGCGCCCCGATCGCTTCTAAAGCCTGATGTCTCTGACCGCCGACCAAAGCCATGCATCCCCGACTGCCTACAAGGATGCGAACACTTATGACCCTCAGCCACCTGCGGTTGCTGGCTGGAGTCAAGCGCCTTTGACCGCTGGCCAAAGCCGTGCCCCTCGATCACTGGCCAAAGTCAGGCGTCTCCAACTACTGGTTAAAGGCGTGAGCCCTCAATCACTTCTCGGAGTCGAGTGCTTCCGATCACTTCCCGGAGTTGAGCGCTTCTAACCACTTTCCAGAGATGGATGCTTATGACCACCTCCCAGAGACAAACGTCTCCAACCGCTTCCAAAGATGGACACCTATGACCGCTTGCTGGAATTGAGCGCTTCCGACCGCTTCCCAAAGATGGATGCCTACGATTGCTGGCTAGAGTCAAGCGCTTACGACTACTTCCCAAAGTCAGACATTTTTGACTACTCGTTGTACTCGTACTTCTTTAGTCATGACATTTTAGTACTCCAATGAGTACTCCCTATGATCAGGCTCTCACGAGTGCTCTGCTTGATCTCAAGCTAAAATACTTTTATGAGTATGCCTTACGACCACGACTGGAGGTTGATGGCTCCAATACTCCAACAAGTGCCCCCTCGATCAATTGCTATAATAATCTTCCGATGAGTTTGACCATGGTGACTACCGTCCTTGGATGTTTTTCGATGCGTTCGACCGCAATGAGTCCGACCACGGTGAGTCCCGTCCTTAGATGTTTTCTGATGCGTTCGACCATGATGAGTTCGACCATGGTGACTTCCATCCTTGAATGTTTCTTGATGCGTTTGACCACGATGAGTTCGACCACGGTGACTCCTGTCCTCGGATGTTTCCCGATGCATTCGACCATGGTGACTTTTGTCCTTGGATGTTCCCCGATGTGTTTGACCATGATGAGTTTGACCACGGTGGCTTTTGCCTCGGATATCTCCTGATGAGTTCGACCCTGGATATTTCCCGATGGGTTCGACCGTGGTGATTTTTCAACCACTGAGTGCTTTCGATGGTTTCGACCACGATGGATTTCGACCACGGACATCTTCTGATGGTTTTGACCATGGTGACGTTCGACCACAGACACGCCTTGACGGGTTTTGACCATGGTGATTTTCGACCTCGGATGTCTTCTAACGAGTTCGACCATGGTGATTTCCTTCCTCGGATGTTTCCTGATGGGTTTCGACCATGATGAATTTTGTCCTCGGATATTTCCCGATGAGTTCGACCACGATGACTTCCATCCTCGGATATTTCCCGATGGGTTTGACCACGGTTATTTTCAACCACTAAGTGCTTCCGATGGTTTCGAACATGATGAGTTCGACCACGGGCATTTTTCAATGGATTTCGGCCTTGGATATTTCCTGATGAGTTCGACCATAGGCATTTTCTGATGGATTTTGACCATGGATGGCTTCCTATGGCTTTCGACCACATTGAGACTTGATCCCATGGCTTGCTCTATTAATCTTTCCGCTTAGGCTATGCCTACGACACCAATTCTTGCTGCCATTGCTGTTGGATAAGTCATGCTAGACGTTAATCATGCACACCTCAAATCACTTTTGTTGTGTGTTTGTTCGATACCGACGAGGTTGAACAGCACAGGCGGGCACGGTCAATTGTAATGACCACGCTATCAACGGCCCCATAGACTGATGGAGCTATAGATAATGCCAATGCCCATGCATTCATTAATCATTCATCCTATGCATGAGGAACATAAAGCCAAGACTGAAGACAACGACCAACGCGCAACTTAATCGGAGGTTTTTCGTGGGTTATCCTACAGATGTAATTAATTGGGAGCCTTCTGAGGCCCTAATAATTAGGACACCACATCGTCCATGTCAGATCTGCTACACAAAGCAGGCTACGGAGCGTATATTTATAAAGGGAACTTGTAATTTTGTTTTTCTCTAATAAATGACTAAATACATGTTTTCTCTACTTTTGTCATGTTTATCTATTTTTGTGTACTTCAGTACACCGGCACGCCTGCATCTTATACCTCGGGGCTAGAAATCCGTGAGGGATTTCTCTCGTCAAACATATACGTAGATGATCTTATCATTACATGAACTTGTGATAAGAAGATCGAAGAATTTAAGAAGGAGATGATGCAGCAGTTTGACATGAGCGATCTCATACTTTTGATCTATTACCTCGGTTTAGAAGTAAAACAAAAAACGCATAATATTTTAATCAGGCAGTCAAACCATGGAAAGAAGATTCTTGAGAAGGCAGGCATGCTGAGTTGCAATCCTTGTCAGTATCCTACGGAGTAAAAAATGAAGCTCAACAAAGATGAGACAGGTGAGTTGATTGATGCTACTTAATTTTGGAGTATAGTAGGTTGCCTATGGTATTTGATACACACGCGACCAGACCTTGCACTCTCAGTTGGAGTGCTTAGCAGATTTATGGAAAGACCGACAGTACAACACAAGCAAGTATTAAAACATGTGTTGAGATATCTAGTAGGAATTTTTGATCATGGTCTGGTATATGTCAGGCATGACAACACACCTATGCTTGAAGGATTTTGTGACAATAATTTGGCCGAAGGTCTAATTGATTGAAAAAGCATAATAGGAATAATGTTCTATCTTCATGGAAACATAATTACATAGTGCTCACAAAAGCAAAGAAGTGTAGCTTTATCATCATGCAAAGCGGAGTTGATGGCAGCAACTTAAGCTGCATGCCAAGGTATTTGGTTCATGAGATTACTTCATAAATTGACTAAACAAACCATCAAGCCTTTCATATTATTTGTGGACAATAAGTCAGCAATAGTGCTTATGAAAAATCTAGTGTTTAATGGAAAAAGCAAACACACTGATACTCGGTATTATTTTATTTGAGAGTGCGTTGAAGAAGGACTGGTGGCTATTTCATATATTTCAATAGAAGAACAGAGGGTTGATACACTCACAAAGGCATTGGGTCGAGTCAATTTTGGTCGGATGATTAATTTACTCGATGTCAAGGAAGTTGTTTTAGTCGGCAAGGATTAGGGGGTGTTTGTTGGAACTAATCCTGTCGAAATCTAAGTTCAGAGTCTGAATCAAGAGTTGAGTCCAAGTCATATTAGGAATAGAAATTCAAGTTCCCGAGTCAGTTTCTGTATCTGAGTCATATTCGGATACGTAGAAGTATTGTTTATATTTAACATGTAAATATGTATATAAATAGTGAAGAAAACCAATGAAAAGGTGCAGCGATTAGAGCATAACCAAAAGATTTCGTTTGCTATATCTCTCGGTTGTTTGTGTTGTCACCGTCGAAAAATAGAGGAAAGTAAGATTATGAGTGCTCAGGGTACTCAAAGGTTACAAGTATTGAAGTACTCGAGGATTACGACCACTGTAGCAGTTGAAGTCTACGATGGTAGCACTCGAAGTTTACGACTACCGGTCGTGGTTGATGTTTACGACTACTGAGCGGTTGAAACCATTATCGAGTTTACGACTGTTGAGCGGTCAAGCATCGAGCGGTCAAAACCTTCAGTCTAGCCTCGGCTTCTTGTGGCTGACGCGGTGCCCGCCCAGCACCTGAAAGGACGGGAACCTCCGCCTGCATGTCTTGCACTGAACACCCTCTGTTCCCATCTATGTTGCCCAGATACTCCGATACTGATACGAATACGCGATACCACGATTCGCCATTTCCCAAAAAATACCGATACGGTGATATGTTTATATATATGTAATAAATATTAAAAAAAATAAGAAATTAATGAATTCTTATAAGGAACCGAGAATACCTTCATATTGATGTAGCAAATTGCGTTGTTCTCCTGTTCTCCCTTCTAGCTTTAAACCAATATAATAAACCATCGGCGAAGAATGAGAGAATAAATAAGTACATGTATCATGTATGCAAATAAATAATAGAATTACAGTCACGGATAGTCAATTAGTCATATAGTAATTATTCGACAGACCATACACTTAGTATATTATCAAAGTGATAATCATATAGCATAGTACCACACTAGTCCAAAAGTGTGTCCAAGTTCAACAGACCATAAGTCCATAATCATAACTATTGCATAATAAGATAGATAGATAGATAAAAGATATGACATAACACAATTGTGTAGTCTAATTGTTGCTTCCATCCTGTAGAATTGTCTCTGATTGGATTGGAGGTCCAACATCTGATGCAGACTGAGACCCAGACAGAGACAGGTCCAATGTCCCAAGATCTTTTAGGACACTCTCAAGTTCTGGCTCATCCAGTGAGAGGCCAGCGTACTGAAGGAATTGAGCACCACCATCAAAGAAATTTAAACTATCTCCTCCGACATCTCACATTCTTAATGGGCCAGTGTAATACCCTTCAGATTTCCTTGAAAGAAGGAGTAAGTTGTGGTGTGCAAATACGAGATCCTTAGCACGTCCAGGGTTCAACCTACAAGCCAGAGAGCACACACCAAAGTTATTAAGTAATTGTATGTAGTAAAGTCTAGGAGTAAGAAATGGTAAATTAAGGAAAGAAGGTAAGTGTAGAACATATTTCTTATTGAACTATGGATCAAACCATAGGTACTCCAGTTTCTTTCAGCACAAGAAGATGATGTTGGCTACCCAAGTAATTTCAATGCCAATTTTCTCAAATCTGGGGCACAGTTATCATAAATTCCCCACCATTGCTTTGGTTCTAGATAAGCTCTATCCTCAATTGAGTCAAAGGAATTAAATCCACTTCCAAACAAAGAGAAATATGCAAATTGCTGTTTGATATGTCGCAATTCATCACCATCAAAAAACCTCCTGAAGCATTTATTTCTCATCTCTGAAATCTCAATGTCCATACGAGGAGCTTGGTGATTTGGAATCTCGGCAAGCCAAGTTTCATTGTAATACCTAAAAAAGGGGGCACAAAGAACATGAGAAGCCAAGTTTCCTTGTATGTGCTAAGGTTGTATCCTAAAACTGAAATCCAAAGGCAAGCAATAAAAATTTAAAAGGCAAAGGACCTTACTTGGGATTTAGTGTGCCAAGCAATACAAGGGGGGGTATTACTTTTTGCCCATCGACTCACCAATATCTCTTGCACAATATTATAAAAAGTAGACTGCTCATGGGTTCTTTCCCTTCATGGCGATAAATTATAGTCTTCAGCTTCTCAATCATTGTATCCCTCATCTCATAGATCAAATGAAGGCATGGTTTATCAGTGTCAGCTGCTCGTATTATAGAATAGATAGGCTCAGTGAAATCAAGGATATATTGCACCTTATCCCACCACACATCATTTAAAATCTTATCTTTAACAAACTGCGCTTGCCCCACATTGTCATCTCTATAGGTGCTCCACTTTTCACTCACTACCATCAACACAAGATTTCTTTGATCAAACAAAACCACTTCAACATCACAATAGTAGAAGCAAATATCGTATCAGCAATGGCAAGAAACTGCAACTTACTGAACTCATTGAACATAGACAACCTCATGGAACGATTCATAATTAAATTCTTTATAATATTAGCATCTGCTGCAACCTCACTAATCCAATGGCAATTTTCATAAGCCTCGTTATCAATTTCCCTAGCAGCACATATGTTCTTCAAGCCAAGGTTCAAGGTATGGACAATGCATGGGGTCTAGAAAATGTGGGGATACTTTTGCTCAATAATCAACCCTGTAGCTTTGCAGTTGGGTGCATTATCAGTGACCACTTGGACAACATTCCGTGGTCCAACCTCCTCAATTATAGATATCATCTTCTCGGCGATGTACTCCTTTTTCTTGACTTCACCTTCAGTGTTGATTGCTCTTAAAAACATTGGTCCATCTTCTGTTACGACCAAGAAATTTAAGAGTGGACGCCTTTGAGCATCAGACCACCCATCTGATACAACACTCACACCTTTTGAGAACCATGTTGACTTGATGGGCTGCAACATTCGCTCAACATGTGTCTTCTCTTGCACAAGAAGAGTTGTCCTCAACTTGTTGTAACTTGGAGGGGCATAACCACCCAAATTGTGGTTGGCAGCATAGGTAAATGCCTTCCTAAAATAAGGATTTCTTACTACGTTGAAAGGTATGCCTAAAAATGAACATAGGGGTCCAAATTAATTTCTAAATGTAATTAACAATTTCACATTGTAAGATAAGGAGGTTAGTTAGTGCAGAAAGATATTAACCCGCGTTAAAGAACATCCTAGCAATCAAAGCATCAAGCTGGCTATGACCTTCATGATGGAAGCTTGATTCAATAGCCGAACCCCCCATTCTCTTCCTCACATTCAACCTTCTGTTGGCAGTGGAACTTCCCTTGGCAGGCTTCTCGCAATCACTACCTCCGCTTTAGCAATTTCGTCATGAAGTTGAGCAAGAATATCGACTGTAACCTTTGGACAAAACTTCACACCATAATTTCCTATCTTCAAGAGATGTGCTTTAACTCGTGAGTAGGTC
Source organism: Dendrocalamus sinicus (assembly GCA_036346575.1). Classification (NCBI taxonomy): domain Eukaryota; kingdom Viridiplantae; phylum Streptophyta; class Magnoliopsida; order Poales; family Poaceae; genus Dendrocalamus; species Dendrocalamus sinicus. The sequence continues at coordinate 14,115,804 of CM070655.1, forward strand.
CCATGGATAATGTGATCACAAAGCCTACATATAGACTGTGCATTCCCTCCTGCACCATTCCCAGCCTTTTGTAGCAACTCAACATACCTCCAAAGCGGCTTCTTTTTATTGTCAGTTGGAGGTATCACACGAGCAGCATTCAGGATGTTCCTAGCCAAGGCGGCTCCATTGGATGGGGTAGGACACGCACTAGTACCACTACTACACGATGCACTCGAGACTCTGAATCCACCACCACCATCAGATGCCATGATCTGATCTGACAAGTTCAAACATCGAATGAGCTCATAGTTCTTTAGCCAGGACATCTTTCTGCTAATCTATTCCTCTCTCAAACAGATTGGAAGCATTGGGTTCTTTACCAACCAAAGAAACTAAAGTCACAAAGGGGAGAGCTCACCGACGGGGCTGGCTAGTGTGGAGGCGTCGGCCAGCGGGCCGAGGCAGCATGGAGGCGACGAGCCGAGGCGGTGTCAACACAGCATCCAAGCGGCAGACCGAGGTGATGTCGAGGCAGCGAGCCGAGGCGGCGTCGATGCGGCGGGCCGAGGCGGCGTGGAGGCGACCAGCCTAGCCTGTGGGGAACAGCGGTTTGAGGCGGCGGGAAATGGCAGGTTGAGGCGGCGGGGAATAGCGCGTCGAGGCGGTGGGTTGAGGCAGCGTGAAGCAGTAGGCCAACGCAGCATTGAGGAGACGGGGAGCGGTGGGTCGACGCGGCGTGGAGCGGCGGGCCAAGGCGACGGGGAGCGACGGGCCGAGGCGGTGTCGAGGTGGCTGCGCGCTACTGGCCGCTGCACAGCCAACACCAGTGCCAATGCCGCCGATGGTTGCTCCTGCCAACCAAACAATGCTCGTCGTGCCACCGTCGTCGTCGTCGCGGTCAGTTCCAGCTCGAGTCTCTCCATTAACAAGTGCAAGCCACTTTAATTCACAGTTAAATTTATCTGAAAACCTACAAGTCGCGAACACCGATTTACACCGACGATGATTGCAAGCATGCACAAGGTCGATGTCTTCTTCCATTGCCATTCTGATGGTCAAGTTTCATTTCCTTGATCAATAATTCTACGCATATCATATCATTGCTCCCTGAGGTGAGCAACGAATTGATATGAGCAAGTTGCCGTTCTTTACTTCCTTTCGCGCCATGCTCGTGCGGGGCGCCCCGCCCGACCACTTCACCCTGCCCCCCGTCCTCCGCTCCTGCGCGCTCACCGGCTCGGCTGCCCTCGCCGCCTCCTCCCTCGCGCTCTCCGTCAAGATCGGCGCCCACGGGAACCCCTTCGTGGGGTCTGCGCTGGTGCTATGCTACGCTGGCCTGTCCGACCTCCCGGGTGCGCAGAGGCTGTTCGACGGAATGCGCGCAAGGGACGCCGTGCTGTGGACGTCCATGCTGTCCGCGTCAGCGCGCAGGCGGAGCTTCCGAGGCGGCGCTGCGATTCTTGAAGGGATGGTTGCGGCCGGGTGCAGCTGGGCGCGGTGGTCATGGTCGACGCTGCTGCTCGCGTGCGGCAGCTCGGTGGCGCCGCCATGGGAGGAGCGTGCACGCGCGTCGCGTCCGGAGGTTCTGGGGTGCCGCGTCCCTCGGGAACGCGCTTGTGGACATGTACGTTAAGTGCGGGGAGTTTGCATTTGCCGAGAGGGTATTCGCCACGGTCAGTGGCGAAGGAAGGAAGGAAGAAGGCACCATGTTCACGGCGAGGAGGAAGATCCAGAAGGTCAAGGGCCTCGTGCCCGTGGAGTTTGAGCACTCCATCGCGCAAGCGTTCTTTGACCTAGAGATTGGCAACCAGGAGCTCAAGAGTGTCCTCAAGGGCCTCTACATCGACTCCGTCTTCCAGATGGATGTGGCCGGGAGCAAGAAGGCAGTGGTGTTTCGCGTGCCGTGCAGGCTCCGTAAGGCGTTCAGGAAGATTCACGTCAGGCTCTTCCGTTGTATTGTTGTAGACTTGATCTGTGGCTTATGTCCCTGGATCTGCTCAGTGGTGGCGCTTAAGCGTCGCATAATGGTTTCTACAGTGGCGGACATTGCAGGATACGGCTCGTCGTGGAGTTCAAAGGTGGCTATGCCATGACCTTGAGGCGTGCAGGACCCCGGTGTGGTGGTGGCGGTCTTTTTTTTGTGTGTGGATAGTGCGTGGTGTGCTGTGGAGGTGCTGGCGAAAGCCTTGCCGGTGATCTTACCGGTCTCGACAGCAATGACGCCTTCGGGCGCCATTATCCTTCCTGGAGGTGTTGTAGTGGCACTCCATAGCTCTCATGTTACTGATCTCCAGGTGAAAACCTTGCATCGGTGAGGCGGGCGGCGTCGGCGACTATAGTCGCCTCCTTCGAGACGTCGCCTCGGAGGTCCATCTTCACGCAAAGCAGACCGTAGTTTGGATGGCACAGTCAGATGAGGATAGGGACTTGTTGAAAGCAAGGACGGAGAAAAAGTGTTGAAGCTTAGTCTTTCTAGTTTTTTTTTCAGTCCTTAAGCTATCATTTCTGTTGTTTTATGCCCCTCAGTTTTGAGGCTTTGAGCCTAAGAGCTCGTGTAACTTTTGGCTATATATATCCCACGTGGATATAGAGGCCGGATTTTATATCCTTTATCTAAAAAAAAAACTCAGTTAGGTACTGCAATAACCAAGAACAGATCACACATCCATGGATTAAATAGATTTTGTGTCTCTGCTTGCTGACTTAGCAAGCTAAAATAGCAGCTTCGGTTTTCCACGTATAGTATATACTGTATGTGGAGATGAGTATTATACACTTGCAAGAAGAGTTGCGTTGGAATTTCGCTTCTCAATTAACCCTTGTTTTCTTAGCAGGAGGCGATTGCACACATGAGAACCACCATCGTCTAAATTAAAATTCAGGTCTGAAGATTCGCTTCAGTGCTGTACCACTTATTGGAGATGACAGAATTACACGAGTGTTAGACGGAATCTCTGCTTTAAATATATAGTGCTTGTTTGTTTGACAAGAAGTATTTCTTGTATTAGAAAATTAAGGATGCTTTGCATTTGTCAACAAATGTGCTCATGTTACATCACCAAGCATAACATAAGGGGGAGCCCTTTTTTTTTCCTACAAATATAGGCCCTGTTCTTTTTAGCTTCTAAAACCTATATTTTGGCTTTTCTATAGTAACTAGTTTTTAAACGAAGTATCCTTTTAAGATAGGGTCTACTAGTTAATTATAGTACATACTGTACCGACTTTATTTATATTGACAAAACCGCATGTGAGTTTTTGTTAGTCTGTAATGTCTCACACGAACAGCCAAAAAGCCACAATCGTCGTCCCCTGTCACCTCAGCCCTCCCCTGCAGCCGTCGCAGCTCCCTCGCCGTGCCCCTCCGTGGCGGCCTTGTGAAGAGGCAGTCCCAGATCCGTGCCGACGGAGTCCCGCGTTGGATCCGCGGCTGTCCGTCCCCGTCCAACCTCGGCGCGGCCCGACTGTCTGTCCCTGTGTAAGCTCCGACGAAGGCCCAGCCGTCCGTCCACGTTCCCGTCCCCATCCAAGCTCCGCGCGGCCCGGCCGTCTGTCCCCGTGCAAGCTCCGACGAAGGCCCGGTTTTCCGTCCCCGTTCCCGTCCAAGCTCCGCGCGGCCCAGCCGTCCGTCCCCGTCCAAGCTCCGACGAAGGTCCGGCCGTCCGCCCCCATGGAAGCTCCGCGCGCCCGGCCGTCCGTCCCCGTCCAAGCTCCGATGAAGGCCCGACCGTCCACCCCCATGGAAGCTCCACGCGGCCCGGCCATCCATCCTCGTCCAAGCTCCGTGAGGCCCAGTCGTTCGTCCCTGTCCCGTCCAAGCTCCACGCGGCCCGACCGTCCATCCCTGTGAAAGCTCTGACAAAGGCTCGGCCGTCCGTCCCCGTGGAAGCTCCGCGCGACCCGGTCGTCCGTGCCCATCCAACTCCGCCTGAGCCTCCCATCGGATCCACGCAGCGAGCAGCGCCGCCATGCGCCGGGTGAATGCCGCGCCCACATCAAGGTACTGGCTTCTCGCATGCCAACCATTGCATGTATGTCGTTCATCACATTTGTTGCTGCTTTACGGTTCGGTTATGTACCATGCACAACTTCCCCCATGTCCCAACCGAGCTTGCCCGCGATGCCTGCAGATGGCCCCGGCGACCTGGATGAACGAGAGTACCCACGTGTTCCTACAAGTTACGAGAGTACCCACGTGTTCCTGCAAGTATGCGCCGAGGAGGTGGAGGCAAACAACCAGCCGTATTTGAGGTTGAACACGTAGGGCAAGCAAAATCTTGTCCAAAAATTTGCAGAACGAATTGGCTTGGCATACATTACCAAGCAGATGAAGAATGAATAGGAGCAGCTGGCTCATGATTACAACAAATGGAAGACATTTAAACTTCGCGCGACGGGGCTTGGGGTTGATCCTGCGACAGGCAGCATCGACGCGAGTGATGATTGGTGGGCAGCTGCCGGTGGAGTAAGTTACGATTTTGAAGTGCGATGCAGGGAAACCTGCACTTACGGTCTGATATGACATCGTGCATTGCAGGGAAAGTCCAAGATGAGGAAGTTTAGGGCCATAGTCGCTCGAGACGAGGACCTCCTAGAAGTTGTGTTCGGTAACACCACCACCACAAGCGAGTGTGTTTTCGTGCCGGGAGTGGATGACATCGACCTAGACATCGAGGACCTGGACGAAAGCCCAGGAGGAGATAGCAGCACCATGCATTCCCCTATGCAGGGCCTTGGCAGTGGTGCATCGGCGCGTACTTCCAGAAGTAAGAGACCATGCCCTGCACCTTTGCACCCGAGCAGCAGTCGCTCAGGTAAGCGCACTGAACGTGATATGCAGATGAAGCGCCTGGTGGACCTTTGTGAGAGGAGCATGTAGCCCGCAAGCCGGTAGTTAGGCGTGAGTGTGACATCCCCTGAGGGGCTACAGCAAGGGAAGACTTGCATCGACTGATGAAGTTGGTCAAAGAGGCGGGTGCGCATGAAGGAACCAATGAGCACTACTATGCCACACAGTTTTTCATGAAGTCGGAGTGCCGCTATGTAGGATCGAAAATGGCAACAGGGGGGTGAATGGTGCCCTTTTAAAAATTACCCCCAAAAATCCACATGCGACTCTTCTCTGATAGCTACTCTAGCTATGAAGGAGAAATCATATGCTCACTGAAAAACCATGGAGAACAATAAAGAAGACATAGCACAAAAGGAGCAGCACAAGAAAAAGAATAGACTGTAGGGGCCGGTCTGACCGGTTCCAGAACGCCGGTCTGACCGGTCCTAGAACTCCGGTCTGACCGCCCCTACATAGCTGGTCTAACTGCCATAAGAGGGCCGGTCAAACTGCCCAGGAGCTGTCGGTTGGACTGCCAAGGGGTGGCCGATCTGACTGTAATGCACAGTCCGGTCAGACTGGCCCTAACCCTAGAAATTGAGTTCTTCGGCTGAAAACAGGGCTGAAATTTGCACAACTTCTAAATACAGAGAAATTGAAGGAATTCTTCGGTTCTTTTTAGACTAACTGAAGAAGACTTTAATCCAAATAGCAAGAGGGCCTTGGGAACAAAAATTACATCAAATGAGCTAGAAACAAGATTTTGACACAAATCTGGAAACTTGAGCAAAGTATGAGCAGATTTCCAAATTTCACAACATTGTCAAATCTTTGGCTCAAGAACTTGTGAATATCAACTGGAGATGATCTCACAACATAATACCACAAGTTTGGAGACACCTAAAGAAGGGAAATCAAGAGAGTCCAACATCCCCTGACACGAAACCCTAAAATTTCAGAACAGAGGAAACAGGCTGCAGAATGAAAATGAGGGAATCTTTGGTTCTTCCATTGGGCTCTTGGGAGTTTATCTGACCAAATGGTCTTAAGGCATATTCCCATCATAGAGCAAACAAGAACCAACCAAACAAGCGAAGGATTCAACTCAAAATCATTTCTAATTTAGACGAACAGAGAGAAGATTGAAAGAGGAAATCCATCACAGAGTGAGCAAGAAATGAAAATAACCCAACACAATCCTTCTCATATTGATATTGAGGAAGAGAGATGAATGATTACACAGGGATTACATTCTTCTCACTATATGCTTGAGAGGGGAAATCACTACATGCTAACACTCACACGAGAGCACTACCTTTGCTCACTCCCTACTCAGACTGCATGCACTACTTTGAGCTCACTTTACTGGAATGCTTGCCTCTCCACTTGCTTGCCATCCCCTTTTAACAGCCAACACTCACACCAAAAGGGGAATTCAAGAAGTGGCATACAAAACACACTCCATGCCTCACACACCATATGAGGCAATAAGTCAACAACCAGATTTTGGAGGGAAATCCACCCACTCCACTCATTTGGTTGAGTCAATTTACCAAATTGCCCTCAAGCACCTTCCCGAAAGCTTCCGCATCCGGTACCTTGACGTCTGGACCTCGACTCCTCCCTGAGTCTAGTCCCGGTCCGCTCCGCTGCACACGACCGCACCCAGCATCCTGACCATCTGGACCTCCGGCTCCTCCCTGAGCCTAGTCCCGATCCACTCGCCGCTGCCCGTCGTGTCCACTCGACACCGACCGAGACCTCCGACTCCACCTGAGTCTAAACCTGGTCTGTTCCGTCGTGCACGACCGCAACCGACACCCAACCGTCTGGACCTTCGACTCCTTCCTGAGCCTAGTCCTAGTTCTCTCGTCGTCGCCCGTTGTGTCCGTCACCAGTAGCTACAGCTTCGGTTCCTCGTCTCCCGACTCGCAACCACCTCACCAGCCTCGATCATCTTTAGCATCACCGACCGTCTGGACCTCAACACCTCCTGTGCCTAGTCCCGGTCCTCCTCGCCTCACCATGACCTAGCTCCGAAGTCCTGTAGTCACACAGACAAGCAAACCGTCATATAGCACCGCACGAAACAGCATAATCAACATTAGCACAAGTAAAGGTACTCAACCCTAGAATATCCAAAACAAACTCAAACTCACTAACACAACCGTCAATTACTCATCACAAACATGGAGATACCTCCACATGGTCTCTCATGCGACAACTTCTCTGTGCTGGAAACGAATGAGGGTCACCTCGAGTAGATCAGGCGTACTTGGGAAAGACTCGGGAACCTATGACGAGTCCAAACTCCCGTTAGCTATGCGTTGAGTTTTAATCGTGTTGTTCCATCATTGCTGAACATTAAGGCCTATCTATCGTACGAACTGACTGCTATCCGCGTTTTCCAACTACGGCAGTTTGCTTGTCACATCCCCTGTTGTATTGAACATATAGGTTTGTGCTGTTGTCTATGTTGCACTGATGTGCTTTGTGCTGCCGAAATGGTGTCTCTGTGATGCCGAAGCTCTGTTTGTGTGCTGCTGATGCTCTCTCTGTGCTGCCGAAGCTCTGTCTGTGTGCTGCCAAAATGCTGCAAACCGAACCGAACTGCCGTCTGTGTGTTGCCGATGCTCTGTCTGTGTGCTGCTGAAATGCTACAAACCAAACTAAACTGCTGTCTGTGTGCTACCGAAATGCTGCAAATCGAACCGAAATGCTGTCTGTGTGCCGAACTGCAAACCGAATCGAACTGCTATCTGTGTGCTGAATTGCTGTCTGTGCCGAACTGGTCTCTGTGCCGAACTGTTGTCTCTATGCCGATTATGCTTTGTGCTGCAAATGCTGTCTTTGAACCGCTTCGAGCACTCTGCGGGAACTATCTGCAAGAGGTTGCACGATGTCCTTAGAAGTGTCGTCGCCTTAGCAGCTGACATAATCACACATTCAGATCCGACGTACCAGACGTTGCACCCGAGGCTCCTTCAGCATAGATTCTATCCCCATTTCAACAATTGCATAGGAGCTATTGATGGCACTCACGTCGAAGTCATTGTTTCTCACGACGACAGGGTGTGGCACTACAACAGGCATGGCTTCACTAGCCAGAACGTCCTCACCATTTGCGACTTTGACTGTCGCTTCACATTTATGTGTGCTGGGTGGCTAGGCTCGGTGCACGACGCTCGGATCCTACAGCAAACCATGGAGAAGTACGGTGACCGTTTCCCACATCCCCCCAAGGTCGTATGGTGGATTTACATCGGAGTACTCCATGCATTGTGACTCATGTACTAACCGATATTTTTGGTTGCAGGCAAGTTCTACCTTGTCGACTCTGGGTATCCGAACCTGTTGGGTTACCTAGCTCCATACCGCAACACGCGGTACCATTTATCCGCGTTCGACAATGGGAGCATGCTGGAGGGGATGCAGGAGGTATTCAACTATTGTCACTCGCAACTGTGCAATGCCATCGGGCGCGCGTTCGGCATGTGCAAGGGCAAATGGCACATTCTCGACAAGATTCCGATGTACAAGGATCGCATGCATTGTGCCATCATCACAGCTTACATGGCGTTGCACAACTTTATCATCTACTACGAGTTGGCCACGGGGGCTTTCGGGAACATGGCAGTGCAGGCTGCAGGACCTTCGGCACTACCCGCATACCCCCTGTCCGGGCTACCGCCAGGCACGGACGCTGAGTTGATGGACATGACACGTGACTTCATAGCAATGTCATTGGTGGTTTGGAGCTACATGTGTCCCTTATATGTCCGTGCACATGTTTGGCCGTTTGTCGCGTCTCACCAAATTAATGTGTAAGGCGTTTCGGCCAAAGTAATGTCGTACTTTTCGTTTGGAACGTCATTACTACATGCGCAGTGTTTGCTCCTGAAGTCTCAGCTTATTGGAACATTTATTACATCATTTCAGGTGCTACAGTACTTCCTTGTGCCGCTACAGTACTTTCTTCAGCCGCTACAGTAATTTTTCAGCCGCTACAATAATTTAGGCCATAAGCTTTTCAGCCAAAAGCCCAACCGAGCAGGGTGTGTCGCCATTTATACTCATTCACTCTATTGTTTTTTATGCAATTGCGATTTCTGTGCAGTGGTTTGCATTTGAATTAATTAATCCATGACCTTAATTAGATGTTTAAGCACTGTTGTTATTAATGTAATAAAAACTGTAATATTTTTATTTGATTTGAGGCAATTGTAATTGTCGCCTGATAAGTACCACTCGTTTGCTGAAAGGACTAGGGGGTTACGCGGGGTTACAAGATCTCACCTCGTCTATACGGTGACAGTGCCTAGGTTATCGTAAACTAGGGACTGGGGTTCCCTTTCAATAAAAAATATCAGCTAAAATTTGTGGGGAAAAAAATCCAGCAATACCATGAGAAGGTGAATCCTGAATCTCAATGCATATCGATCGAGGCTTTACATGTTGGCCGTTTTCTTTTGTTCCAGTCCTAATCGCCACATAAGCTAGCTAGGCCGGTGCACTATCATTGATACCATGCAGGCTTAGCTTAGCCTAGAGCCGCTACTAGTCCGGCACATTGAGAATAGCATGAATCTAGGTATATTGACTCAATGAAAAACTTGAGCTTTTAGTTTTCACATGCATCGACTATATATTTCGATTTCTTGTATTTATATACTCTAGTCGCTCATATTGTAAAGCCTGGAGAACACCTCAATTAATCTGGGGTGCACAGCGTTAATCAGGTCGGTATAGTTGTAAGCTAAGTTACAGAAGTCTTCAGTATCGTGTTTTCTCTGAAGATTCTTCGTTTGCTACCATGACGAACATTCAGAATAGAATTATAGGTAAAAAATTACTACATTAAAATAAATTGTCGTTAAAAGAACAGAAAAGGAAATATAAATGTAAATTGCTGGTCACTGGAAATATTTTGGCACAGCATATACCCGTCTTGACATTGTTGTACTTACAATCCGTTTGCTCTATATTTTAAATTGCCCGGGAGAAGAAGCACATACTAAAAGAGGCAACATGACATGCATGGAGCACCCACCGGAAACCAAAAGATCCGTACATCTTACTCTGATTAAATAACTACATTGAGCCAATTGACCAAAGGGTTTTTTTTATCAATAATAAACCGAAAACCCGAGGTAAATCAGCTTTGGTGAGCCTCCAAGCCACCAAAGCACGATATCATGTCAAAGACACCCCAAAACGTGCCAAAAAAGGATAAAAATTTACAGCAAAAGTAAAAAATTACAACGAAAGTAGGATATAGAAGTATTGTACTATTGTCCGGCAAAAATCCGGCTATAGAGCTAGTAGCCGACGCAGTCCATGGCGATGGTGCCAGTGTCCATGAACTCATGGAACGTGATCCCGGTGGCATTATGGCCGCACTCGCCATCGGTGTCGGCGCCGTCGGCGCACGGTGGGTGGTTCAGGTCGAGCCACAGCCCGCGCTTGATGCCACCGTCGTTGTCGTTGCTGTCAGGCTTCTTGTCGACGGCAATTGCCGGCGGCATGCCGCCCTTCATGGCACGGTGGCGCCTCATGTGGCCGCCGAGGGCCTGGCCGATGGCGAACTCGAGGCCGCAGATGGAGCAGCCGTGTAACTTGGGCTTGGCGAGCGAGAGGTCGCCGCCGCCGTCCGCGTCCAGCCTCGGCTTCTTGTGGCTGGCGCGGTGGCCGCCGAGCGCCTGGAAGGACGGGAACACGCGGCTGCACGTCTTGCACACGAACGCCCGCTCCGGGGCGCGGTCACCGCGCCCGGCGACCGGGACTGGCAGCGCCTGCTCCTGGCCGTGCGACATGAACATCAGCACGCGGGCCATCTCGCTCTCTTGGAACGCAAATCTCTTCATCAATGGTTACACAGTTACTACGATTGCTACCAATAAACCTCTGAAGATAATCGATCTCTGAAGAAACTGAGATATAAGAATGGAGAAGAAGCACATCAAACTACAGGTGTATTTATAGGCTGGATTCTATCACTGTGAGGTATACATGCACCATAAAGTAATTGACCAATAGTGTAACAGCCCTATTTTTAAGAATAGAGACCGAGAAGTTTCCACAATAGCTCAAGAGTTCAATTACGATCAGAAAGAGTATCATACTTACTTACGAGCATTTAAAAGAATTAGTTTGATTTAAATATGACTTCACAATCAATTACAAGAGCTTTATGACCATCCAATCTCAAAACTTAACTTACATTCAGAAGAATCCGAAGAAATCCTACAGGAACGCTTGATTGTAGTCGTAACCCTAACACGTTAATTGATGTTTCCTTTCTTCTTATATAAATCCCTTATGGATTTATCTACCTTCACCACTTACAACTTCATGGGTATAAATCAATTTATTTCTTGTAATCAGGAATTGGTATTTAATCTTGGTTTAGAATCTAATAAACGAAGGAAGAATAAGAATACAAAGATGTAGGTAAAAATCAATATGAAACAGAGTAGGAGTAGAAATCTTTTAATATAGTCTTTACTTGAAATTAGAAATAGTTTTGCACAAATTGCTTATATAACAATCTAACAGACTGATAGTGCAATTTGACTATTAACAGACTGATAGTGCAATTTCACTCCATTTGATGAATACCGACAACAAAAAATTAGTCTAGATGGCTACATGGGCTTTAAAGATTTTTTTTTACAAAATCAAAAGGAAAGCTTTTAGCACAAGTCTAAGAGAGATAAGATAGAAATAGAAAAGACAAGATGGCAATATTACTTGTAGTTTTTGTAATTCTTTTGTACAAGAAATTAGAGTTTTGTAAAGCTCGTATTCTTATCAGAACCAAATCTATACTTGGGGATACAACCTACAGTTAAGTCTGCTCTGATACCATTCTGTAATGACCCCATTTTTAATAATAGGGGCCGAGAAGTTTTCCGCAATAGCCTAGGAGTTCAGTTGTGGTCAGAAAGTGTATCATGCCTGCTTACGAGCATTTAAAAGAACTAGTTTAATTTACATATAACCTAACAGTCAATTACAACAACTTTATTGGCATCCAAGCCCAAAACATAACTTACATTCAGAAGAATCTGAAGAAATCCCACAGGAAAACTTAAGTGTGGTCATAACCCTAACACATTAACCGATGTTTTCTTTCTTCTTCTTGTGTATGATCTAATAAAAATAAATAAGATCGAGTATACTAGGTACTCAGCAGGCTACATGTAATAGTTATTTAACTGCCATGCAAGAAGTTCAGTTGGATAGGGTCATAGGTTATAATATGAAAAAAATAGATGTAAATTTGTTGGTGAAAAACTTTACATTTAAAATAATAAAATAATACTTAATTAACAAGGGGGTTTGTCACCCATAATTTTTATATTGAAATCCTCTAAATTCCACTTATGCCTTATTGTTGGAATCACCCACGAAACATAACTCTATTAACCGAGAGCACGACGTAATCGAATACAATTTATTATACTCTGCAGAGTTGTCCAACTTTACCCATAAGATATCTTAGACTCATAATAGCAAGCTATAGACATGCCACATGTTAGCGTGCGACTGAGTTAAGGCAACAAGGTTTTTCGCTACTCCCCTCTTTCTAGCTTCTACCTGGTAGACTCATGGCCACACATTATCAGTAATCCATTGGCCAAAGTGAAACCGCTAACTGACTCTGAGTGGACCTACCATTATGAAATATGGAAGATACTTTCAAGTCTAGCTTCCATACCACCCCATTGTACACGAGTCGTTCCACCGTAATGGAAAAGCTAATCCTCCTGTAGATATTTAATCGAATCTAGCAGCTACTAAACCAGGTTTGATAAGTCGAAACTTATAGTTGAGTGATTTCTGTATCCTTTAATCAGCATAAGGTTCAAATCCTTAATTTTTACAAGTGAGACAACCAGTCATAAACCCAGTACGTTACGGCATCGAACCACCAATTCATACAAATGCCTCCACCCTAGGGTAAGATCGTAAGCTCCAACTATCTAGTGGCTTTACACGAGTCATCCTTAACCCTAGTACCATTTTATAGTCTATCGGCGAAACGCCAAATCAACTTAGTATTGTAAAATGTTTTATTGTCTAATCTACTGATGAATATTTATATAGTAATTTATTATTATAAAGGCTGTCTAGTGAATATGGTCTTCAAGTAAAGCATGGCTTTTTCAGTGGTAGGATTTAACTAATTATCATGCTATTCTAAACAATTATTTTAAATAAATAACAGTGAAAAGATAAAAATAATGGAAGTACTAATAATTGATAAATAATGTAAGATCAACATGATCAAAAATATATGGCTTGCCTTTTTATCCATAGTATTTTGACTATTTCTTTGTAGGCTTTAGGTTTACACTATCCACCTTAATTGCTCCAGTAGCTTCTCCGTTAGCCAATTAGTTGAATCCGGATACTACCACAAAAGAACGAATACAAATAAATCCCTGCTTTGCAGAATGTATGATGGAAACAAAATGCAATAAAATATCTGAAAAATATAAAAGAAAGTAAGTTTGGACGGTTATGACATAAACGGTGCTTGATTGGATTAAACGGAGTTAAAAATTGGTTAGATGGGCTCAAGATGGTCAAAATGGGTATAAATATGTTTAATGTATTTAGATGGACAGTAGTGGGCTGGTACTATTCGTAATGGGTCAGATCCATGAACAGTGTTGAATCTATTTGCTATTAGTTATGGATCGGGTTGAATAGTATTGTGTTCGAGTTATGAATTGCGTCAGGCTAAATATGAATAGTGTTGGGCTATGAATAGTGCTTAGCCCATTTGGCCTGTCGGGCTTTCACTGTTTGGTCTACTTGGTCGGCCCACTAGCTTTGCCCTGAGAGATCTGAAGCCTGTTGAGCTAAGGTGTGCGCCAGTGGTGCCCAAGTAGAGAAAAATGGCGGCGAGGCGAATTGGATGGTGGCAACAGCTTTTGATGGTGAGCGACAGCGCATATAGGGTCAATGTGGACAAAGGATTCCATTTTTTGGTATTGTCAAAGTTCAAGGAGCACAGGTGAAGGCTAGCAACAGTGGGAGTTCGTCGGAGCAAGACCATGGCACAGTGGCACTCCGGTGGGTTTCCAGTGAGGTTCAAGGGAGTCCAAGTATCTACAGTATAAGGGTTTGGCTAGGCGTGGCCTGTACGCAACCTCTCATATTGGCTGGGCTTGAACAGTGGTGTCATACGTCGTCGGTGACCTAGGGACCATGGGAGTGCATGGCATGGACGGGGTTGGATTCGGCATGTCCTGGCAATGTTAAGATCACAAGGAATCGGCTCAGTCTTGAGGTTGTGGGAGAAATTGGTTTACAGGCTCACAGGCGAGGCTTTGGTGGCGGCGGCGGTTCTCGGCCGAAAAGGTGAAGGAAAGCTCTTGGAAATGCGATTCGGCGCAAATGAAGGCTAGTGATCAACTACGCTTGGCTTTGCAGAGTTTCTAAGGCGGTGATGATAGGAGAACCGAGGTAGCGAGACCGACGCGTGGATGATGGTGCTGGCAGATGAGAAGTCCCGGCGGCATCGGTGGTTGTGCTGGCTGATACAGTGTCACCTTGGGTGTGGCACACCCTTTTGGCACAAACGAGCTTGCTGGCAGCACGAGTCGAAACGCGAGCACAGCGGTGAGGTCGGCAACGGCGAGCTGATGGTGCATGGCCAGGAGGCGAGGTGATAGCCAATTAAGGCACTGTCGAAGAGGTGGCAGGGTGCTAGGTGGTTTAGTCGGCTTGGTAGCGGTGAGCTGGCAAGCGAGCGCGCGAACGGCGGGCATCCTCGTGGTATGGGAAACATGGGTGAAGGCACTTAGCAGAAGGGCGCCAATACTGAGTGAAGGAGAAGGCTTGAAGAGTTTCTGTATTTGGCAAGTTTTCAAATTCAATCAAATTTGAGTAAATTTCAAAATTTTCGGTTCATTTCAAATAGGCAGTTGTGACTTTAAGCTGTATAAAAGAAAGCACATGTTGGCCTTAGGAGTTGAAGAAACGGATGCCTTTTGCTTGCAGGGAGAAACAGTCAGTGAGGTGTCTAGCTGCTTCTTTATATCGGGTCTTGATTTCTGACAGGTAAGAGCGATGCATCTGCGGTGAAGACGATTGGACGCAGAAGCGAGAGCACACTGCGTCGACTTTAGCCGAGTCTACGCCAGTCTTCTTTGGAAAGGATGCAAGTGGCTCATTGAATGGATCGGCTCCACTTGTTTCGGCTTCAACTTTTGATTTCTAGTTTATTTTTTACTATTTATAAATTTTATTTTTTTTGAACTTTTGGTTTTTTGAGTTTTTTTATTGGTTCTTTTTTCCTGTATTTGTTTGTATTGTCCATGATGAGCTAACATATTTTTTCTATTTTTAAAATTTTTAAATTTAATTACGTCAAATAAGTCACCTTCAACTACAGTGAAATTTCAGTTAATACAGTGTAAGTTCAGCAATAAGCCATAGCTTTTTAGCCCAACCGAGTAGACTGGTCAACGGTTTCTTTTCTAGAATTTGTCTTGTTTTGGAGAAACTAAGAATTGAAGAGTAGAATCTTGGATAAAGTGCGGCAGATATCAACAGGTTCATTAAAGTGCGGTAGACTATCAAGAAGAAAGAACAAGTCAGAAAGTAAAAAAGATGAGATGAGATGATTGTTGTTCTGACGGTGGTACTTTTTCTTTTAGTGCAACGGCGTGTAATGCTATGCTCATTTGGCCTGAAAAATATAACTTATTTTATACTGTAACTGATGATAACTTATTTAGTATAATTAAATTTAAAAAAAATTTAAAAATAGAAAAACATGTTAGCCCATCACGTATAATACAAATAAATACGAGAAAAAAGAACCAGCAAAAAACTCAAAAAAAGCCAAAAGTTTAGATAAAGACAAAATTTATGAATAGTAAAAAATAAACCAGAAGTTAGAAGTTCAAGCTGAAATGAGTAGGGCGTAAATCTTCTGCAATACTCGGGGGAAAAAATGGGATGAGATGGCTGTTCTTGTGACAGTGGTGTGCATAAGCCACCATTGAAATATTCAAGAGCTCAAGATTAAAAGCTTTTTCTTGGTTTTATTCCGTAAATATAACATGATACATTGATACTTTGTGTCAACGAGGATCTCTTTTTTTTCCCTGGAATATACCACCGTCATGAATAAGCCAATAGGGCGTCATGAATAGGCCAATATGGCAACTTGGAACTGTTAGATATGTATTATTTCCTAAATATTATTTTTCTATTATATAAAGAGTTACCTACATATATATTATATCTATACGTGTATTTATATATATTAGCCTATTGGCCTCATGATGAAGACAAACGCTATTTATAACATGGTATCAGAGCAAACCTAGCCTTTGTTTTCGTCAAGCCACTATTAGTTCGTATTTCAGCTGCCGCCTGGCTTTTCCATCGCGCCTGTCGCTCTCTGCTGCCATCGCCGCTTGCCCATCACTTGCCGTGAATCAGTCCACCACCGTCTGTTGTTAGATCATCGCCGGGGCTCTCCGCCTGCCATCACCACTGCAACCCCTGCCTCTTCCACCGAAGAAGCCTGCCCGTGGCTGCTTCCGCAAAAGAAGCCTGCCGGTCGGCCTACCCCGATCCGTCATCGATCTGCCAACGAATTTTTGTCAAGCCTCCGCAGACGCAAGTGACTTCCGCCGATCTACGCCGCCGAGCTCCATCTGGCCACCACCGCCTGGATTGACGCTGCCGTCGCCCAGATCTTCCGTGTCGTCATCTTTGGCAACATACAACCAGGTCTGATCGACGGGTGCACAGGAGGGGGGACCACGGGACCATGCCGCCCGGCCACCTGCTGACGACACCTGTGCAGCCGCTCGACCATCGGTCTCGCTTGATCCGGCTGAGATGCCTTTTCTTTTCGCTGGCGTGCCTTCTGTCGAGACTCTTATTGGTTTTTTTAAGTAAGTAAAAGGGGAAAATGTCAATCTTTTCAGGCATCATTTATGTTTCTCGCTCCTCGGTGATTTTCGATGGTCTTAATTATCAGGACTGGTTTCAGCACATGTGCCTCCACATGCGTGGCCAATGTATTTGGGAGTTTTTTTACTAGCGAGTTGTCTTTTCTACCTCATCCTACCCACTAAGCATGTACTCTTGAAGGATGCTTCCAAAGACACTCGTACGAAGGCATCTAAGGCTTCTGAGGATGCCATGGACACTTTTCAGACTCAGTATACTGCTTACAAGACATGGACTGATGAGAATGCGTGTGTTTCTGCTATTCTAGTTGTTAGCATGGAGGTGCATCTCACTGGTGATGTGGTTGGTTTGGCTTTCGTACAGGCGATGTGGGCGCATCTGTGCAACCTCTATAAGCCATCTGATGATTTTTTGTGCTTTGCTATTGTGCATCAGGAGTAGTCATTATAGCAGGAAGATGCCAATGTGGATGAGTTCTATGCTCAACTGTCCGCAGTATGGCATTAGATTGATTCTTTGAAATCAGACATTTGCCACACTTATCGATGCTGTCAACGTCAACAGTCTCATCTGGAGCTTCATTGCATATATGACTTTTTGACACTTCTCTGGGCTGAGTTTGAGTAGACTCATGCTCAATTGCTAACTCACCACCCTTGTGCAACTCTGTTAGAGGCTCTTGCAGCTGTTTGAACTGAGAAGATTTATCTTCGTGGTGCGGGTCTGCTGCGATCACTATCGTTTCCTTTGGTTTTAGTAGCTCATTTAGCTTCTACATCTACTGCGTCTTCAGTTACTCCTTCACCAGTTGTGCCTTCACCAGTGACAGTTGTTGTTAGTAAGAGACTCCACTACACCTATTGCAACAAGGATGGTCATGTGGAGCAGTTATGCTACAGAAAGAAAAAATATTTTCGTCATGATGGTCGTCGTCCGGAGGGCATTGGAGGTTCCTCCTCTCAAAGGAGCTCTAGTGCCTATGACATTTAGGAGCTTCTCACACTACTACGTCGTCTAGTTCTGCTCATAGTCTTCTAGTCAGAGACCGCCTTCTATTTTTCTTCCTTAGGTATATTATCTTGGATTTTTTATTCTGGTGCTTCCTTTTATATGACATATGATTCCACCAGTCTCACTTCCATTAGTTCTTTAACTGCTCCTATCACTGTTCAAACAATAGATGGTACCTCTCTTTTTATCGCAGAATGAGGTACTCTTTCAAATTCATTCTTTCATATTCCTACTGTTTTTCATGTTCCAAAACTAACCATGCAGCTCATATCTACCAGTCAGTTCACGGATAATGGTTGTCGTGATATTCTCGATTCTGATTCTTGTTGTGTTCAAGATCATCGCAAGAGGAGTCTGATTGGTACTGGCCTTTGCCGTCATGACTTACGACGGCTCTCCGAGCTTGACTAGCTTCATCTTCCTTTCGCTGCCTCTGTCAGTCTTATCGCTTCCACCACCACCTCCGCATCTGTTGCATCCTCCACCGCATCTTTTGCTCAGTGGTATCATCATTTAGGACATCTTTGTGGGTCACGTTTGTCTTCATTAGTTCATCGTGGTATTTTAGAGTTTGTATCTGGTGATACTTCTCTAAATTATCAGGGTTGTAAGCTTGGCAAATAGCTTCAACTCCCCTATCCTTCCAGTGAGTCAGTGTCTCAGCATCCTTTTGATTTTGTTCATTCTGGTGTATGGGGTCCAGCTTCTTTCGTTTCGAAAGGAGGTCATCAATATTACCCAATTTTCATTGATGATTTTTCTCGGCAGACATATATATATATATATATATATATATATATATATATATATATATATATATATATATATATATATATATATATATATATATATATATATATATATACTTTATGTCATTCTCGTAGTGAGGTTCTATCCATCTACAATACTTTTGCCACCATGGTCCGTGCTCAGTTTGACTTTTATATTCGTGTTTTTCATGTTGATTCCACTGGGGAATACTTATTGAGAGTCCTTTGTGGTTTTCTTGCCGAGCAGGGCACTCTCTCTCAGTTTTCTTGCTCCGGTGCTCATGCCAAGAATGGTGTGGCTGAACAAAAGCATCGTCATTTTCTTGAGACAGCCCATGCTCTCATGCTTTCTTATGTTGTTTCACCACACTTTTGGGCTGATGCTGTTTCTACCGCCACTTTTGTGATCAATATTCAACTCTCTTCTGCTCTTCAGGGTGGGACCACAATTAAGCATCTCTGTGGAAAGACTCCTGATTATTCTAGTCTTTACCTTTTGGGGGTGTGTGTGTTATATTTTTCTTGCACCCTGTAAGCACACCAAGCTGAACACTCAGTCTGTGGAGTGTATTTTTCTGGGCTATAATGCTGAGCACAAGGGATATTGTTGTTGGGATCTTGTTGGTCGATGGATGTGAATTTCTCGGGATGTTACTTTTGATGAGTTCTGTCCTCTATTCTCATCCTTCTCTTTCCTCCACTTCAGCATCTCTTGTCGAGTCACTTTCTTTCCTGACTTTTCCTTCCACCCCATGTCACCACTCTTCCACCACAACCTTTGGTCTCCCCGATGCCTCATCCACAATCGGTGTCTTCTTTGCCACCGCACCCTCTCCAGAGGTTCCTCTTAATTTTGTTCCTTCTTATCCTCTCTACTATCCTTGTCATCCGCGATTTGAGAATTCTTATGATGTGCCTTCTTCTTCTGATGGGTCATCCTCTTCAGCCACTCCTCGATATGCTCTTCATGATCATCAGTCTATTGGGTATCTTGAGCGTTTTGGCTTTGTTGCCAGTGCTCTTGTCGAACCGACTTCTTATCATGATGCTGTTGTTTATCCGAAGTGGTAGCATGCGATGGCAGAGAAGATCGTTGCCCTTGAACATACTGGTACGTGGGATCTTGTTTCTCTTCTTACGCATGTTACTTCTATCACATGTAAGTGGGTCTATAAGATTAAGATCCACTCTGATGGTTCTCTTGAGAGTTACAAGGCTTATCATATGGCATGTGATTTTCAGCAAGACCATGGTTGTGATTATGATGAGACTTTTGCTCCTATGGCTCACATATCCACTGTTTGCACTCTTCTAGTTGTGACGTCTGTTTGGGCATGGTCCATCTCTCAGCTTGATGTCAAGAATGTCTTTCTCAATAGTGAGCTGTGTGAGTAGGTTTATATGCAACCACCATTGGGGTATTCTGTTCTTGAGGGTATGGTTTGATTATTTCTCTTCTACTGTCATTGCAGTTGGTTTCTTGACCAGTGCTCATGATCCTACTCTTTCATTCACACTTCGCCTCGTGGTCAGACGCTTCTCCTTTTGTATATTGATGATATGATTATTACTGGAGATGATTCTCAGTACATCACTTTTGTCAAAGAGCATCTTAGTGAGTAGTTTCTCATGACGATCTAGGTCTTCTTCGCTACTTTCTTAGGATTGAGGTTATTTCTACTCTTGAGAGCTTCTGTTTGTCCTAAGAAAAGCATATTCATGATCTTGTTGATTGTGGCTCTCTTACTAATCTGCGTATTGTTGAGACTACCATGGAGCTTAATATTCATCTTCGTCCCACTGATGATGAGCCTCTTGCTGATCTTACTTGCTATCGTCATTTTGTTGGGAGCCTTATTTATCTTGATGTCATTCGTTCTGACATTTCGTATTTTGTGTATATCTTGAGTCAGTTTATTACTGCTCCTACTTAGCTCCACTATAACCATATTCTTTGTGTTTTACGATACCCTCGTGGAACCATTTCTTGTCATCTCTTTTTTTCTCGCTACAGCTCTTTACAGCTCCAGGCATATTCTGATGCCACCTGGGCTAGTGACCACTCTGATCGCTGGTCTCTCTCTATCTATTGTGTTTTTCTTGGTGGTTCTCTCGTCGCTTTGAAGACTAAAAAGCAGACAATAGTTTGTCATTTGTGTGTTGAGGTTGAGTTGCGAGTTATGATTTTGTTGATTGCGGATGTTACTTGATTACGGTAGTTATTTGTGGATTTTGGTATTTCTATTTCTGCACCGACTCCTCTTTTGTCTGACAGTATATGTGCTATTAGCATTGGTAAAGATCTGGTGAAGTATGAGCTTACAAAATATATTAATGTTGATGCTTCTTACATACGGACATAGGTGCATGACCAGATTGTTGCTCTTCAGTATGTGTCTTTAGAGTTTCAGTTAGTAGATTTTTTTTTCACAAATGCATAGCTAAAGCCCACTACAGTTTCTACCTCTCTAAACTTAATGTCGTTGATCTACCATAAGTTTGAGGGGATGTTAGATGTGTAATATTCTATATGTATTTTTCTGTTGTATAAGAAGTTAGCTGTATATATGCTATACCTATACGTGTATATATATTAGTCTATTGACTTCGTGATAAAGACAAGTGCTATTCGTAAACAGGAACGACAATCATACATAATACCGACGACGATTACCTGCTTGATGAATGATGAGCTCATGAAACGTCTCATGGTTTCTTCAAATGGCACATGAACAGTATCTTGCATCTAGCGCCTTTTGGACTACTTGATAGTGCTGGCATGGCAGTATCAGAAATGCCTCTTCCAATCTGCGGCTACATGATACTTCATCAAGCCGAATAGCCACCTTAAACAACCATCGAGTAGTGGTATCTGAGGCTGAAATTAAATAAAGACAACTGTGCCTGTTAAATAAACAGTTCCTGCCGATGATTGGTTCTTGGATTGGTTGCGTCTACACTGCACTAGCTGATTGGAGATCAATAATTGCTACATGTTGTAAGCAAGAAAGAAAGTTGGCCTAGTTACAAATTTATCTACTTTTTCTTATTGCAACTTGCGTTAATAGTGTCATCTGTTGCGGTTTGATGGATTAGGATTTAGGAGTTCATGGCGTCTTCAATTGTTCCACACAATGGAAGTGTTTGATGGGGATCAAATGGAATCTTGCTCCTGTTCCCAGTACAGAAAAAAGAAACTGCTAGGTCAAGATTCTATGCGTTAGATCAAACTCTTGCTTATGTCTGATCAAACCTCTATAGAAAGTAGCAACCGAAGACTACTGCTGCCCAGTACTTGAGATCTTCAGAGTTCAGGTAAGTACTACATAGATGAGAATGCGCATCTGCTCGCTGCATCTCATCATGTTAGCAGCACATACATGACACAAGGAGCAAAAAATTTGCAAAGGCCAGTTGGCAATATGGTCCCTTCTGCAGCCTGAAGCTACATAATCCCTCACTGTTTGCGACGATACGCTCAAGTCAATATAAGAAGGGAATAATTGTTCTGTGTTCAACAGCTGCCCAGTTGTTCTAGAAGATTCAGAGAACTTCGTGCACGAAAGTTTGTGCACAGCATGATGTTCTTTTGCCTGTGACATAAATTAGCAATTTGCAGTTTGCTATGAGCCTGTTATCTAGTCGCCGCCGATGATTAGTGCTTGGAGTTCTACTTGTCCCTGCAACTTTATCTCATTGGTTTAGCCCTATTTAACGTAAGTAACTCTTGTGTCCCTCTCAATCTGACCTTGCGCCTGCCATTCTCCGCATAAATCAGCAAAAGTAGAAGTTTGCTTCGTGATTTGCTTCAAGATTCAGCAACAGCTGCATCAGAGATCAAAAACTTCCATCGTGTCAAACCTATGCAAATTGTTTAAACCGGCACAGCTTTGGTGTCCAATGCTCCAATTTGCTTGTGTTGACTTGCTTGCTAGCTATATCTGATGTCTTGGCACTGCAGTATCAAAGCACAAGTCTGATTCCTTGTGCAATTCTTTTTCTCACTTTGTGAAACATGCTGAGCCCAACATTATCTATAAAATACACATTAGGAAAACAGTGAACATTGCATTGCATCCAACATGTCAACCAACATTTCTGAAGAAAGAAAAACATAAAAAACGGTCGAGCTGTTTCGGTTTTCTGCGTCTTCTGTCCGTTTTTTTTTTGGGGGTATATGCAGTGTGCTGACCACTGAATGCAAAAGAATCTTCCAGGAAACGCTACTTTAGCTACTGCTGATTCAAAAGGTTAGTTACATAATATCATATTAGGTGTTTCGTCATGGTGTTGAAACTGTGATTTCCGGTTGCGAAAAGGCTGTATATTCCTCTGTGATTCAGGGGGCAGATTTAAGTCACCTTATGCGTCCCATGCTGCTTAAGAGCCGGCAACTTAATTTTTTGAAAAATAGAGAGATGAGGAATCAGATAGGTTATATGTACTCTGAAATTTTAGTATTCAAAAATTTTCTGAAGTTTTGAAAAATTAAATCGAACTACAGATCAGAAAACAATGACCCATGAGATAGTAGTATTTTGTTTAGACCCTAAAGATACTGGTTTCGATTCAGTTTGCTTCCATGTTCTATCCACTTCTCTCTTCTCTTGTGGTGCGGTTCTAGGCTGCTCCAAATAAAGAAGTGTGTAATTTTGAAACAATTGTGAACTGTATAATTTGTGCTAGTAGGTGTAAGCGGCTTAGTGCTGTGATGCTACTCATCAATAGATTAGCATACTTTCATCCGTTGAAAACATCTGATTAGTAGTACATACAAAGGCAATGGAGATGAAGGATTTATAAGTAGGCGAGTAGATTAGTGAGGCTTCACTTATCTAGAGTAGGGTATCTTGCTGATGGATCATCTTACTGAAATTTTGCAGCTTCGATCTTGCTCATAAATACTCTGTATGATGTACAGCTAAAAATGTCATGGCTGCAAGGCATGACAAAGCAGGAAGACATTGTACGATCAATTGACAGTTTTGTTTCCTTATCATATGCAATCTGTTGCTCTCACACGTGACAAAATTGGTGAAGGAAACCTGCTTTTCAGAAAGAGTTAAAGTCGTTTTCAGAGAAAAGAACACGAACGAGTTGCTGCGTTCGGGGCTGGAGCTCACTTTGCTTGGGCAATCGGCCTGCTTGCTTGCGTCTCTGTGCATGCACCTCACCTCAATTTTTCTATGGTTTTGGTCGCCTTCTCCACGTAAGGCTAAGTAGCAGACAGTGATCCGGCCTAGTGCAATGACACACAGGATGAGGATGTCATCGCACACAGAGCAAGCGGTGATTGAATCAGAGTGGGGGAGAAGATGCCAGCATTTAGCAGTAGTAAGCAAATTAATCTAATCATGGTAGTATGCATACTTTGCTGTTCTTATATATTTGCTGGGTCCCTTCTAGTCGATGTAGAAATAGGTTGAAAACATGAATAAATTTGTTGTACTGACATGTACAAATGTTAAACTAGAGGAATTTGTTCCCGGGCTGCACCGTTTGTATCTCTAATTTCTTTTTGTTGTGATATATTTTCGTAACAAAATATATATAGTAATTTACCTGTAATAGACCATGGTAATTCCAGGGCATAAATAACCCTCCAAGGCAGCTGACATGGCAAAATACTGAGACTCTCAACCTGCTTTACGATGGAGTAAAAATTTGACAAGGGTAAATAGAAGATATAACATTTGTCTATTGCACATTAGATTGCCTGCTAAAATGACTCACTATCGTCTAAGAACCAACATAACTCTTCGTGCTGTTCAATTAAAGACACTAAATCTAAAAAAGCAAATACTAACATAATCATTTGGCCTCAGCAGCAGCCTTATTCGGGCATTCTGATGAGAGATGGCCGGCAATGCCGCATTCATAACATGTCCGCCTCTTCTTTTTCTTTGGAGGCACCGAGTTTGTGTTATCACTAGCCTTCTTTCCATCAGAAAGAGGTAAGGGTGTACTTGAGCCACCATCAAGTTTCTCTTCGTCAGAATTGATCTGAGTAGCCTTTTTGTTGGGGCAAGCTGACGAGAGATGACCGGAAATGCCACATTCATAGCATTTCCTCCTCTTCTTCAAAGGTGCTGAATTTAATTCATCACATATTTTGTTTTCCTCAGAAACGATGGAAGGTGCAGACTTTGGTTCATCATCAGGCTCCTCGTTGTTAGAAACAGCCTCAGCAGCTTTTTTGTTTGGGCAAGCCGACGAGAGATGGCCAGGAACCCCACAATCATAGCATGTCCGCCTCTTCTTCAACGATGCTGTGGCTGAATCGATATTAGCCTTGTTTTTGTCAGATATGACTTCAGAAGCTTTCTTATTAGGGCAAGAAGAAGAGAGATGGCCAGGGGTGCCGCATTCATAACATGTACGAATCTTATTCTTTGATGAATATGAGTTTGCATTGTCATTGAGTTTCTGGTTGTCCTTGGGAACAGCACATCTGATTCTGACTGAACGCCCCTTAATCACCTTCTGGTCAAGCTTCATAGCAACAGCAAGAGATGTGCCATCAGAAAAATCAACATGGGCATAGCCTTTGAAATCACCTGTCTCCTTGTCGGTTCCAAATCGGATTGATGAGATCTTGCAGTCAGAAAAGAACTTCTTTATGTCATCCTCTGTTATGTCCCATGCTAGGTTCCCAACATATATTCTATTGTATCCCTCTATCATCTTTGGTGCAAAATCTTCTTTTTCACGGTTATATTTGTAAGGCTGGATTTTCAAATAAAATCCTCCCCTGAAATGGTTAACAAAAATGTTATCGCTTATGAATTATGATTAAAACAAAGAAAGGGTAATATTCAGAAGGAGATGTGCTTACATATCTGCACCATCAAGAGCCAATGCCCTTTGTGCGGCAGTGTCAGTCTGGACAAGTGCAGTCAGTCAGGTTCCAACCTCCAAACATAGGCAATGGCCAAAAGCATGCTGCTCACAATGCATGTGAATGGTTCATAATAACAGGTCAAGATGTCCTATGCTGGTATCCAGCTGACTTGATGGATTATATAAAATTAAATGGAACATAAGAGTTTGCTCAAAAGTTGTACCACAAGATTTGCTACAACATCCATTACAACCAAGACCATGCAGATGAATGGCATAAGAGGATTTGGAAACTAAACCAACAATTTCTATACCAGAACCGTGAACAAGTCAGATTGCCATTTGAATATAATTACTTAATTACTTGAATCAAACTCTAGTGCCATCAAAACTTTGCACGTTCAGTGCATTAGCAAAATGTCAAGCATACCTTAAATGTGAGAATGGCAATACCCCTGAACTTCCCAGTTTCGGGAAAAGTCATGCAGTCCAGTGCAGTGATACTGCCACATCCTTCAAAGAAACTTCTAATGTCATCCTCAGATGAATAGTATGGGATGCCACCAACAAACACCTTATTTATACTTTGCTCGCTGAAACAAGGATGCAAAACAAGATACAATGTTAACAAGGCCAACATCCTGCAAGCAGTTAAATGACTCCACCCATCCACCGCACTCCTTTATCAATTCAATGAATTCATCACCAGAAAACAATCAAATTACACTATCATCCAGATGGCTAGTGAAGCTCATTTTGAGCGTATCCACCCATCCAGGATGAGGTGTATTTTTGCATCCGCAAAGAAAAATAGTTACCTTCCAACATAGCAGACAGAACAGGCATTTTTTTATCGAACAAAAACAGTTGTTTTGTCACAACCAAACCAGATGATCAAGCAATTTCTTATGTATTGTAGAATTTACACTACTTCAATCAATGGCAAAGCTAAACAATCCAAACATGAGTAACCCCTACATCTGTTATTTGTTAATCACTTATATGGCTACACTGGTCTAAGTCACTAACATGCTATGCTACTCTCTCGAAATACTATTTTGCTTATTTTGATGATCCACAATACAGAAAAGATAAAAATCTTTTTGCAAAAACGGCATCTTAAAACCTCTCCTATTTCCATGGTATATTCGTGCCAATCTAACAAGAAATGAGATATTCGAGTATGAAAGCACCAATATGTTAAATCCTTAACTCACCTATCTTCTGCCACAATCAGATCGTTGGATCCAACTACAGGACCAGCCATTCCCAGCTTCTGTTTCTTCTCCCCTGCTTCCACCTTCACTGTTTTTAGACTTCGCTCACTGAACAAGGACACAAAATATTACACAACTAATGTCAACAAAAGAACCCCAAACAGCTAAATAGCACCACCACTCGCCTCATTAATCCATGAAGGCATTACTAGAAAGCAATCAAATTCAGATACATACCTCACCAATTACATGAAGATACCACTCGAAAGCAATCACATTATAGTCTCACTTCACGAAGAAACAAAACCATTGCTTTGATCACAAGTCACAACCAATCGGATGGTCACACAATTTCTTATGTACTATAGAATTATGGGACTACTTATGAATTGCAAACCTAAACAATCCAAATTAGAGTACAACCCCTACATTGTTCATCACCTAAACGGCTACACTGTTCTAAGCTCACACTGTACCAACATGCTATGAGATCATTTCTGATTTCCTTTTTTTTCGCAAGAACGCATGTTAACATCAACATCTCTCCTATTTCCATGATATATTCGCGCCAATCTAACAAGAAACTAGATAACCGAGTACACAATCACCAATCTGGTAAGCCCTAACTCACCTATCTTCTGCCACGAGGGGATCGTCGGATCCAACTCCAGGGTCTGCCACTTCGAACTTCTGGTTCTCCGGCTCCGTTTCCAACTTTAGTTTCTCTGCGGCCTCCGCCTCCATTAATCTCCTAATCTTCCTCTTCTCCTTCTTCTCCTTCCTCCTCTCCTCCCTCCTCCGCTCCACCTCCTTCCTCCACTCCGCCTCCGACTGCTGCCTCAGCGCCGCCGCTTCCACCTTCGTGACGCGTGGTTTCCGCGGGGACGGCTTCTTGGGACGCTTAGGGCGGGGGCGCTTGGAGGAGTCGAGCCGCTCCTTTATGGTCTGAGCCTCCTTCACCACCCCCGCCTCGCCGTCGCCGGCGGGCAGGACGGTGAGGAGCTTCCGCTTCCGCTTCAGCTTCTTGCGGGCGAGCACCATTGCTGCTGCTTCGGTTGGGTCGCGGCGGCTGCGGCTGCGGCTGCGGCTGCAAGGTTTTGATTGGGAGAAGAGGTGGAGGCCGACTCGGCAGTGTTCATTGGGCCGGGCTTTTACAGGCCAAAGTGGGACTGAAATATGAAAGCCCAGCGTCCTGGACCGACAAATGAGGCCCGCTAAGGCCCAATAGGCGATCACTACCCTATCCGCCGCCGAAGCCGAACCGGCGAGAGCAGCGAGCAGCACAACCCTAGCTGAGCCCGACCACCGATCGCGCGCGGAGACGATGGCCGGGAAGGCGGCGGCTGCGACGGCGGCGAAGTGGGCTGAGGGGTACCCGTGGAAGGACAAGCTGGCCAAGTACAAGGGGGAGCTGACCAAGGGGGTGTGGGGGTACTGGGAGCTCGGCGCCTGGAAGCCCATCGGCCTCAGCGCCCGCAAGCGCGCCCGCCTCCGCAAGGAGGTCCTCCTAGCCGGCGAGGACTGGACCTACGACCCTCCCCGCGGCGAGATGCGCACCAAGCGCAAGGGACACAAGTGCGACCGCATCGCCGCCGAGAAGTAAGCGCCGCGCATTTCTTGGCTCTCCCTAGCGATGTGCATTCGATGTGCCTCCCTGCTTCATGTTTGATTCGTTTTTCAGGCGCGCGAATACTATTGAACTGATGAAAAAGATGCCCCAGATGCTCCTCGACTACAAGGTTTGCTTCCTCGTCTCATCCTTATGCTTCATGTTGTTCACATTGTCATCTAGTGTCTACTGTTTACACACTGACATTCTATTAGTAATCCTCGTGTATAACCATGCCATTTCCCAGCTGATATCAGTAGTTTAGATGTATTTTTTTTGAATGCCAGTGTTTATTGCTCGACGTTGTCTAAAGCTTGCACTAACACCCTCTTAGTGTTAGCTTTGATCACACTACTGTAAACCAATCCCTCTTAGTGTCTTCTATTTAGTAGATATGAGCTGCGGTTCTTCTATCTAGTTGATATGAGCTGGTGGAGAAAGCATGGAGATTCATAGTTAGTTTTTCTTTTTGAATGAACTGGCAGGAGTACTGCCTGATATATTGATAAAGCAGGAGCAAAAAAGAAAGAAAATGGAACAAAACACACGCTGTGCTAGGCAAGCGGCCACAAGCACTACACCAAACAACTCGCACAAACCGCACACCAAGCAGCTAAGGGAAGAACAACACACCCCACCTCCCCACACGCTAAAGCTTCTACCTGAATTTCGAGCTAGATGTAGAGGACCACAATTTCACAAAGCTTGAGAGAGAAGAATAGAAGCAACGGCAAGGTCAACCACAACTCCTCCACGGTTGAAGAACCACGGTGAGCACCAACACTAACAGGACAAACAACAGAGAACTTTCATAATGAAGATGGCAAGGAAGCACCCTTCCGCTCAGGTGATGACAGTGGACGGCACATGGCCCTTCCGCTCAGGTGACAACGGTGGACGACCCGCAAGAGAAACCGAAAGTTCTAGCACCACTCCCCCTACTCCCACATGGCTCACGAACCGTGGCTTGCTTGGTCTCGAGATCGAAACAGAACTGCTGCAACACGGGGCCTCCAAAGCAGTGTTCGTACTCAGGACTCTTAACTCAACGGCGGAACACTCAACTCTTTGGGCCTCTTCAAACAACCGGCCCAGTACTCAGGGTGAGGGCCCCCAACAACAACAGCAAGACTAGGCCTTAATGACGAGCCCGTCGGTGAGCTAAGCGGCAGACGACTCAATGCCGAGGCCCAATGCCTGCGTGTCATCAGCCGGGTTGCGCAAGTAGTCAAGACCAAGGGCACAAAGGCTGGCACTCACCACACCTCCGCGTGCATTGGCGTACATAGACACGCAGCGAACTTGCCGACCATTGGCCACGAGGCGGTCTAGAATCAGGCTAAGATTGTGGACAGTGGTGGTGGGGATGGGAGATGGCGGAATGGAGGCGGAGGTAGTGCTGTGTTGCTGCATCTCGAGTGGGTAGAGTGGTCGGCGAGGATGCGGCGAAAACTCGGGCCTCGAGCATGTTGAGGGTGGCGGCCAGGAGGCCACCATCGAGGTCCCCGGAGGGATTCTTGAGCTCATCAATGGTGACACCGAGGTCGGTGAGGAAGCGTGGGTCGGCGAGGTCGTGGCCACCGAGGTACTCGACGATCCCCGCGCGCCGATTGGCATGCTCACGTCCACTTGGCGCTGGCCGCATTGCTGCGCTGGACGTAGATCCAAAAACGAAATTGGAATTGATGCCGCCGGCGGCAAGAAGACAAAGAGGCCCCAGATCTGGAACGGCAAGGATGGAATGGGAAGAAAAGAGGGGAGGAGCTGCAGTTGAGGGGCTCGCCGTCGTCGCGGCACTAGCAGTGACGGTGGCGAGGGGGGACGCCGGTAGGGAGGGCCTTTGGCGGTGCGGGCTGGGTCGCCCGCTGAGTCGCCCGTGGGAGCGGCTCAGGAGGTGCAACAATACGCTTCATAGTTAGTTTAATACACGCCCTCTTTTAAGAGCCTGTTAGGTCCGGTTTGGCTTATATCAGGGCCTATTTCACGGTTTTCACCTGCTTTTTTATCCTTAACTTCTCATATAATCACAAGATGTTGTTTGGTTCTAACATATGCCTTCTATTTGAGATCCTATTAAGTCTGGTTTGCCATAGATTAGGGCCTGTTTGGCCTAGTTTGGATTCTGAATTTATCATATGATCACAAGTTGTCCAGTTGTAATTTATGACAGTGTATGAAATAAAATCTAGAGGTTTTGTAATATTTTGGTTCAACAACTAGCATATGTTGGCATAATGGAAACATAGGTAGTGTTGTTAACTAGGAATTTTTGTGCTTGATCAGTTGTAAGCATAGCCATATTTGGGGTCATGCCCACCTTGTATAAAAACTCAACTCGCAGGGAAGAATCCCGGGCATTGCTTAAGAAGAAGGTCTTCTCACGCAGATCGAGAAAACCCCAACCCTGCTCCACCCTACACACGGCACCATCGCCCGACCTTGTGAGACTACCATGATCCTTTGATCAACGCCTTGGCGCCTTAGACCGTGCTTTGGTGTGGTAGCAAAGTAGGGATTTTTTCCCAAGCTCAAATTCGCTCCCATCGGGAGTTGAACCCAGACTGGGTGCTACTCAAGCCTCTAACCATTGGGCTAGAGACCTTTTCGCGCCCACCTTGTATAGATAAGCCACACGAAGCTGCCCGCCTAGTGTTATGATCTATTTAGGCACTTCCCCATAAAACCTCTTTCAAAATCTACCTTTTGGCCCCATGTCCCCCAACTGCAGTTATCTAAGCATGAGGCATTTTGGTTGCGGCTGCAGGTGGGCCATGGCAGATGCAGGCCTAATCCCTGGCTTATCATTTAAGTCAGCATAATTAAGCATTAAAGATCTAAGTTAAGCATAAGCTTCCAGTGATGCAAAAGCGGCCTAGCGGCCGCGAGGCGCGCTAAGCGGTGGCGGCGGCGCGGCCGCCCTCGACTTGGCCCCTACGGAGGTCGCACAAGGCGGTCACAGCGGGCGAGGCGGTCAAAGCGGAGTGAGGCGAAGCAAACCAGCGGCGCGCGGCGCGGCGCGCGCGCGGCGCGTCGCCGAGGACGCCTATGCGTGGGACGGCGACATAAGAAGGACGAAACGTGAGCTTGGGTTGCAAAGGAGAGACTTACAGAGCCGCCGCACCTCCGTGGATTCCCACGCCGGCGTTGCCGAACCGCCGGATCCTCCGCCTTGCATCCTCGCCGGATCTCGTGGCCGCCGCCGGATCTGGACTCCCGCGCGATCCGAGAGATGGGGAGGCGCGCGCGATCTGCGGTGGAGGCGCGGCGACTGCGGGGAGAGATGGGAGCGCGCGGCGGGATCTGCGGGGAGGCGGCGGATCTGCGGGGAGAGATGGGAGGCGGGCGGCGGGTCTCGGGGAGGCGGCGGCGATCCGCGAGGAGAGCGGGAGGCGGCGCGACAGCGCGCGAGGATTTAGGGTTAGGGTTACAGTCGGGGAGGTGGGCGCAAAAATGCGGGGCGGCGCGGTCGGCCGGATGATTTAGGTTATGCCGTTTGGGTTAGAAGA